>JBALJW010000003.1:3600000-4201012 GCA_037953715.1 Metarhizium sp. BCC 4849
CATCACATCAGCCGACACACTACGAAAAACTGTTTGGCATTATGCTGCTGAAGGAGGCGATGTAGAGGTACTTAGACTCCTGATGAAGAAGCTGCTTTTCCTGGACGAATCGGCTCAGCCTGTTGATATTGCGACGAGGGACGACAAAGGATTAACACCTCTCTCATCTGCAGCGGCTCGTGATCACTTGGAAGTTCTCCAACTTTTGCTACAACGCGGAATCTACTATAACGAGACAGAAAACGAGACAGAAGACGCTCTTCAGAATGCCATCCATGGTAGACACACAAGAATAGTCAAAGCCTTGCTGATGCATGGGGTAGCACCAAAGTACGAACACGTAGCCGCAGCGAGTGAGATGGGCAATATGGACGTTCTCAAGCTTCTTCTCGAATATGGAGCAGAGATTGAGGGACAAGGGAGCGGATCCGGGTCCGCCCTTCATAAAGCTGCCCAGGCTGACAGAGGAGTGGTACTGTCTAATTTGATATGGAACGGTGCAAGCCTAGAGGCAACTGATTCAGAGGAGAGGACTCCATTGTCAATTGCCGTCCAACGTGGTAATCTTGTGGCAATCAGGGCTCTGTTGGAGGCAGGCTCTAATCCAGATGTCCATGTGCCCAAGCACACAAGTGACAACAACACAGTACGCGTCAAAGCAGCGGTTTGGGCAGCGGAGCACGGGAGAGCCGACATCTTCACCCTTCTTCCTCGAGCTGGAGCCGAGTGCTCCGAGGCACTTTTACCAGCAATCAAGAGCGGTAGCGCCGACATTGTTCGCCAGCTCCTCGTTTCTGGCATCATGTCCGAGCTAGATGAACAACAAAGGGCTCAGGCAGTGTCATTTGCCATTGAGAGTGGGAATATCGAAGCGGCCCGCCTTCTTGAGAGCTGGGAGACTGGAAAGTCTGGCCAAGCACAAGGTGAATGGTTGCAGGAAGAAAATATTCCATTATACGAGGATATACACACGGACTGTCATGATTCCGCGCGGAGCTCCAGCTTAAATATCCGTTTCGCCAAGGTTCTTGAGTATATAAACAACCAAGATGACGCATCTGAAAGAGCACCAGCGCATTCAAAATGTTCAAGTTCCCCGTCCACAGAAAGTGAGCAACTCATGGACAAAAGTCTATTGTCAGAAGTGGCTACAGCAACTACACTAATGGTGTCCAACTACAAGGCTGATGAGGCGTCTGGTGACACTGGAGTTGAACAGCATCCTCCCAGCCCACGCGACATGTGTATGCCGCAACTTCGAGTCTCATCCACGGCGACACCAGCAGGAAGCAAAAGATCTAGGACGCCATTTATTCGCATAGAATCTCCAGTTGGCGTAGGTCCCATCCAGTTTGGTACTCTTGTACGAAATCCGAACAGCCCCTTGCAAGATCTTGTACCATCGAATCAGCAAACCGATCTCCGATTGGTGATACCAAGAGATGCTATCCGCGTGCTGCATCTGAGCGACTTTCAAATTCAGAGTGAGAAAAAGACGCTTTCGTCCGCCGGGATAGTTGGCAGCTTTGGGGGCGCGGGGGCGAATGTTCAAACGGAATCTCAAATGGCAATAAAGTCACCATATGTATGGCGAGAGCAACTTGTTGATCAGGACCGGATACTTCACTACATCCTGACCGAGCCCCGGTACCGGCAGGAATATATCGATTTTATTCAAAAAGGGGAGGCCTACATGGTCGTGGGTCTCTTGATCGTGGATGATTCTGAGGTTATTCAAGGCGACGGAATTGGCGGCGCCATGGAAACGCAGCCTTTGGTCGCGGTGCCAAGTGTAGAAGGTCAGTTGGGGGGGTTTGCGGCCAAAAAGTCTAGCATGGTCACTGCAAGGCACCAGAAAGGACTCATTCATGCAATACAATATCGGAGAGTCCGATTGAATACTTCACATTTCGCTGGGTTTCGAGTAATACAGGTAGAAATGGGGCCCTATGCGAAAGACCAAACTATGTCACCGTGTTTTGAAGATGACTCGGATAATTGGGTTGGGGTTACTGGTATAGAGGTTTTAGGCCCTAAAGAAAAGCATCAGAGAGTAGGATCGCCGCAGGATGACGATATTGAGTAGTGTTAGTTGTCATTTCTTGGAGTCAACGTTTTGCTATTTCGCTCGACAGCCGCTGTGTGTTGAAAATGGGGCACGATGTTTGACAAGCCAAACAAATATTCATTGGTTTAGCGATCCAATAGGAGGTGATTGCATTGCAACCCTCCAACCTGTCTTCGTGCTTCTGTCGTCACACTGCAGGGCCTAGGCCTTATAACATCCCATGGAGTCATGCTCTACGTCAGTGAAAGTTATACCAGAAGCCGGCATTGTGGCGTGGTAGATTTTACTACCATTATTGCAGGCGAGAAACGGTTCAATCTGTTCAAGAGGGGGAAATATGTAGGTTGAGACTTTCTGCTCTGTGCAGCCCTCGGTCCTAACAGCCATGCTTCGACGTCCTTTGCGTAGCTTGAACTCGATTCAGCTACCATTCCTCTGCTTGGAGTAGGCGCAGGTCGATGAGCATATAGACACGTCAAAAATTGTGATGCAGCAGCAAAACGGTCGTATGCGTAGTCAGGCAGGAATGCAGACAACCATCTGTCCGGTCCTGTGAAGTGCAGAGTAGTTGATAGAAACCTCGGCATAACCCTAACCCTAAATCCGATGCACGCATCCTCGCAACAGTCACGTAATAGGGCTGAGGACGGCGTGGCGTCAAGCGTCATGCTCTTGTCTCCACCTCAATCTGCCCGGCAAACTCGGCATAATGCAGCTCTGAGCAACGGAACTAGGCACGAATGCAGCTTCAAGTGATGCCATTTAAGGCTCATACTCTGCTGCCGCTATAAGATGCCGTACAACAGCCACGCCCCTTCTGTCAGCCTGGCAACAGCCTTTTACTACCAGACTCTTCCAAGGCTTCGACATATCCGAGGGGCTGGTAAAGTAACGGCGTTCGGGCGGGCGTTCCCCGGAAATATTCTTGCGCTGTTCCTCGCTAGCAGCCTCGCAACAAAGGCTTTTGAGAGATGTCCTTTCCTATGCGGCCTAGGTGACTCCAATGGTCGACGGTGGATTGATATCCGATGAAAAGAGGGATCAGGATTCGACGTCACTGGAGCTCACATCCGGTGCTAGTTGCCGCAATGATGTCTGTCGGCGAAGGGAATATGGCAGGTCACTTGGAGGGCAAATACCCGTATTTATATAGAGCACGGCGGAATAGTACGTTGAGACAGGATAAAGTAGAATAGTGCCGCTCTCGATTCTCAATGTTCACTGTGGAGTTTACAATCAAGCCTATATTAAAGAAACATTGAAGACTACGCTGCGGTTAGAGTAGGCCTAGGTGGGTGTATAGGAAAATAAAGTTAATGTGATTTTAACACGTAGTCTCCACGACATGAAGCAAATTAATAGCTTTAGACACGCCAGAGTCGCATATGACATATTCTCCATGCCAGCATCTAGATGTGGTGGAACATTTTTGAACCTGTCTACGGTGGGCGCAAGAGCTATGTGGACATGTCGCCTTTTAGGTTACCCAGACAGAACTGTCACCGTAACGCGACTAAAGTCTTATATTCACTATTCCGAGATGACACGGGCTGCCGGCATGATCCGTCGCCAGGGTAGGTGGCTTGACACGCCTCTTGATGGTTCAACCGGTTGTAGATATATGTCCGCAACAGGTACCCCCTTCACGAATCGAGTTGAATGAAGCTTCTCGTGATGGTTGACGTTCTTGGGATTCCACGATTCGTACTGTGCAGTTTTGGGTGCGGTGTGCCTTGGCGCAGTCGCCGGTGGCTGAGGCAGATTTTACGGTGTAAGCAGCTGGTATCGCATCAAATGGAGTTTCCGAGAATCTCACGCCGTACGTTTGGGATTGACCCATTTAACCCCAGCCCCAAGATCCTCAAGATCGTAGACATCGGTGTACCTGCCGGCCCGCATCCAGGTGCCGGTCTACTTGAGCATTCAGGCAAATTTGATTCAGCAGTTCAATAAGGCTTAGAAGAGGTGCGGACTGTACACATCAATTGATGTCAATCGGAACAGTCTAGTCCCTTTGACATGGCAGAGGTGGCGTACTATCCATCGAGCCAAGGCGTATTGATTCGTTTCTTACCCAATACCAAGGTGCGAATAACAGGCATTGCCGCTTTTCGTCTGACAGTCGGCAAGTTCCGTCCACATAGCCACGCAAAGCCATCAAAACATCTAGCTTCATACGTGCAGGATTGAACTGTGGCGCCACTGTCCCCATGAACGGCGAGTGATGTTGAACTATGGCCTTGTCCACGACGAAACAAAGCCTTGATGGACGCGTGCTGACGGTTCTCGGTCGCCTGCTTAGCCAACATGGACTTGGAACGGTTCGTAGACGGCCCTCGATGGCAAGCCAGCATTGCCTCATATGGGGCAAGGGTATAAGCCGCGACCCTGCTTAGACAGAGATTGGTCAATGGATGCGCCCTTCTTGTATCACTCGTGGTATAAATGCCTAGTCCGGCGTTGAAATGGGCACCAATAGCTTTTGGATCGAGACTGTGGCGATGTGGAAGGCTGAATCGAGTCCCCGAGAGGCTTGTTGCCGGCTCGATAACTCGAGTGCTGGCTTGTTTGTGCAATATGACGTCTTTTCGCATGTATAATATGGGAATGCCCCCTAATAGTCTAAATTACTTTTATTCTCCGCTACCCATATTTCACTCGCTGTTAATTTGCACCTTGTCATGAGTTCTGGCCGCAAAACTATGCCCTAAATGCTGCGCAAACGAGTCATCGCCCTCCTAACCTCGCTCCTAGGAAGAGGTATTCTTGCTGATCGGCCCAATGACCAGTCCATCTGTGACTACTACGCCAGTCAACGTTATGGTGCGAGTAATAGCACGACGCAGCTGCGTCTAATGCAGGGCATCGTTGCCTATGCCTATGCCGGTGGCAATACGCTCCCAAACCCTGCAACAAACAGTACGGGAATTTTCAACCCCGGGCAGTTCAACGGCTACAATGTGTACCTACGACCGTGGTTTGACGGATCAAGTATGGTGGCGCCCCCGTCCATTGACCAACGAGTCTAAACTGACGGCATCCAACAGAGGCAACAACGAACCTGAATAACCAAGCCGTCGGGGTCGACTGGCTTGACGGCGGCGGCACTGAACCGCTCATTGCCTTTTTGAACGGCTCTACCAAGTCTGCAGAAATTAAAAACGGAACAAATCAATAGTAAGCTAACCGTTGACATGTCCCTCCGTGTTTCTCTACCCATCTAGCTCGACCTGGGATATAGTCACTTACTCGTCTTCTTCTAACTAGTAAATTATTCACTCACTGGTACTACGTCTTTGGCAAAATCTACAGCTGCAGCCAATACCAGACGTTTCTAGATCCAGGCTTCACCCCCCTGACGCCAGCCTACGTCCACAGATTCATGGACCTGAACCAGACCGAGGTCGGCTACTTTATCGAGCAGCTCATCGCGGCCAGCAAGTACTACGGCTTCTCCGACACGGACGCCACGACGCTGTCGACCTTTATGAACGCGAGGTACAACATCCGCTGCGCGCCCCCGGCCAACGGCGAGCTCTACTCCATCTGCCTCGCAAACGAATGCCCCCTCGCCGCGCCCGACGCCAACTGCGACGCGTACAACAACATCCAGCCGTACGGCCTCACCAACGCAACCACCCAGAGCAGCACCCCGACGCCGGTGCTGCCCACAACCTCGACGGCCTCGTCCCCCTCGTCCACTGCGACGTCTACCACTGCGGCGCCTACTGCTCCCGCCGGCGGATCCAGTCTGTCGGGGGGTGCTATAGCGGGCATTGCGATTGGCGCCGCGGCCGCCTCCCTCCTCACGGCTGGCATGTGGTTGTTCTTCCGGCGGAAGAGACGGGCCAAGGCTGAGACGCCGCTCACGGCCGACGTGTCGGATGCCAGGTCCTCGTCGGGGTTTGTGCCGCAGTCGGCGTACGGCGCGAATCGGCACGGCAGCTACTCTAGTCATAGTCCGTATGTGTTTGCCGCGTCTACGACGAGCAGTCACCCGCCTACTGCGGTGGAATGGGCGCCGCCGCAGGAGCTGGATGCGGAAAATGCGCCCCGGGTTCCGATGTATTACACCAAATATGCACAATGATGGTGTGTTGATCCTCGTTTGTGTACGTCGGTTACAGAAGGAATCTGGCCGATCTGTCTGAGGGCCGGTATTGCGGAGCGCGAATGGCGCTGCTTGAGGCACGTAGATTCTGCACTTTTGCTGCTACACGCCTCTTGATTGGGAAATGGTCAGTAATGGGTACATGTTGCGGTGAGAATTACGACCTGAGCGTGGCTACGCAGTGTGCCTAATCTAACTTGGACTGACGAGGCAACAGAGTTCTATATGCTGCGACTTGTGGATATATACGAGCTAGGTGGGGGACAAGAAGCAGACACTTGAATTTGAAGAACCTATGTGTAGCGTAGAATGTAGGAAAGCGGACATGTCAGCATTGTAGGTTATTACAGCGGAGTCAATAGGTATTTACGCGCTCTCGGGTCATTCAACGTCATCTTTCCCGAGGCTGTGCTGTATGATAGAGGTGAGCAAATACTCGTCGCCCAGAATGTATGAACTACATCTGTCAAATGCCAAGCCGGCATGTTGAACATGTTTCCTGTTTGCATGTCCATGTTTGTAGGACAGGAAGTCGGTTTGATGAAAGATTGTCAGCCAGGCGAGATGTTGGGAATTCCCTTTTTAACAATGGGAGAGAGCAACATGCGGTCACCTCGACCAGTTGGCACGAGCGTGGAATGCAGACTTGGACCCTTGCCAGCATGTCGTCTTTTGGGCCCAAAACGCCTCTTCTTCTGGCGGTATTAGGTCCTGGGAATAATACACCAAATCTCAGTCCGAAGCTGCCGCTGGACGTTCCGATTGGGGTAGCGCAGGCAGCGAGGCAGATACCCCGGCTGCTGCACGTAGGTAGCGAGGCGCCCAATGGCAAGCAATGTCTTGAAGAGCGCTTCGAAACTATGCTATTGCAATGCATTGATTTGCAACATGGCGCGGCTTGAAGCGGTGGGATAGAGGATGAGCCGAGGGTGGGATGAAAACAGCGTCTTATCGAGGGCACGTCCGGCTATATAACCGTTATTGGGAAGCCGAACCTATATAACATGCACGGCATATAAAGCCCACAGTATCGCACCCACCCCGCCGCCATCTGCAAACCGAGCTTTCCCAGTGGAATTTCGCAATGTCGCTGCACCATGCGTGGCCACGGGAATCGGCGTCCAGCATCCGCCAACCCCGGCGGATCCGGAACGCGCTGGTCGGGGAACCGTGGTGACGAGGTTACGTCGCCGCAGGTAACTGATTCAACAATTGTCAGGATATACGCATGTACGTATATTTTCTCCCGGGGGCTTCGCGGCCCGATCAATGCCTTGGCAAACTTTGTCGAGGTAACAACGCGGTGAGCTCGCTTCGCCTTCTAGAAACTCTAGGACCATCCACGGACTCCCTGCTGCTGCTGCTCAGCGCGACTGTCACCATTTTACGGGTGCGACGGCAAGTCAGAGTCGTTTGACTGAATATCCAGTCTGCGATTGCGCCATGATGAAGAGAAACTCGCGGGCTCCAGCCTCCCCCAGAGCTGCGGCCCTTTGCACTCCCCAATGCCCACTGCCCCCGGATAATCCAATCAAAGCATCAAGTTTCAAAGACAACCAGACCGCCGCGGCGTTGACCAAGGTTCAACGTTCTCTCATCTCCATAGGACTGGGGTCTGGGGAGCCGCACGCCTTTGTATGTGCAAAACGCAGCTAGTCTTCTCGAGACGATGCCGCCTAGTTTGACGGCAACTGGAGCCGTTGCATTAGCCGACGGGGTCAATAGTTGGCGCCTATACGAATTCAATCTTCTTATATCCTGCCGCCACGGCAGCACACCAATCCGGCACTCGCCTTTATAAATAGAGTTTCAACGCACATGCTGGCTGTAGGGGTTCGCCCACTCCTCGTCTACCCTTTCCCTTTCTGCCGCCGTACGGGCAGGCAGGCACAGCGACGTGAAACCTGCAGCATCGAAATTTCCTACGGACCGCGAATAAGCGCAGCCGTGTAGAGGTTTGGTACCAGACTTGACATTTTGCATGTGATGAACCGTCCATGTCGGGCTGTCAATGCCCACCCGGGCAGGTGGTTGAGCCAGTCATGTTTCAGTCACCATCAATGTTATTCAGCGTGCCTTTGCACTAAATCGTTCCATGGAAGATTCCTTGGGAAATTTTACCCTGTTTAGCTAAAATACACTTTCAACTATCCCTGCAGACCGTGTCATCCCATTCGGAAGCTCGAGATACGGCCGACTATATGGTGGCAAAATCGCACAGCTCGTCCAATGGGACACTAGGTAAAGGATTGACAATGCTATCCAGTGCAGCGGCGTCGTCCCCCGCATTGTGACAGTTCCTGAGGCGATCAACCACTTGAGGTGATGACATTGGGACTCGGATCAGGAGGCCTTCGCCCTGATAAGCGAAGCGTTGCGAGGCAAGCCACCCCTGGCCTTCAATGTTGGAATACAACGCTAACCAGGGGTCGCATTAATGCCTCATTAAGACTTGGCCGCCGCGACTAAGACGTTTCCACTTGTTTGATCGACGATGCTTATCCGAAAGATACGAGGGGACAGTGGTCCACTGCTGCAAGAGTGGACTTGCGAGGCAAGTCTGTGCAAGAAGGCCCCTGGGCTTGGGACAATACCACGATGAAATGGATAGTATATCGAGGCGTTGTTTTCATCTGAACATTTTTTAAAAGTCCATCGCCAAAGCCATTGTCGCGCACTGGCGAGCTCACTAGAAGAAATGGCGGCGACGTCATTATATCCCTCTGCTGGATGGAAAAAGTTGAAACCTACACCGCAACAAACGCGCCCGCGATAAACACTCGAGCCAAGTTTTTTCATCTACTCTCCCCAGCGAGCACGGGGATGTGGGATTTTCAAACTGGGGAAAGGGCGGCAATCAGCAGCCGAAAAGGGAATTTAGTTTGGCATCATCGCGATCCGTCACACCGACCCATGTCGCGCATCATTACCTGCAGCGGAAGCAATGCAGCCTCTGACTCGCGTCTCGTTATATCAGGCCAAATCTTGCTTCTCTTAGCTGCCGAGATATATGTACATGTAAGATCAGTCACCATGACGGCATCGGCGAGCCGGGCACTGCTGGCCCACGTTTCATAGTCGCACGCCGTGCCATGTGCCGCTCGCCACTCGCCATTCGCCCGCTTCTACGTTGACGGGTCGGGATAACTCTCGTAGGGGCTACCGGATACATGGGCGTCGAGATTGATGATGTGAAAAACAAGCTTTCCGTACGAAGACCCCACGGTGGGTTCGCAGAGTTGTCAACTTGTCGGTCTGTCTCTGCTGTTCTGTAGTTACTCTAGTTTGCTCGGCAGAGGGAGAGCACAGACGCAGACTTTATCCTTGTCGTTGGTTTTATTCTTGTCTGGTTTAAGCTTGATTGCCAATGACCTCACCGACGTGTGGCCCGTCGAGTCAGGTTCACAAAGTTAAACTCGCACCTAATTTCGGCCGCACCAGCTACTTGACGTCACTGTCGAGATGAACTCTCAAGCTCCAGCTCTGCTGCCTGGCGTAAGGACGGTCTCCTAGGCTAGTCCTGACGACGAGGCCGACGAGCAGCAGCGCGCCGCCTGCCTCGCATTCTGGTCGGGGCTATAATAGGTTCTTACACGTTGTGAAACGAGGCCCCCTGCGCAACCACGGATAAATTGGCGGCTATTTATTAGCAAGCCTGGGGTCAGCACGATTGTTCCCATGGATTGTTTGCACGCGCAGCACCCTTTGCCCAACGCCCGACTCGAGTGACTGGTCCATCGGCTCTCTTCCGATGGGGGATATCCCTGCTGAACCGAAAAGACCTTGGCATCAATCGGTCAGACGGTTTTGACCAACTTTGATGCATGAACCAGCTCCGCTTTTGGCACAAACTGATTCATGTCCTCGTGTGTACATGGCCCAGAGGCAGTCTCTCGCCAATGCCCTCGTGCGGCATAGCTGCCTGTCATGGTGCAACCTGCGCTTCGCATTACGCTTAACCATGCGGGTTCAGTGTGATGCCGTGATGCTACCTTGGTGGGGGAACCATGCAAACGAGCTCTTGCTGTAGGTGTTCTCATGGATGGCCGTCAATATGCACTACTACTCTGCTTGAAATTCGGACGCGTGGGATGAATGCAACGCTGGATATGTAGTCCCTTTTTTTTTTCAGCCGGGCCATCACTTGAGGTTCGGACAACGTTTATAAAACCTGTTGGTCCTTGATGCGGTTCAGGTTGCTTGAGCCAGAGGAAAACCTCACGTCTCAGCGTGCCTTTTTTTTTCCATCATTCTCCTAGCCATCATTTTGCAAAAGCTGTAACCATGGGGCTTTCTGACGGAGCTGGGCTGATTTCGGCATCCGTTGCCAAGTTTGCAACCCAATTACACAACACCCCCTCCATAGACTTGTCTCCCTCACGACTCGTACTTTTCCTGCTGATAGGCTCGGCGGTAGTCTATATCCTGTGGATAAGACAGTCGGCGCTACGGAAATTCCCTGGTCCTCCCGTCTGGCCAATCATCGGCAACCTGCCGTCCATCTATCGTCAACATGCGGAAAGGCAATTCCTCGAATGGTCAGCCGTATACGGCGACGTCATCGAAGTGCAGTTTGGAAACCTGCCAGTGATTGTTGTCAACACAGCCGCAGCCGCCAAGAACATCTTCACCGGCAGCGCAGCAGCCTTGTCATCGCGCCCTATATTCCATACATTCCACCAGGTACGGTGCCTGTCGTCATCCCGCCCCCAACCAACGCCCCCAACTAACAACAGAGAAACTAGCTCATTGCGGGAACCCTCGGACCTACTATTGGAACTGCCGGATACGGAGATGCCCTGAAACGAGGCCGCAAGGCGACGGCCGCGGAACTCAGCAAGCCCGCCGTCAAGGCCAACCTGGACAAGATTGACCTAGAGACGCGGCATCTGGTGGACGAGCTCAACTGCTACGGGTGCGAGGGACACAGCCCGGTTGAAGTCTCCAAAGTCATCAAGAGACTTACACTCAGTCTGTCCCTGGGCATCTGCTACGGCCGACGAATGTACCTCGGCGACCCCCTCACCCAGGAGATCATCTACATCGAGGACCAGATCCTCCGCCTGCGAAGCATGACGGACAACCTCCAGGACTACATATCCCTCTTCCGAGTGTGGCCCTTCAACACATATCACCAGAGCGCTACGGGGCTCCGTGAGCGCAGAGACGAATACGTCGGCCGGCTGAACCGCGAGATTGAGGAGAAGATGAAGGAAGGCAGCCACGAAGAGTGTCTCTACACCAAAAACTTTGACAGCCCCCATCCCCTCCCGACAAAGGAGCTCTCCACCGTGCTTCTTACCTTTTTGTCCGGCGGGCTCGCCACGGCCAGCAACACCATGCACTGGAGTCTTACGCTTCTCGCGGCCCGGCCGGAAATCCAGGAAACTGCTTACAAGGCCATCCGCGAAGTCTACCCCGACAACAAGCAGCTCTTTGACTCTGTGTACAAGGACACGGAAGAGGTGCAATACATATCGGCCCTGGTCCGCGAGTGTCTAAGGTGCGACTGTCATGGCATTGCGTGCTCCATTGTAGCCTGCTAACCTAGCCTAGATATTACACGCCGTCGCGACTCGCTCTTCCTCGCTTAGCTGTCCAGGACATCCAGCACGAAGGCAGGACGATATCCGAGGGAGACACCGTCATCCTGAACACGTATGCTTGCAACAGAGGTTAGTGTCCCCGTGTCCGAGATAAGAAAAAGTCGTGAGCTGACGTCCCCTAGATGCCAAGGTATACGGCGACCCGTTCAACTTCCGCCCCGAGCGGTGGCTGGAGAATCCCGATCTGCCCATTTTCAGCTACGGCCTGGGATACCGCATGTGTGCGGGGTACACGCTTGCCAATAGGGAGATTTACATTGTGCTGCTGCGCATCATTGCTAGCTTCAAGATTGGCGCGAGTACCGAGGTCGATGCTGATCCGATCACGGGGTGCTTTGATGCCGCGCACCAGGCGATGGCGCCGAAGCAGTCTGGGCTGCTTTTTGAGCCGAGAGATGTCACGGGGCTGAAGGAGCTTTTGGGAAATGCGGCAGGACGATAAGGTCAATTTGTTTCTGCGGAGTGCCTGGGTGTGGGTAGAATGACGCCTGGGAATCTAGTTGGAGGAATGGGGCTGCTAGGCTCGCGAGGCAATGTGCGGAAAGGTCAACTCTTGCGGTGGCTGGATATGGAAGTAGCTTATAGAGATGCCGAATTAGAGAAAATAGACATTAGAGCCTTTTTAGTCCAACTGGGTGCTGTGTGACTTTGCCTTGGGTTTGCTTTCATGTAAGGGATGAACGAATCGAATGAGACGAAGCTTATCAGGACAAACATCTCGCTGGCCATTCGATATACATGGTTTAATAACTGACTATATATCTCAGCTCGTCGTTAGGTAGCTTTAACTAAATTTAGTGTGTATCCTTCTTTAGGACTGGCTGGAATTTAACCTTTAAAATCGCCGAGTGTCTTTTACGGCTGAAACACGCAGTCCCTGTACTCTTCAGAAAGCTTAACGATTATTCCTGCTTTGAAGCGTGCTTGAATAGTCCTTGCCGGGCGTGTACTTATAAAGCTCGAGTGTCTGCCGATATATATGCTTTACCTTGAATCCTCCACCAACATCGCCATGTCCCAGCATTCCGTGATGCTGGCAACATGATCAATACAGACAAGACTTACTTCTTGGTCGTCTGCCTCGGCGGCCTAACGTCCAGCCCTGCGCAGCTAGCCACTTGAAGCGGACAGCAAATGAGAGTCCGTTATACATGATCACTGGGCTCAAGATCGTTGAGGGCTCCAGTGTGACGGCGCTGAACAATAAAGTTGCATCCAAACTCATGTTTATGCAGTCCCAGGTACAATTACCTGTGTGGTTGTGGAACATGGGCGGAAACTTTTAGTCCACCATTTGGCCCCAGAACAGAGGCCGCAAGAGATAACTTGGTTCGTATTTCATCGAAGCTGTTGAATTCCTTCTCAAGGCGTCTCCCTTCATCAATTTGGACGGAAATACGATTTTGGTTGGCATCGCGGTCGCCGGCGGATCTTGATCTGCTTCTGGACGGAATTGTCCTCGTCCAAGACTGCAAGCATGAATCTATCATACTGATCCTCAGTCCATTCCGAGGTCATGAAGATAGAATATAATTCGTTTCGGTCTTATCTAGCTACAAAAGATCATAGTGTCAGCAGAAGGTACTCGGGTGGGTAATGAAGTCGATACTCCCCGTGCCATGTGAAGAAGGCGATGAACCACAAGCAGATCGTTGGCTGGATCGAGAGGCCAGGGTAAGATGCACATGTCGTCTCCCGATCATGTCGAGAGACTGGCTACACACCGTGCTGTAGTCTGGACAGGTCAGGGCTGCCAGTGCGCTCACTCCGTCAAGTACTCGCTCGACACAGTCATTGTACACATGAACCATCTATTGTGCCCCTGGCTTCGCCTCCTGCAGACTCTCAGCAGTGAATCACTCCATCTGTCAAAGAGGTGATCCGTGTCCAGGAGCCGCTGCATGGCATTCTTGGCGATTCACGATTGTCTCTTCAGCTTGGATGCCAAACAAGCAGTCGTGCAAGAATTGTGAGCTGTCACTTAAGCTCTTAGGCATGGCCGTTTGAAACCGCCGAGTGATGGCCATGAAGGTCACACTCTCAAGTTGAGCCAACCAAGGGTCCATTGCGGCCGGTGCGTGGGATATCACAGCGTGAACTCGGTTCCGAGGCCATGTCCGTCACGGGTTCTTGGTTTTCCAAGAGGAAGGGGGATCAGTGGCCACTGAACAGTATATGATATGAAAGGAACGCCTGTGTCTAGGGCTCCTGCCCGGTCATGTGTTCAGTTTATGTAACCTCAAGGTTTCTTTGTCGGTGAAGCCCCTTTGTTGGGCCATGACAGTCCGTGTGGCACACTTTTTCTCCGACGGCATGTGAAACACAGAATCCGAAGGCCTTTCAGCCCGTTGTTCAGTGACAGTCGAAGCCACCTGCAGTCTGGCCGCATCCATCAATGCTGCATTCAGGCGTACAGCCAGCGGGATGAGCCTCCGCACTGACATGGTCATTGTTGAGCCTGGGGTTTCACGGCAATGGCCCAACAACAAACATTTGAAGCCCGATAAAAGGCCTTCACCGATAAAGAGACCTAGATGTTACAGAGACTGAACACATGGCCGGGCAGAAGTCCTACGCAGTGGGCACAGACGCTCCCTTTATCTATATATAGTGGTCGCTCGCCCCTTCGTTCCTCTTGGAGAACCAAGGACCTTCACCCTTTGACACCATCTTTGAAAACTGACATGGACTTTTCGGCTATAAGTATCCTACACCGAACCTCCGCCACAAAATGGCGCCCGGGGGGCTGCAAAATACGGGACAAGATCCTGTATTGCTCCGAATCTCTCAAGCAGGCCGCGGCCAGGGATTCCGACATACAAGATGCGCGCATGCGCTTTCAGGCATGGCATACCAACTATACCGCTGGCCGAGCGGCCACACCCTCCCTTGACGAGCACCTGCGCGATGCCCCAGACGTTCGAGCCGCCACCTTGAAGTCTCTCCAAGATTTAGTCACGGCATTCAAATGCGGTACATTTTATCTGTTTAGAGGATGGGATCCATGTTCATGTTCAACTTGCAGCCATGGGCCCTTGCTATTTCCTCTGTATGGTAGGCAGCTTTCCTCGGCATTGCCAGGGCTGGAGACGCTGAGGCTGACAGACACACATAGGAAAGGACAGCTCGGTAGACCGGGCGTTAATGCAAAAGGCTGTTGAGACTCTGGAACACATCTCCATCTTCCTTGAGATGCCAGCTTCGGTCGATTGGTACGAGAAGGCGAAATATGTCAACGTTGACCATTTCATCCCAATCGACAAAAGTCACATTGACGAGCTGTTCCCAAAAGCAGACCCGGTACTCCGAGATAGGCTACTGCAGGGTGTACTGAGTCGCAGGAGGGCTCTGCGCTACGCCCAGGAGCACAAGGAGGAATTAGCAAAAGAAGCGCCATCTCCGCAGGATGAAGAGGGAGACGAACATGAAACATCTGATTGCGACGACGATGAGACCGCGTCCGTCATCTCGGTTTCATCATCACTCTGCTCTGATATGTCCATCCGAGTGCCCCCCATGCCGCCCACGCGCCAGGAGGGGAAGCCTTTCGAATGTCCATTCTGCTGCTCAATGATAGAGGCAGAGAATCGAGAAGAATGGAAGTAAGTCGCACAAGTCGAACCCTGAGACGAGGCTTCAGCCAAGAGACGAGATACTAATAGACAAATCCAGGAGACATGTATCTTCCGATGTGCTCCCCTACGTGTGCACATTCATTGATTGTGAAGAACTGGGCCGACTATTTGAGAGTCGCGGCGAGTGGTATTTCCACGAGCTCAATCACCATCGGAGAACCTGGTTCTGCATCCGGGACTGCTTAGAGAAGTTTGACTCCAAGTCAGCTTTTGAAGCCCATTTGAGCGTCGCTCACGGGGAGTTGGGGGGTGTCACCCGGGCCGAGGAGCTCGGGGCGCATAGTACACGACTGCCGGAGCCGGGGACATCGATGTGCCCAATGTGCGGTGACGAGATACGGGATCCCGAACTGGTCATGGAACATATTGGCCGTCATCAAGCCCAGCTCGGCCTGTGGACTCTGCGCAGCATGGGATATTTTGACGATGATGACAAGGTTCCGGACAATCCGGCGCCGAGCCAAGACGCGGCCGGCTCCGATTCACCACCTCCCGGATCTACCGAGACGTGGCCTTCATTCGACCGCGAAAGTTACAAAGTGGGGTGGATTTGCGCTTCGCCAGACGACCTTACTGCCGCAGTAGCTTGCCTTGACGCAAGACACAAGCCAGTGCAGCCCATCCCCGAAGACGGTAGCTATTACGAGTTCGGTGAGATCAACGGACATCATATTGTGATATGGTGCTATGGTGCAGACGAGAATCGGCAGGCTCCGGTTGCATGGCTTGCAGCTGAAATGCCATACAAGTTTCCCGGGGTCAAGGTTTATGTATCTGTCGGCATTGGCGCGCGCGTGCCGTCGAGACATGCCAACATTCGGCTTGGGGATGTTGTAGTCGGCTCTTCCGGCACGATGCACTTTGCTATGGGCCAGGATGGACTTTTAGAATTGCAGAGCCGCTCGAATCTCCCACCCCGGCTCCTGCGCAGTACCTTACAAAAGTTATTGGCAGACTCTGAGACTGGACGCTTCCAGCTCGAAGGCGATGTCCAATCCATTCTCGACAAGAATCCTCGATTGCGCGACGACTACTCGCGGCCAGATTCGAGCTCAGACAATGGTGGCCGACCAGCCGTCGGACGTTCCGGCCTGATCGTTTCTAGCACCACCATGCTCACGAATGACAACTGCCAAAAGGTGGTGGCGAGTACAGAAGAAATCGTCTGTTTCGAAAGCGAAGGTACCGAAATATCGGCATTGCATTGCCTACTGATACGAGGCATCTGCGAATATGGAGACAGCCACAAGGATAAGCAGTCGCAGCGCTATGCTGCCATGTCGGCGGCAGTATATGCAAGAGCTCTACTGGGATGCACACCTCCCACCATGATAAAATAGAGTCCAAAGCATTCCTCGTCCTAAAGGATGCCTAGACATGTAAATGGACAAACGAGCAATGAAAGATGCTCCAACATGAGGGCGCTGCATCAGAGTAGCGTTTCGGACCAAAGGGCCTGTCTAACTTTTTTTTTGGTCTATTCAGCTCTACAAGGGAGCCGGAAATTGGCTGGAGGGATATAAAGCCAATGGTTTGGAGGACATGTACCGTCGACGTTATACGGTTAGGACCCAACAGCAACAAAGCCCAACAAAGAGGCATCGCCGATAAAGGACCTCGAGGTTACAGACTGAGCAGATGACCCGAGGAACCCTAGGCACAAACTTTCTTTTCATTTATATATAGTTGTCACTCGTGCCTTCTTTTCCTCTTGGAAAAGGAAAAGAAGGGACGTTTGACATTCTACGAGATTTTTATAGAATTCAGTCATTACTGCTCCAAGCCCCTGTCACAATGTATGTCTGTCTGCTCCGTGATGAAGAATTCCTGACCTATAAGCAGACACGCAAACTAAATCTAGCTGCCATCTCGAGCTGGTCGCGATACTATGAACCACGGCGCTCAAGTGACCAGTACCCTCGTGGTACAAACGTGTAAAGTGATAGGGACGGGTCTATACTACAGCGTGATAGGTGAGTGGAATGATTATTAAACTCCAAGACCGAAATGCCGAATACGGAGCGCGATCAGTAGAATAAGTAGAATAAATGAAATCCGTGATGTGATGTATAATAATAGTAAGTACTTAATAATATAGCTAATATGTTTTAGCACTCTTTTAAAATAACTAATCGAGTTACCTGATTTGATGCTAGTCATGAATAAAACCCTATTAGCCGATACATTTGGCCGGGGGGGTTATAGATAATACGTTCAGGAACAGGACTAGAACTAGACACTGGACCTATTGCCCAACCAGATTATATTCTCTGTCTCTCCCCGTCCTCGTCTCATCACCATAGTAGTCTTGACACATCCTGCTTCTTCTGTCTCATGACCTGCAGAAAGGAAGAAACCATTCACCGCAGAGATGGCTCATTTCCACCAGAGCAGTCCTGCTGCTGGCTAGTCGAACTAGGTTCCATCGGTAATAGACCACCAACACTTGCAGCTACGATACCAGGCATTCCAACAGCCGAAAACATGGGCGAAACCGGCTGCAACTTTGAAGAAACCACCGAGTTACTCCCATCTTCGGGCTTAGTACCAGGATGGAGCTTCCGTCGCTGATGATGCGATGACTTGACCGCATGAGGCACCCCCAATGCCTCACTAAAGGCGCGAATGCGACCGCCCCTGACCTTGCGCAGGAAGTCGAGGTCATCCCTGATACCCGCAAAGACGGAGTTGTATCCCACCGGTCTGGGAGATGGCGCTATTCTATCGTTCCCCTTCCTCGTCAGCGGCATACGCAACCACCGTGGCCAATTCTCCCTCATCCTGTCGCCACAGCTCCGTAAAATGGCATCAGGAAACAGCCGTATCAAAATACCCACAGGGATGGAGCCGAAACCGAGGCCAACCGAGATGGCCCATTGCTCCCCGGTCAGCCGGACGACGACAAATGCCGCACCGCCCACGTAGATGATGACCAACTGGCCCGCCACCATGACGGACATCATCACCATGAAGAGCCAATTGTGGTGCAGGCCCTCGAATATGTTGAGCTGGTTATCAATGCGCCGGCTATTGATCAGCTTGAAGATCTGCATAAACACGAAGACGTTGAATATCAGCGTCCGTAGCTGGGCCTCGGGATAGCCTAGGAACCCAGGGCCGGCAAACCACAGCACGAAACAGACAACCAGCTGGTAGACGGACTGGCCAATAATCATCTTCCACATGGTCAGGGTGATGAGAGAGGCGCGCCGCGGCTCAGGACTGCGGCGAAGAATACTTCCTGCTGGCGGGTCGGTCGCAAGGGCAAGGGCGGCAAAGGTGTCCATGATGAGGTTCACCCAGAGCAGCTGCACGGCGTTGAGGACCGACGTCTCGTTGCCGTCGGATACGGCCGAGACAAAGGTGACGAGGACCGCTGTGATGTTGACAGTGAGTTGGAACTGTAGGAATTTCTTGACCGAGTCGTTGATTGCGCGCCCCCAGCCGAGAGCCTTGACAATGGACGTAAAGTTGTCATCCATTAGGATGATATCTGAAGCCTCCTTGGCCACTTCGGTCCCCGTTATGCCCATGGCAAACCCAACGTCGGCGGCTTTTAGGGCCGGCGCGTCGTTGGTCCCGTCTCCTGTTACGGCGACAATCTCGCCTAGGTCTCTGAGCAGCTTGACCAGAGTGCGTTTATCTTCTGGGCTAGACCGGGCGAGGACGCAGAGATCCTTGGCCACGGTTGCTTTCTGGTCGTGAGGTAGTTGGCGAAACTGTTGGCCTTCCATGACCAACCCTTGCTCTGGTGGCCGCGTCGTCAAGATGCCACATTCTCTGCCGACTGCTCTGGCTGTTTCGACATTATCGCCCGTCACCATCTTGACTGAGACTGATGCCGTTCGACAATCTTGGACTGCAGCAGGAACTCCTCGTCTCACGGGGTCGCGAATCCCTACCACGCCCATCCAGAGCATGTCCTGGAGCACATCCTCCAGACTTATATCGCCACTGCCAGTCGCCCTGTCATCTGTCTTGGGTCTGGGAGGGGGCCACTGCTCGAGGTCACGGTACGCGAGAGCCAGAGTCCGCAGCGACTGCGCTGCAAAGCCGACTATCACGCTTCGAATGGCATCCTTTTGATCCTGCAAGAGCGGCGTCCAAGATGCAACTTTGGACCAGTCATCCACCACGCCACTACACTTCGCCAACACAACTTCAGGCGCGCCTTTTACAAAAAGTCGATATGTGGTCTTGTCCTTGTGGTTTCCGGTTTCCGGCAGCCGGATCACGGCTCCCATACATTTACGCCGCGAGTTGAAAGGGAAGAGCTGCTCAAGCTGGCAATTGGCACGCTCGGTAAGAATTGGTCCCAGTCCAAAACACCGGCGAACCCAATCGAGCAGCGCCGTCTCTGTCTTCGTCCCAACAAACACCATTTTACCCTTATCCTCGCGCTCGAAAGCGGTCGTGTTGGCAGCCACAGCCGTCTTCAAGAGGTGTCGAAACTCGGCGTCAAGCCTCGACGACAGCTGTTCCATAGGGATGTAAGTCCACTGCTGGCTCGAGAATTGCGGTCCTTTGCCTTGCTCTTTTGTTTGCGTTGCTGCGTCACCGGCTGGTTCGGGCACCGGGTCACCATGACCAAAGACCAATCCCTCTCGACCGCCGAGTGCCCCCGAGACCACGGTCATTGCGTTTTCCGTCAACGTGCCCGTCTTGTCTGAGCAAATGACGGTGGCATTACCCATTGTTTCGCACGATTGAAGGTGGCGAACGAGGTTGTTATCCCTGGTCATGCGCTTCGTGGCAAACGCCAACGACAGTGTCACCGCCAGCGGCAAGCCCTCGGGGACCGCAACGACGATGATGGTAATGGACGTGATGAGGATCTGGAGGAAGTCTTGTCCCTTTTGCTCCGAAGACTCCTGATTGCTGGGCAATCTAGCTAGGAACTCGACAAGGAGCACGAGGAAGAGCAGACAGCCTGCTCCGCCGCCGAGCTTCGCAATGTACCCTAAGACGCGGCATGAGCCGGTTTATTCCCAAGATTGCGGCATATTCTTCAGGCGTGGATAATGGATGCTTACCGGCAAGTACATTGAGCTTGGACTGTAAAGGAGTGAGTCCGGTGTCTCCTTGCAGCGACATCATGGTCCGGCCATGGCTCGAATTCGGTCCCACAGATGTGATGAGGAACGAGCCAACGCCGTCCAAAACCTTGGAGCCAGAAATGACAAACGGATCCAATTTTTTGGTATCTGGAGCTTCTTCATGGAGAGCCTGTAAAACATCCTCCGCCGGGACCTTCTTGACCAAGTCTGATTCTCCTGTAGCTGGGGACTCATCACAACTCAGACTATGGCCGTCGATGAAGACACCGTCCACGGGAACGACATCACCTGGTTCCAGGAGCATGACGTCGCCGACAAGCACGTCATGAACAGAGATGGTCATGGGTCTACCGGAGCGGATGACCTTGACAAGGCGATCCTCCTTCTTCACGTTGAGTTTTCGAAATTGCCGCTCCTTCTGCCAATCGTTGAGCGCGCCGGCCACGACGACAATGGCAATGGCGACAATGATGGCCACTCCTTCAACCCACTCGACCTTGGCACCTTGGTGCTCCGTATGGCCGAATGTTTGGTATAGCCCAAGAGCGACAGAGATGACGGCTGCGATGCAGAGAAGTATGAGCACTCTGTCTTGCAGCGCAATCCAGGCTAGTTGAAGAAACGACTTTGACTTTCGCTCTGGCAGCCGGTTTTCGCCAAAGACTCGCTTCCTGTCGGCAAAGGCGGCGTCTGGTCCATCTTTTGGTGGAACAGGCGGCGGATTCTGATGATGCTGGCTGTGCGTGGGTGAGCCATGGGATGGGAGAGTCGACGTTGCCTGGTCAAATGTGATCGGGCTGGAAACATGTCGCTCGTCGACGCTCAGGCCGGCTTGACGATGGCTCTGGAGGCCCTTTTCAAGCCCGGGGAGTCCACCTAGGGCTGCGAAAGCGGCGAGACTTTTTGGATTTATAAGCTTCGCCAACTGGCCGGGGCAGAAGGCGAATGGGTTGTTTTCGATATTGAATAATGCTTCTTCACCTGGATCAGGCTGCAGAACCGAGGCACTGGACTTGTTTATATCATGTAAAGGGCTCAAATTATCCCCTGTACGTCTGTTACTTGAATCGCCGTCAGAAGTCGTGGGCTTGGACGAGCTCCGAGGGCTACTTGTCGGTGTTGGGGTAGGGATGTCTAGAGTATTGGACGTGGCGTTCGACCCGGATTGTAATGCGGATGGATTTTCTTAAGAAACACTTAATGAATAGTTGCGATTGATGTGGGAATTTCAGAGTCAGTACCTCCATGGTTATGCTGAATGGCCGAGACGTCGAACGTAATGGCAGGGGCAAGCGGCCGCTTCAAAATCTGCGACATGTTTGACGAGGTGCAGCCGATGCTTCTCACTACATGATGCTATTGTCGTCAGGCTGGTTGTAAGGGGGACATGATGATCAATGTCTGCGAGGTTTGGCGGGACATTTTTCATCATACTGGTGGCGAACGCGCGACCGTGATCATGCCATCATCCGCTCCTCGCCCCCAGTCGATTTCCGTGCTACGTGAAGCTTTTGGACCAAGCGTATATTAAGCCTTGTGCCACCGGCTTGTCAATTCCTGTTTGGGCGTCTTGGCAAACTATGTTGCATCGTTTGCGACGAGCTTAAGAAGCGGGTTGTGGAGGCGCAGTCAAGACTCAAAAGCCACAGCGAGCATCACCTGGTCCCCAGCGATGCAATGCCACAACGGGCAGAAGCTCTGGAATGCAGTAGATTGGCTGTGAATAACAAAATTAGCGAGAAACGAAGCATCGGCTAGACACCTTGGGCAGACGACGTCAGTCCAGTCTGGTATACGGGCCACCCGTCCAAGGTAACACTCACAAACAAGCCAAAGCCATCGTCTGGCGATCCGACTCAGCCCCCAGTCAAGATATATGCAATGAGAGTCGAATTATTTGCAGCTTGAAAGTCAAGTTGGTTTAACTGGCAGTGACTCGCCGGTGATCGCACTTTACATGACCAGCTGGAAACCACGTGCTCAGAGACTTGACATGCTTGAGTAACAGCCACGATTATGAAAAAGGAAGACGAGAGGCAGTGATGTAGGCTTGGTTAATTTTCGTTCGGGACCGCCTTCGTTGAGTGCAAGAAAGAGCCAAAACCACAGCTTATGCGTATATATAGTTGTGGAGAGGGCTTTGCGACTATCCGAGGGTGATTTGGGGTCGTATTCAGCTTATTTGCGACACTTTTGCAAACACGGCATCCAGAACAAAGAGTTTAACAAATTGTGCATCCTCTCAGCTAGTATAGCTGTAACACATCGTTCAAGAAACACGCAAAGAATCAATAAAGGAACCAACTACCTAAATAACGTAACTAAACGTATTGTCCTGCCTGTAGGTCGCGACGATTCGAGAGCATTCAGACAGCGGAATATATGAGTGCTTTTCCGAAGTGAATGGTGTAGAATCCAGAGTCACCGCAGACTTCCAAAGCAGCTTGTGTCCCTTTGCCACCAATTCAACTTGGTTTGCCATCGAACTACTCCCGAGCGCAGTCTCCAATCCCCAGGCACCAACAGCTCCTCTAGCACCGTCTCGAGCAAATGTTCCACTTGGTCCACTGTCAAAATGCCATTTCGCTGCATATGATCAATTGCTCTCGCGAGGTAATCAGGCTCCAGCACCCTTCGCTTCTCCCAAGGAATAGGATTTCGCTGCCAGTCAAAGACTTCATTCTGGCAGTACTGAGACGCTAGGCAGAGGAGAAGTTCCAGTAGACCCTTGAGCTCGTACGCCGGCCCGGGAGCTTCTTCCGTGCAATCAAGCAGGTACTTTGATGAGCCAAAGCACTTGAGGCTGTGTTTTCCGCTCTTGTCCACTGAGAGAACGACGTGGCGTAAATAGAAATCTCCTGGTAGATCCCCACTGGCGAACTGTTTAAGAAGCTGTAGGTGTGACAAGGGTTCAATTATGAAGGCTTGGAGCGATAAAGGGCTCAATTCAGTAATAATCTCGTAGGATATCAAAGGTCCTGAGTTGCTACAAGAAAGGAAGAGAAGGGTGACCGCCTTATATACATAAAAGGAACGCCCGGGCCAAGGGACCTTGCCCGGGCACGTGTTCTAGCCGTGTAACCAACAAGTCCTATATCGGCGTGAAGCCCCTTTGTTGGGCTTCACGATCTGTTGGGCCTTTTCCGTGTAACAGTAGGCAAAGACGCCGCACCTCAGCAGGTGGGATGTATACGGGGAAACCTTTCATGCGGTCGTTGCTGGTTATCCATCTCCAGCGACGAAGTAGTCTGTTATTTCACAGCACGTCGCTTCTTCCATGGCTGTGCCATGAACATCATTTTTATGCTTACGAATAAGGTTTTAAGGATACAGGAGGGCCAGAGAACAAGTTGCTAGCGTTGTGGCGAGAGCGCTCGCATCCAAAGGTTTAAGTGGCGGATATGGGCGGCACCAGAAACAACACCAGAAATCCCCCAAAATACCAGTGTAATAATTTCATCTACGCCTCATATAAATGTCGTTCGTCTGGTCTTGGGGAACTTGCCGTTGCATCAAGGTTGAAGGTTCGGCGGCGTACCGCCAAACACTATTTCTTCATCGGGCACGACAAGTCGAAGTCTTCGAAGCCATTTGGCAAGGAAGTATAAAGAGAGAATTGATTCCAGTCCAACGGCAATTCCCGCGGTTATTATTCATGACAGTCGCGCGGCTGAAATGTGTGGGCAGTGGTGCAACAGCAGGCTATTGTCCTGTATGCCATAAGAGTCATGGCCTGGCAGGAAGGCGTCCTATGCTTTGTAAGTCATCCCAACGCCTGGACAACTCCGGCTGGCCGGGCCTGGCGCCAGTCCAGATCTGGTATGGCGCCCGGGTCCTTGCCGTCGTGGGTCACCGACTGCCGGCATCCTTATCCCGGATTCCCGACGCTTTTCGCCTGCGACTTGACGTCATCTTTGACATTGGCACCAAAGATTGAGGGTTGTTTGGTGGTGAAAAAGGGCTGCTATTCGGAGGGAGTCGGGATTTTCTGGGACCCTGGCGTTCAAGATTGTTGTATTTAGAAGAATTTATGCAAAGTATCAATAGCCGCAAGTGCTGTGACCCGATGACGCCCTGGCTGGGGTGGCTGGTGAGATTGCGGTTATCGGGAGATGTACGATAACTGTCAAAGGCCACCCTAGAGAGAGGGCCAAGATGCGCACCCTAATAATATAAATAAATATCGGGGATATACAGCCATGGACCGGTATTACGGGATATTTTGTCTCCACGGCTCAAGGGTCAAACCCAACCACCACTCTGACAATAACGCAGAGAGCGCTGGCACCAAGGGCGTGCCTTTTTGCTGGCGCTGTCAAAAATGGGAGCACATGGTAGACGTTAGTACATCAAACAGTCACAATCATTGTTATAATAAGCAAGCGCCGAAAGCAAGCAGAGTGTCGCAAGACCTCAGCACAACGCGAGACACACTTCTTTGAGGATAAACAGTTCGCCGTAAAACCAACATCTCATAATATATACAAGCCTTGACTTGGGCAGCTGAGCCGAAAGATGTTCAAACCGCGTAGCGGCTAGACAATGACGGTATTGACGACTATGAATGCCCTCCTTGGAAAAATTTGTCCAAGTACATCAAGAGACAAGGACGGTAGATACACGCGGGTGGTCGAGGTATGTACGATTCCAGAAAAACAATAGACTCAACACTTTCTTGCATCCAAAAAACAGATCAAGTCTTTAGCAAAAGACCTTCATCCCAGCATAGGTACCATGTGCATCTGAATTTGATGATGGCGCCTTGCCAAAGATGCAGTCCAGCGACTCGCGGCTGTTGCACTTATACGTCGTGGCTTCGGCGGGCTTATCAGCAGACTGCCAGTACTCGGTCCTGGGATGAGTAAACCCAAGAAAGAAAGGGGGCAAGTGTGGAACAATGTCTACTACAAGTCAGCACTGCCATTCCGCCGTATTGGACAGGCAACGAAGCGCCGGTTTGGACGTCTTGTGCGCGGCCAGCACTTACCATCATAGTGCGTCACACGATACGCAATGCCGGCATTCGAGTTTGACGCGCCCGCCAGCTTGTCAAGGTAATTGGCAAATCCTGCGTTCCCGACCCTCGGCGCACCATAAGTGATGACCTGCGTGACATTCAACGGCTTTGGCTTCAAGCTACCAAAGGCAAGCTCCGCGAGGGCGCCTCCGAGGCTGTGGCCCACGATGGTGACCGAGTAGCCTGGATATGAGTGCAGAGCCGACTCCAACCCTCGCTCCACCTCGTCGACGATTGAATCCCAGGCAGTTAAGAACCCGTGATGCGCTTTGCAGGACTTGCAGGACTTGTAGTCAACCAGACGCCAGTTTTCATCCGTCTCCCAGTCCTGTTGGCTTTGGGTTCCTGGAATAGCTAGAATCAACTCTTTTCTAGAATCGAGTCGGTAAATCATAGCCTGGGTGTCTGTTGTGGTTTGATTGACGTAAAGCTGCTCGACGACGCCTTCCGCAGGCTTGTGGACGCATGCCGTTGCAGATCCTGGGAATTGTGCATAGTAGCTCAGTTTCTCGTACACGTCAGAGGAAACTAGGCGATATTAGTGCGATGCAAATTTTCAAAAAAAGTACCGAGGGGCGCGACCTTGTGTTCGAGGAGGACCCTGTTCGAGGACGGCCGCTATCGCAGCCGCTTCGCTCGGGATGTCTGGAGGAAGACCCTTTTCCAGGATCTTGATTATCCCGGTGACATCTTTGAAGAAGTCTCCCGCAGCCCCCCGCTCAAGAACCTTCGCTACATCGTCCGGTGTCCCGTCGACGTTGGTGATGCTGTTCGAGACGGGAGTGGCCAGGGCGAGCGCCACAAGGGGCAGCCCGAGTATGACGGAGCGCATCATGTTTCTCTGTAGAACAAGGAGAAATGCATGTCGGCAAACACCGACATTCTACGGATCACGGTTCATCTTTAAGTAATTCCGGCGGGAGCACGGAGCAAAGCCGAGGCCCCCCTTTCAAAGACGTTCGTATCCAATTTGCAAGGGGCAGACTTGTTTGGTTCCAAAGAAGGTCGATGTCATGACACTAGTTCGGATGAGGAAGCTGGCAAATTTGCAAAATAGAGTCAGAGCGTACGCAAGACCGGCAAAGTCGTGTCAATTCGTATAACTGCCCACATTGCTCCGTAGTATCCGACCTGAATTGCTCGGGCCGCAGCGTTTTTTGCTCGGGGCGCAGGAGTAAGTCTGATGGGAGCTGTAGTGACCCATGAATTCATACGCTCACACCCCGGTTGCTACATCTTTCTATGGGGTAATTGCGTGGGAAACAACGCCAAAAATACGCGACGTTGCCACAGCTGCTGCCTTTCCTCTTCGTTTAATGCCATGGATTGAGTCCGCAGCGTAATGGCGTTTAGATTCTGCCCGGCGCTGTGTCATTGGGCAATTCATGTAGTTCCATGAGCACATTCTCGATGACGGCAATCGCCACCATATATTTGTACTAGAAATGTACCCCGGGGTGTAACAACGTGGCCGCTAGTCCAAGACTAGTAATTCACTTTCAGGTACCAGACAATTCGACGCGCAGACATGAGGCTGCGCACGGCTTATCAGATCCACGCAACCGCACGTTTTGACCTCGCCAAGCGTGGTAATCCGTTTCCTCAGCTGACAA
Source organism: Metarhizium sp. BCC 4849 (assembly GCA_037953715.1). Classification (NCBI taxonomy): domain Eukaryota; kingdom Fungi; phylum Ascomycota; class Sordariomycetes; order Hypocreales; family Clavicipitaceae; genus Metarhizium; species Metarhizium sp. BCC 4849. Next base: position 3,627,108 of record JBALJW010000003.1, read on the forward strand.
AGAACAACTTTATTTTTTTGCTTTTTTTCAGCCCTTGAGTACATTATTATTGCCGTCGGATGCAACTGTTCAGGTCTGTTGTACAAGCTGCATCACTAGTTCAGGCACACCGGCTCTGCCCGGCTCAAGTCTATTTATAACGTCTGGTCTTACATGAAGTATACGAATGGATCCCTGAAGTTTCTCCAGTTTTTATTGGCCTTGCTTTTTAAAACACCAAAATGCAGTCGATATCATTCTGTAATGTGGGCGGCACTGGATTACTGAGCATTCGCCTGCTTCTTCTAGCAAAGACTACAAAAAGGCCAAGTTGCCAAGGATTAGTCCTCTCTTGCGAGTCCAATTGGCAACGTTACAGGGACTTTGAGATATCCTCAAATAGACACTACAAAGTAGTTTCCCAGATACAAAATGTACTGATGCCTATATTTGACCTGGCAGGTCGACTTTTCTGTCGTCAAAATGCAAGGCCGCGGCTGATGCATAAAATTGCAGGCTCTGGCTTAGGAAGGATAATCAAGTGACTGGAGATGGTCAAGACGTTTATATAGCAGCTCTAGTGCTGTTTCTGGCTACGCTAATTGGCGTAGGTGATGAAAGAAGACATGCTGCCTTTGCTCTCTTGGCAATTCTCGCGGTGTGCTTCTGCTACCAAGAGCGCTGTAGAAGCAACGTACCGACTCCAAGGGAGACGACTTGAAAATTTACTTTCGTCACCTCTTACAGAGTGGTATAGTAGGCATGTAGAAGTGAATTGGTCCATTTTATTTCACACCAAGTGAGTGGTATGAGTGAACGCAACTATTTCGACTAGTCGATACGAGTAGTCTCGCCTGGGACGCCAAGGGCCGTCTCGACCCTTATTCCTGGCGTCTTGCTCCTCACGTAATTTACAATTTGCAACTGTGTCCTGGACCAGGTGGAGCTTCCTCCGTAGCCATTAATAACATACCACTCCTCGCTTCCCTGGCCATTGTCTGAACCCATTGAACTGACACAGACATAAATCTCCTCGGTCGTATTGTTGACTACTGTGATGCCACTCATTTTATCTATCTGAAATGTTAGCGATTTTCGTCAGTTGATACATGACAACTTACTTGCAGTGAGTGGATGCCGACTAGTCTGAGATGTGTAGCGATAATGCTCGAAATAGTACCGGGTATAGCGAAATTTCAGATGTGAGTCAAGCTTGACGGTTGAGCCAGAAAATAAGCCAATCCCAGTGTGATTTGTGACAAGGGCTTGATACAGTGCTAGGAGCGCAATGACTCTATTCAGAGATAATCTTGTAGGATGTCAAAGGTCCTTGGTTTTCCAGAGAAAGGAGGGACGAGTAACCACTATATATACATGAAGGGAACGGCTGTGCCCAAGGTTTCCACCGCCTCAGGTGTTCAGTCTGCCTACAAAGTACTCCGTAGCCTCGAGGTCTTTTGTCGGCGATGCCCCTTTGCTGGGCTTTGTTGTTGGTTATGGCCGTGTAGCAGTGATTGATTGCAAGCCACTCGGCCTCGTGTAACCACACTACTCCTTGTCCGCGTCATCTCGCTCTCAGTCAATGTCAGTCATCTCCCCAGTCTATCATTCATCTCCTGAGTCGAGGTCGTAATCTGAGTCAGTCAAGGTGGTATCCTCTGACACCAAAATGGGAGCGGCAAGTCTTTTGCTACCCCTCTTCCGGCATCTTGAATACAGAGTCTGAGTAGTGAGTCTTGGTCACGACTCACGACAAGTCCTGTGGCGAGCTGAATTGCTACCTTGAGACGATATCATGCTTGTAAATCATGGATCGAAGGCGGTGTGGCCATGTCCAACTTCTCCATTCATGTGCTGCGTGCCGAGTACCGAGTACACAATATCGAATTGGTCCGGCGCCACTGTCATGTCACGCATAATATTAAATCGATACGTCATGTATCTGGACGGTGGATTGGCAGGCAGTCTGCCACGCTGGCTTTCTTCCTGCATGTCAACCTCTCAACCCCTCCCAAGCCCCTACTAAGCTATCGCTCGATTACGGCATGGCCAGACTTTTTGCTTGCATCCACCTTGAGTCTGTAAGAAAGACGAGCACAGCTAGCTCTGCTCAGCTAGGTATCAATTGTTCCCATGGCTCTGTTGCTTGCCTCAGTTCCCATATTCATACTATACCGACTTTTGCCATCAAGGTTCTGAAATTCAAGTCCAGTAAGACGTTTAAACTTGTTCATACTCTAGATATAAACTGATTACAGTTTTACTTATTCCCTTATAAAACGACTCTTAAAGTGGTTTCACTTGAGGATCCAAACGGCAAGTATCTGTCATGCAAGCCGAGAGAAGACGGCTTATTATTTAGCCTGGTTGACCTAGACCCCTCCTACAAGTTCTTTGAGGTTTTCTTATAGTTCAGGAAGAACTTGCTTAAAAGGTTCTAATGGAAAGTTTATTAGCCTCTATGGGAACGGGTTCTGGTGTGACGGTACCCCTATTACAGTGGGCTTTATCTTCTCTGTTACGACTCTAGCTTATCAGCGGCAAGTACCTGGGTGATATTGTCCGTAACAATACTATTACCGCTAGCGACCCTAGCACTGGTTTAGAAATCAAGGCAATATCATTTCAAAGTTTTCATGTGAGCGCGTTATTATCCGTTGCCGCAATTACCTCTAAAAACGGAGACGCTCTCTCAAAATTACCCGCCCTCGTGGAGGAAGGATCCGTCGGCGTAGAAATAATAGCATTATTAAGTTATCATGCAGAGGTCAAGACCCCCATTGCCTCCATCATTTCTCTGCCTTTTCGTGCCAGAGTCAAGATGACGGTGCCCTTGATCGGACCCCTACCGCAGTTATACGGATTACCCTCGGAGAAGCATCCGTAGAAACTTTCCCAGCATCCCCATTCATCAAGCGTGGCGATGTGATCGAGATAGACGTACATGACCTCTATCAGAGCATAGCATACATGGGCTTGGAGTACTCTGGCAACTTGCAACGGATCAACCACGTTCAGAAACGCCATCGGGGTTCTATGACGCACATATACAAGCCGAGGGGGCAAGATCTCGCTTATCCACGCGAACCCTTGACTTATTTCTACCTGAAAAGGCTGCATGAAGGCAGCTTGGGCCGTGAAAATGTCGAGTGGCAACATCGGTATCTACTAGGCTGGGCAGAAGGCGTCGTCGCTGCTGCCCAGTCAGGCATACGCTCTATGAGAAAGCCCGAGTGGAACAGTGACACGGCAGAGGGCGTACGAAGATGGCGTCGAGGTGCAAAATCCTGCGACTTGCAGGGGAGATTTTGGCCAAGATTGTTGCCAGAGAAGCTGGGGCTCTTGAGCTATGGACGTCCGAGAAATTAATGTAATTTGTCTTCTTGTCAAAGACTACCTGATGTAGCGGGCTGACGACATGTGTGTACGAAGTCGCGATTAATAAAGATCAAGCTGCCGAAAAGTCCATTGCTACAACTCCTAGTCTACATGTTAAAAAAGTATTATACGGATACTATTTCAAGACTAGAGAATAATTTTACTAAGAGGGTACAAGACGCTGGCGTGCGTGGAACATGTTAATTGGAACTTAATAACATGTATGCTTATGCTAACGAAGCATTCGCCTCTTGCAGAAAAAGTGCTTTTTTAACCAACTATGCCAGGATATCAATAAGTAAACTGCTCCTTTTGCTAGTGATATATTTTTACATATAAACTGCTACGAGTTGCCAAGGAAAATAACGGCTAAAACTAACACAGGACTCAATTCATGCCAAGGAAACTACCACGATAGTATGGCTAGACTATTAAAAGATGTGAGCGGGGAGATGAGAGAAAGCAAGGATGCATCCGAACCCTATCGTATATCGTCATGCAAAAAGCATTCAAGCTCCAGCCCATGCATCATCTGTCTTCGCAAGCATTTAGCTACCTTTTAGTCTTCCATGGCTCTCTCGTGAGGACTTCTCGAACTGATCTACCTGGAATCAGCACTTGGTAATCCTTACTCTAACACTTATACACTCAGTATTGGCTGTGCCATCTAAGGTAATAGGATGCGATTCCCGCTATAGCCAGAGCTTTGCAGGGCTCATGGTGGTTGCGTTCTGCCGTGAAAGGTCCCAGTCAATGACATGGCACCGTAGCTTCAAGGAGACTATTGGCGTGGTCATCAACATGATAGGTTCTACACGCCATGCAGGCATTGTGGAGATCTTGCCGATATATTGGACCAACACTACGACGTCGGAGTTGGATTGGCCCAGAGGATAGTGCCTCGTCAGTTCCTGGCTGAGAAATGATTGAATAATACAGAAATATTATATAATGACGCTGCCTTTTATGGTATGCTTCTGCCACTACTAGGTAAATAGGCGTAAGTACTTTAAAAAAATATCTGGAAAGCGTATTATTACCCTGTATAGGGTAGTGTACGTTCTCTATGCTATTGCTCGTAAATAGACCCACGCACCTATATAGCAAGGGTTAAGTATATTCTCATCATCGAGGCCATAGCATGCTCGATTAGGTGCCTAAAATAATGAGCTGTGTTATAATTACTACCCTTGTTTTCATTCTATGACTAGTCATGACTCCATACTAGTATAGAGTTGCCTTGCGGGGTATTTTTAGATTGATCGTGAACGCCGTTCAGATCCGCTCAACTCCGCTCAACTCCGTCAATGCCGGCATCACCAGCCAATGGGTGTCGAAGCCGTCTTCCATGATGGGGTGTCGCCACAACGTACATTCGGAAGCTCCAAGTATAAAGCGCTTGCTTCAACTACGACAGTCTGCTCTTCTCCTCTCTATACTACAACTTTCATGGCAGAAGATACTCGCACAAGGAATGACATAATCAATTAATACACTGGACAATTACAATATACCAAAGGATTGAATCATCATGGCATCTACCCAGCACAACAGCTACAGCCCCGGCCATGCTCTTCCCCAGGTGCAGCATCATGAATGGCGAACGGCCGAGAACAGCGCTGCCCATCTCATACCGCACCTTGAATCAAGCGCGTCCCAGAATCCGCACCTCAAGCTGCTAGACGTGGGCGCCGGGTCGGGCACCATCACCGCCTCTCTGGCAAAGTACATGCCGGAGGGCCAAGTAACGGCTACAGACATCTCGGATGACATTCTACAGCGGGCACAGTTTCACGCAGAGAAGAAGGGCGTCAAGAATATCAGCTACCAAAGGGCGAGTGTCTATGAGCTTCCCTTTGCCGAATCGAGCTTTGACGTCACACACGCGCACCAGGTCCTCACGCATTTGGATGCGCCCGTCGATGCCATTCGCGAGATGTTGCGGGTGACCAAGCCAGGTGGAATTGTGTCTCTCCGGGAAGCAGACTTGCGCATGTGGTGCTTTTGGCCAGAGGTGCCAGCTCTGCAGCGGTTTCACGAGCTCAACCTTGAGCAGCACATTTCCAACGGGGCGAGCGGCACGGCGGGGCGGGAGCTGCTTTCCTGGGCGCTGAAGGCTGGCGCCAAAAGGGAAAACGTCGAGATGAGCTTTGGGACCTGGTGTTTTGGCTCGGACCGAGATCGAAAGCCATGGAGTGAGTACATCGCACAATGTCGATCGAGTTTGGCCGCTAATATCTTCTGCCTAGGTGATGCCATGGTGGAGCGTCTTCAGAGTGGTCCGGTGTGGAAGAAGGCGCTGGAAACCGGAACTGTGAAGAGGGAGGAGGTTGAGGAAATGGTGGATGCTTGGAAGACGTGGGCAGCGACGGATGATGCAGTTTTGGGCATCACAAATGGCGAAGCAATTATCCGCAAGGCATGATGGATTGCAGATGCATCTAGCTGCCAGTGTCAGTTGTTAATATGGAGCTCGAAATAGAAACGGTCAGAATACACAAATGTTGTCGCGCGAGTGATTTTAATGGCGCCGTGTTGATTGACGATGATGGTCGAGAAGATGGTGGTGCATGGTGATGAGAATCATGACATGGTGGGGCGGAAGCGCGTGCCACCTCCAGTCAATGCTCTTTACGCGCGCAACACCAAAAAACGCGTCTGCAATTGTCGCGTTCCAGCTCATTGACCCTGGCTTGTCCCACCTCCACTCCGTTACCTAGGCGCCCTTCAAATGTTGGCCATTTTGACCTCGCATCTTTTCTTGCCCTGCATAATCACGACTTCCATTGCTCTTGCATTTTCAGCACCGCGCCATACTGCACTTCCAACGCAACTTTTTTTCACGTTTCAGGCAGGGCAACCACAACGGCCACCTTGATCTCATCTATTCTGCCTCGCAGCTTCCTTGCACACCAGTGCCGACTGCAACCGACCTTTCTCGCAAACGCGCAAACGAGTTGACGCACTTCCCTCGACTTCGCAAGATGCCTCACCCAGCAATCAGAAGGCGGCAGGCCGTCGAATCCGTGCCTTCTGCCAATCCCATCACCAACTTCACACGCGTTGCCAAGACGCAAACATTGCCTGATGCAACCGCAAAAACGGCCGTCGTCGTGGAAATACCTGCTCCCAGCTCGTCACGCAAGAGGAAGGCAAGCTCCATCGAACAGGACACCGACAGACGACTGGCACGATGCACTGTTTCTTTCCCTCCCAGCAGTGACGAAGACGAGAAGAAGCACACCTCCTTGAAGCGTCCAAGACGAGCCGGGCCATCTGCCGCCGCGGAATGCATCCGAGTCTCTACCCCCAGCAAGGGAAAACGCACAGCCAAGGCGACGCCGTCTAGAACAAAGACGGCCCACAGACCAAGCCAGTCCACCATCATCACCAAGGCCATACAACAAGAGAAGAAGATCCAAACCAAGATTGACGTCCTCTACCAGAAGAAAGCCGACCGAGCCAAGGCCAATGGAGAGGACAAGTCCCTGCCGCCGCAGCTGGTTGACCTGATTGCCCTCAACAAGGCGTTCCTCAAGACCATCATGATTCAGATTTCCCACAGCGGCAGCACAGCGCCCATTGACATTAGGGTGATTTCACCAAACGTCTCGCGAACATGGGGGAAGCGACAAGTCACCGTGGACGACATCCGACGGTGCATTGCGATCCAGTCCCACGGCAGCGAGGACTCTGCATCGCCATTCATCATCACCGACTACGGACGGGGAAGAGTCTGCGTCGAGCTGGCCCACGGCGTCTCGGCAGCGTCCATCAAGGAAGACGTTTTAAACAGACAATTTCAAGACAACATCCGGGCCCTGTGTGCCGAAAAGGCCACGGACGAAATGACAGACGTGCACGTCCCCCTGCAGAGCCTGTCCCTGTCCGATCTCCCCCAGGCCGCCATCACCACCGTGGGCAACGGGCTCAAGACGAACCCCCTCATGGCCAAGGGCCAAACCCTGCTCTCCGAGCTCAGGGGCGGCATCGCGGCCAGGCAGCAGGAGAAGCAGGAGAAGCAGCAGGCGCAGAAACCCGCCTTGCTCAACCCCGACGGCACCAAGATGAGTCTCCTCGACCGCCTCCGACACAAGCAGCTCGCCAGGGCCAACGAGCCCGTCCCGCCCTCCGGCCCGGAGCTCCAGCGACGCGCCGCCCTCAACCGCGTCGTCGACGTCGCCGCCACCATCTCCATGCTCAGCCTGTCGAACCCGCTGTCCCTCCCCCGGCAGGCCTTCGCCATGCCCGCCATATCGGACAAGCTCAGGGACTCGCTGCGCGTCCCGCTCTCCGCCGAGGAGGGCGTCGCCTGCGTGCGGCTCATTGCCACCGAAGTCGCGCCCGAGTGGCTGCGCATCGTGGCCATTGGCGGCCGAGAAAACGTCGTCATCCAGCGGCACGGCCAGCCCATCGATCGAGTCATCCGCGAGCGTGTGCAGAAACTGCTCGCTGCGTGAGCACGTGCATCATTTACATTGTACTACCAAGATACCCGCGCATTACATCAACTTTAAAGTTGGGAAACAAGGAGGCATTGGAGGCATTTTACTTGACGGAGCGTTGGATAGATCATTGCATGGCATTGGCGCATTTCATGTCCAGATGGATATAGTTGAATACAAACGATTTTAAAGCCTACGTCCCCCCCCCCCCGGTGCGTTGGTAGCCCGGAAACTCCGTGGACCCACGGCCCGTGATCCAGGTTCCCCGGTGCAATAGGTTACATCCGCTCTCCGATCGCCGGTGATCGGCCGCATGGCGATGAGTGTGCCAAGTCGGCTACTACCTACAGGCCGGCCAATACATTACAGTCTCCAAATACAAGCCAAGTCGCAAAATATGGTAGTCCCTGCCAACGGTTGGTGTCTTAACTACGGAGTATGCCTCGGCAATGCCGGATATAACACGGCCGTAGAAGCATCCTGTACACCTTTTCAAGTACTAGCCGGATATGGAAAATGTGCATGTGTGTTTCACGTCGAGTCCGCGCTGCTAGTGCATCTGTCGGAAATTCTCCGTCCCCCCATTCCGAGGCGTAGTGACAATTTCCTCCGGACTGGCGGCCGATGACCGGGGCGAGGGACGGAGACGGCACGGACGAATCTACTTGATCGGCAACTTGGTTGTCCATGGATGGAGCCACAGATGAGGGGGGAATTTTGTTGCCGTGCTTCCCATTGGGAGGTTGAGGACCCGGGGGGAAGGGGGGCAAGAGTTGAGTTTCATTTAAATCCTCTCCTACGTCCGCTTTTGCGCTTTGCTCCCGTTCTTCTAGCCTTCAGCTCCGCTCGATTGGTGGTGTCTTGAGTCACCTTTGTTCTGCAGTGGGCTGTTTCTACGAGACAACTGTAAGACTTTGCTGAACTTCGATGAGGTTGTTTAGTTGTGGCGGATATTGTTCCGCCAAACACTTGAACCCAAGGCGCCAGCCTCACTCGGCCTCACACAAGACGGCATACTCATGAGCAACTGCCGCAAAATGGCTCACCCAAAAGCAACGGGGCCAACGCCTCGTCTCACGTCGATATCACGCCAATCCGACAACACACCAGAGGCATACCGTTCCATCTCTCATGTGTCGGGCCACGACTTGCAACCCCAGGCCTTTACGGCAACTGTCGACGAAGACACATCCGAAATCTACAATCGCCTCTCGCCACGTCGCAAGACCATCATTGTAGCGGTCCTCTCGTTCTGCGCCTTCCTCTCCCCCATTTCTAGTACTTCCATACTCGCCGCTACTCCCGAAGTAGCAAAGGAATACAACACGACAGGGTCCGTCATCAACGCCTCCAACGCGGGCTACATGGTCTTCATGGGCCTGTCGCCCATCATCTGGGGTCCCATGAGCCAGGTGTTCGGACGGTGGCCCGTCATCATGTTGACGGCAGTGCTATTTTTCCTTCTGAGTCTAGCGACTGCCCTGGCGCCGAATCTGGTGTCGTTTTTTGTATTTCGTGCACTCTCCGCATTTGAGGGAACGGCCTTTATTCTATTGGGGAGCGCGTGTCTGGCGTAAGTTCATTGCTCGGGCTTCGTCCTTGCACGAGCCCTCGTATGAAAGCTGTTTTGTATGGGGTGTCATGGACTAATATTGAGAAGCGACATATATCGTCCTACTGAACGAGGTACAGCCATGGGCTGGTTCTTGTCTGGCACTCTCATTGGGCCTGCTATGGGTCCATTCATAGGCGGTATCATCGTTACATTCTCGTCGTGGAGGTCGATATTCTGGCTGCAAACTGCACTTGCGGGGACCGGTGTCCTCGGCGTCTTCTTCCTGGTTCCCGAGACTGCGCAACACAAGAAGATCACCGAGTTGGAACATTTGTCTAGAAAAGAACGGCTCAGAGCAATAATGCACATGATCAGTCCCATTCGAGTGCTGAAACTGTTTCGGTATTGGAACCAGGTTCTCGTGGCATGTGCCAGTTCCGCCTTGCTCTGGAACATGTACAGCTTGCTTACACCCATTCGATATGTCCTTAACCCGCGGTTTCACCTGGATTCTCCATTGTTGGGTGGGCTGTTTTATCTTGCCCCCGGAATGGGATATATACTGGGAACTTTCATGGGGGTAGGTGGGCAGACCGGACAGTTAGAGTATGGGTTAAAAAGCGCAATGGAGTTCGTGTTCCAGAGGATCGACTACGCTCAGCCGTTCCCTTCATGGGTCTCGTGATGCCCGCTTGTGTTCTCATATACGGCTGGACGGTGGAAATGTCTGTGGGAGGGATCCCCGTTCCGGTCATCGCCTTGTTCGTGCAGGGCATCGCGCAACTCTTCAGTTTCCCATCACTGAACACGTACTGTCTCGATGTGATGCCAGGACAAGGAGCTGAAGTCGTTGCAGCCAATTACTTTGTGAGATATCTGGCGGGTTGCATGGGCACGGGGGTGGTACTACCTGCGATTCAGGGTGTTGGAGTCGGCTGGTTCTCTACCATTTCGGCCTTGTTTCTGGGTGCATCTACCATCGGTGTCATGGCCGCCATCAGATGGGGGGAGTCGTGGAGAAAGGCGACTGATGCCAAGTTGGAAAAGAGGTTGCAGGACGATGCCTCAGGAGGGCAGGTGCTTGGGGAGCCAGAGCGTGAACAAAAGGATACGCCGGCAAAGAATGGCGTGCTAGATGATAGACAGCCAGCATAGCAAACCATAGTGAATTGTGATGGCTTTCAATGCAGGTTAGATGTTGAGATATTGAGGATTCGACGTCGCGAAAAGGCGTGTCGAGTTCTAAGGCTGGAGAACGGAGGGATGGGCGTACAGAGCTGCCAGGTGCCACGCCATCGAGGGTTACGTGTCAAAAACGAGCCTGCGGCAGGAGCGGCAAGGGGGGAAAGGGGGGGCCGCCATGCGTGTGATGAAGCAGCAGACTTTGGACGTTTCCTGGACATTGTTGACATTTTGTGAGTCTCGTACTCCGTACATGTTCTTCCCATCGGATGGCACGGTGATTTGGGGGCGGCAGTAAATTTCGAGATGCAACATGGCGACATGATTGGATGGGACGCAACAGTGGCTACGTCACCTTAGGCTAGTATGGGGAGCTACAGGGAAACCACGAACCACCACGGGGGTCTTGGCTCCCGCTCAACGCTGTTCCTTCCTTCCCCGTCGATAGTTCTGGCCAACTGTGGGTAAACGCGGACCAGGCTTCTGTGAACCATGGAAGGCAAACAAGGATAAAGGTGAAAAGTGACAAGGGAAAAAAACAGGGCAACTCGGCTCAAGTGGTTCCTCACCCTAACATGATGCCCGAATGATATGTCGAGGTACTCCGTATGTCTCATACCTTGATGTTTTACGTCCAGCTCTTTCATTCCGTCGCTCGCATTTGGTCTGCATGGACAAGGTAATTTGGTACCCACGATCTCCATCTTTCGACCTCGCTCCACTACTCACTCCTTGCTTGCATTTATTAGGGCGATGACGACGTTTTCGCCCAGACGGAGCAACTACTCCCAAGAAAGAACTCGATTCGTATTTTCTGTTCGCCACCATCTCAGCACCGACAGCAGATACGATACCGACAGCAGACAAAACACAGGCTGGCATGCTCTTGCTCTAGCTGCTTACTAGCACAAAAAACATGAACAAAAGTGCCGTGTCGAGCCAAACTGATGCGCACAGGGCAACTATTTCCTTCAGATACTCCAGTAGTTCAGTGCGTCGGAATGTTCTCTGCTAGAACTGGCGGCCACCACTGCCGTACTCCCGTACCATGAACAAAACTCGTCCTGATTTGTTGTCCATCTGAACATTCTGAGCCAAGGTGCCGCGCCATCCCCTGGTCATTTTTAGTACTGGTTCGGGGCGCAAACGCTTTGTGATAACGTTTGAGTTCAAGGCCGCGTGGCTGGAAAGTATGGCGGCTCCACAAAGACGCCGTACAGGAATAAACGAATCAATGGCTTACTATGACTGTGGCCGGTTTTGCCGTTGTCAGAGGGTCAAAGGGGTCAAAGGCGACTGCAGGGCTTCCGGCCATTCCTGACAGACCTGCGCGAATGCTGTGCGTCAAAAACATTGTCGCTGAGTCGATCCCTTGGTCAGAGACAAGGATCTTTTGGCATCTGTGATACTTGGCCGTGGCCTCCATCAAAAGCGAAAGACCCAATCGTCTCAAAGGGCAATCTCAAGCCATGGCCCTATGGCCGTACCTCTTAAACGCCTCGGCGACTTCTTGAGCATGAGGGCACAGTGGGATGTGTGGAGAGGGTAGAATCAATGCAGCCATGAAATCCGGCTGTACATGGCCCTCTGCGGCAGTGCGGCATTACAGCAGCAGCAGCTGAAAGGATTGCGTATGTTTCTGACGGGCCATGTTGAATAATACGATTCAAGCGTCTGGACGTCGTAGATATGGCAAAAGCGGTCTCGGCTAGACTCATTTCGACCGTCATCGGCCTTGATCCGAGCATTCAAGTTGGTTGCTGCTGAGCTTACTAGAGCGAGCCCATCCCGATGCCATGCCGCCCTCTCAACTACTCCTCTGTTGCTATTTTCTAACCCCCCTTAGCCATCTTGACATCCATCCCGGCACCACGAATCTCGCCTCCAAAGCCTGACCCATCGGGGCATTGCTTGGCCTCTGTCGAATCACGGCGTTGTCCTGGCCATCAAGTTCCACTCTTTTTCTCACCAAGGCCGGTTTTACGAGTTGTTGATCCTTGGACTGTACAGTCAATCTTGTTGGTTCCTTCCTTGTTGTGTCTTACTTTTGCCTTGATCTGCTTTCCTATTAGTTTCATGTGTCCCTCCGCGGCTATTGCTCTGCATCTGAAAGCGTTTCTTCCCAACCACCCTTCACCTTCAGCATACACTCATCATCCCTGTCGCCTTTAGGTTTTTATACCGTTTCATTTTTCTTAAATCTTGGTTTCTTCATTTTTCGCAATTATTAGCTGCAGAGATTTGCATTCCTGTCGCTCTGCCCACTTGGGTCTCGACACCCGGTTCGGCATCGCATGGCTCAACCGCCAAGACCTAAAAGATAGATCCTGACGTTGACGTCTTCTTTCCTGCGACTATTATTATAGTAAAGACTCGTTTCCCATCATCGATTGATTCAAAGTATACGACCTAAGATTGGCATTCAACAAAGATTCCTTTACTGCTTCTTTTGTCATACGGCGTCATTGTTTTCGCTGCACCCCACCCTGACCACGAAAGCAGTGCAATACACGCCCTCCTTTACAACACATACCTATAAACGAGTAGACGCTTCTTCTTTGGAACAAATCCGACATCCTCATGTACATGTAATCTGTTTGGAGACTCCATCTGGTATGGAGCACCCGGCACCTCTGCTCGGCTTGGGCAGCTTCGGAGGCATCCGTAACGGCCCAGACTTCAAGAACGGTGACCCCCTGTTACCATATTCTGAAAAGCCGCCTCAGAAACGGGTTCCCAGGATCAAGGCAGTTCTCAGTCACTGTCTGTACAAGAGGGTTCTGGTCTGGGCTGTGGTGAGCCTGGTGCTCGTCACCCTTTTCTTGTCTCAAAGCCGCCGTGTTTCACTATCGCACGTGGTTGAATACGCAAAAAGCCAGGCTCCAAATGTACAAAATACTCCAAAAAATGCTAGTAACGAAGGAATAGGGGCGGGGAAAGATACATCTGCCGAAATTGACATCACCAATGTCAATGACGGCTCCCAGAAGCCTGCAGTGGAAGTGCAAGTTGATGAACTCGATCGAGAAGAGGATGAAAAGGAACGAGAAGAATTTGAGAAGGAGGCCAATGAAAAACCTTGGCTGCGGTTCCCTCAGTAGGTGCTTTCTTTGTTGTAGCATCTTGGTCGAATCATAGACTTACCATTCGCAATCTAGCCTCGACGGCTACTTTCATGGGTTGAAGACGCTGGTAAAGGCATCAGAACTCGTACCAGAGTACCCCAATACCACAGATACAGCGCCTTTGCCAGCACCTCCTGTCAACAACGGCCGTCTACTTCAGCCGACCGTATACAACCCATACACCACAGCGGGCAAGCATATCAAGACTTGTTATCTCGACAAGAACAGAAAGATCCCGGCACCCGACGTGTATGCATACAATGGTGTACCCCAGCATATGCCCGACGCGGCATTCGGATCATACGATATATTCGGAATACGAGACGACATTTGCTTTGACCGGTTTGGGCGATTTGGCCCTTATGGTCTGGGCTATGGAAAAGAGGAAGGTGGATTGGGTGTTGGCCAGGACACAGAAGATTCACACAACGAGTTGATCTGGGCAACGAGCGGCAAGATTAACTACACCCACGTTGATTGGGGCGAGGCTCAAGACCAATGCTCTGACGCAAACAAGCATCGCCTACTGGCGCCCGTTTCACAGTCCGGGGAGCTTCCCAAGTCTCCAGGCGATCGAAAGGGCAAGAAACCTCGCCAAGCAGTTGTTGTGCGCTGCTATACCGACTTCCAGTGGACAGATCTCGCAGTAGTCAACTTCCGAGCTCTCATCACGGAACTGTCACTCAAGTCCGGTGGCGAGTACACAATCCATATCCTGCTTCACGTCCTCGACAATGATGAACCTATCTGGGCTGATGACGGAGTTGTTCAACGAATTCTCGATAGCCACATCCCTGCCGAGTTTCAAAGCTTGGCGACTCTTTGGAGCGAAGCCCAGATGGAGCTTTTCTACCCCGGAGACTTTCAGGACACCTACAACAACCCCAGCAGCGCGCCTATTCACGGTGTCTATCGCAGCGCACACTTCCCGCTGCAAGTGTTTGCCTCTCAACACCCAGAATACGAATACTTTTGGAACTGGGAAATGGACCTGCGCTATCTTGGCAACTACTTTGAGCTGCTTGACAGAATTGGACGATGGGCGGACGACCAACCTCGGCCACTGCTGTGGGAACGAAACGAACGCTACTACATTCCGTCGTACCATGGGACATGGGAAAACTTTGCCAAAACGGTTGAAATCGACCTCGTACAGTCGGGCAGACAAGCCATCTTCGGGCCCGTTGATCACGAAGACAGAAAGTCTCTTTCCTTTGAAGAGCGCGGCCAGAGGGCTCTCCCAGACAGCTGCGGCGCCGGCCACAAGCTTACGCAGTGCGGAGTTGGCGAAGGCGCCGACCTCATCACGTTCAATCCTATTTTCGACATTGCCTACTCTGGGTGGGTATTCTCCAACGACATTGTCGGCTACAAGAACCCGTCGTACGAGAATCCTCCGCGGCGATCGTCCATTGTCACGGCAGGCCGACTGAGCAGGAGGCTACTCATGTCGATGCACGAGGAGGTATGGCGCCACCACCGCACCATGTTTGCCGAAATGTTTCCCGCATCGGTGGCCCTCCACCACGGGCTCAAGGCCGTGTACGCTCCCCATCCCGTCTTTTTGGACCGGGCCTGGGCGCCCGCGGGTTCGGCCGTCGACGCCGTCTTCAACGGCGGCAGAGACCGCTCGACATCCGGGTTAAATAGCCCCTTTTACTTCTTCAACGAACACAACCACAAGGGAACCAGCTTCTACTACAACAGCGAGTTCCCCAGCCTCTTGTGGAAACGATGGCTCGGGTACGCCCAAATGGACGGCCGTGGACCATTCGGGGGCCGCCGCGGCGCCGGCACCCTTCGCGGCGGATACGAGGAGGAGAGCCGGAGTGACAGCACCGGCCGCATGTGTCTGCGGAGCATGCTTCTGCACCCCATCAAGTCGGAGGGTCCTGATTAGTCTGTCGCTGCAGTTTTTTTTTTTCTTTGTCTTTTCTTTTCTTTGTTTATATCACTCGCTACATAGACAGCAAGGCGTAAGCATACCCACCGTCAGTCAGGACACGACAGGTGGACCGGACATTTTCTTTCGTTATGGGAAGCCTGGGCATCGGCGCCGTCGGGCAATGTAGAATGGGGACTGGAGGGGCGTTTTCGGAACCTGGGTGCTTTTTGAGTCGCAAAGTAAATAGAGTTGCGTCAGCCGGGAAAAGGTGCTTTGGCAAGTCGGGATTTTGTATTTTTCTCGATAATCTCATCATATACTCGTCTAGGAAGTAGAATTAGTCGGATTTGCACATGTGCCTGTCAGCGACGATGCGGTGATTGGGTAGATTTTCAACGGAATAGGCCCCATTGTCAGTCAGGGAGTGCACGTCGACGTACCGGTTGACATCTAAAATGCGCAGTTCCTTGTGCAAAGCTGAATCTGGTGCAGACCAGTGCGCAGTCGCCAATCAAGCCTTCCAAACCCATAGGCCGTATTGCGTTTTGAACAGTCCCTACGACACAAGACACATGCACTACCTGTCAAAGGGTTCAAATGTTCAGAACGAAGAAAAGCATATATTCCAATCATCGGCTCGTATCCTCTACCATCCCACACCGAGCCAACTGTGGCCCTCGCCGCCCATGTATCCCCGGTCCCAACCCAAGCAAAAATTCCGCACCATGATAAAATGAAAAGAAAAAGACACGCAAAAGCACCTCGCTTACCCTTGGCACTGCAAAAGGCAAGTATAGGCGCACGACAAGTAAATCACAAAGACCAACGATAGCCACCATCAAGGGGTTCCACCCATCGCATCGCCTAGCAATGCAATCGATGATTGTTCGGGGCCGGCTGTGGCCGCAGTAGGGGCATGTGGAAAAGAAAGGCGACTAGTTCCCCAATATACAAAAAAGTGATGAATGTCGCCCCCAAACAATAGTAACCCAAAGAGCCTCCCTCGGCTTGACAAGCTCACCCCCGAGCGTCAGCCGTCCCTCCGTATGCAGTTCGTGGCAACCCAAATAACATAAACAAGCCCATCATGGGCCATCACCTCATGCGAGGCAACCTGAATACGTCGAGTAGAGTCACCGGGAAAATCGAAAAAAAGGTGGGTATTAAATAGTAGCTTTAGCAGCAGATGATCAGGTGAAACCGCTGGCCGTCAAATAAAAGCGAGACAAAGAGGTATCGAAGCCACGCCGCGACGCCATCAACGCCCTGAACGCCACTTCGAAAGGGATACATGAGAATCCCCTGAGAAGAGAAAAAGCAAACGTCGCACTAAGAGGATAGGACATGTCGTGTCATAAGCATAAAATAAGGAGAACCGGCTGCCAGTGATATCGCGGCATGAAGGCGTTGAAAAGTTGATTGCACGTGTTGTTTGCGACATGTATTGACCAACGTGTATCAAGCTAGGGGCTGAGAAAATATGTCGTGGTTCTCCTTTATTTTCTCAACACAGCCTCGTACATGCTCACGATGCCCGTAACGGCTGTGCCAACAAGGATACCTTTGTAGCCACCATAGACGGCGCCGTTGAGACGCTCGATGGACGTCTCAGACAGGAAGCCACCAAAGGTGACGCCCTGGCCATAGACGACGTACGAAACCAGGGCCTTGACGATGCTGAACGTAAGAGGGTCGACCACTGTGTCGTTGAGCGCTGCCCTAGAGCGGGTTCGCGGACCAGGGTGGCTGGTGGCGGTCAGGTTGAAGAAGTAACCAAATAAGCTGGGGAGGACAACGCTGGTCAGAGCCCAGGTAAGAGCCGGAGACCAGAAGCTCGAGGTCAAGATGAGGAACATGTCGGGCAGGTAGATGGGGTAGTCGGAAGTGCCAATGGCGCGGATGGCGGGGATGGTGAAGGCATAGCGGTTAGCCAGTATCTCGGGTCGGATGAAGTACAGCTCGAAAGCAGCGACGACGAAAAGGATGCTGGTGACGGTACTAAGAGTCTCCCGGGTAGCATTAGAGGCTTCCGTGATGCCAGTCTCCTGGTAAATGGAGCTGACGCGCTTGCGCATGGCGATGGTTGAGCGGTCAAAAGCGTTGGCCACGTCGGCAGGAGTAGCTGGCAAGGGAATGCGAGCAGCAACTTGAGAAAGGCTGCGGGCAGGAGTACGAGTAATGGCAGTGGAGGATCCACGCTCGTCGCTTCTGTTGGTGCAAGTATATGGGTTAGCCATGATGAAAGTTCTCGTTACGAGACCAGAGTCAAGTTTGTCGCGTCCCTCGGCGGGATGACCCGGTGAAAGCGACCAAACGACGTTTGGATACTTACTCAGAAGTCAGCTCCTCGAGGGCCTTGGTGACACGGCGCTTGGTAACCTTGAGAGGTTTGTCGCTTTCATCCTTAGAAGAGTCCTTCTCCCTCTTCACGGGGGAACCAAGAGCCTTGGAACGGCTGGTGAAATAGGGAGCCAAGTCGGAGCGGTTGGCCAGGCGGCTGCTGTTTTCGGCGATGAACTCGTCGAGCGCGGCCTCGAGCTCGCTCTTCTTGAGACCCTCGTAGCTAGAGATTGCGCAGACTGGTTAGCACACCATGGTTTTCGGTTTGTTTTGTTTACTGCTCAATTCGCCACGTGCAACGACGCCGAGGAGGTGCAAAAACTGGCGCGTTCCGACCTGGCGTATGTCGCGCAGCTTCAGGAAGGGCAGTTTTGTCTCTTGCTCGATGCTGCGATGCTGCATAGTCCAATGTCCTATGGTCGCATCAAGCTCGTTTGGCGCGCGGGAGCTCCAGCTGTCGCGAACCCGACGCGCCCACAGCCCAACACCACTAGTCTCTGCCCGCAAGAAAAAAAAAAGACGAGGTACAAGAAAGGAAAACAGCATACTTTTTTAGGCCGACACTGTCGGCGACCTGGACGAGATCGAGCTTGCGCTGCGCACGCAGCCAGGCGTTGGTTTGTGATGAAGACATGGTGGACTGGATTTCGGTTGTTGCGCAAAAGTTGGGTGTAATTGATGCAAGCGCGCAAAGCAACCTTGTAATGGAGTAAAAACCGAGAGGGCCACAAGATTGGTTGTCTTGAGTAACAAGGATTTGATGCTTTGACGATGTGTGAGCCGTAGCGGGGAACCAGGTAATATGAAAAGTAGCAAAGATGGGATTTTGACTGTGGTGTTTCTCAAGAGATGCAAGAGGGGCGGGTGGATGGCTGGTTGTTGTGGGTGACAGCTGAGCTGTGTTGTTTACATATGTTTTGTTTTGGCCGGGTGAGGTGGAGCCAAGGGTTGTCAAGAACGTCAGCGGCAGGAGCTGGGGACTCGGCAGGGCAGGTGCAGCAGGTGGGAGGAAGGCGCGCGGCTGTTGTCATTGCCAGCTGCCACCAGGTGCCGCGAGAGCCTAGAAGTCGTTGATGGTGAATAGGTTGACGGGCACCGGGCCGGTTCACTCTGAAATTGCTTCATATCTTGACTGCTCCGACACAGCATACATGCACATTACTATCCCACTTTTTACAAGCAAACCGTAAATACCAAATGACTCCAGAGCCGCAGAGCGCATGGCGAAGCGTATGGCACATCATACAAGTCCATCTCAATAGCACCAGTACCCACTCGCACGCCCCTCCCGGGTTTGACCACGCTTTAACTAGGGTATGCGAATCCCAAGAGTCGCCCCAGAGGCGGCTGCTGGAACATTCTGTATTTGCCTGGGTGGCCTTGATCTCCAACCAAATTGTGCGTACGGGTTTCAATCAGCTTCTCCCAAAGGACGAGAAAGCACTTCTTAAAAACGTTCGAAAGCTGCGACCCAGTGCCGCCACCAAAGAACGCATTCGACAGATTTTTGCTCGGAAGCAACGCCAAGGTGGGTCGCCGTGAACATAGCGAGTACCCTACGGAGTAGTTGTGCAGTAAAACTGACGCAGGTATCAGAACAGCTCAAAGAGGCAGGCCTTGGGTGGCTCCTTGACTTTGAACACGCTCCTACACAAAGTCAAAAGCAAAAGCGCAGTGAGGCACAAGAAGAGGTGCCCAACCACACTGCCTCCCCGGAGAAGATGGAGACATTAGTGTCTGCAGGTCACGACCTCGACCTCGGGCATCCACTTCTGGAGCACCTTCTTCACATATTCCATCCAAGAATGTGTGACCGCATTGTGCAAAAAAATGGCCATGTAGAAGTCGGGATATATTACGATGCGCATCTTACAAAGTTTCTTCTGAATATCCGTGTTTTACGAGAGTCCATCCCGCATCTAGCAATCAGACTATTTGGGTGCTGTCTTGCAGAGGTGTCTACAGGGTGGGTTCTAGAGGTTGAACAGGGACCTGATGTAAACCTAGGAGGCAACGGCCATCTCAGGCTATCTCGTGCAAGCGTGGACGCAGTCGGACTATTCATCGGGACACCTATCCGTGAATTGGTAGACCGTGGGAACGAAACGACGACGCTGCTCAGTCTATACGTTTGGGGAACGCCAAAGTCAAACGGTCTGATACAGATTGAGGCGCCTGTCGACAGACTCTGCTCAATCGTCGTCTCTAAGCTCTGGCCGCAATTTTAGTAACCATTCTGCACATGAGGCAAAACTTATCGTCACGCGTGTCCTCTTGTTCTTTTCGTCCCTTTTATCTTCTTTTTCATGTTATTTGGGGTCCGTCTTCATTAACAGTAGCTGCCGCAACAGTCGCCTCGGGGCCCAATCCCTCATCTCAGAGAAGCAAGCCTTCGATTTGAGTCTCCAACACGGACACAGGACCTCGTCCAAGCAATCGCCTTCAACACATAGGGCGATAACTGTGCCCTGGCTCAGTAGATGACAGGATTCGTGTTCTCAGATTCCGTTTGGTGCGCCTTAGAGTTATCCCCCTCCTGGGTGCAATCGTCCCCGAGTAGGCGGAAACACGTATCACGGATAGACCAGTCAAATTGGCTTAAGTGCTGGTTATCATCATGTAACCGCTGCGAATGGAGCCCCTCGGAAAAAGCAAATATAAGCTCCGGATGGCAAGAAGATGTTGTTCTTTTAAAACGCTGCACAAGATGTGCCGCAACAACGGCACCGCTATAGCTTTGCTTTCCGATTGCTATTCTTTCAGATGTGAGTTGCTTCGCAATCTTTACACTCCCTATACCATGGGTAGGACCACGCGGCATCAACGTCCTTTACTTATTCTTCATGCCTAGCTCTCCTTTTTAGCTCAAGATGCCTTAAAATCTCGGCTCATATTTGAGAGTCATCATACCATGGTTCACGACTGGAGAAAGACATATCCCTCGGTCCAGTCCGATGCGTCTGTCGAACTTTGCCCATCAGGTCAAAAACATCACGAGCGTGGCTCTTACCCATAACCGGACCAAAACAGATGCCACTACCATAGAATCAATTTTGGGGATCATATATTGGAAAACACGCGAGATGTGTCCATATAGCTAACCTTGACTCGGTGGAAAGAAGCCGGATACCATACCCAAAGAGTAGAAGAGTCTTTAAATAGTGCCCCAAAATCGGCCAAGAGCCTTTGCAATTGCGATACATCATCATCTCAAATCCATCTCAAGCATGCCTAGCTATCGTGTTGCCAGCGTTTTCCATCTTCGTAACAAAGCTACCATCCTCTGTGAGCTCCAGCTCCATTGACTTTACCAAGACACTCCTACCAGCCAGCCAGCAGGTCAAATTCCATCACCTAGGAAAAGCAGAGGAGAATAAATAACCCTGCCACAGTGTTTATTCCAGACCCTGTAATCCGTAGTAGGATACTTGATAATAGAAACGAGATGCATCCGGAAAGCGCGACAATTTATGTAAGCTAGGTGACAGATGCCTGGCACCCACTCATTTTTCGCAGCGTCCTTGAATGAGGCAAACGATCGCATCCCAAGCTAGCTTCCCTCCCGTCCAAGCAGAGCAGGACCATGCTCCTCATCTTGTCTGTAACCCGACACATTAGCAGTTCATGTACATCCTCGTGCAAGAATAAACCAAGTCCTCTGTACCAAGGCACTCACGGTCTCGACAACAGATTTGATAAACGGGGCTTTCGCAAGCCGGTGCCGTATGGTAAACGAACACCCATCGTAGGCCGCCCCATTTTGATTGACACCTACAATGTAAAGTCTGCTGAGAAGTTCATCAAAAACTGCCAGCTAAGGCGTGGAACATTTAGAAATATACATTGTTTATTTTTTTTTCTCCTTTTTGTAGTAACCACTATGCAGATAACCTCGCGCATTGCGATTCGTGTTTGTAAGGCTGGTGTCTCCTTCGGCATGTCCCTGTTCCTGGCTCAAGTACGACCAGGAACGAACTGGTCGACTGGTGTTTAACTAATGTTGTACAATTAGCCCTACCGGATAGCGCTGGCATTAATACTAGATAGCACTTGAGGTTAAAAAAAAATTATAAATTAATTCATTCAAATAAACGGAAGTTATAATTGTCGTAATTACGAGTGTCCCACGCTCTAATAAGGCATAATTGGATGTAACACAGCCAAAGTAATCGTCAAGCGTACAAAGGTTCAACGCGCCTCCTTGTGTATGGAACTCTGAATGAGTGGTTCCAACTCTCAACTAGGTATCTAGTCGGCAGCTCCATTCAACGTCCACCCAGATCGCTTACTCCCATCACCAATTTGTCTCGACACTGGTAATAGACCACAAACACACCCACCACTGGAAGCACCATCACCCCTGTGACCGTACTTCTCACGCATAGTTTCCATTTACAACGTCTGTGAAATGCAGCGTCTTTCAACCGGCGACATACTTTAGGAATTGCATTGTATTCCTTTTGGCCAATTTACATGGCTCACTATTCAATGGCCGCTGGCCTCTCTACTCATGCTGCCTCGCGCCCGTTCCTCTGATTACGTATTGATTGCCCAAGTTACCTAGTTAGCCCAAGTTCTGCCCCCATGCCATATTAAAAAACAAATGCACCGATTCCATTCCCCCTCCCAATTTCGCCACTATAAACATATTTCGCCTTCACCTTTGTACTATGCATCCGACATCCAGTTGATAAACTTTTCTTCCCCCCGCTTGACGAGCCGCATCGGTACCGTTTTGCCCTGCAAGCCCAGCGTAATCACAGACTCGGCCTCCGCCAGAGTCTTTCTGCTGAATGCCTGCGCCGTCCGGTATACATCGGCTCTGGCTTCCCTGCCCATTCTTTGTACCTCGCCTTCGCTGGCCCATTGGTCTGGCGCTAGTTCCACGCTGTATCGCTGGAACAGGACGGCCAGAAACGTCATGATTTCGACTTGCGCGACACGCCGTCCGATGCAGGATCGGGCTCCATCGCTGAAGGGGAGGTATGCACCGCGGCGAGGGCGGAAGAAGCGCGCGTTTCTGTCGGGCTTGCGGTCGATGCCCTCGTCGCTTTCATCGTCGCCGCCGTCTGACGACTCTGAGCGCGCCCGTTCCTCGTCTGCCTCCTTCCTTTCACAACGGGGCCCAGGGATCGTCTCAAACCACCGCTCCGGCTTGTAGTCTCGTAGGTCGTCTTGTCCTGGAGTCAATTGGCTTTCTTCGTACGGCCAATAGCGAGGGTCTTCGTGAGCTTTCAAAACCTGAAGCATAATCATGCTCCCCTTTGGCAGTAAACATTCCTTTCCCCCAACGTTGACCACCTGGTCACGATCCCGGGATACCTGCTTGGGAATTGCAGGTCCGGGCGGAATGAGGCGAAGGGTCTCGTTCATACACGCCGCGATTGCGCTGCCCGTCATGGGCCCAATCAATCGCTCATAATCCCAAGTCGAGGGGTCCGAGTTGCCGACCAATTCGTCAATGTCTTTATGGATCAACCGCTGAGCCGCCGGGTTCGTCGCAAGATTAATAAGTGTGAAGTGGATAGTGTTTGCCGATGTCTCGTGGCCTGCAACAAACATGATGAATGCGTTCCCAAGAATCTCCTCTCGGTTGAGGACCAGTGTCTTTCCAAGCTTGTCTGCAGTACCCTTTGCATCCAATCCGTATGACCCTTTGATCAGCGCACCCATAAAATCCATACCCTCTTCGGCTTGTGTCCCATTTTGTAGAGCCTCCATTTTTTCATTCATCATCTCGTTTGAGTATCGGACATAGTCATGGTAAGCTGCCGCAGCCAGGCGAGGACCCTTCCACGGCGACAGTTTCAACATCCAGTGAGGAAACAATAGGACAATCAAAATGTCGTTCAGTAGCCGAACCAGCGTGTCTACGAACGACAATGAGTAACCAGGTGGCGGGTCCAGCGAGGCATACTTTGCAGCGGCAGTGTCTGACCCAGGTGGCAAGACTTGGCCCGGCCAGAGAAGTCGTAGTCCGAATCCAACATAGCTAATAACGTTGATGGTGAGTCGCGTAATATCAGCCGAGATGGTTGTCAGGGGCTCGCTCCTGTTGCCGCAGCTGTCCACCCAGGTGCTAATCATGCCATTCGTCTGCTCGATGATTTCGCGAAAGACGAGAGCAGAATTCTTCTCATTGAAGCTTGGTGCTGTAGCCTTGCGATGAGCTTTCCACACACACCCCTCAGTCGTGACAACATTTTCGCCAAACAATCTCAACATGCGATAAATCTGGCACGGCTTGGGGAAGTTTTCTCGCTGAGCAATGATTTGCCGGATGACCTCAGGATTGGATGTCTGTATCATGATGGCACCAGGAGACACCAGGGCAAACGTGTCACCATGGCGTGTATAGCGCTTTCTGTCTAACCTGTAGGCAGCATCGGGGATCATGAGGCTGGTGGTTCCATGTCAGAAATGAAGATTCAATTATTTAAGCATATCCATCAAGCGAACAGAAAACTTACTCTAGCCAGTCATCCCACCAAGATTTGGGCAACAGCCGTATCAGCTTTGCATAGATGGGAGCTAGTACCAGCCAGTGTCTAGCTAGCATTTCACATGCTACATATCAGACGAGCGACGCCGTTCAAGTCAGAAACAGGATCCCATGAAAAAATTGAGTGACAGAAGGACTAACGGTAACAAGGAGCAGCAGCGGCAAAGATTTTGACTTACGAACAACAAGATAGGGCAGATTGCTTGCTTTGGCTATGGCAATATTCCGCCTAAAGCCCAAAATAACACACAAAACGCCATAGAAAAGAGCGGCCCCGATGACTAGCAGGATGTTCTGCATGGTCACGGCGCGCAGGCAGTTCCCCCAATTCGTAACTCAACCACGCTTCTCAGTGCAGATAGATATACTCGTTTCTTGAGCTCCAATATAAGGATTCCCTAGAGTCGATTAAAGTTTTTAAATTGCAAAGTTTAACATATATTACAATGCAAGTCGGGGAGAGATTAAAGAGATGAAGTTGGCAAGTTGAGTACATGAAACAGTGGGCGAAACGACTGGTGTGCGACAAGTCAAGGGGCGTTGATCTCTCAGACGTTCTGCTGTTAGAAGAGAATCAAGAAGAACCGCGGAATTGATAAAATACAGAAATAGAGGCCGAGGAAGCTTGTGTCAAAATAGTTGAAAAATCCAATTTCAACAACAAGTCGGGAGAACAGCCAACAGCGCGCCAGCATATATTTCAAACAGCGCAACTAGCTACTCGTGTCCCCGGGCCACTGCAAGCCGACGGGGAGCCGTTTCCCAGACCTCGAAACTGGTCTCGGTTTGGAAACATCCGTTCCCACTTGGGCCAATCGTCAGGGCGCAAATACCTGTAAACAGCTTGGTTCACGTCTCCGTAGGGAGGGAGTACGTGGACCGAGCCCGCCGCGGCCACAAGTCGCCGATGGCACATGGTGGCTTCGCGGGCTGCGGGTGTTTGGCTTGTGGTAAAAATCCAGATGAGCGGCGCATTGTGGCAGGCGTCTAGTTGAGTTTGGACCAATATCGAATCGGCTGTTGTTGTTGCTTGGTTCGTCCGTGCCGTGTTTCAACTCGCAAGCTGTGCCGCGAAATGGTCGAGGGCCGACAGCACAAGACGCATCGCCATCCAAACATGTCCAAACAACAGAAGACGGGCGAAATGGACAAGCAATGAAGATCCGTTGAGCCTGCCGACAAATGACAGGCCTCGAATTGGCATTGGACCGCGGGGAAGCGCGCCATGTTAAAATGGCAGCGTCCACAACTGCCCTCGGGTGTTTTCGATTCCGGCGCCAGTGGCCCAACTCGTCCAGCGTGCCCGAGTCACTGGAATCTCGGCATTGGACCAGACACTGCGGGCGGCTGCTTTTGGCGTCGGACACCAGCTCATCCGAGATGGAGGCGAATGCGCTGTCCGTCAACAAGAGTCAGTGTGGCCACATTGACAAAAGGGGACTGGAGAATGAACATTGGACTGTCGTTCAAAATGGCACATGCACGCACGTATGGTTTGGGGGGCCCTTGCTCCTGCCTTGGTTGAGACATAGAGATGTCAACTTGGGTTAGCAGTCAAGTCTGGTCGCACCTTCTTCGCATTTGGCATTTCACCGCCTTTGCAGCTCCATTGTGATGCTACAAGCCTTCACATCAAATGTCGACTTGCATCATAAAGCGCCGTTCTGCTGCCATTATGTAGTCTTCTCGCACGGGCAAGCCAATTCCCCAGCGCCCATTTTCCTGAGGTGAAATCGGGTTAGCAGCTCCACGCACCGACTCCACCTCTGAACAATAACTGACACCGAGGTCTGAAAACCCCGTGGCCACAGTGTTTTGCAACAAAAGCACCAATCTCCCTCGTCTCACCCTGTAAAATAGCACGGGAAAACGTGCATGTTGCGTGCTGTGTGTATTGCCATATCTCTACCCACGAGACGGCGGGGTAGAAAATGCCTCATCAAGGAGAAGGAGAAACTGCCATCATCACATGTTCCCTCATTTGGCGATGATCCCCATTCTTCGCAAGGACCTAGATGCTTCGCCACCGTCAGCTACCACATGTTCCGTCGTCGGGAAAATAACCCAAGCGGACAATCACGTAATGGCCATTATCAAAGTGCTTCATTGTAAGAAGATTCTCATCTAAAGCCATTTACACAGATACAATGCACCTACCCATTCCCTATCCGCGCCATGTGTTGAAGATCAAAGTAAAAGACGCTGCTTTGCTGTCCGTAATTCTGCTTGCCCTACCACGTTGAGTTGAAGACAATGTGTTTATCATAATGCACCTAAGAAAACCCCATGCGCTTTCTAATGAAGCCACTCCTTTCATTAGACCACATTCGCTCCTTCTAAAACAGCCCATCAATCTCGCCGGTTTCTGTGTCGACATCCACATTCAGATATCCTGGAGCTGTGGGAAGACCAGGAATTGTCTGGATATCAGCGGCCAATGCGTACCTGTATTGTTCACGTTGGTTAGCTTGGGTCCCCGTGGCAAAATCCTCATCAATCAACTTACAGATACCCTGCACCAGCGGCCATACGGACGTCCCGAATCGGAACGGTAAAGCCGGTAGGAGCACCCTTCAGATCAGGGTCGTGAGAGAGAGAATATTGCGTTTTCGCAATGCAAATGGGCAAATTGCCATATCCTTGTCTAGTGTACGTATCGACCTTCTTCTGGGCCAGCTCGCTGAACTCAACCTTGGCAGCACCGTACATTTTCTGCCCAATAGCCTCGATACGTTCCTGGATAGTGCCGTCCAGTCCGTAGGTAAGAGTGAGGTTCTTGGGTTTCTCGCAAGCGGCGATAACGCCCTTGGCCAGGTCAACGGCTCCTTGGCCACCTTGAGCCCAGTGGTCGGCCAGGATAGCATCTTCAGCACCAGCAGACAAGGCCTCCTCGCGAACAACTGCAATCTCAGCATCCGTGTCGGTGGCAAACTTGTTGATGGCGACAACTACGGGAATACCAAACGACCTGGCGTTGCTGATATGCTTCTTGAGGTTGACACAGCCAGCGCGCAGAATTTCTACATTTTCCTGCGTGTAGACGGCGTCTAGGGGAGCGCCGGGAGCAATGGGGGGCCGCCGCCGTGGACCTTGAGGGCGCGAACGGTAGCTACGACGACGACTACGTCGGGGACAAGGCCAGAAGTGCGGCACTTGATGTTGAAGAAGCGCTCACCGCCCATGGTGAAGTCAAAGCCAGCTTCGGTGACGACGAATCCAGCTGATTCGCTGTGGTTCTCGTCCGGCTCGGTACCGGCCAGCTTCAATGCGAGCTTGTCGGCGATGATGGAGCTCTGTCCAATACTGATATTGGCGAACGGGCCAGCGTGGACAAACACAGGTGTTCCCTCCAGGGTCTGCATAAGATTGGGCTTAATGGCATCCTTCATCAAGGCCGTCAAAGCACCGCCAGCACCAATATCATCACAGGTGACGGGGTCACCGCTGCGGGAAGTAGCAACAACCATGCGTCCCAGGCGCTCGCGCATGTCTGCCAAGCTCGTGCTCAAGGCGAGAATAGCCATGCACTCACTGGCAACAGAGATGTCGAAGCCAGTTTCACGGGACTGGCCCTTCTCAGTCGGGGCAGTGCCAACAGTAACACCGCGCAGATGGCGGTCGTTGACGTCTAGCACACGTCTCCAGGTAATGGTGTCGGGGTCAATGTCAAGGCGGGCAAATCGTCGGATTTCCTCCTCGCTGAGGGCATCAGGGTCGGTCTTGTCAATGCCCAGCTTTTTCAAGCGGCGGAACATGACGGGAGCAAACTTTCGCACTCCATTCTTGGCGGGCACAAGTCGTCTATAGAGAGGTCCATCCTTCTGGGTGTTTTCGTGGAACATGCGAGTTTCAATAGCCGCAGCCAAAAGGTTATTGGCAGCAGTAATGGCGTGAATATCACCAGTCAAGTGCAAGTTGAACTCATCCATGGGAATCACTTGGCTGTAGCCACCGCCTGCAGCGCCACCCTTGATGCCAAAGGTCGGGCCCTGGCTAGGTTGCCGGACATTGGCAAACGTTAGCCGTCCCACGTGAGCTCCGAGAGCCTGGGCAAGGCCCATAGTGGTGGTAGATTTGCCCTCTCCCAAAGGTGTGGGCGTGATACCAGTAACCACGACGTAACGACCGTTCCTGCGATGGTCGAGGCGCTTCAGCAGATCAAGGTCAACTTTGGCTTTGTAGGCACCGTAGGGTTCCAGCTCATGTGGAGCAATGCCAA
This sequence comes from Metarhizium sp. BCC 4849, assembly GCA_037953715.1. Taxonomy (NCBI): domain Eukaryota; kingdom Fungi; phylum Ascomycota; class Sordariomycetes; order Hypocreales; family Clavicipitaceae; genus Metarhizium; species Metarhizium sp. BCC 4849. The sequence goes on from JBALJW010000003.1 coordinate 3,655,718, forward strand.
CCTCGGCGGCAATTCGAGTGATTTGCTTGGGTTTCTGGTCTCGAGAAATGGCGATGTCGGACGGTACAGGGGTCTTCAACTTGAGCGGGAGAGGAATCGTCTTTCTGATCTTCTCCTTCTCAAAGAAGAGATTGGTGGCCTCGACAACATTTTGCAGAAGCATGGCAACAGTCATGGGACCCACGCCGCCGGGGACGGGGGTAATGACGGAGGCAACTTTGGAGGCACCCTCGAAGTCAACATCACCGACCATGCGCTGGCCACTCTTCTTGGAGGCGTCGGGGATGAAATTGGTGCCGACATCAATGACAACGGCGCCTTGTTTCAACCATTCGGCCTTGACAAACTGAGCTTGTCCAATGGCAGCAATGACGATGTCAGCGTGCTGGAGGTAGTTTTCCAGCCCCTGGGTCTTGGAGTGACAGACAATGACGGTGGCATCAGCATGGCGCAAGAGATAGCTGATGGGTCCGCCAACGATGTTGCTTCGGCCAAGAACAACGGCGGTCTTGCCAGCGATCTGGACGCCTGCCTCCTTGAGCATGTACATGACGCCCTTGGGAGTGCACGGCGTGAAGATTGGAGCGCCGCCACGCTTGGCCAACTCGCCAATGTTGTTCGTTCCGAAGCCGTCGACATCCTTTTCGTCAGCCACAGAAGAAGTAATGCTGTACTCGGAGATGTTGGCGGGAAGGGGCAGTTGAACTAAAATGCCATTTACCGTGGCATCGTGGTTGAGGCGACGGATCTGATCCAGCAGCTCGGGCTCGGAAATATCGACCGGGAATTGGAGGAGTTCGCAAGCGACGCCAGCCTACAGGTATATGAGGCGTTAGCAATGTACCCTGCCCGGCACATGTAGAAGCACATGAAGAAGAGTCGTACCTCTGCGGCGGCCTTGAGCTTCATGCGCACATAGGTGGCTGCAGACACGGGATTGCCCGGTTAGCTTAAGCCCACGATGGCGGGGGAGGGGTCAAGAAAAAATCGGGCGAAATGGGACGAACAAGAGTCTGAGCGGTCGCCAACTGTCGAATGCAGAGTCAGTACCAGTTTGCAATGTCCAATTACGTAGATAAATGCAGAGGCAGCAGCAAGCGTCTGGGAGATTGAAGACTGAAGACTGCAGGATGCGGGCGTACCTTGGATAATCTTCAGAGAGGGCTTGTAGCGGGGATTGAGCTTTTGCTTCTCGACAATCTCTGCACCGATTCTCTCACGGATGCTCTTGGCGATGGCGGTGCCATCTAGTACCCGGGCAGTCATGGCTGCGCTTGAGGCGAATCGTTGACGGTGATGCAAAGGCGGATGTACGACGAGAGGCGAGGAACCCAGGCGGGCGGGACGACGAGGAGGAGAAGTCGTGGAGTAGAAGCGTGAGGGCGATGACAGCGGCGACGACAGCGGTGTTGTGCCGCTGACATGTGCTAGAGCCAGCGGCAGGAGGCCGGTGCCGGGGCTTAGTGGGTGGCCTGCAGGCTGCTGGCCGCCGCTTTGGGCGACTCGGACGACTGCGGCTGCGGCTGCGGATGTGCACGTGGGACTTGGTCTGGGCAGCCCAGAGGACCGCAAGCAAGTCGAGCAAGTCGAACAGAAATCCCTTGAGCCGGCGGAAGGTCCTACAGCAGTCTGTGATGGCCTTTGTGAGCCAGTTGAGCCCAGCATGCGGGCCGAAGTCGTCGTCGAGTGCGTCTCGCGTCGCCCTGTCTTTGTACAGCGCATCATCAGCTTGCGCGCTGACGCTCCATGCCGCTGCGAGCACGCACGGTACAGCTTCTGAGGAGCCATGGCTGGGGGTTCAATCTTCAATACGTTGGCAGGTCTGCTGTTTGACAGCCATAAGGCCCGAGTATGTCCTGCGAGACCAAATGCTCGTGCTCGGTGATCTGTATGCTGCAGTTATGAATCAAGAAGCGAAATCAGATCATTCGCAGGGCAGAGAGACACGTTGTTATGAACTAACGACTCGGCAGATGGCCAAACGGCAAGAGCCACGCCAAGGATTTGGCTTTTTTTCTGGCCTGGGGCGATTTCCAATGTCTTTGTTCGGTGAGCGGAGCCCGTCAGCCAGGCTCAGCCAAGGTCAGCCAAGGTCAGTCTAGTTTCGAAAGCGCAGGTCTGGCGGGTACTGACCTGACCTTGACCGTCCTCCAAGCAGGTCGTGGGTTGGGGTTCTTTTTAAACCTACAACCTCCCTTTTGACCTTTGCGATTTCTCAGGTCCCCCTAGAACCCCCTCCCCCTCACTTGGTGTATCGCAGGACCCGGCAGTCTTGTCACCTACTAGCGACAGAGCGGGCAGGTCCACGGCTAATGCTCGACGCTGAGCCTGCAACACTCGACACGTCGACCAATGGCTCTATTTTGATGACCAACAAATTCGCATCGCCAGCGTGGGGGCAACTTGGACTACCCCAGCTTTTGCCCATGAACATGATGAGAAAGCGGCCACTACTTAAGACCCGAGGCTCCCGCCCGCACTCCGCATGAGTAGCAGTGGTGCATTGGCGCACAAAAGCAGCAAAGTCCACGGTCCATGATGCCGAGACTTCCCCAGATTCCCCAGACATGGGCCGACTGTCGACATATTGGGGCATACATGGTTGTCAGGAAAGGAAGCTCATTACGTATTCTAACAACGGTGAGCCTGCAGCGCTACCCCCAAGTTTCCTCTTGTCCACGTCTCATACCTTTGATGAAACCGTAGTCGGTGATCTGAGATGCCAGACTATCTCAGATCCCCTTATCCCACCCCTCCGGTCAGAGGAGCTGCCAACCAAGCTCTCCCCCTCCCACCACTTTCATCCAGCTACCAAACCTGCCCGCCATATCGGCCCATCCAGACAAAACTAGGCCAAGCTGAGGTGTCAATTCGCCCGCGAACTGATCCTTTGTCCGAGCACGACGGCGAGGGGTTATCGCCACGCTTCGAGGTGGCGTCAGGAGCCGCATAAGCTGTTAGCTAACAGGAACTAACCCATTCGTGGGTGACGGTTGGCAATGGTATGCTGGCGCGGAATTGGTGGCAACAGCATGTCAACGCCGGCATCAGGCATGGGATGCTTGACGGCAGCCTCCAATCGCCTGGATAGCCATTAATGCTTAGACGATGGCATTGGCTCACGGTGGCTGTTCCGGGGCATGTGACCAGACCTGTTCTGCCATCCGAAATGCAAAGACGGAAAGTAACTGCGTGGTGCCTGCCACCTGGTCGCTGCCAAAACGGTAACTCGGGACTACTGTCATTGGACGCAGCTTTTCTCCGTCTGGTGGTTAGTCATTTGTACTCCCCTCTACACTTTTGCCAGCCGAATACATGAGCTTCCATCTTGGGACTCACCGCCATACACAAACTCCATCTCATCCAACACGCAGCACACACGGCCCAGAAGCAAGGAGACGTCGTTTCATTTGAAATACAACTACAACAAGCAAGCCGTATCCGATCCATTCATCACAGATTCGTTTAAGACAGACCGCATGAGACCACCACTCCGTCATTCCACCTCACACCACAAGGCCTGCAGCCTCATTATCTCCGCCCACTCATCCGTCCTGTTGGCATTCGCAAACCCAGACTGCATGTTGTTGAACATTTGCGCGCCCGTGGCCCCATTCTCCGTCTCATACCACCCCAGCGAGCTGTTCCCGTGCAGGTTGCCGTCCGTGGTGCCCGAGAGCACCGCCATGCTGTTCATCCCGGAGTACATGAGGCTCAGCTGGCCCTGGTGCATGGCGTTCATCATCCTCATTTCCTTCATGTCCCGGAGGAACTTGATCCTCGGCACCGTCTGCAAGTACACCTGCAGCCGCTTGTCGCCAAACGCCCTGAACGCGGCGACCCGCTCGTCGGACGCGCCGGACCCGGGCTCCCCCGCGGCGCACGCCCCCGTCCACATGCCTCGCATGCGCGGCGACCAGACCTGGCATATCTGCGCGCGCTCGTCGAGCTCCCCCCTGACGGGGAGGTGCGCGGCCAGCGGCGTGTCGGCGACGAAGCCGACATAGCAGTCCTCGCAGAACAGGGCCTCCGGGTACCCCCACCACTTGGCCTTCTCGCGGTGGTGTATGCCCGGGCACGGGGCCACGGCGGCGAACTTGCGCACGCAGTCGCCGTAGTAGCTGAAGACGCCGCGGTCCAGCGCCTCGAGATACTTGTTGGCAAACTGGCGGAACCGCGGGCTCGCCGGGCAAAAGTTACACACGAGCGTCGCCTCGGGGTCCCGGGCCGCCGGCTCCAGGAACCCCCCGAGCCCCTTGGCCTTGAAAACACCGACGTAGCACGCCTCGCAAATGTCGAAGTCGTCACACCCCCCGCCCAACGTCCACCAGTTGCCGCGTACGATGCCCTTGGCCGTACACGGCACCAGCTTGCTAACAGTCCGCGCAGTCTCCCAGAACCCGTCAAAGTCGTCGTCGCAGAGGGCTGCCTCGAGAGCGACAAGCACAGGCAGAGAGTTGTTGGTCAGGTCGCACGTCCAGCGCTGCCCCAGCATCTCCATCCACGCGTCGAACCCGACGTTTTGGTTCACGGCGTCGAAGGCGCCCTCAAACGCCGTCAGCGCCAGCTTGTCCATGAAGCACGTCGCGCAGGCGTGGAAGTTGTCCAGCGTCCGGCGGAAGACGTACCAGGGCCCTTCGCTGGCGGGCTTGGAGGCGCCCTCGCAAACGGGCAGCTGGAGCCGGCGCGTGGCCCCCTCGACGAAGCCGGCCCAGTCGTTGCCCTCGGCGAAGCGCGCAAGAGCGCGATTCACGTACGCTGAGTTTGTGTCGCAGATCCATTTGTCCTCGGCGCCTTGGCCGTCGCGCGGCGTGAAGCTGGATGCGAATGCGGTGCCGGCGATCTTGTCCTCGTAGCATGCTTCGCAGGTGATGAACCCTTTGATCTCGTTGTTCCGCATCCCGTAGTACTTGACGCCTTCTTTTCCAGTCGTCGCTTCTTTGCCCTTGCAGTTGGGGATCGTGAGGCGATGGGTCGCGTAGGTCCGCAGGCCGTCTAGGTCGTTGCGCTGGAGGGCTTGTTTCCACAGGTGGTCTTTGACGCGCGGGTACCAGAATCGACAGGTAGAGGAGGATCCTTCCTCGGCGAGCATTCGCTTGAACTGTCCCGCTAGCGGCGTGCCCTGGATGTGATCCTCGTGGCATTTGGTGCAGATGAGAAATCCCGGTATCTCTGGGAGGTGGTACCAGTAGAGGGAGTACTCGACGACACGATCTTCGGGGCAATACCGGACTATGTCCCTTGGTGAGCCGCTGGCTACTACTGGAGGGGGTTTAGGTTTAGGGTTTTGCAATGGATCGCGGGTATTGTCTTGCGAGGCGGCCGGGTTGCCGTGTATGCTGAGACTGTTCATCTGTTGAGCTATGGATGCCGCATCATTCTGAGGTCGGTCATGTTGAGCCGCGCCGCCCCGGTCCGGGCCTAGTGTCGGAGGACTGGGGTTAGATGCTGCTGGCGGGCTCTGTTTGGCCTCAAGCGGTGGCTGGTAGGCTTGAGTATAAACTGTATTTGTGTATTCGTTGTAGCTCGTGTTGTTGCCAGGAAGGCTCGGCTCCTGTGCCAGGACAGGCCGATATTGCTGATCTGGGGCCGTGTTTGACACCGTGAGAGAGTCCTGTTTGTTCTCCAGCGTAGTGTATGGGTTGACAAATGTTGTCGTTGGCGCCCTATACGAGTAAGTGTTTTCTGATGTCCCATATGCGTTCTGATGCGTTTGCACAACCGGAGCGGTCGAGCCTGTTTCAGCCCCCGCTTGATACTGCTGGAGAGACGGTGTATTTGCAGCCACTGGCCGAGTTTGCGTGTTTGCCCAAGTATCAGCATTCGCCGCTGAATGGGACACAGTCTCGTTCCGCTGCTGCTGAATCCCAGGCGAAGACACGGCATAAGTACTGCCATGCTGACTCGGATTCTTGACCGGTTCGGCAGGCATGGCACAAGGTCGACCCTGGTTTACATTGACAGAATGCTCGGGGGGTCTACAAACCGTATCCTTGCCATAATCTGCATGTGGGTAATAAGTATTCCCCTGCTGTTGATTCACTCGAGGCGCCGGCGGCGGGGGATAACCTGTCGCGGAAGAGACTGCCGGCACGGGATTACCATGAGCGGTTTGCCCGTCCGGCATGCCATATGCGTGCTGCGTAGCCGCCGCAGAAAGATAGCCGCCAGCATTAGTATCCTGGAGCCTGTAAGACGCGGTCTTGTCGTAACTCGACGCATCATTCACCAGTGGTTGCTGGCTAGTCCGGGGCGGCAACGGCGGAGGCTGATGACCGTATCCATGATATCCGGCCTGAGAAGCAGGTGTGCCCGTGTGACTACCATACGATTGTGCAGCCGCCAGAGGCGGACTATTTACAGATGTCGGCGTATACTGCCCATACGACGAGCTATTCTGCTGAGCATGAGACTGATATTGGGATGGGCGTGTTCCCGGCGGCGGCGGGAAGTACATCTGCTGGGCCGCGGGCGGCGCCTAGATTGAGTCAGAACCGGCTCAGGGGAGAAGCGATTTATACATGTAGCTAGCTACCTGATGTGAGCCTTGGTTGCCGTACGCATACTGCGCCTGGGCCTGAGGACCCGTCCCGTACGTATTCACACTCGTGTTCTGCTGGTCGTGCTTGGATAGTCGTTGCTGCAACTGCTGCTGGCCGGCGGCGACTGTCTTGGCCAGGCCTTTCTGGAACGCTTTGGCAAAGGAATCCATGGCCGTGATAGGCAAATGGAGGCAAGAAATGACGGTCTCGATGCGGTGGCACTCACGTCGAGCCGGCGTCGAGAGCACGATATAAGTGCACGATATGAGTGAACAAGCATCAATTTAAACTATTAAGCTCGCAGCCATGTCTGACCACAAGGGCGACCCCTGGACCCGCGAGGCGTTTTTACCCAGTTTCTCTCGTTTGTGTGTATACATTCCGCAGGTTGAGAGCGTGAGGCTGAAGTGGTCTATTGACCAGGTGCAGGAGTCTAGACCCAGGTCGTCAGATTGCGGCTGATCGGAGGTCGCTTTCTGACAGCCATGACTGCGGGAGGGAGCTCGTCAGCCCTATCATGTCGATGATGGCACGGTGCCTCTGGGGGATTCTGTTGGGGGGAGATTGCGGTATTTTGGTCAGGCGCATCAAGTCGAGGAGCTGGCATCACATGGTGGCTGGCCGATGAGATGTATTCGCAAAGCTTCTTGGCCTTGGATGGCAGTAAATGATATACTTTTTCATCTCATTTCTTTAGAAATACCATGGCTGTGCCATAGTCAAGCAAGCAAGCCCCAAAGGATATCCAGAGCACATCATGTCGATTGACGGTGAAACGACTGCCAGGCTCAAGCTGTGGCTGGCTAACCTTAAGCAGTAGCCATATGAGTACATACCGTATCATAGTCAGACCATCACGAGTCGGATAGTCTCCTTGTTCGTTGGACCAAACTTTGTGGCCGCAACACCCGCACTACCAAGATGTTCAGCACCGTCCTGCCAGATCATTCTATTCCCATAAAGTCATCTGATCGAGGAGGGTGTGTTCATGGAAGATCTGGTCCACCTGTGGCTTCAAAATTAGCCAAGTCTTATCAAGCGTATCAAGGTGCGGATATGCTGCGAGTTGGCAAATAGCAAAGCTGTCAGTTCCAAGTTCCAACATAGGCTTTATATGAGAGCAGCCTGACTGCCAGCCGGGATAAATGCTTCTTCTTGGCCTATACGTCCCAAAAGTTCGATTAGCTCAGCACATGGGAACAAGCCGAGATCAGTAGGCCAGGAGATGCTGCCAAACATGAACCCTTGCTCATCCTGCTTGTCACAATCAGCAGATACGGATCGATGGAAGGTATCTCCAAGCACCTGATTATATGCTTTGGCGCAGTTTTCGGGTTGAAAATATTGGAATAAGCTCATGTCCCAGACGGCAACTCCAAAGAGAAGACAGACAGGGGCAAACACTGCCATTATACAGAGTACATCGCCAGGCATTGCAGGCGTTTCAAAGAGGCTCAGGAAGACGACTCATCTTAACGGGGTGAACCTGCTACCAGATTGCAAGTAAAACCTCATCAAATCACTTTCTCTATGCGTAACCAGACGTTGCTCGTCTCTGCAACATGTATCCGTTTGTCGTGGGCATAACCGGCACAGTCGGCGACAGCTCCCCACGATCCATGCGAGGATATGGGAGCGCCCCGGAGATCCGTCTGTTTCCTCACCCTATAATCAGCAATGCCGCAGCTCGAGTCAACCTGCGTCAAGTCTAGGCCCAGGTGGCTGAAGTGTAAGCCGGCATCGCAAAGGACATCAATGCAACACAACTGAGTCGAGTCGAGGGGCTCGTCTTGACGCAGCGCGCGACGCGGCAACAGCTCATGTCGCCATCCTGCTTGTACGGCAAGTTTTCTGATAAACGACATGTTTCGTTGCACACCCGTGGCTAGACAGTCGGGCGTCAGCATTACCTGACTAGCAAAATGACCGACTACAAAGGAGGGCTCCATGTCTCATAAGTACGCGACCAACCGTCCTTTGCTATCCGGCATGTGACGCAAACAGCTACCGAGTATACATGTATCATTTGGTATCAGATATCATCTGTCCACTTTTTCTTCAGCGCTGCTTCGTTTCTTCTGTACGTAATGAAAGTTAAAAGTTGAGCAGGGGATCCGCATGTTCTCGCTTGATTACCGCTGATGCGCCGTTGATGGAGAGACGTGTTCTCGACAAAATAACCTGTGGCTTACAGGATACATCTGCTCCGTGACTCGTCCAAGCATGCTGTCCGACTCCCCTTTGGCTCGGGCATTCGTCAAGGGCCAGAGCAAAGGGGGGGGGAGGGCAAAAAGTATAAGTAGTGCCACGACGCCGCTGGATATCCGTTCTCGTTTTCTCATCCCAAGGAGAGCCATCATTTACATTGCAAGTTCCAGGCTCTCTCTCTTCGTCAGCTCCCGTTGCACTGCGGGACGGCCAACACAGCACATCACAAACACCCAACCATACTTTGACCATGTCACTGGATCGAAGATCCAACTTGTCTCTTAGAGACCAATGGGCCTCCCAACACGCCGTCCGAGGGATCAAGGAGGAGTTTGTGCGTTTGCGGAGCGACAATATAAGGCATGAGCCATCGCTGCCGGAAGATCCCCGCATGTTTGATATTGAGGATCCGTATTTACCGCCTGCTCCGAAACCTCACGATACACCCAAGGGCCCTCCAAAAGAACCTTTAGTTATTCCGCTTGGCATTGTTGGAGCCGGAGTCGCTGGCCTTTTCGCCGCAAAGGTGCTCGACTACCTCAACTGGGAATTGTTCCAGATGGCCGTCAAGGGCGGCGAATCCCAAAGCGACACCCCGACCAACATGGACGAATTCCAACGCAAATACGACCTTGTTAAACGGTTTCCAAATACGCTGTGTTTTACATATACCATTCATGAGGCTGCTCAACATGACAGGGTTGGCGGCCGCCTATATACGCATAATTTCGGGGGGCCGAGAAAGGCTCATGATTACTACGACGTGGGTGCCATGAGATTTCCAGACAACCCCGTCATGGCGCGGTAGGTCATGGCAGCCGATACTAACGACGCCATGCGACTGGTCTAACGAGAAGAATAGAACATTTGCCCTCTTCAAGACGCTCGGTATGGAGATGACGGATTTGGAAACAAACCCAGACGCTCCCGATGGATCCATCATTCCGTATTATATGACGAATGGCGACAAGGATTCACGTACCGTTGAGCCGTGGTGTTTCAATGACATCACTCTATGGGGAACGTATAGCTCCATCGTGATTGATGATAGTGATCCGTTCCAGATTTCAACCGACAACACCATACCCAAAATGTAAGGGGCGGGTTTGCCATGAAGACGTTGCAACAAGCACGTTGAGCTAATCAGCAATGGATCAGACTCCTCAAAAATCCTCCCGACCAAGTCATGAATGCTAGCATTGAGCCCTTGAGAGAGGCCCTCAGACGCGATGCTGAGAAGCACCCTCCCGGTCGTGAGGGCTGGAATCTCCTCATGCAGTATGATAAATTCAGTACGCGCCAATTCTTGGGAATGTAAGCAGATTGACCATCTTGTCGTGCGCTCTTTGTGTCAAGTAGCCCACTCACATGTCTTCCCATCTACAGCGGCGATTCAAAACCAAGCCCGGGAAGCAAAATCCCACCACCGCCATACAACTATGAAACCATTGAGTGGATGGAAACGTTCAACGGGTAAGTGGTAGATCCTACAAGTATGCCAAACATTGAAAAGCAATAATAATACTAAAATACCGCGTGACTCCAGAGGGACCAATTGGTACGACCAAGCCTTCAGCGAGACTGTTCTCGAATCGTTGGATTTCGAATACGACACCCAGCACAAGGACTGGTTCTGCATCCTAGGTGGCGCCCAGCAGCTGTCCAAAATCCTAGAGAGCAAGATTGCACAAAAGCCTCATTACCGAAATAGGGTGACCAAAATCACGGCCAAGGGGCCGATGGAGGTGGAAATCCAAGTTGACACGCCACACGGCAAGAAGACAAAGTGCCAGTACAAGGGACTCATCAACACGACAACGCTCGGCTGCATGCGGCAGATGGACATCAGCCGCGCCGGACTCAACTACGCCACCAAGCAGGCCCTCCGGTCCCTCGGGTACGGCCCGTCGTCCAAGGTGGCCATCAAGTTCAAGCGCGCGTGGTGGATTCACGATCTCGGGACGCACGACATCAAGATGGGCGGCCTGGGCCACTCGGACCTCAGCATCCGCACGTGCGTGTATCCCTCGTACAACATTTACGACGACGCGGACGGCACCGCCGTGCTCCTCTGCTCCTACACCTGGCAGCAGGACGCGGAGCGCATCGGCGCACTCCTATCCAGCAACCCCGAGCCGGAGAAAAAGGTGGCAGAGGAGGCAGAGTTAAAGGAGCTGCTTCTTCGCGATCTGGCGCGCCTGCATAGGAGTGAACACATGCCCGAGGAAGAGCTGTATAGGCTCGTCAAGGACAACTACATTACTCACCATGCTCACGCCTGGGGCAGCGACCCCAACACGGCTGGGGCATTCGCCTTTTTCCGCCCCCAGCAGTTCACCAAGATGTGGAACAAGATGATCCATCCCTCGGGCGACGTTGTAATTGCCGGCGAGGCCGCTAGCCCGCATCACGCGTGGGTCGTGGGCGCCCTCGAGAGTGTCATTCACGGCCTGCACGCCTGGATGGCGGAGAATGTCTCCTTCGTGCCTGCGCTTTCGTTCGCCATGGAGATTTTGGAGAGAAACGAGCCGGGCAATCCGTTTGTCGGGCTGCCGCCGTACATGACACCCGATATTTCCAAATGGCAAGGGGACCTGGGACGGCGACACAGGTCGCGATATATGGATCCGACCAGGAAACCTGGTGGTGTTTGACGTGCGTTTGCCGCCGAGAGGGGAGAAGGGAGAGGGTTAGGGTTACTATAGTGCTGATTTTGCCGAGACTGAATTTTGTCAACGAGGTTGAGTTCACCAGACTGCTTTGGGTTCCTTTCACATTTTCTCAATACACGCTCTTTTACTCTTTGGCTTTTTGACTTGTCGATAGTCCGGTGCATCGTTGTGATGGCTGATATTTTGCGTCGAGATGCAAACGAGACCCGTTTTGTGGCCATCGTGCCATGTATTGCCTCTGGACACCTCAAGGCGTGCTCGGGCTCCGCAACAGACGTGAAGATGCCCTCGGCACTCTCGCTTTTGAATACAATCATCTCCCTGCAAAGCCGGGGCGCGGCCCAACCCAGGGGTTTGTGTTGACGGATGCTGTAGAACATGGCGTGTCCCCGCAGACGGACACGGCGTCGTGACAAGTCATCTTGTAGACCCTAGTATAAAGTCCTTGGTTTTCCGACAAGACCTCGAGGTTCAGAGGTCTCTATAAATACAAGAAGTCGGTGAGCTCTAGAGACCTGAGGCTGCCCTCGCCAAGGTCCGACTCCGCGTTCTCGTGATACATGTGTACCTTTCTTTGTTGTTGTGTGGCCTTTGTTGTCCGATGCCTTTGTCCAGATCTTGACCGTGGGACCTCCGGTGAGGCGGCGATTGCCAGCCAGATCAAGTCGAGCATCTTTTCGCGCACTCTTGCGCTCAGCACTCATAAAAAAGAGCCACAAACGCGCCCTCGGGACTGTCGCCCATCAACTAGCCTTACATACCTGGGGTCCAGCATATCAGCCCAGAATGGAGTTTCCAGATCCCGCTCCAAGTCCATCAGTCGCGGGTGCCTCTTCTGACTCGGAGGATACTACTGTGTCCGACTGGGATTCAGAAGCAGAATCCCCACGCCCTGCGTCAATAGTCCATGAGGAAGAAACCAATGATTCTCCAGACCCGATGTGTGTGGCGTTCTAAACATTCTTACCAAGGCTATTTCTAACATCTTTTGTTCAGCTTCGTCAGCATTGCGAGCCTCAGTGACGAGCATGCCTCGTTGCACTACCAGCAAGACACGCCCACTAGACGAGAAATAGGGTTCTCTTGGGCGGCCAACGCCATCGTCGGAGAGGCGGCTACTATCGAGGGAATTCGGACTTTGGCAAATAACCTGCTTAAAGTGGCCTTGGGAGCTATAAATTCGCGGAGAAATATTGCGGTAAACAAGGTTGACTCTTTGAGCTTTTGGTCCCTGCATCATCGAACTGACGCGTAAAATAGTCTCCCAAGCCGGCACTCATCTTTGCGGCCTGCGATATTGGCGGGACGATCCTAAAACAAGTGAGATGAAGACACCTGACGATGGGTCTGACCCTCAAGTCCCGGAGGTCCATCAAGTAATACACTAACCAGACGATTCGCTCTTAGGCCTTGCTGATAGCGGCGTCAGACACGTCCAAGTTCTCATCGGTCCTAGAAAATACAAACCTTTTGGTTGGTACACCTCCTGCGGCCTCGGGTCAAGCATCTCTTAACACTGCAGAGAGAAATCCCCATCCTTTTTTTAGTTTGCTAATACCACGACAGATATTCTTTGGGTCCCCTCACAGAGATTCAGACTGTTGTTCTTGGGAGGCCATGTTATCACACCTCATCCTCACACAGCATAAAGGTTGCCCTGGCCCCTGGATTCCTCGCATTGTCAGTAAATTGTCGAGCTTCCACAAGGACCTGACGGACAAATTCAATGCTTTCATTGAGCAATATAAAATCAACATAATCAGTCATTACCACGTAAGCTCAAAGTCAGATGACGATGAAATGGTGAGCTGTCACAGAACCCCCGCCAGCTTCCTATAAAGACTAACAATCGTGTGGAGCTGGCCAAGAAACTGAATGCGACGCTTGACGTACACGGTGAGATTCAGATTGGCCTTCCAAGAGGTGACAACACGCTGTTCAATGTCTCCGCACACGAGCATCAGACTCTCATTGCCAGTAGGGTTGAAAACGCGAAGGCCTGTAAGTCTTGACTCCTCTGCGGGACTCGTATCGGAATTTTCGGGGGAATCGGGGCTGATCGTCTTTCCTTCTCCAGGCTCACGCAAAGACTATCAAGAATGGCTCCGGCTTCTCACTCGATTCGGCCTAGACATTCCTGCGCGACAGGGTTCGAAGCCTGCCTATAAAAATCTATGTGATTGGATCCTTTCAGATGCCGGACTGGCTTCGTGGGCAGACAAGGCCACGGGGGCTAGCAAGGAGACGGGGGCTGCTGTAATGAAAAGTCCTGAACAACAGAGTATACAAGGCCCAGACTCAGAGTTGTCGAATAATCCAAAGACAGGGGAGGTCCCAAAGCGCAGCCAACACGCCGTGGCCAGGACCATGACAACACTAGAGATTGGAGGTTGTGTTCGAGACACCACCATTCTCACAAGTTCCCTTATTTCCTCACTCCGGGAGCGGCAGACCTGGCCAATGGACATGTTCCTGACTCTGGCACATCATAAACCGCGCCCTTTTCCGCTGACAAAAGCACAGCTTATGGCATGTGTTTGCCGGCAACTACTGACAGGGCATCCCAGCCTTTGTGTCGAAATCCAGCCACTGCTGGCGGATGTACGAAACGCTCTCGACAGCCACAACATTTCCTGGATAGAGACCACATTGTGGACATGTCTCGTGACGCTTCTTGGCGGACAGGTCCTAGGCCAGCCGTTTCTCATCGTCCATCAGCCGGCCGAGCCTGATTTCGCCTCGCCCTTTTTGCAACTTATTGCCGACCTTTCTGGCTTGGTCCAAACAACAGAAATTTCAGTCAAGATCCTGGTCGTGCGGAACGTGGCCTCTTGTCCGGACACAACGCCCGACGCCAGTACCTGTATAAATCCCAATACGACCCGAGATGGAGCCCCCTCCTCTAATTCGACTGTTGACCATCTACAACAAGATACTAACCGCGTCGTTATTCGAAAAATGATAGATCCTGGCGATACTGACGTTTTAAAAGCTCTTGGAATGGACTACGACGCGTGTTTCGACCGTCTAGGTCCAGAGAGGGCTCAGGTTCTTTCCCGAAAAGATGGCATGGAATTTTTGGCAGCGTCCACGGATCTGGAGACTATGCGGTACTTGTTTGCTGTGCTGGAACAACATCCCTTCCTGTCTTTGCAGTCGGTCAGAAAATCCCTGTTTTCGGCAATCAGTCAGGACGTCGTCACGGCCATACTGAATCTGGTACCCAAATCCGTGGAAAGCGTGGTAAGAACGGGGATTCTATGGATCACCCACGCCCTGCGGCCACTTACATGTGCCGAATTCGCGACGGCACTTGGGATGGGGGCAGATGACGTCGTTGGCGACGGCCTTAGCATAATCACCGTCTCAGAATTCGAAAGACTGTTGTGCGGACTTGTTGAGGTTGAGGACGGCACAGTTTACCTGGCCAGTTCCCTGCTTACTCAGCACCTTCTCCAACAGACGTCTGGTCATGCAAAGGACTCGTCGCATTTTCTCGACCTCAAGCCTGCTTGTAGTCCAGACATTGCCCTCAGTTGCCGCAGATACATCCTTCATCACTACCGGAGCGGGCAGCCCGAACAAGCATCGGAAGAGTCGGAAGGGGGGGCTAGCGAAGCCCAGGACTTTTCTGATGATGCTCCCGGTGACGTGGCGGCCGGGCAATTGGACTCGGGGCCGCTGATGTCCTACGCTGTCGAACATTGGTTCACGCATCTACGGTTAAAAGACTACTCGTCTGGAGATACGGAATTTGAGGATGAATTTGTCTGTGACGGAGACCTGGTTCATTGCTGCCTGCGACTTCGAAGTTCTGGACGCGCCTTTCAGCCGCCCGAGTCAAATCAACAGACTGTGCCCAGCATCATCCAGATCCGAGGCCGACTGCATGTAGAACGTGCCGAGGCCATCAGCCTCGCACTGCATGCATCTGATATAGAATGCGCACCCGACCAGGGGAAGTGTCCATCCGCAGTGGCCCTGGCTGCGTGTCAGATGGGAATCGCCAGCACTCTACACCAACTTGATCAATGTGGCGACTTTGGAGACGAGTGTACCCTGAAGAGAGCTTTCCAGATAGGGTCCGACTCGTCCCTGTGTATACTAGCAGAGAGGTACAGCGAGTTCGTCAAGAAGAATGTCCACGAGATTCTCCAGGATGCAGTCCGGCTTGGAAATTCCGGCCTGGTAATGCACTTGATGAACAAGCCGGATTTATGGGCCGACTCGGACTCTGGACAATATCATCAACCTCTCCTACACGTCATTGCAGCACTGGGTGGTTCGCTTCCACCGCAGGCATTATGGGAGCGGCAGGAGCAATACATTAGCCACGCCTCTGAGCAATATCAGGAGAGAACGCCTCTCCATCTTGCTTCTATATCCGGTCAAGAGTGTCTATTGTCCAAGATCCTGTCCAAGCTTGGCGAGTCCGAAGCAGCCAAGGCGTCGCTCAACATGAGAGACTCGATGGGCGCCACCCCGTTGTTCCTCGCCAGCCAGCGCGGACGATTCACCGTGGTGCGGCAGCTTCTCACTGCGGGCGCCGATCACTCTGTGTGCGACAACCAGGAGCAAAGCCCGCTGCACGTAGCCTGTCGCAACGGCCATTGGAACATTGCCGAGACGCTTCTTGTCTGGGGGGCAGCGCCGAATGCTAAGGACAGCGCTGGCAGAACTCCGCTGCATCTGGCGTTGGAGAACAATCACCTCGGAATCGCCTTGATGCTTCTGGGAGACACCACATCTGCTCCGATTCATGAGAGGGATGTTGACGTGAATTCTCACGCATCTGACGGCTCAACTGCGCTCATTATTGCGACCAAGGGTAGCCATCTGAACATGGTCCGGATTCTTGTCGGTCGCGGGGCCAGTGTAATATGGCGTGACGGAAACGGCCGGGACGTTCTGCAGTATGCGGCGCAGTACGGCCACGACCAAGTTTTACACGAGCTCCTGGAGGCGGCAAAAGTGGTGGGCAGCGACGACGTATACCAAGCGAATCCCTCCCTTCTCTCGCTGTCGGCTCTTGCGGGCCATGTCCAGGTCATCAAGATGCTACTGGACAGAGGCTTCAGGGACACGGATGCGCTGGTGCTGGCTTGCCAGTACGGACAGACTGCGGCGGTAAAGGTCCTTACGCCTTACACGTCCTCAGCCAGTCTAAATGCTGGCTACTTGAGAGCTGCCTCGTTTCAATGGCAAGACACGGTCAAGACACTACTCGACGCCGGGGCAGACATAAATACCAAGTCCTCATTAAACCTGACGGCATTACATCACATTGCCTATAACTCTAACCCGAGGTTGGCGCAGCTTCTGGTCAGCAGAGGTGCCAAGCTTGATGTGAGAGACATCAGCGAGAGCACTCCCCTTCACTATGCCGCAAGAGAGTGCTCTGTAGAATGTCTCAAGATACTGGTCGAGGCCGGGGCCGGCCTAAATGTCGAGAACGAAAAGGGGGCCACTCCGCTCTACCTGGCTGCCACAGCTGGCAGTGAGGACGGCGTCGGCATCTTGCTTGCCGCCAAGTCATCTTTCGCTGTGCCGCAGCCCTTTGCAGGTGAGTATTCCACATTCCTCGACCTGGCGCTGGCCACTTTCAAACTGGACGTGTTCCGGCCAATTGTGAAGCACGCCGCCGACATCTGGGGGCCGGGCTTCTGCTTGTCTCCCAAAGCGTTGTTCCCCTTCCTGCATGGGCAGAAGGAGAAGGGCCGGGACACGGAAAAAGTGCGGATTCTGCTGGAATATGGCATGGACCCGAATCAGGAACTCGGCAACTACGGTTCGATGCTTCATTACGCCGCTGCCTGGGGTTGGCTGGAGCTCGCAAAGCTGCTGTGCGAGTCTGACAAGACGGACGTGAACCTCGTCGGCCAGAAACACGGGACTCCGCTTCAGGTTGCTGTTATCGAAGGCGGCAAGGACGGTCCGAAAATGGTCGAGCTGCTTCTCAGCCGCGGCGCCGACGTCCGCAAAGGTAGCGGCTTCTACGGCTCGCCGCTGCACGCGGCGGCTGCCATGCCCTCAGTCGTTCCCGGGGTCGACGTGGCCGTCGCCGTCGCCGAGTACAAAACCATGGCCAAAATGATCCTAGATCATGACAACACCACTCTCAACATACACGCCGGCCGTCACACAACACCTTTGCAGTTTGCAATCCACGCCAGGTGGAAGAGTATGGTCGAGTTCCTCCTGGAACGCCAGTCAATGCTCAAGGATAACGACGGCACGCCGCTCCATCTCGCAGCCTACCTTGGAGATCGAAGAGTGGTCGGCTGTCTTGTGCGCTCCAAATATGTATCTCCCGGGGCTCGCGACATGTGCGGCCGCCTGCCGCTGCACCTCGCCGCATGCTCAAAGCTTGTAGGCGCCGCGATGCAGTATCTGGAGTGGCTCACCAACGACGAGATCACATTGGTAAGCACAGACGAGCACCAACGCCAGCACGCCCTCCACTTCGCGACCGGGCGCGGACACCTAGACGTGGTGAAATTGGTTCTTGAGAAACATCCAGATGCGGTGCGAGACTGCGACGTAGACGGCTGGACTCCGCTGCACTGGGCATGTCGCAGCCAGAATAGCAAAGTTGTCGAGTTCCTTTTAGATAGAGATGACTCGACTTGTAGGAACGCGAGGAGCCTCCGAGGCTGGACCCCTTTCGACGTCGCTTGGTACCACGGCGGCCACCTTACCAGTGACGAGAGCTTGAGAAATCGTCTCAGACCCGACGACCCGCAGCTGCCGTTTCAGTCTCCGGCCGACATCGCGGCCGACGAGGAGACTGCTCGACCGCTAGAGCCAGACGAAGTGGCGCCATCAAGCTCGGGACTTGAAGTTATCTGTGATGCCTGCAAGTGTGTAAGTAGCCCTCAAGCCGGAGGGGAACTGGAGGAATCGCACTAATCCGCGCGCTCTACACAGGTGATATATGGGCCAGTATACGAGTGTAGGAGATGTATCGCCTTCCACATGTGCTTCAAGTGCTTCCGTCGCGTGGTAAAGATGCACTACCGTGGCCATCCATTCAGGAAGATTACATGCTCTGGTGAGATACTCGAGACAGATCCATGGGGTTAGGTGAAGTGGAGTTGTTTCGTACAGGAATAGACAAACAGGTTGAGCCTCGAGAGCATCTGCAATGCCCTTCCATGTCTGAACCAGACTACTGGAGATGGAGAGTTACAAGAGTGATATGCTCGGTTTGACTAGAGATATTTCAGATATGTACAGGAGTTCCACGCCATATTGAGGCCCAGAAGTCTGTTAGTCAGACACCGCTAAACAGCAGAATGAATATACATCTTCTCAACGATAGAACAATGCAGTGAACGCTCTTGCTAGTATGGTATTGTACATAGGCATGACCAGTACCAGTGTATATTATAGCGAATTCGGCAGCAGCGGCTTTCTATTGCAAACGTCTCTTCATGGAACCTGAGTTTACTAGCCTTTGTTGTCGGCCAGGTGCTCAATATACGGCTCGACTAAGTAGAAGGTTGATGGATTTTCCTAAGCTTCTCGGATGCCTCATAGGTGAATTCACTCAGGTTCCTGTTTCGGTTGGGACTCCAAAGCTCCTAGCTGATGACCCGGGCATCCAAGCAGTGCGGCTCCGCTTCATGTTTGTATTCTGAAGCCCAAGTCGTAATCGACAACCGACAGTGTCTGAGATTATGCAGAACCTGCTACCGCATCTTGATACCTTAATCGAGGAATCCCTGCTGCACCGAGACTCTTCCGGTACCCATGAGGCAAGCCACTTGCGATACTTCCATCCTCGGATACATCAAGACACAACGGCAACCTTGATGGGACAAGAGTCTATGTCACCGAGCCACCGGTGCGAATTCCAGATGGTATATTATCAAAGCTCAACCTAGCCAATCGTCATGGGAGGCCAGCTGGTATGATGAAGAAATACCGCAGTTCGAGCCCGAGCTGGCTCAAGACGAAGAACAGGCTCAGCAGTCCAGACGTTTCGACCACCCTGATTATGACAGTAATGGAGGGCTTGTTCTTGCCTGCCGTAGACGTTGAAGGTGGTGTTTTTTGCAAACGAATCGCCTATCCGGAGCTGCGGATCATATTGGCGCTCGCAGTGAACTTGTACTTTGAGCAGTGTGTGCCAGAATTGAGTTCATAGGAGCATCGCCAGGTAAAATGTCAACGTGAACCCCAGATATGAGTGTAAGCAAAGCTGCCATGCTGGGGACCGTCTATGGATTGCTTTGTGCCTGGTGTGCCGCTCAGTGATGTTATCATGAAATTGAATGTATGAGGCTAGCTAGAAGGTCGAGCTGCTTCTGAGGAATGCGTACGACCCCAACACCAAAAAGGCAGAGTCGCGGTAGGCCCCAAAGATACGTGCCAACATCAGCATCCAGGCCAGTCATCCCTACTAGGTACTAGGTAGATGGTCATTTGAGATTAGGCTTCATTCAAAAGTTATGTCAAGTCTGGTTTGAGCTATGCGAGGCTAGTGATTATGGTGGATTATTCGCGGGCTCTTATTAATTACGGAAGCAAAGCTGGAAGGCTCTTCTGCAGCGCTCTCACTTCGTTTAGCGCAGCATGACTGAATTGTTCGTTTAACTCAAAGCCTTATACTCTCTTTGTATCTTTTCTTTTCTTTTTTTTCTCTTTTTCTTCTATTATACTAATAATGGTCGCACTTCACTTGGCAATCAAGGACACCGGTAGAATATGTAAAAGAGTCAAGTTAATAGTCCAGCTATAGAACTCGAGAGCTAAATCTACATCATTGGACCTTGTTTCCGGTGCTTTGACAAGCCTGCCGTACGCCTTCCTTCCAATATCCAATATCCCACACCCTTTCTACTCTTCCCGTCAGATAGTACCAAGTTTCTTGCGCGTCGCCCAGAGTTCTGTCCCTTTTTTCTCATCACATCCATTCCGTCTCGTCAGGGGCTGCCTACTTCCCGAACGCCATAAACCTAATTCCAGTCGGATAGCCGCGTGTGTTCCTTTCTCTCTTCAATTGTGGTTGAACTTGGCGTCAACAGAGCTTATACAAGCCAAGATTTGCGCATGACGAGCCGCCATGTCCTGAGGCTCCGAGGCGCCACGCTCAAGGAAATTCGCCAGGCGGTCGTTGCCAAGATTCTGTCCGCCTGAGGTCGCTCCATGGTGCGTATACTTGTGGTCGGGCTTGCGGGGAGCCGATCTAAGGCATCAAGCGTGAGCAGCAGGTACGAGAGCCAAGTTAGCAAGGGCGAATTACCCGTTGTACACAGCCTTTGCCGAAGGCATTTTCACATCAAGCCTGACAGTTGATGGGTTTCCTCTAACGTCGCAGTAATAGCACCCCGAATCGGTAAGAAATCGCCAAGTGTCGGCAGTTATCGCCGGGGGAAACTAGATAGGGTCGACGAGTTTCGAGCCAGGTACAACTTCACTTGCAGCAAGAGAATGGAGTTGCAAACAGCGAGGACAACTGCGGCATGTCGCGCTGCTGCGAATTTGAACGCAAAAGTCGATTAAAATCTCTCCCTTTTGGCTCGCGTTTGCCGACGACGGTCATTCTCCATTCCTCCATCCATGCAAGGCGTCCGGTCCTCAACGATCTCAGGAATACACGACATAGTCACGCCGGTAAAGGTTTTGTTCGGATCCGAAGGTATACAACTAGCCAAATGCCTTTCCAAACGGTCGTTAATCGGTAGCTGTCGTGGGTTGCATCGCTAGTGTGATACTCTCTCGGTACAGTTCGTGCATGCGTCCATCGTGCATGTAAGTATCGGGAACCGCATTCACACTGGCCTCCTTCTCCAGCTGCATGAACTCAAGCGAGTAAGATCATCTCCTTTACTGCAGCTCCTCTTTGATTTGCTCAGAGCGATGACAATGGGCAGCCCGTTCCAGGTGGCGCATCGTGACAACAAACTAGACTCGACAATCGTGCTTGCCCAATCGGCGATACTCCAGTCACAGACTCAAAGTACCTCTCTGCAGAAGTTTCCAACCTCTGAACCGTCGATATTGTTCCGTATTATTCCCTTATTGAGCAGATACCTGGCGATTAACAGTAGCCACCACTCGGATCTCATTGGGCCAATGAGCCGGTCTCAACTCAAATCCTGACTGGATTTCGCCTTTCAGCGCTCGCCAGGTTACTGCCTCGGTTTCTAAAGGTAGACAACACTCGCAATGGGCCGAACCGCTGATTCTATTACACCCAAGAGCTGGATTGGAAACCATGCAATGGTGGGCGCCGGGGCAGAGTGTGAGCTCCCCGAGCCAGTAAAACATGAAGGTGTCGCGGATTTGCTTCAATGTCTCAAAATTCGGTGAGAAAGTTGAAGCCGTGGCCCGCGATTACCAAGTTGAGATGCGGTGCGGCGGAAAAAGGCGTCCAGGGCGTCCAGGGCGTCCAAGTCATGCATGAAAAGTGAGGCTGCCGACATGGCAGCGTGACGTGTTCAAGTTTTTGTTCGCCTCACTCAAGTCGCTGCAGTTTTGCTCGCCTCATGTCATCGTGTTCGGCGTCGACTAACATGATGGGTAGATTTGTGTTGTGGTATTGAAGCGCGCTGGCAATGGATGGCCATTTTCAACCAGATACTTGGGGTAATTTTGTTCCGCGTCGTCGGCGAAAGGTCGGTCCGTTACGTTGTAGGTTAAGATGACAATAAACTTGCAGCAAAACAAGTCATGGGAAATGAGATGGAAATTAAGTATACTGAGGGTTGGTGAAAGACGTAAGTTGAATGGTGGTGAATAGTAAGAAATACTGTCCGTCTGTCAAAGGCTTATAAGTTATATCAAGGGAGAGAGAATGGGATAAAAAGGGAACAATTCAAATCGACCGAGAGAATCAGTAAAGAAGACGTGCGGAAAGACTCCTTTTTTATGCGTCTGAAGCTTCCAAAACCCTGCATCCTAGTTGATTGGATCGGACATGCCGATGGGGTGCATGATGTCACTTGCAGGGCTATTGCAGAGCCTCACAGTCGTCCCGTCAATTCAATTTCCTCTTTGGGCCGCGAACTGTCCAGGCTTTATGCCCCTAACATTTCCTGAGAGCCTCATCTCTCCGGGTCTGCGCCGTTCCCCTCGCACCGACTGCATCAAGCCAGCCTGTTCAACGCGATGCGCCTTCGCATGTTCAAGCTGACCCGGGGACCTCCTGGGATACCCAATTGAGCCAGTGCTTGAGCATTACTGAGCGTATTCGCACTGACAGGTCTCCAGACAAAACACCTACGAACAGAAAATCGAGCGTCCATAGCAGACGGTTCAGTAGATGAGTCCATAATTATCCAAGAGGTAGGCCATCCTCTGTCTCGACGGGTGCTCTAGCAAGAAGTTCCACGACCATGCCGAACCCCCCCACCGAAAGCCAGGAAGAAAGAATTCATTGGCAACAAGACACCGCAAAATACGGTCCAGGCAATGAAGCGGCTCGAGAAGCTGAGTTAGTCGACTCTGACAGAGCTCAAACCATGTCAGTCGGGCTGCGAGGCTGGAACATATACATTTCCATTCAATAAGACACATGGAGAGGCAGGAGCGCGGTAAGGGGTTGACGTTGACGCCACTCGTCGTGATTGACCGCTAAAGCCTGTCGCGAACATGGGAGATCCAGTGTATTCCTAAAGCGGTCGAAAAGAAGGGTGGATGATTTGCTATAACCCGAAGTCAAGAAGCTTTATGAGCGTGAGCATGATCGTGATGCCAGTTGACGGTAGCATCATGACTTGCTTCATAAGGAACGAGCACTGTTCCTAGCCACAAATACAACGTAAGGCAAGGCGAGAAAGGATAGTCCAAGAGACCTGCCAATACCATTGTTGAGCGTTCGGGGCACCGACTATGTGATCCATGTTCTTTGCGTTGAGGCTATGTGTCCGCGTGTAGGTGGTTAAATAGGCTTGACCTTGGGCAGCAAAGTCTTACACCACTGCGAACGCAATTCGCTGCATATTTTGCTGGCACGGTGTGTATTACTCTGACTTGTCTGCCGTTGTCAAAATGCGTGATTTTATGGTATGCTTCACCATCAACGGGAAGCCAAGACAAGCATGTCTCTGACACATAAATATAGTGAGGCGCAAGGAATTGAGGTAGACTGGTTTGGACTGGTTGACAAGTTGCAAGTTGACCAGAGATCTGGCCATGGCATGTCGCGCGTCACATAACGCGGTGTCTTATTGTACAATTAGCAACGGCCAGAAAAATGTTGTCAATGTATCTGTAGTATAGCGCCGCGAGCTGCGGTTGCGGATGGACAGTCCAACGGATTAATTAAAGGCGGCATAACGGTACTAAGGACGGAGGAAACGTACCGCAACCGCTTAATCGCCAAAGATTCTTCATATTCGATCCCGAAGGGATATTACCCGAAGACACCGCTCATCGGAAATGACCAGTGCTGCAGTCGGAAGGTTCTCGTGGCCTCGTGGTAAGGAGATTGGCTGAAAGATCTTTATTGCATGGCTATCCGCATCATCGACCAAAACAGACCCCGGAGAAGCGATCTGATTACCGGGTGCATGTCGTATGACCGCTATCACTGGCGTGCCTGTTCCATGGTTGCCACATCATTGTTGGCCCAGTAGGAGGAATGCAACCAAAGAGCGTTCTTCGTCTCCGGGGGCAGTCTGTCAACTGCCAGCCAGATCCGAGGATGACGAGCACGATGCCTGGGTCGAACTAGGGAGTGACTGTCTGCCTCATAGCATCGTGACTCACTATTTATGACCCCAACAGGGATGGTGTTGACTGCCTTGATGAAGTGTCGCGGACAAGATGTGGACAAGATGTTTGGTGGAGGTACTCGGGTACTTGCTCTCTTGCGGCAAGCGCAGCAGAATTTGAAGTACGGAATACATGTCAGTCCAATCGGCACGCTCCAATCCCGAGCCGCGTTCCCTGTGTAAAATGGTCAGCTCTCACAAATACACACATGAAAGCGGTCAAATATGCACATGTCTTTCCGCTTGCCTCTGACCATATACGGTGTGGTACCTGTGCGGATTTGTATGTGACTCCCCCGCTACCCTTTCGAGGCATCGTGCCCCACCGAAACGCACAATCGCCAAAAATTCAAAGCCCACTAACCACGGTCAAGTCTCATCCAAACGCCTTGCCCAGCTGGCCCATATTACCCTCCGCCTTCTCTCGACCCTTTCTTGCCCAGCACCAGCTCATCCACAGCAACAAGGTCGAGAGTAAACTTCGCAAAGCAGCTGCCCAACATGAGACCCATTCTCCTTTCTGGGCACGAGCGTGCGCTCACTCAGATTCGGTACGACTTGCCTCGCTTCGCTCATTCCCCTCCTCGTCAAAATAGCCCCTCCCCGCTGTCCGATTGCCGTTTCAATCTTGGCGAGTAGAAGAGAGAGAAAAATGCTTGCGAGGAATTTCTATGTCCTTCAATGACTCATATACTAACTGTCCTTCTCCGTGAACAGCTACAACCTCGATGGCGATATCATCTTCTCTGTCGCCAAGGATCAGCAGATTTGCGCCTGGTTTTCGCATAATGGCGAGCGTCTCGGAACCTACCACGGCCACGTTGGTGCCATCTGGACCGTCGATGTCGACCCTACCTCAACCATGATCGCCTCTGGTTCTGCCGATAACACCATCCGCCTCTGGGACGTCAAGAGCGGCAAGTGCCTCAAGGTCTGGGAGTTCCCCACCGCCGTCAAGCGTGTCGAGTTCAACGAGGATGGCACCAGGCTTCTCGGTGTCACGGAAAAGCGCATGGGCTACCTGAGTAACATTGTCGTCATCGATATCAACCCCGACGTCGAGGCCGAGCAGAGCGACGAGAAGGCTTTGACCATTGTCTGCGACGAATCCAAGGCCACGGTTGCAGGATGGAGCAACATGAGCAAGTACATCATTGCTGGACACGAGGATGGTAGTGTCAGCCAGTACGACAGCAAGACCGGCGACCTCTTGGATAACGTCCCCATCCACGAACTCAACCAGCCCATTGTCGACCTGCAGTGGGCTCCCGACCGCACCTACTTCATCACTGCTTGCAAGGACAAGACCGCCAAGGTAGGTGACAACCATACGAACCAATAGGCAAAGTTGAAGGGTCAGCAAGATACTAACAAGCTGACACAGCTCATTGCTGCCCGCGATCTCACCGTGCTGAAGAACTACGTCGCCGATACTCCCCTGAACAGCGCCACCATCACCCCCAAGAAGGACTTTGTTATCCTGGGCGGTGGTCAGGCCGCCATGGATGTCACCCGTACTTCCGCTCGACAGGGTAAATTCGAAGCCCGTTTCTACCACAAGATCTTCGAGGACGAGGTTGGTCGCGTGCGAGGCCACTTCGGTCCCCTCAACACCGTCGCCGTCGACCCCACGGGCAAGAGCTACGCCAGCGGTGGAGAGGATGGCTACGTCCGTGTTCACCATTTTGACAAGGGTTACTACGACTTTCTGTACGAAGTCGAAAGGGAACGAAACAACCGAATGCAGTAAAGGGAACAAAACACCATATGACGAGGAAGTAAAATCACCAAACATCGCGGACCTTACTCTGCCATCTTAATATCCTTTGCTGCATGACGGGACACAAACAAGCGCATGGCGCCAAGTTCGCAAGTTTCGCCGTGAGATTGGGAGGAGAGCAGAAAAGTCCTGCGAAACAAATTTGGTCTTTTTAAGGCGCGTCTTTTCCTGGTATGCTTGCATAGTTTGGCGTTATGGCGGAATACAAGGTAGCCCTTTGTTTTTTTCTTGGGGTAAAACGATACAACAAAGAGAAAAAAAGTACACCCGGGAAAAGACGCGTCACGGGTTTTAAACAAGTAAGGTCGGAAAATGGTATGGAGACCGGGTACACTGGGCATTATGTGTGTTTGTCTTGTGCCGATGAGGGTCTTTGTATGTAGGTAGTTCATATACAGCCGTTTCGTTTCCTCTTTGACGAGATACGAAGAACAAAGGGCGGGGGAAGATGGAACGGAGCGTCTGCCGAATTCTGGAAGATGTGGGAATGACATTGTAGTTTTTGCGAATTGTACTCTTGACGTGAGGGTCCAGTGATGGAAATCGATATGTCGAGACACACGCCGGACAAAAACAGTAGCATCTCCAACTAGGAAGCTGATGGTCGAGAACTAAAACTACACTTTGCTCAAACTGACACACGCCAGACAAGCCACACTCATAATGATGTCATGACAAAAATCATATTGACTCAACCAGGCCAGGCCACTACATAACAAGCCTACAAGCCCCAAACACCCAACATCATTGACAGAAAACGCCATACATCTATATCAGTCCCGTAGCCACCTATCCCGGTTTTTCTAACACAATACACGCCATGCTCTGTTGAGCTATCAATCACTTTCTCTTCTTGCCCTTTTTGCCTTTAGACGTGGTGTTTGAACCCGTTGAGGCGACGCTGGATGCGCGGGAAGGGGCTCTAGAGGAAGCCTTGCTTGATTTGACATTGTCCAGAGCTTTGTTCTAAACCAGGTATTAGTATAGGCCAGATCCGATAGCTGGGGCAGACGAACCTTAACGCCATTCTTGGACTTCTTTTTCGCAGGTGCACCAAGGATACTGTCCTCGTCGTTGTCGTCATCTGGCTCACGCTTAGTTTTGCCATTGACACCGTTGGACCCCCGTGCAGGCACGTCTTCAAATTCCTTAACAATCGTAGTGATAAGGGTTGTGCAGCGGCGGGAGAGCTCGGTCGGAGTTCTGCTGAGGAAGAACCAGTCAAATCGGAAGAGGGGGGACTCGCGAATGTCATCACGCATCTTTTCATACAAGCCCTCTGAGTCGATGCCGTATCGGTCGAGGAGGACCAGCAGGAATCGGTCCTCTTCCTCTGTGTACACCTTCTTATTGGTAGTGGAGACTGAATAGTTGATCTTGAGCTGCTGCAGAGGCACTCTGTACTGAGACATCTTCTTGCGCAGTAGCTTGCGCTGGTTCTCAATCTTGCGTGTACGTTCCTCTCCGTCCTCGATTACCTTGATGGATTTGGTGTAGTCAGCAATTTCCGTGTACCGTTGCCAAAAGACCTTGGCATATGCCTTGATCTCTGCAGGCGTCTTGCTGTCGATTTCATTCGAGATACCCTCGTAGTCGTGACGCCCATACTTGCCGGATCCATTGACAAACTGCTGGAAATCTCTTCGGCTCCAGTTACCGAACCCTCGTGTTGATAATTCCTCCTTCTCTTTCTTTTCCTCCTCAGTCAGTGGAGTGGCATTGTCGATTTCTTGTTGATCGAGAGCCCGTTCAGCTTCTCGATCAGACAGAGTCTCTTCGTCACCATCCGGAAGGGGGATCTTATACCCAATTTCCTTTCTATAGTAGGCTGTCTCTCTGTCTTGGAGATCTCGGAGACGTGGTGGGTAGAATTGGTAGTCTTGAACAGGGATTTGCTTGGGTGCGCGCGGAGCTTTAGGTTTGCCATCACCCTTGGGGTCTCCGTACATGGCCTGTCGGAAGTACTTGTCCATAGAGTACGATTGTTCCTTGCGCTCACGCTTCGCAGGATTGATCCAGTTCATACCGACATCCTTCTTGACGTTGGCAAAATTTTCACCATTCCATTGGTACGCGGACTCCGACGTAAATTTCTGAAGGTCGTCAATTCCCAGCTTCTCATACTTGGCGTTGAGCTCTTTGGTTCTATTTTCGCCCTGGTTAAGGATGGCGTCGATATCATCGTCATGGAGCTCCTTTTTACCCTGCAAGTCTCCTGTTGCGCCCTTGGACTGGAACACCTTTTCCGCACCATGCTGGATCATGGACAACAGTTCATCCTTGTTCGCTGCAGCCTTGGCCGCAATCTGTGCACGCCCTTGTTGAATGACCAACTGATCAAGACGGAGCTTTTGTGCGGCGCGCTCCAAAACCTTTTCCTCGATGGCATTGTCGGTCACGAATCGATACACAACCACCTGCTTTGTCTGTCCGATACGATGGGCACGGTCCATTGCCTGCAAATCGGCTTGTGGATTCCAATCGCTATCGTACAGGATAACAATGTCGGCAGTTGTCAGATTGATACCTAGACCACCAGCTCTGGTGGTCAATAGAAAGACAAATTTCTCGGAGCCGGGCTTGTTATACTCATCAATGGCAGCAATTCGGTCTTCGTGGGCGGTTCCACCATCAATACGGCAGTACTTGTAATCTCTGAAAACGCAGTAATCCTCAAGAATATCAAGTAAACGACTCATTTGGGAGAAAATGAGGACTCTGCTACCCTGTTTCTGGAGTCGGACAAGGAGCTTGTCCAAAACAGCCATCTTTCCGGCGTTGTATACCAAGTGTTCGTCTGTAGTGTAAGGTGGACCAGGTTCAGCACCCTCAAAGAGGTATGGGTGGTTGCAGCACTTTCGAAGCTGCATGACAATGTTGAGAAGTCGAGTCTTTGACTCTCGCTTGCCACCAGCGCCATTGACGGCATCAATATCCTTCTCCAGGATCTTCTGATACCACTTGACCTGCATATCAGACATGCCCAAATACACATTGACCTCCTTCTTTGGAAGCAAGCTCTTTTCGACATCACTCTTGACTCGGCGCAGCAAAAAAGGTCGCAGTACTTTGTGCAGCTGCTGAACAACAGTATCTTGATCACGATCTTGACCTGAGAACCATTGGTCAAATGCCTCGGAATCGCCAAACACATCGGGCAACAGAAAGTTCAACAAAGCCCAAAGTTCGTGAAGGTTGTTTTGCAGAGGAGTACCTGTGATGAGGAGTCGGTTTCGGGACTGGAACAGTCGGATGATCTGAGACAGGGATGATTCCTCGTTCTTGATACGGTGTGCCTCATCAATAATGATGTATTCCCAAGCAAATTTCTTCAGGTGAGCCTTCTCTCTTAGGATCATTTCGTAACTGGTAATGCAAACATCGAATTTCTCGTCCACGAGGCGCTCGTTGATAAGGTTGTGTCGCTCTTCTTTGGCGCCTTGCAGAACCAAAACGTTGACCTCCGGCGTCCACTTGGCGAACTCCCGCTTCCAGTTATCAAGTGTCGACTTTGGCACGGTGATTAAGTGCGGACCGGTAATGCCCGCAATGTGCCGAAGATATCCTAGGAAAGAAATTGTTTGAAGAGTCTTACCGAGACCCATTTCGTCGGCAAGAATTCCAGAAATACCATTCTCATGAAGAGAGATTAGCCAGTTTAGGCCTGCGACCTGGTAATCTCTCATCTGCCCTTGAATAAAGTGTGGCGATTCACGGAACACGGTTTCGGCAGAACCCCCGTGCTTCTCATCCTTGAGAAGTTCAGCATCTTCTTCGGCCTCGGTTCGCCGGCGACGGTCACTGGTAGCTCCTCCCTGTCGGCCAGCGCCTTTCTTGCTGTGGGCTGCCTCGTTATTTTGGCGATCAATCTCGGCCATGATGTCTCGAATCTTGGGGTCGGGATTCGTCTCGATGAAGTGACGAAAGAGGTCAGTTAGACCGAGAAGATATCGAAATCGTCGAATTGTATCATCTTCCTACGGGGGTAGTTAGTTAGGGTTCAATGCTGGCAGTCACTCTGAATACGACGACGTGCCTTGGATTCGCCTAGGCGGTCGTGCTTCCTGCCGAAGATGCTTCGTCGCAATTGGTTTGCTTCTGATCGGCGTTTTCTCCCATCGGTAAGCGGCTCTCCGACAACACTGCTCGCCGTTGTGTTGGGGTTTGTATCTGAATCTGTGTAGTCTGGGGTTTCGTCGACCTCCTGGCAGTTGCCTGCGGTCAGCGTCGCTGCATGCTCACAACTAGAGTTACACGATAGACTGTACCATTTCTTCTCCTCTACGGTATTCCGGTGCGTCTGACATTGATGCGTCAGTGTCCAAACCGCTAGCTCTTGATCGCGGCGCCATGGCGAAAACGAGAGATATTCGAACCTCTCAACGCGACTGGTTGTAAATGAGACGCGTTGGGGGCGGCCCTCGCCGGAGAGGTCA
The DNA here is from genome assembly GCA_037953715.1 of Metarhizium sp. BCC 4849. Taxonomy (NCBI): domain Eukaryota; kingdom Fungi; phylum Ascomycota; class Sordariomycetes; order Hypocreales; family Clavicipitaceae; genus Metarhizium; species Metarhizium sp. BCC 4849. Next base: position 3,686,078 of record JBALJW010000003.1, read on the forward strand.
AAGATCTCGGCTGGCCGTAAATATGTTAATTCACAGTTGATGGATGTAATCAAATCCAACGGCACTGGCGTCGGGGTGGCATATGTCTCGACGGAATTAGTGATAAGGTTAGAGAAGTATTTCGGAAGATTGATGGCGGGAAGAATCTCTACGTGCCCATCGAGGCCAAGGCCAGGTCGAGTTTGGGGCTAGCGCGTGCAGGGAGATCCACCACGCTACAAGCAGCCGCAGGGTGGGATGTGAATGGTCAACCCGTGAAGCTGGCGGGGATGCCAAACCCAACACCCCAGGCCCGGATCGGAAGAACTTTATGGACACCCACTGTATGTACAGAGTACGGAGAAAGTTTCCCAGTTAAACTCGCGACAGCGATACCATGAGAGTAGGTACGTCTATACATCGCGCATCGTACAGGAATTTGCTTCAAGAACTACCTAAATAAATACTTGTACGCTATGTAATAGACTGTCCTTCGCGGCAGAACCTGGACACCTGGTGGAAAGCTTACTGACGTAGCGCTCTCGAAGCATAGCCCGGTATAAAGCCAAGACCCGGCCAGCAAATTCGGAAAAAGTTTCTTTGTCACATATAGTGATTGTGACGGTCTAATAATACTTGAAAGATTTTCCCTCCTTTCCTTTTATTTGCTCTTTTCTTTGTTCTTTTCATTTTTTTGTATTTTTTTTTTTTGATGGTGCACAACAATATTGCCCAGGTTTTGATCTGGAGATTGAACATGGCAAAGTCACGTGTCGGCTCGTTCCTGAACCGTTCCGTTCTCAGTCCGCCGCCCCACACGGCCGTTAAGAGCCCCATGACCACAGGTTCTGTTGGCAAAGACTTCGGAAAAGCAACAATAATCTGCTGACATTCACATCCCTCGCCGCTGCACAGAAGGAGGAAGGGCGTTGGATCCGGCAATCTACAACACCCGAAGAACACAGGCGATACGACAAGTTCAGCCGGGCTCAGACCAAACATCTGGTAGAGTCCTGCCCGGGACCGTCGGATTCCTTTGTCGAGTCATCCGCGGGGTTGCGGTTCGACATCACCGTGCGCCTCTGTACAGAACAAACATTCAACTTGCACAGGTAAACCCGGCATCTGGCCGCGAACCATAAAGGATTCAAGAACCCTTTTTAACACAGTACGCCATAGCAGAGCCACATTTCGTCTGACTTTCTTTTGTGTCTCTGCCGCCATGGACACCAACAAAGCCCCTACCGGGAGGCACGTCTCACAAACCGAAACTCCCGAGCAACTCCTCGATGTCTTCAAGGCAGCCGCCCTCTCCGTAACGAAACTGTACAAGACGTCGGCTCTCGTCGAATCTAGGGCCAGGGTCGACGGCTATCAGGAGTGCCTTGATGACCTCCTCTCCTTTCTGAACAAGGCAAATATCGGCCTCGCAGACGGAGAAGGGTGGTCGATACGAAGATGGGCAACGGAGCGCCTTGACGGACGTGACTCGGCGCCACAAACCACCGAAAGCGAGGACGAAAACGAGCGAGTAGAGAGAACATCGTCGCCCGAAATCACAAGAACGAACCCTGACCCTCAACCGCCAGTAGCTAAACGACGAGATTCGCCCACTCCCAACACTTGTTCGGTTCCAGAGCCGGTTCCCGAGGAACCTATGGCCATTGTTGTACCATCACAAGACAACTTCTCCTTTCAGTCTTCCCACCCCTATCCAAACATCGCCACATTAGACCTCGAGGATTCCCGAACTCGTGATGGGTCATCCCACCCGCCTAGCCGAGGCACCAGGTCAAGAATAGGCGGACACAACTCGAAATCGGGTCCGAGAGGGGCTGGGCATTTGGGCAAAGGAGCCGGAACGAAACGTCGGTGGGATTTTGACGATTTTTTTGGAGGCTGTCTAGGAGGAAAGGACCCATTCGGAAATGGAGGAAAGCGCAGCCGGCATGCTTGATGAATTTCGTGTAAGCAGAGATCATGTCAGGACCAAAGATTATGAGAGATGAGGCATAGCATTTCGGTGTCACACTGGGTAGTGTCATGCACATAGGACAACATAGGACATGGGAGCTAGCATAAAGCATCAGCCGGCGTTTTTTTCTTTCTTCGGGGGTCGAGGACACTGTATATACACGGGATACCATCATGTTATTGAACGAACCATTGTACGAAACGAGGGTTGTCATAGATGGACATGTTTCTTTTTTTTTTTCTCCTTTTTTTTTCAAAAGATAAATACTACAACTATTACCGCCCAGCAGGGTATATGCATGCATACTATAACGTGTCTCTGTCGTCAATCGTGGTCTCATTACTCGATTGCTACTTTTGCCAGCTACTCGTGACTGGAATGCTCGTGGGATTCCAAACCCAACTGCAACCTCAGGGCGGTATTCTCATGCTCCAGCTCCTCTATCTGCTGCTCTAACATTTCCATTCTTTCCGTCGCGCCCAGGACAACTTCCTCGGATATCTTGGCCAGTCTCCACAAACGCAGCACCACAACAAGGGAACCAATAGACTCGGCAAGACCCTGGGAAGCAATATCAATAACAAAGCTCACCACAATAACGGCAGAGTCAAAGACGTGAAACCACGAAGCAAGAAATCTGTCATTTCCGCCATTGTCAGCAACAGACAATGGAAACAAAGGGAGGAAAGGGGCAGGACATGAAACCTACTCTAGGCCAAATGAGAACAAACAAGCGGCCAACTCAACCATGAACAAGCTGCTGAACACCAGAGCCGCCGTCTCCAAGGTTTCCCTTATTTGTACCACCCACTCCTCGTCGCTTTGATGCATTTCACAGGCGATTAGCTGGATGAAGACGTTGGCCAGCAGCGCCATTACGTCGAGCATGACGAGGAACATGACGAGAAAGTGCTTCTTGCGGGACGCGAGGAGGACTCTGCCTTTGCGGCGGAGGTGGTGGACGTGGCGGAGGGCGCGTCGGGTTATGGACGGTGAGGGGCGATGGCCCGGCGGTAGGAGGGGGGCGGATTGGTCAATGTGCGAGTTGTCGGACATGGTGACGGCGTTTGGGGGAGCTGCCAAGGTCAGGAGCTGAATGAGAAGGGCATTGATGATGCTATGCGATCAGTAGGCAATACATGAACTGTTTAGGTGGTGGTGGTGGTGATGGTTGTAGGGCAAGCGGTCGAGCTTCGCGAACTCGAGGTCGGTGTTGTGTTGACAATGGGAACGTGGAACGGCTTCAAGGTTAGTGATTGACAGACGGCCTAGCGCGGTTTGCATGTTGCATTGGCCGATGGTTACGGAGTACCAGGTTACTACTACGGAGCACCTGCGACATCTAGACTGGCCATGGCTTGGATGACATCAGGAGCGGCATGCACCTCCGTAATGGGCGTGAAAATGCTGAGGCCGGTGGACCGAAGCAGGTCGCCAGAGACAAGTCTAGAGCCATGCAGCCACAAAGCGCAAGTGCAAGTGCAAGCATTGGGTCGATGCCGCCCGGAATTATGCAGGCGGCGGATAAACCCCGGCCCCCCACGTTGAATGCTGCGCAACCGTGGGCCCTGCGTCTAAAAGCTCCCACTGCCAGTCAGACTTGCAAAGTTTCATTGGCAAATCGTGTCTCGAGCCTCGTTTGTTGTTTGTCGCAGCCGCTGCTTGTCCTTCATTTCTCTCCCCCGTCTCCTTGTCACAAATCTCTGCGCCTTGCTTGTGGCAACCGACTTCTCCTTCCAGGGAGGGCTACATCTGTGTGAGGCGAGTGCAAAATTTCCCCCAAATCTCGGTACGTCGCTCCACGCATCCCAACCGCGGGTCGTCTTGGATGTTCTGGTCTCGCTGTGCTGATATGCGCAACTTGCGTCCTGCTCGTGACGTACGGCTTTTCGAGCGAGATTTGCGTCTGCGCCGAAACGTGAAAAATTGTCAAGTTCCCTCGTGCTAACACACCTCCCCTCCGCTAGGCACCATCTTAAGGACACCAAGTTTCCACAACCCCTTGGGCGAGAACATCATGTCGAACACGAACCACAAGGAGGACAAGCCTGCCGCTCAGTCGGCTGAGCACGAGCAGGAGACGGAAGTGTCGGCGGGTGAAGAGGTGGGTGTCTTGCACGGCGCAAATTTAACAGCGGCCACGTGAAGACGACAGAAGAATCTGTTTGATACAAAAAAGCAGGGAGAACTGACTGGTATATACCCTGCGCTAGGAAGAGATCACGGCCATGAAGCGCCGTGTGGCTGAAATGGAGGAGGAGGCCAAGAAGCTGCGAGAGATGCAGGCCACCTTGGAGCAGCAGTCGGCTGATTTGGCAGATGACAAGGAGTCGGTTGATGCGCGAAGCATCTTTGTCGGAAACGTCGACTACTCTGCCTCTCCTGAGGAGATTCAGGCTCATTTCCAGAGCTGTGGATCGATCAACCGCGTGACTATTCTCTTGGACAAGTTTACCGGTCAGCCAAAGGGGTGCGTGTCCCCGGCATAGCATTCATTTTACTGCCCCCCAAAACAAGCCGATGTACTGACCAAGGCATGCACGCAGATATGCCTATGTTGAGTTTACAGAACCCAGCCTGGTCGCCCAGGCCCTCATCCTAAACGAAAGCGTCTTCAAGGGCCGCAACATCAAGGTCACACCCAAGCGCACCAACGTTCCTGGCATGAGCCGAGGTCGTGGACGAGGAGGCTTCCGTGGAGGTCGAGGATTCCACGGTCGGGGTGGTTTCCCTCGTGGTGGCTACCGCGGCGGCTATAGGGGCCGTGGCCGGGGAGCTCACGCACCTTACTAGGGACCGGGAAGCGACTCTTCGCCTGGGCTGACAGCTAGTGACGACGGGTCATGGATGCCATCACGTGGAGCGTCCAATCTTTGACGGGTTGGTAGGAATTAGGAATTTAATAATGGATTTGCTGACGCGGTCACCGGCGGAAATTGAGAGTGGTTTGATATCATGGTCCCCTAGGTAGGCATACTACACAGGGACTGGGGTGCACCGACAGAAATAAAGGAAACCTATAATACAGACAAGAAGGAAGGGAGGAAATCAGTTCGTGTAAAAGTAACAGCGCCGCTAGGAGGGGGGAACAGATAAGGCAACGACTTGGAGTTTAAAGGATGATTTGATTTGGAATGATTTGCTGCATTTGGCTGAACACGAAAGAAGAAAAGAAAGAAAGACATTCAAGCTTAGCCGGCCACTTTATCCGTGCCTGATATTGGATATGCTTCTGTGAGAGGTGGCCTGCACCGTGTGATGAGAAGACGAGATATCGCAACAGAGTAGAGCGAGTCTTGTATGCGATTTGTGTTTTGACCGCCGAGGACGGAGAGTGTAGAGCCTGAATCTGCCAGCAACACATGGGAACGCGTACTCTCTCTCATCGGTCCACCTTCGCAGTTTCACCAGCTTGTGGCCCCCCCAACTCTCCTCGGCCCAGACGAAGCGTAACTCATCCACCACGGAACAAAGATTTAAATCCGACTAATTCCACCGATGTATGCCTATGTACCTATGCCACATGCCGTCATCCCGCACAGCCGTATGACTCACCCGCAGCACGGTCGCCCATCCCACGAAAGATGATACACCAGCGTCCCTCCCCCAAGATCTTATCAGATGCAGTCTGGTGTCCCGCGATAATTTGCCGAAGTGGGGACCGGCGAAGTGGGGATACAAGTCCGAGGTGTAAAGCCCGAGTAGCGTTCTGTAGAAACGACTACGTGCGTACTCTTTCCCAGTTGGGGAAGTGTCGATCTGTGTTGGTAGCAAGGCGCAGCTACTCCGGATGGGTGCCGGCTCGTAAGTCCGTGTATATCTCCTCGAGCCTGACGGTCGTGCTCGAGGTATAAAGAAGACGGGGGGAATATGTCCTGACCTGTCGGTTTTGTATAAATTCAGAAAAAATACACATTATTCTGAAGAATACACATATTTATATATATATATACACACTTATACACACACTTATACGCACACTTACACCCATATATATACATTACATACTAGGTATATATATACACACACATATATATATATACAGCCAGTTTGGCCAAAACCACAAACTACAAACCATGTCGACCGTCACGCCCTCCCTCCTGTCCCTCGTCGAAAACACAGCCGAGACCAGGCTCGTCAGCGACGACGCCCAGCTCGCCGCCACGCTGGCCAACTCGGCGCGGCACGGCCTGCCCCCGATCAGCATCACCCCCCTGCACGGGCAGCACCTCTCGCTCCTGGCGCAGCTGGTCTCGGCGCGGGCGGTGCTCGAGGTCGGCACGCTGGGCGGCTACTCGGCGCAGTGGTTCGCGCGGGCCGGGGCGCGCGTGACCAGCATCGAGGTCGACGCCCGGCACCGCGACGTGGCGCTCGAGAACCTGCGCGCGGCCGGGGTGGACGGCGCCGAGGTGGTGCTCGGCGACGCGCTCGACGTGCTGCCGCGGCTGGCGGCCGAGGGGCGCGTCTTCGACCTCGTCTTTGTCGACGCCGACTGGGGCCGGCAGGCCGACTACTTTGACTGGGCGGTGCGGCTGACGCGGCGCGGCGGCGCGATCTACGTCGACAACGCGGTGCAGAGCATGGTCGAGGACGGCGAGGACGGCGTCACGCGCGAGGGGAGCCTGGTGGCGAGGGTTGGGCGGGACGAGAGGGTGCGCGCAGCCTTGGTGCCGACTGTTTCGGTGAGAAAGGGGGACTGCGAGAGCGAGTTTGTCGACGGGTTCTTGTTGGCGGTTGTGCTTTGAAAAGAGGAAAAAATCGTGCGTGTTGGTGGTGATGTGGACGGCGGCACTTGTGCGGAGCGCCGGGTTGAGGATTTGCGTCCCGGCTGCCGGCTGCGGCTGCGGCTGACGGGGGTTGATTTATCTTGTGATGCTAGTGCAATTGTAGAGAGGTGTTTATTTTTTTTTTTATAGTCGGTGCCCTTTTTAATTTTTATCTTGTTTCGCCGTCATGTTTTCGCCATGCTGTCCTGTGCTGTCTTTCCAAAACGATGCGGGCAAGGTAGTCCACGAATGTGCGTAGAGGAATATATAAATGGTCAATTATCCCATTTACTTGACAGTTGCGGTTACTACCAGGCGGCAGCGCTTGACATGAACTGAGGTTGATGCGAGATCGGGAGCCCACCCGAGGTCCTGGGTCTTACAAGGTCTCACAAAGTCTCACAAAGTCGCACAACCCGGTTGGAGGCCCCCGGGTACCTTTGCCATGGATGCCTAGGCCGCCATGAATAGCCCTGGGTTACAGATTGTCCCCGCTCGTACGGATTGGGAATGGTAACGCGAAAGAATTGCCGCGAATCGTGGGCACCTTCTTTTGCTTCTTGTATCACCCTTTGAACTTTGGACGAAACGCTCTGCAGCCGCCACGCCCCAAGGTGCACCGAGTACGGAGTACACATGGAAAGTTGATGCCATACGATGGCATCTCCAACTTGGCTCCGCCATCCGGAGACCCTCCCCGGTTTCCGGGTTTTCGGAAGAGTCGCGGATTGGTGAGTTGCCAAGGCTGAGGTGTTGCAGGTCATGTTGCTGCAGTTGGCGGCGGATGACGCGAGAATCAGTAATTGCCCATGGCGTGAGGCGCGAGGCGATTAGAAAGCAATTCGTGCGGCAGCGGGCCGATGTGTGGGTTGATGCTGGAAACATTGCTGAGCACATGCTGAGCAATGCCGGCATGTTTCCATGTCTCGATACTCGAGTCTGGTGCTACTTGGCTCCGTAGCATCTCCAGGTCCAGCGCTGAAGGGCGCAGGGCAGCCAAGCCCCGCACCGCCCCGCCAGTAGGTGACGACGGACGGGTGGCGGGTAACGGACATCGGGACATGGGCGTGCATGGAACTTGACTGCTGTCTGGTGTCTGGTGTCCGGTACAACGTGTGGCTGTGGCCTGTTGTGCTTCACCCCAGACGTCTTGCTTTGTGTTGGCCTGTCTGGCAACTTGGCCACTCACTCTCCCGAATCTTCCTCTCTGCATGCCGCCTCCCGTCTCATCTGCCGCTTCGTCCTTTGTAATCACGTCGCTTGTCTCAACTCTGCATTGCCAAGTCGCTGGCTTGCTTATCGGCAACACAGCGTCTTCCTTTGCAGCCCAGCTCGGATCAGCTCAGGTCAGCTCAGTTGTTGCTGCTTTGTTTCATGTCTTGGGGACTCGGTGCCTCCAGAGTCCAAAGTAAACCCCCCGCCAGAGGCCCCGCCATCAAGTCGGTCACGTGCCTGGCTGCTTATCGCCTGGCCCGCGCTGGCCCGGAGTGACTCGACAGGGACGCTGGCCATTGATCGTTGAAGCGGGGGCCAGTCTCAGCGTCAAGTCTTGCTGAGCGACCAGACGCCCAGCCGCCGACGCCAACGCCAGGCCAGACATCCTCCGAGCCGTTGCTGCCACGCTGCACTGCCTCAACATCTCCAGCTTTAAGGTGCTTGCTGTGAGCAAAGTCGTCGTCACTCGCACCCTCGACGCCGTCATTAGCAACCACCACCCCTTTGTGGGGACCCCGTCCGTCGCCCTTTGGCCAACGACGTCTTCTACGAATTGCTTCGGCCTCTCTGTCTCAACGGGCGCTCCTACACGCATCCCAACGCCTCTCTCGCCAGCAACGCCTCGACGACAATGAGTGCCCGCACAGAGTCGGGGCTTCCAAGGTCAGTACACGCACCCCTCGAGTCTCTCCTTGGCCACGCATTGTTCGGCGCAAGCGAAATCAATCAAGACGCCAGAATCATGAGCTGACAGCCCGTCTAGCAAGCCCAATCTTCGCGTCACAAGTATGTCCTTCACACCCCTCATCTGCCTCGCCCTCCGCACATGTCGACTCCCGCCAAACACCAGTTACTGACATGACCCGGAACAGTCATTGCCGCAGATGGCTTGTATAAAAGAGATGTGTTTAGTACGTCCCCGCCATTTATCACCATGTGATGCTCAGATGATGCTCGCGCCGCTCTACTCCCGAAACACCCTTCCTAACCAGCAACAGGATTTCCCGACCCATTTGCTGTGGCCACCATCAATGGCGAACAAACAAAGACCACCACCGTCAGCAAACGGACGCTGAATCCATATTGGAACGAAAGCTTCGACTTGTACGCACATACCCCCTCCTTTCTCTCTCTTGGCTGTTGCCATGAGTGTAAAAACTTCCCGTTTCCAACCCTCAATCTCACCAATAATATTACAGTCGAGCAAATGAAGGCAGCATCCTGGCAGTGCAAGTCTTTGATCAAAAGAAATTCAAGAAGAAGGACCAAGGCTTCCTTGGTGTCATCAACATTAGAGTTGGAGATGTGATGCCAGATCTTAGCCCCGACTCTGATGGTACGTCTCATTTGTCTCGGAGTTATGCTTCGTCTTGTGAGAGGCGAAAACAGCTACTAACTGACGTTTTGCATCAGACCAGATGCTTACGAGAGACCTCAAGAAGTCGACAGATAACCTTGTGGTCCACGGAAAACTCATCATCAACCTTTCATGTAACCTCAGCACGCCCGCACGCGGGGGTCAGGCTTCCAGCAGTCGACCGGCCCTATCTGTTCCGGGTGCATCCAGCTCTTCCGCACTCTCCGCTCCCGATGGAAGACCAAGCTCATCCATGTCGAACCAGAATGGCGTTCCTCCTGGGGGGCCTCAAATGACCTTGCCTCATCACCCACCCCTTGTCAGCTCAAGCTCTACGCCTGCTCCGGGAGTCAACGGCACGACTTCGTCACGGCCAACCAGCCAATTGAGCCCCTTCGAGGACAACCAGGGTCGACTTCCCGCTGGCTGGGAAAGACGAGAAGATAATCTGGGCCGGACCTACTACGTTGACCACAATACGCGCACAACTAGCTGGAATCGCCCAACAGCCAACGGCGGCGCAGAGACCCGAGAGCGAGAAGCTGCCACAGCAGTCGAACGACAGCGGCATCAGAACCGTACGCTGCCCGAAGACCGGACAGGCACTAGCTCGCCAACTCTGTCGCAGCAGCAGCAGCAGGGTGGCTCCCAATCAGGAGGCGGCAGCCCGACTGGTCCCGGCAGCCCTTCCCAAACCAATGCCAGCACAACGGTAATGCACACTGGTGCAACCAGTCCTGGCACCGGTGAGCTGCCACCAGGCTGGGAACAAAGATGGACGCCAGAGGGCCGTCCCTACTTTGTCGACCACAATACCAGAACGACTACCTGGGTTGATCCGCGCCGTCAACAGTACATTCGCATGTATGGCGGCCAAAATAACACCAATGGCCAGATTCAACAGCAACCAGTCTCACAGCTCGGGCCCCTGCCTAGTGGGTGGGAAATGCGGCTCACCAACACTGCCCGAGTGTATTTCGTCGATCACAATACTAAGACTACCACGTGGGATGACCCTCGTCTGCCATCATCCCTGGATCAGAATGTCCCTCAATACAAGCGAGATTTCAGACGCAAGCTCATCTACTTCCGATCTCAGCCTGCCATGCGCATCCTCAGCGGCCAATGCCACATCAAAGTCAGGCGTGAGCATATTTTCGAAGATTCGTTTGCCGAAATTACGCGTCAGTCCGCCACTGATTTGAAGAAGCGCTTGATGATAAAATTTGACGGAGAAGATGGTTTGGATTACGGTGGTTTGTCTCGAGAGTTCTTCTTCCTATTGTCTCACGAGATGTTCAACCCGTTCTACTGCCTGTTCGAGTACTCTGCGCACGACAACTACACCCTACAGATTAACCCGCACTCAGGCATTAACCCAGAGCACCTGAATTACTTCAAGTTTATCGGACGGGTAGTTGGTTTGGCTATTTTCCATCGACGATTCCTGGATGCCTTCTTCATCGGAGCTCTGTACAAAATGGTGCTGGGCAAGGCAGTCTCGCTTGCTGACATGGAGGGTGTTGATGCCGACTTTCATCGGTCCCTGCAGTGGATGCTGGATAACGACATATCTGGCGGAATTTTGGAGCAGACTTTCTCTACTGAAGATGAGCGATTTGGTGTTATGACCACCGAGGACTTGATCCCCAACGGCCGCAACATCGAAGTCACCAACGAGAACAAGAAGGAGTATGTGGATCTCATGGTAAAGTGGCGAATTGAGAAGCGTATCGCGGAGCAGTTCCAGGCTTTCAAGGAAGGCTTCCACGAACTCATTCCCCAGGACCTCATTAATGTATTTGATGAGCGTGAACTCGAGTTGCTCATTGGCGGTATCGCCGAAATTGATGTGGACGACTGGAAGAAGCACACGGACTACCGAGGATACACCGAGTCGGATGAGGTTATTCAGAACTTCTGGCAGGTGGTCAGGTCATGGGACGGAGAACAAAAATCGCGTCTTTTGCAATTCACTACCGGAACTTCTCGAATCCCCGTCAACGGCTTCAAGGATCTTCAGGGAAGTGACGGACCGAGACGATTCACCATTGAGAAGACGGGAGAGCTCACCAACCTTCCCAAGGCACACACCTGGTATGCAATCAACCCGTAGCTTTTTTTTTCTGGTCTTTTTTTCTTGGATATGGATTATTGCTGACTAAACATCACCAGCTTCAACCGCATCGATTTGCCCCCTTACAAATCTATGGACACATTGCAAAACAAACTTACAATAGCAGTGGAGGAGACCATGGGATTCGGGCAAGAGTAAGATGAGCAAGAATATGTGAACTAGCGATGTTTTGCGTTGCGTCTTTTGAGCCCCCCATTGAACGCCATTCCGGACTCATGTGTTGTATCCACAGTCTCCTCTTCCCCATCTCGCATATAGCTTCCCTAGTCCTCTTCCCACATTCCCTGATGACCACTATTTTTTTTTATTGGGCATGATTGTTATTTTCTTTTTCTTCCTCTCACTTTTGGTTATTCATGTTGTCTTTTGTTTGAAAAAGAATAGCTTGTTCAACATGGGTCGTTCATGGCGCTGGCGGGTTCAATTGTCATCGGGACACGCAGGAAGCAGAGCGGAGCAGCACGAAGCATACATTATTTTTGCAAATCACCACCGACGTTTGAAGCAAAGAGGCGGGCAGTGAAGTAGATTGTTTGCGCGTCGTGAGTGATGTCGAATCCCGTCTCAGCAGGAACAGACGGCCACGGACGGCGCGGGCCTAGAGTATAAAGATTGATCTAGTGTGCGGGTGGGCGAGCCATCATCAGCCGTCGGGAGAGTGAGAGTGTCTGTGTCATGAATCCTCTGTCGGGGTTAAAGCATGGGGTGGGCTAGTGCATATTATTCGGCCGCAGCGGTGCTATCCAGGCAGCGTACAATACGATATAATTACATGGTGTTTCATTGTCCAGCAGTACGTATAAAGGAACGGCCGTGGTGTCAATATTCAAACGTGACGCGGCGGAATTGGCAAAAACGCTACCGTGCGTGTTGTACAAATTCGTATTGTAGGGTCTCTATCTTTGCCGTGCTGTCCCGTGTACACCTGATAAAGAACAAAGGGAAAGCGGAATGCCGTATCCTGGACCTGCTTCCCTCAAGTCCAGCCTAGCATACTATGTGCAGTTTTGTTTTCTTCTTCTTCTTGGGTCTTCAACACGCCCCATAACAGCTACACGCCACGCTTGGAAGGAAAATTTCAACTCTCTCCCCGCCCCCGGCCCCCTTCCTTGGGCAACAGCACCCTCACCTTTTACCTCCTGTACCACATGCGCGTGATCTTGGTGTTGCGCATCTTCCTCTGCAGCTGGAAGATGCCGTACATGAGGGCCTCGCTGGTGGGCGGGCAGCCGGGGACGTAAATGTCGACGGGGACGATGCGGTCGCAGCCCCGGACGACGCTGTAGCTGTAGTGGTAGTAGCCGCCGCCGTTGGCGCAGCTGCCCATGGAGATGACCCATCGCGGGTCGGGCATCTGGTCGTAGACCTGGCGCAGGGCGGGGGCCATCTTGTTGGTGAGGGTGCCGGCGACAATCATGACGTCGGACTGGCGGGGGGACGCGCGGAAGATGATGCCCAGGCGGTCCTGGTCGTATCGCGGCGTGGAGAGGTGCATCATTTCGACGGCGCAGCAGGCCAGGCCGAAGGTCATGGGCCAGAGGGACGACTGCCGCGCCCAGTTGGCGATGACATCGAGCGTGGTCCTGGGCTGGGTGTCAGATGAGGAAAGGGGGGGAGTTGGGGGAGGGGGGAAGGCGTACAGGGCGTATTGGACGACGCCTTTGGTGCCTTCTTCGCTGGGGAGAAGGACTTCCTTGCGAGGTTTGGCGAGGCTTGATCCCGCGCCGTGGGGGGTCAGGGAGCTTGCGTCTCGGCGGTGGGTGATGGGCAGGGCCGCTGCCGCGCGGAAGGGAATGAGTGCTGTCGTCGGCTTGACTGTGTTTTCGGGAAATGTTAGCTTTTTGGTTTTGGTGTATATGGGGGTTCGTGTGGTGTATTGATGTTGCAATTGGTGAGAGGTGCCGGGCAGAGGGAAATTTCGGAGTCGACGGGGGAGGTTCGGGACGTGCCTCGCAGGGCCATTGAGGCCGCGGATCGCGATGACGAGAGCATCTCCACGGGTAGCGTAGGTGATGGCTTCTACGCGCGGATGGGAGAGGAGATGGACGACCGTCGAGCAGGGGCAAAGTTGAAAGACGGAGGAGGCGTGATGGTCTTTTGGACGTTGAGATTGCCTTCGGGATGGCGAAGATGTGGGTTTGCCTCATTGATGGGAATTGGGGGCGCTGTGATTGGTTGAGGTGGGTGCGGGTGCGAGGTTTAGCCGGGTGGGCCGAGCGAGCTGCTACCTGACTACCCTGTAGTGAGGACGATGATTTTGAGTGGATCTTGTTGGCTTCGATTTGTTTACGAGACAAGATATAGATATTAAGAAATGATGAAATATTAAATACAGATGGAAGGGGATTTGATTATTTTCTTTTATGCATGGTTTGTAGTTTGGCATGTTCACGGCATGATGAAGGAATTGTGGTTGTCCCATGTGAGAAGGAAGGGTGTGGCACAAGCAAGCATAAATGCTTTGGGTGAGTATTCCAATGGCGACTCGAGAATTTAACTTGGCAGGCAAACAGGCAAACAGCCCTAGGAGAATACAATGCTGACTTGTTGTTCAAGTGAAACGTCGGGCGTCACACGAGGTTTACTTTAACACGAAAGCACGAGGCACGACGATGTAGCACTATTCCCGAGTGAGAGCAGCTGTACCTGTGTTGTACAGGCACTCGGTATTCTTCCAGTCTGACACTAGCATTTTTAAGCTTCTATACTTTTTTAGCTGATGGCTCCCGAGGTGGCGTCATACGAACTAGCAGCGGTCGGTTATGTTTGGAACTCGATAGTCCGTATTCATTAACGACGAGGCCCCTTGGCGCGGCTCCTTGGCGCGACCCCGCGTGGGCGAGTCAAGGATGGAGACGGAGAGGCAGCGAGACGCGGAGGCTAGATGACGCTTGCAGACGTGGCCTGCAGGCACACCAATCCTCTTGGTGGGTTGCGCCAATTAACATGCTTCATTATACAGTTGGAATGGAACTTTGCTCAGGATGCGTCAATCCTACCGGACGTTTTTTGCGTCCCAATGGTGAGAATGTCCAGTCCTCCGCCTTGTCGCTGGCAGTCTCTCCCCTTCTGGCTCTGCCCCTTGTTCCGGCCGCCACCAGAGGAGCATTGAACAGTGAACCCATTTGCGTGCCGTCTTTTGCGCCTCCAGGACGCCATCCTGCCCATTCAGTCCATCCCCTGACAAAACGGCGTCTGTATCTTTTGCTCAAGACCCCAATCCCGATCCTGCCCTTCCTCGCGTGGCTTCTCCCGTCGTTTGCTCGCACGCCACCGACGAAAGCAGCGGCACGCAGACGCCCATACTTGCAATTTCCTCGGCGGGTGCATGACCTGATCGTAATCCGTGCTCGTCCTCATCTCGTCCTTGCTCTCGCTCTCCCGCAGCGCACGTCCTCCGTCTCATGCCCAATGCCCAACACCAGACCCTGATCGCCAGACGCCAGACGCCAGACGCCCGACGCCCGACATGGCCTTGCTGAAGGTTTGCAAGGGCTGGAGCCTCCGCCAGTGGTCGTCGCGCCTGGCCCTGCGCTACATCACCCTCGTCTTCCTCACCTTTTTCTTCCTCGCCAGCTATGCGCTCTGGCACGATGTCAAGTTTTGGGATGCTCAGATCCAGATCCCCCGCAAAACCATCAACAAGCTGGGAACCAAGCATCCTGTTCGAAAGCTCATGGTCGATGCCAAGGCCCGTCACGATGCCCTCCTTGCCAAACGGTCCCTCACCCTCGACTCTGCTGCGCAGCAATATCGCAAGCGACGAGGACGTCACCCGCCCCCCGGCTTTGACATGTGGTTCCACGCTGCCGTGGACATCGATGCCATCATCGTCGAAGACTACTTTGACAGGATATACAAGGACCTGACGCCCTTTTGGGCTCTCGATCCCGAACAGACCAAGAAGCGAGCCAGTGCCTGGCACCACGTCGTCAAAGTCCGCAATGGCACCGCCGCCGGCCATGGCGACGTCACCGACCGTGTGCCCTGGTTGCAGCTTTGGACTGCTCTCGTTGCCGACTTTGCCAAGTACTTGCCCGACGTCGACATGCCCATCAACTACATGGACGAATCGAGACTCCTCGTGCCCCACGACACCATTGCGAAGCTCGTGGCAGAGGAACGCAAAGAGAGACGCATCGTTGACCCAACCAAAGCCAGCTCCAAGTTCCACGGCCTTGCCGCCGTTGATGCTGCCATGCCCGATCCCTACGATCCTCACTGGCACGGTCCCAGCGAGCAGTATTGGAACTTGTTTGTCAAGACCTGTGGCCCCGACACCCCAGCCTTTGGCGTCCAGCAAGTCCAAGACATGTCTGGACCGGCCGAGTTTCCGCAAAACTATAGACCGGATTACGCTCATAAGGGCTATATTCAGAATTTCACCGCCTCCTCGGACCCCTGCCTGCAACCGCATCTGCGCCAACTACACGGCAGCTTCATCGAACCCATCAGTCTGTCCTCCACAGAAGAACTCATCCCCTTGTTTGGCGGCTCCAAGCTCCCTACCAACAATGAAATTCTCATCCCCGGAGCCATGTACCTCGACCAGGGCGAGTTCTACTCCGGCGGCGAGTCACACGGCCCGTTGTGGGACCGAAAGAAGAACGCCGCCGTCTGGCGCGGCGAGGGCTCAGGCGGCCGCGCCAGAGAACACAACTGGCACCACTTTCAGCGTCAGCGTCTCGTTCACATGCTCAACAGCACAGTGGTATCGCAGGTCGAAGAATCCGGCGTCCGGGCCAAGACGTTTGAGCTTCCCCCGGAGACCATCTACCCCAGCCCGCGCCTTCACCGCGGCAACCTGGGCCCCCTTGCCGACGAGATTGCCGACACGGGGTTCGTCAAGCTGTGCCCACCCGCCGAATGCCCCTTTTACAACGACACCTTCACCGTGCTGCAACACCTCCCCATGAAGCAGCAATACCGGTACAAATTCCTCCCCGACGTCGACGGCAACTCCTTCTCCGCCCGGTTCCGCGGCTTCCTCCGCTCCACGAGCCTGCCGCTCAAAGCCACCATCTACGCAGAGTGGCACGACGACCGCCTCATCCCCTGGGTGCACTTTGTCCCCTTTGACAACACCTTCCAGGATCTGTACCCCCTCCTCGACTTCTTCTCGGACACCAGCGGGTCCGGGGACGCAGCTGCCCGCTTCATCGCCGAGCAGGGCCAGTCGTGGTCGGAGAGGGTCCTCCGCAGAGAAGACATGGGCCTGTACGTGTGGCGACTGCTTCTCGAGTGGGCGAGGGTGTGTGACGAGAATAGACACACGCTCGGCTACGTCGACGACTTGAGGCCGAAGAAGGGTAGCAAGCAGACGCATGTCTGGCATGCTTAAATTCTCTCCCCTTTTTTTTTTCATCTATCTTTTCTCTCTTTTTTTTTGTGTGTGTGTTCCGTTCTGGAGACGCCTTTCTAATAATACCCATAATTGCGTTAATGATGCGAGAGCATACGGGCTGGCGTTTTGACGGACTCGTGTAGGCTTTCTCCTTTCACCTTCATTGTACATTGTGTGTGTGGGGGGTCCCTGACGGCACAAGGGAGGGTTTGAATACCTGGTTTTTTTTGGGGGGTTTTGGATTGAAACTGGTTCTGGGTAGCAATGAGAACTTGCCCCTATTCAGGTACGACGGGAGGGCCAACGAAGTAGATAGATAAGTCGGCGGAATGAATTCATGTGATTCCTTGTAACTATTGTATAAAAACAAACAAAACCACTGATGCTATGCTCGTAACCTGTATATTATGCTTTATATCCGCGCCACGTCATGCCCACGATGGATGCACGCAAACCAGCCATTTTCTTTCGTCCGTTTCCAAATGTCAAATTAGAGTTGCAGGTTCGCCAGTAGGGGCTTGCTAGGCCCGCCCTTCAGGTGCGCCGCAGACCCCTTGTACAGGCTCTGCCAGATAAAGGCCTCGCTGAGCAGCAGCTCAATGTCCTTTTCGGTCCACGTCTTGGTGGGCAGCGACTGGAGGAACATCATGATTTCCTGGAAGTCCATCTTGACCAGCCTGTCGGACCACTTGACAAGGAGGGCGGCGCAGACGTACAGGTGGAATTCGGAGAAGCCCTGCTCCTCGGCCTTTTTTGCGTGTGTCAGTTATATGGTGAAATTTGGGTGCCAACGGGAAGGGGAAGAGTCAAATAAAGGAGAAAAAAAAAGGAAAGGACGTACGAGGTAGGTGTCCCACATGCGGATAATGTTCTTGACGCTTATTTCACGCATGAGGAGGCAGTTCATCCAGCGGAAGCTGAATTGGATGAACTCGACGCCCTCGTGCTCGAGGTGCTTGGAGAGGGTGGCGTCGATGCGGGCGGTGAGATCGCGCAACGCGCCGACCTGGCGCTGGATGCCGGGCTGTGCGACAATGTAGTGGTCTTGGATGCCGTCGAGGAGCTTGGTGAGGCACCAGAAGGAGTCGGCTTCGACGGCGTCGAGCACCGACTTGGGCAGCTGACCCGGGTCCATGCCGGCCTCGATGTTCGGGTCGGCAATGTACAGGCCGAGGAAGACCTGGAAGAAGGGTGTGACGAGGTCGTTTATGCCCTGGACGTAGCCGCTTGCTGGGTGGCGCACGGCCCAGAGGTACAGGATGCGCTCGAGGGAGCGCTGCGTGGCCTCGTAGCTGTAGAGCTCGATGTGCGGGTTTGTCCGCGGAATGTCGATGCTGATTTGGTGCCAGATGGCTTCGTCCAGGCCTCTTGCTCGGCTGGCCGAGGCTGCGTTGGTGCCGACCCGTTCAAAGGCCTGCCGCACGCCGTCGACGTATTCTTTGCGCTTGCGCTCAAGCGTTGCCACTCTTCTTTCGCTGTTGGTCGGCAGGTAGCTGAGGAGGAGCTGCCACGTCATGGAGCGCACTTCCTCGGGGACGCCTGACCAGGCTAGTGCTCGGAGATCGGGTAGTGATATGGAGGACGCTTGGAGGAGTTTCTTGAACTTGTTGATTCTGGTGATTCGAGAGTTGATGGCGTCGGCTTCTTTAGGGGTTGCGTTGGTTGGGATGGAGGGGTAATTGATGAGGTGCAAGGCGTTGGCGGGATCTACCATTCCCCCCTCCTCTGATTAGAGCGAGTTTCTTTTGTCATGTGGAAAGGAGCGGATGAGTACCTTGGAGAATATCTTTATATTGCGGGCGGAGGATCTTGCCCTCGCTCTTTTTCGGCATTGGATATGTCAGGGATGGTCGCTCGACGGCAATGTCGGCACTATCCGAATGGAGCCTTGTCCCTAGACCAAATGTCCCATCCAATGCTGGTGATAGAGGTCCGGTGTTGGCTTTGTTTTGCGTCGCCATCCTCCTGGACCGTCTCTTCATGTTGGACAGGCTGGGCAGCCCAAAGTCGTCGCCATCGTCGTCATCGTACCCAAGCATATCATCTTCGTCGGCTTTCCAGTCATCGTTGGTGTTGGAAAGAAAATTGATGTAGCTTTTAAACGGTGGGGAGCTGGCGACGCCGGTTGACCCTCGGGTTGGAGGGGTCGCTTCACTTAAGCGGCCGCCCTTTGTGGCAGAAGTGGAAGGAGGTGTCTTGGGTCGGTTGCCAGAGAGGCTTCTAGCCAAGCAAGCAGGTTAGAATGTCGTGTCGGGGCTTGTAATAGGGATTGGGAATCCATCTGTTTCCCGCCCGCGGGCAAGGCACGTACAATGAGTCGAACTTGAGCATATCGGCATGCGAATATGCTGCGCCAACGACGAAGTTGGGGTCGCGACCTGCAGGCGTCGTCACACTTCGCTTAGGAGCATGTTCTCGAACCGGGGGCCGCCAGAAGGGGGAGGCTGATCTGCAACTATCGTGAGTGTCTGGTCTTTGCTGCCAGAATAGACGGAAAGACGTCGGGGAAACGCACTCGGAGCGGTCTGTGCTCGAAGGCATTAGTTGGACAATTGCAAACGAATCGAGGATCGGAAGGACAAGATGGAACGGATTGGGCTACATACCGACCTGGACCATTTCCTGCGGCTGCTGGGTGAGCTGTTAGCACCGGGGCACAAGGGCGGGCATGTTGCCTGATGCCGACGTCGATGATGATATGACACGACATGATGGATGGGTAACGTCGACTGCGATGAGGGGCGATTGGGGACATACTGCAGCTGGCGGCTTCTTGCCGCTGCCGGATGACGACCACATAGTCACGGTTGGTGGTCGAGAGAGGGAGATGGACGCTTCATTCTGCGAGGCTTGCGCGGGTGAGGCCGGGAGAGAGGCTCGTTGCGCGAGGACTTGGAGATGGGCGACGTTCTGGACGTTGTCACGGACGCTCCGTCTGGTGACTTTGACGGCGACCAAGAGGCGGCACGGCCGAGTGGATCCAGATGTCCAGTGTCTGGCTGTTGCAGTTGGCGCTGAGAGTGCTGGAGCAAAGCTCTGGCTCCTGAAAACTAGTGGGCCGTTCCCCGCCGCCGCCGCTGCAGTCAACCGGCTGTACATAACATTGAATCCTCCGGCCGGATCGATCAAATTGAAACGAACCCCGCGACTTGGGCCTGTCCTTGCGCAAATCGTGGCATTGATGGTAAAGGCGAAGAAAAATCGCTTGGCAAACTACGGTTCACATGTGACAAATCATATTCAACCCACCAGCCATGCAGTCTGCTGGACTGCAGCTCGCCCTTGGGGGACAGTCCGACCTGCTAAACGGCCCAACGTCCAGCCCTCTCCGTCACCTGCGGCCGTCGGCATTGTCGCCCTACATGTACTACATGTACGGAGTACGCAACTCCGTACTGAGTGAGTGCCGGACAAAGAGGCTGGAGCCACCAAGCCTAATCTGGCACGATCATCTTAGTCAGCAAACCTAGCAGCTCCGCAACCCCCCGCTGTTCCTAGGCACCACTTTCCTCGCCCAACTCAATCAACTTTTCACTCAACCTTGTTCAACATCGACTAACATCAACCAAACGTACCACGCGTCATCGCCCAGTGATTCGTAGCGAGTCGATGAGCGTCTCGCCATTTTACTACCCATCTGCGGACGTCAATCATTACTGTCATTTGAATATCTCGCCATCATTTGTCGCATTTGGCATTCCAGCCTGACCCAGAGAAGTCTTGCAAGTGCTTCGACTCTCCCGGTTCTCAAGCTCTTATTTGACCTTTGACCTTTGAACATCACGAACATGACGGAGCCCGAGAATTTCGAAGAGGACCTCTTTGCTGATCTGTATGGGCGACCCACAATACAGACCACACTCTGAGAGCGCTTTGTTCACTAACTTTGGATTTCAGTTACGATGATAACGACGCAGCCGCAAAGCCTCCTCCTGCCCCAGTACCTGTAGCGGAACCGCCAACCAACGACCAGCAAAACTCGGCACCGAGGCCGAATGATGCTGCAAACGACGATGAAGAGATGCATCAGGACGGCGGAGATGAAGAAGATGACGACGACGTTGACTTTAACCTTGGAGGCGGCTCTAGTAATGCCGTTGCTGCTCCTCACCAGGATCCTGGCTCGTCGACACCTCCGTATGGAACTGTTCACAAGGCAAGCGCCAAGGATGACGGGTAAGTCTCGATACACCTTATGTGCACGTGAATCTTTTTTTGTAAATCCCACCACGCTCCATACCCCTGACCCTATAGCCCGTCTCCATGGCTGCTGGTGGTTCTGGTCAGATGGAGGCCATTGGCAAAATTGGTCGGGCTGGTACATGCTGGATGGACGCCTGTTTTCTCTGCACAGGCTTGAGCGGGCGGCTTCATTCGGATGGGAATATAGACACTGGGAAAACTAGCTGGTTTGGCAGATATCTCAAGAAATATTCTCCACGTCCTTATCTGGGGAGCTTCATTCTGGTCTCGGAAGTATGACTGGTGCCGAGTGTCACGACTCGTGGGTTGGACACCACGGTACAACAAGGCGTATGATGGTCTACAAAAGGGCAGAGAAAAAGAGTATTGCGAAATTGCGGAAAGAGAAAACAAACCAAAGACACTGGAGTGTATTTCGCTTCCTATGGAGATGATCGAAGCAGAAGCAGCCGACTCTAGTCTATCTCAGGACAACCATCCTGTCTTCTATAGCCATCAACAACGGGAATCTGGGACTCCTTGATGCGAGTTTCGTACACCTTCGAAAGCTGTAGCAGCTAGATTCACAGCGACTAGCGCTCAAGGTTAGAGCATAACTAGCATGAGACAGTCAGTATGAGCCAGACAGTGCAGAGCAGAGCAGAGAAAGCCAGACGATAGCACAATTCGAAAGCAGACAGAAGCAGGACAGAAAAAAAAAGACAAAATCGACACAAAGGATATAACTTTGGGGCATTACATGCTGGCATTCCGTGGCCTAGTCGTCGTGTTGGCTGCTTTTGTCGTGCGTTACGCTGCGACACTGGCTCCGCCTTTACTGCCACCTCTCCTCACCTCTCCCGTGGCCGGCAACCGAGTTTTATTGCTATGAATTTCTCCGTCGTTCTTCTTATCTTGGCTTGGCCATGATGGGCCTGCGCTCGACAGTTGCTGGCGATTTCTCCGGCAGGCCAATTCACTACGCGGACTTGAAGTTTTGAGCCAACATCTCTGCTGGACGGTATTCTGCTCCATGCATCCTGGTTTTCGAATGCGACTACACTCCATACTCCGCTCACCACGCCAGCTTGATGCAGAGACTGCCTGTGCTTTGTTATATGCGGCCAAATTGGCCAGCGACCATGCCATGAACCATTATCTGCCCGCTCTGATGGACCCTGGTGTCTGTCGTTCCTTTTTTGCTTTTGCACTCGTACTGTTTATGTGCATAGCACTATGCTTTTGTACGTATAAGATAACCGGCTGATTATGTGCTTAGAAAAATGTTTATTGGTGGACTGAATTGGGAGACGACGGACCGTGAGTACCGTGTTTGGGCAGCATTTTGTAGCGGCTAGAGAGTTCTAACATGGCGGCCCAGAATCACTTCGAGAGTACTTTGAACAGTTTGGTGAAGTTGTCGAGTGTACCGTTATGCGCGATAGCACCACCGGACGATCTCGTGGATTTGGCTTTTTGACGTTCAAGGATGCCAAGACTGTGAATATTGTCATGGTCAAGGAGCACTTTTTGGACGGCAAGATTGTAAGTTTTTACATTAGTCTACGTATGCTCCGTATGTTGCGAATATCCCCTAACGGAACCACTCCAGATTGACCCCAAGAGAGCCATCCCAAGAGATGAGCAGGAAAAGACGAGCAAAATCTTTGTCGGAGGAGTCAGCCAAGAGACCACAGATCAAGAGTTCCGGGACTACTTTGCGCAATTCGGACGAGTTGTCGACGCCACCCTCATGATGGACAAGGATACGGGGCGTCCTAGAGGGTTTGGTTTCGTGACGTTCGAAAGCGAGGCCGGCGTCGAGGCTTGTATCAACGTACCTCTCGAGATTCATGGCAAACCTGTCGAAGTGAAACGGGCACAGCCGCGAGGCAATCTTCGTGAGGAGGAAGAGGCTGCCAAGCGTAGCAAGTTCAAGAAGGACGACCAATCTGGCGGACAGGGCATGGGCCAGCAAATGGGCAATAGTGGCATCACGCCGCAGGTCATGGCACAGTATTTCCAACGAATGCAGCAGTACTTTGCCATGTTCACCGGCCAAATGGCCATGAACCGAGGCATGAACATGAATCCAGCCATGTGGCAACAAATGATGCAGATGCAGCAGATGCAACAGATGATGGGCCGAGGCGGCGGAAACCCTCAGAACATGATGGGCAACATGAACCCTCAGATGATGCAGCAGATGCAGCAGCAGATGCAGCAACAAATGATGCAACAACAGAACCAGCAGCAACAACCGCAACAAGGGCCGGGCTCGCCAACGCAATCAGACCAAGGCGGCTACGGCCAGTTCAGCCAACCACCGCCCAGTGGCCCATCTGGCGGCAGGCGAGGCGGTAGAGGAGGTGGTTATGGAATGGGCGGTGGCCGTGGAGGAGGAGGCGGAGGCGGTCCAACTTCCTGGGAAGGCATGTATGACGACGTCCCGCAGCCTGACGCCGGAGGATATCGTCGTGGCGGACACGGCTCTTCGGACGGTGGACACGGCGGCGCCGCACCATTGAATGCTCCCACGGGTCCTAAGAATGCAGGTCGCCCAGGAGCAAACTATCGCGGCGGCGGTCGTGGTGGAAGCCGGGGATATCACCCCTACGCTCGATAAGGCAATGGATGCGCTGCGAGTTTGTCACAGGTCGCCCCGAATTTTATAATCACAACAATGGACAGGTAGGTGTTGGAGAGCTCAGACGGGTGGTGACGCAAAGGAACCAGCAGATGACGAGGACGCTGGACGCTGGTTAAAAAAAAAAAAAGCAAAACAAAAAGAAATTGAGGCCATGTACTATACTATTGGAGACTTGAGACGCCGTCAGGTTAATTAGCTTGTTAATTCCGTAAAACAATAAATACTCTTTCATCCCAATAGCCGGCGTGCTAGGCTGTAGAGACTCTGATTCACCCCTAATATGATTACGGCATCGCCATGATGCAAGGCTGCCGAGGCCACGATAACAAGGGGGGCCCGAACCAGGAAAACCCTGTGCAGCTTCCAACCGTCAGAATGGCAAAAGCAATGTCTATGTTGCACATTCGTCTTCGTCACATCATCGATGCCAAGTCCACGACGGTCCTGCAGAATCATGGACTTCACATAGTGGAAAAGCCAGCTTGGTATCTAACTTGTATTGTTGTACTCCGTACCTGGTATACTGTTGGCCATTAAAAGTCCCGCAAGAGTGGTGACTGAAATCAATGTACTCCGTACGTACGCGGTCTAATTAATCTAAGTTACATGTGCCCCATGCCGAAATACCCAATCGTGTGCTCACTAGTGAGACAAAAACAGAAAAAAAAGAAAGAAAAAAACAAGAGAATATGCGCCCCTGGAGCGGAAAAGCAAAAAAAAAAATTAAATTAGTCGTCAATCATGAGACGCTGCCGGTTTTGCAACAAGGTTAGAACCAGCTCCAGTTGTCCACCTCTTCCAACTTTCGCAGCACCCCGACTGAGTCGGCGAATAGGATGTTTCGCCCGCCGAGACAGTCCTTTTCTAGAATATCTCGGACAAAGCCTACAATGGCTTGTGAATCCTCCCCTTTCGGCAAGGCTTGGAGTTGGCCGGGTTCGAGTTCCGCAACCGTGCGGATCCAGTTGATGGCTCTGCTTCGCGCGGGAAGCCGCTTGTCCGTCGTCGTCCGTTTGCCAACGTGCCCGAAGGCCCAGCAGATGAGGGTACAAACGTACAATCCCCAGTAATCGGAAATCTCCGTGCACGCCGTCATGCCGTAGGAGGAGGTGTTGGCCTGTGCCAAGCTCTGCCCCAACTTGTCCGAAAGGTCCAGGAAGTCTCGAATGGCCCGGGCTGCGAATACGGTTGCAATTGCAGAAGTGCCCGAGTCTCGCCACTGGCCCAACTTTCGCTTGTATTCGGCAAACAGACTTGCATCAGGTATCTTCTTGTTGAAAACCCAGCTATCGCCCGAGACTGCCAGGAGCACGTTCAACGGGGTATAATGCAAAGCGAGATAAGTGTTGGCGCCTGGGCGGCGATTGAAGAATTTCGACATGAGCAGATCGTTGCTGTTGAAAGCGGATACGTCCTGGACCAACTCCACTTCCTGACGATTTTCTCGGGTTGGCAGCAGAAGGGCGTGAGCGGCTATGACAAGTGACACATCGAATGCTGGTGTTGTTTCCGTAGTTGACAAGGTCGGATTCTCCATGAAATCCCCAATCGTATTCAACATAATGGTTGTCATGTCAATCGCAGCCCATGCCTCAGCATTTCTAGCCTCCCAGAGGTTCGTTGTGCTCCCTGACAAAGCAATCCGAAATTTTGATGCTGCTAAGTTGTCCAAGCCCAGCACAGTAGAATATGGTTGCTCATGATAGCACATGCCATGAACACTGAGAAGAAAGCAAGCAGCTAACAGTCTTCGGCACGACTCAATGTATATCCACGCGTTCCAGCGCTCAGTGTTACCACCGGATGGTTGCGGAACAGTCCCGGAGCAGTACCCAGAAACCTATAAACCGTGTATATTAGCACTCAGCACTCAGCAAGGGAGTGACTTTGCAATGCCCGCCTACCATTTGACATAATGTGAGGAACCGCGGCGAGGGTTGATAGTCGTCCTTGTGTCGTCCTCGGAATCTGGCGTAGTACTCGCAGAGCAATACTGTTTGCATGATGGGTAGAGGCCACGTGTTTGACTGAGTAAACTTGACACACGAATCTCCAGTTAGCTTCATGAGCGAGCAATTTCGGACTCAAAAGAAAAAGGGGTAAAGGGGTACACCTACAGTTTTCGATTTGTGCCAAGCGTAGGAGTGCAGTTGACTGCCGTTAACACGATGTTCTCGGTGACCCAGAAACTGTGTCGCGAGTGCGGCCATGGCACATTGTAAAACATCCCTATGCTCTGGGACGACACCTGCACCATCTTCCAAGGTTGATCTGTGGATAATCGGGTAAAAAGGGTGTACCTTATCCCAAAAGATGTCAATATAACTTGGCAGCGCACTCCGAGCTTCCCGGCTTAGTGACACAGGCATCAAGTCCTGGGCTAGCAAGCCAAACCTTGAAATCGGCTCCGGAGGACACGGCATAGGATTGACAATACGATCTCCTGGCAATGGTGCGGCAGCCGCCACCATTGTCTCTGAAGACTGGCCAACGACTATCTGAGGGGACATACGCATGCTGGAAGCTGGGACATGGGGTCCATATAGTCCTCCTGGAGCTTCTCCGTATGTGGGGATACCAACAGTCGGCTCATCATCATAAATGGAAGAATATGTTTGCGGTACGGAAGGGCTATACCCGTACGCAACATACCCGCCTGTGGCCATGACGGATGGTGGCATGCCCCTGGATGTTGGTTGATCAATGCGGGCGGCGGTCCAGGCGCTGTTCGAAACGGCGATGGAGGACCGTTGATTGTGCTGTGAGAGTGCGGCGGGTGTTGAGAAGGCGCCAGGAGCCGTCGATAGAGGCGTCGCAATACGTGGGCTGGCGGACCAAGTGATAGACGTAGTAGGGATCGTCGAAACACAAATCGAGGAGCTTCCGTCAACGGTGGGCAGACTAGGCATGATTCGAGGTTGTTCCGCAAACGCAGTTGTCGCTGTTGTTGGCATATTCGGCACAGGCTCCACCAAATAGTCGCTCTTGATCCCGCCTATAGTGATTTCGTCTGGACTATGTCGTACGGGAACTGTTGTTGGCTTGGCCGAGTGTGAGGACCACGGAGACGAGTGTATCGACAGAGTCGGGGTCGGCGCCGTTGACAACGGAGTCGGTGAAGTACTACCATACGGCTGTTGAACTTGAATCAATGATCCTTGCGGAGAACTAGGATAACTGGGTGGTCTTCGGCTACCTCCTTGGGAATAAGAACGATTAGGTGGTTGGCCGTTATTTGGCTTTCCAACGCGATCATCCTGGTCACTGAATCGGGATTAATGAAACCGTCTTTTTGAGAAGCCAAAGGGACTGCTTACTGTCGTTGTTGATGGCGCTCGAGGAGGTCCCGCCGGTGAAACACTTTATCACATCCAGGGACTGTGCAAGGCAAAGCCGGAGGCTGATGGCTAAGTTGATGGCGTCTAAGTGGTCTAGTCAGCATAAAACAGCGTCTTATCCCATGATCGTGCAAGAGAAAGAAGGAGAGGGATAAGCAAACCTCAGGTGCTCGGCTCGAGTAAAAGTCTACACAAAGCAGAACATGTTAGCCAGTCAACATATTCGGGGACAAGAGGTTGCAACAGCACCTTTGATGGGCGGCAAGTATCGCAAGTGTGGACTGGAACTCCCTTCCTCGCTCTGCTCACTCTTCCGGTAATAGGGGTCAGTTTGACGGGAACCTCTTGTTGGGGCACGAATGGTCTCATGGGCGTAGTAGAGAAGGATCCAGAGGTTCCATGCCCATAGACTTGTCCTTGGCTGTAATGGGAATCCATCGAGTCCGCGCTGGCGTTGCTCTGGCGCCTATCGTGAGGATTCCGGCTTCCCGGATAACCACCATAAGCCATACCTGGCGGATGCTGATCAACTGGCAACGAGTGCAAGGAGCGGGTTGGAGGGCTTAATCTCTGGCTGCGAGAAGGGGACGCATTCATGGAGTAGTCTGAGCCTTGGCCATAAGCAACAGAGCCCATTGAAGCAGCTGGATGTTGTGATGATCTTGATCCTGTATCCATGGCCGCCTTTAAAGAATGAGAATTAGCATGATCGTCATCGGCATCGACGTTCATGATATTTCTGAGACTGGCCATTGTTGGTTGTAAGTAAGATGGAAGCAGCTGTACCAAGTGTCCGAGAAAGCCCTGCGTCGGAGAATACTAATATCAACAACCACTTCACACAGCCTTCTCGGCTACTAAGTTAAGAAACCTCAAGTAAGCAGGCAGGTCCTATATTGGGAGAGATCTTCCGAGACCAGTATCCGGAACAAGTGACCTTTGGGGCTGTGAGAGTCGAACTCTGGTTGACGTAAGAATATTGTGAAATACACGAGGTAAGAATGCAGCTTAGGAACAAGCGTATGGCAGACCAAGACTCGGGATGGTTTGCCTTCAGCCTCATGAGACAGCTGGGATGTTGAGATGACACACAGGACCCATCTGCAATGAAACACAAGATATCCTGGCGAAATATTCAGGACGAGAAGGTCATGATTACTCGATCACAGGTGAGCAGGCAGAATTTAAAAAAGAGGTTGAGACCGGGCAACTCATTGCGAAGAAGGAGACGGAACATGACCCATGATCCCAGCGCCATGGCGACCAACAAGCCTGGCAGCTGAGCGAGGCCTGCAGGAACGATTACAATGTACATGGCCCACGCCGCCCGAGAAGGGAACAAATCGCGGTCTGCGACAAATATGGTGTAAAGCGGGCTATGGATGCTGACAACTGGGGAAAAGAAAGCAGACCGCCGCTCTCGAGTTCTTGGGTGACCCTTGTCGAAGCTGACAGCGTAAGATGTAAGAGCAGCCTCAGTGGAGGTGAACCAACACGGCGGAAACGAGCTACCTGCGACTCATGGAGCCAGGTAAGGTAGGGGGTGCAGAAGGAATAGGGGACCAGGGTCTAGTCCAGCCTCGTGCTGATCGAGCCAACTGCTCGTGGTTGGAGCTGGCTCGATGTACACACGCTCATACATACTTTGGCGCCCTTATTACTGTTGGTACGGTGTATGTCCAGCACTACAATCTGCAGTGTGAGCGTTACCAACACATCATTGGAACTCTTCTGCAGAAGCACCAAGAGCTACTAGCCCAAATACCTAGGTGGTCATCCGCACCCCGCCGCCGCGGGTTGGTGACAGAATACTCCATTGTACCCTACTGGAAAATGCTCATATCTACTGGCTACCTAAGCTACTTGTAGCTAGTTAGCCATTGATAGCACCAGACTCTTCAAAGGCTCTGGAGATGTACTACTGTATGTACACAGCGACTGGAGACTAACCACCAAAGTGCAGGGCCTGCGGGCACCATGCGTGGCGTTCCGCGGTCGTGGCGGGTATGGCGTCAAGTGTGACCAAGCTCAGTGGAGCATAGCAGCGCGCTGAAAGCCTGCTGGAGCTCAAGTATGAGCAAGATGGAGGGCCGAATCCAAGGCATGGCGTCGGTGGCTGTGAGGGTTGGCAGCCGCTTGGATCAGCGGGACACCGGGCTGGACAAGAGTTCATGGAAGGGCTGAATGATGGTGTTTGGATGGGTGCGACGGTGGCGGAAGGAGCTCAGCGTACTCATCAACCAACAGGACCTAAGAGAGAGGTGTTTGGGTGCAGTATTATGGACGCACAACCGTTGATCCGTGCCCTGTCAGTTGCGGTATCCAATATGGATGACCGTCGCCTCAGATTATGTATGTACATATGTAAGCTGAGGGCTAACAAAGGAGCAGGTGAGCTTGTTGGATGGAGGACGCAGCTGGGTGCCGGCGGCCAAGGGTGCACGGCATTTTCGGAAACATAAAAGGCTGATGCTGATGTTGGAATTGTAACCCTAACTCGTGATTCTGGACCTGGACCTGACAACGGAATACGCAATGGTGGGTGATAGGACGTCAAGACGTGACAGGCCATGCCGGTTACAAAATGATCTCCATGATCCCTGCTGCAATGGCATGGGCGAAAGCCGGGATCAAAAGTAGTGGGAATTGGCGCGGGAAGCCGACGGAAAGAACGAAAAAAACTGGGAGAGCCCTTGCCCATGCCGGCCTAAATCTTCCGTGTAAATCATGGGGAAGTTGGCCGGACGCCCGCATGCTCGGTTTCTCGCACAAGGCCCCTCCCCCTTCATGGTGCCGCTCCTCTACTCTTCCAGGAATACAAGATCTGAGAAGAAAAAAAGTTGATTGTGCTGTCCTTCTAAACAGGGAGCAGTGCATCTGCCTGGCAAATGCAAGTCAGAAGATCGACAGACGAATCAGACGAACGAAGCTGTATTTTCGTCCGTCCAACTTGGGTCGTGAGGGTGAGATTATGCACCAATAAAAACTTGTGATGACGGTGCTGCTCAGGCCCGTCATTGGCAGAGATGACAAGGGGACCGCCCTCTCTTCCCTCAGGAGCCAGTTTCAGTCGCGGGGGATGCGTCCTTGATGGTAAGATACTTTGCAGAAGGAAGGGCTCCGTATTGTAGACCAGGCTTAGCATGAATTGTGGGATGCTGCCGGCATTGTCCATGTTGGTGACTTTCGAGAAATGCAGTTGGAACGAGTTAGTGTTAGCACTATTGCCATTGTTGGTCCCGTGAACCAAGCCAAGTTCGGGGCAGCTATTGGCTTGGCCGGTCGCTTTGCGTAGTTCGTAACCATCTGCTCCGTAATGAGACCAGGGTTAAGACTCGCTGACCCATCAACAGGCATGAGGATCGCCCACGTTGTGGTGAACAACAGCAGTGCAGTCTCTCTCACGCTCTTACGCTCCATCTCTGTGCCTCTCCATGGCCCTGTCGCTCTCCGGTTCTCGCTGAATGTTGACCGAGCCTCGCGGAATCCTCTTGTCTTGCCCCTCACGTAGATTAGCGGAAAATGTGCAAGATTTCAAACATGACTTCCCAGTATTCCCCGGTGGTGGACGAAATCGGTCCCGCGCCCCAAGGGGGGTTGTGACGAGGATGTCATTTGCACCACCGCCTTGGAGAATGCCATGGCCGCTGACCCATGCGGCAAGCCATGTCACTAGCCAACGCCAGAAGGGAAGCTGAGGTGCTGAGCTTCAAGATAGGGGTGTGGTGGTACAGAGGACATACTTTTGTCCGTTTGGCGTCATGGAATTAACAAGGGCATCGGAGAATTCTCGCTTGTTGGTTGTATGTACGTATTGTGTGAACAAGATGGAGTAGTACTAATACATATGCATGGTGTATACCTGTTGGGTTCTGTGTTGGTAGTACTACTTGGTTGCATACATACGTACAAACATACGTATACAAGCTTGTCTGCCAATGCCTAGGCTGCGCGTGCGTGGCCTCTTGAAGAACAAGTGTTGGACCGTCGAACTCAACTCGCTTCAGCTGCTCGACTGGAATGCGTACATGGTGGGCCAGTATCTGTGTTTGCGAGATGACCTATCGCGCGTGGTCGCTTCAAATGGACAATTCAGGAAGTGCCCGCAAGGGTTTAGCCGTCAGGTCTGGATCTTTGGAGAGGAGGTCGGAATGACGGGAAGCACCTAGTCGAGACGAGCAAGCCAGGTACCAGACGCCATGCAACGATGGGGGCCATCGAGCCGGTCATGGTGGCAACGCTCCTGTGTGTCAGGCATGTGCATCAGCCCTGGCGGCCTGGGCTGCCCGAGCATTACGGAGTACGTACTGACACCTCGCTACCCAGGTCAGGGCTGTCCGTCAGGGTTGCCACGTTGAAGGGCGCCTATTCCACCAGTATCATGACCGAAGCCGTCGGAGGGGGTAACTTGGGTGGGCAATTCAAGCCAGGCCCGATTGAAGCTCGAAGCCCAAGTGTGGCTCCAGCGGGGGACGGTCAAGTCTTGCGATCCACTTCGGCCAACTGGGAGACATCCATGGTGGAAGGTAGGAAAAGAAGCAAAAAGTCGACAACCAACAGCAGGCAAGATGCGCCATCATCTGCAACAAGTGGCATTGACTTCTGCTGTTGTTGGAGAGAAAGGACATCTGGAGTCCAAGCACCGCCACCAATGAGCGGGGGAGACCAGACCAGACGTTATTTGCGCCTCGGCAGGTCGAGCCGACCACCGGTTGACCTCTGCGCGCGTATCACGGCAAGTGGGAGCCTCTGGCGCTCCTTCCCGACTCTCTGGATTGCCAATGAGACTGTGTGTGAGATCCAACGAGGGTGCATCGCCATGCTACCACAATGCCATGACATGTCACGCTGACACGAGAGTGTGTACATACAACTACATCATGCTTGACATGGGCATGTCTGAGAGTGAGACTCATCAGCCCGATGCGCAGACTCGTGTGAGGGCACCAGAATGCTTCTGTTGCTGGGCTATTTTTAGCCTGCACCAATCCGGCCCAAGATTTGGTTCGCCGCCTGCCTGCCGGAATGACAACATAACGCAGTGTTGCGATAAGGACTCGACATTTGCGCATAAACGAAGAAGGAACAGAAAGAAAAGAAAACTATCCTAATACACGACAAACCCGGCCATAACGGGCTGCCAAGGCAACCTTGGTCCGGGATCTCCAACATCACAAGTCACCACACAACCTAAGCGAACGAGCTGAGTTTCAGCTGTGCCATCCATTCTCAGGCATAGCCTCCGAGAGGCTGAGGGCTGAGGGGCAAGCACATGGTTGCATATGTACCGAATACGTACTCCGTACATACTTCCATTGTCTCCGTTTCCAGAACAGTTACACGGTTACACTAGAGAAGAAGAATCAGGAGCTGGCAGGACAGCATTATTGTTCCTGCAGACAAGTGTGATGAATACAGGGTAGGCGACCCGAGGGAGACCTCGTGTATCATATTCTACGGTAAGCTGTGCCTCAGCCTCGAGCCCGAGTTTGGCCTTTCCATTCATGACGTTCCTCTTCGGTTGGCTGCTTATTCTCTCGCCAGCTCTGAGCACCAGCACCGAGAGAGAACTCTACATTTGCAAACCAACCATCTGACCATCGCATCCAAGTGTTTCCGCATACAATCTTTCCCATCGTCCAGCACCCATCCACCCGGCAAGCCGACAGGCCTTGGCACCACCATCCCGAACCGTGCATTCGTCATCAGAACCCGAGCATCACAGATAGCCCCCAAACGACGTTTAATTTGCGGGAGCAGGTCGTCTGCCGGGTCTTCCCCATTATCTGTCCAAGACACCCTGTGCGACGCCCACAGGCCCTGCTTGCCTGAAAAATGAGATGCCGAGCATGGCCCTTGTCTCTGGCGTGAACCGTCCATTCAGCCATAACGGTCTGTGGCTTTTGTCTCTTGGGGGCCAGATCCCACCGTGGCGTGAACGGCCCCGCGTGGCCAAAATCCAGCCTCGCAAAACATGAAACTCAATCACCACTTGGCCACAGCAAAGGCGACAAGATTTACATATCCTCTCTTCCTTCAGACCGAGGCGCGGTTGTTTCATGCCGTACGCATGATGAGCTCCAGTCGTCTCCAGACACGCTCACCATGACAAATCGGTATAAAAGGAGCGCAGACTCCCCAATCGAGGCCGTAAAATTACAGGAACGTGAATTGCATCAAGGCCGCATTCTAGGCTAGACGGGTTAGACGCCATTCATGAGGCTCCTCTGGGAGTCCTCTACCAAGCAACTTGCGTGACGAATTGTACTGCTGACCCGTGGTTTTGTGGAATTGGACGTCAAGTTTCCGCATACCTACAGGACGTGAAATGAGAGGGTGAAAACTATTTGTAAGACTCTTGCAGCGAGGCTGTGCGTGTCTTCGGCATTCGATCAAGCTTCTTGTACACCAGGCTGCTCAAATATCAAGGACGACAAATGGAAAGGGCATTTTCTCTATACTTCCCGTAGCTTCGTGAAACGAGCAGCTGGCAAGAAGAGGGCGTGTAGGTGCTGAAAAACGAAATCCAAATCGTTTCGGCCGGCTGAGGCCCAGTAAGACAAAGTCGTACATTTTACCAAATAAAACAATGAATCTGATGTACGAGCCTCGACATGCGCAACTAAATCAGACAGGTTTACGTTGCTGCTGTGGGCAGAGAACTACGAGCAAACATGTCTCCCAACGAAGTCATCGCGGCTATATCCCCGACCAAATAGCCCGCCTCCCTGGAAATGTCGAAGAAACACAATTCAGCAGGTCATTCGGCCTGCAAAAGGCATTCGGCCTCTTCAACAGCATCACGGCAAATATCCCAAATGCTTACCATCATCCTCCACCGTGACCGTTCCTCCCAAAGCCGTCCGGTAACATGAACATTACCAATAGCTCACACACGCTTCTCGAAACAGATTCCAAAACCTTCATCACATCTATCCCAGACCTCGTCGTAAGCATGGATCCTGTCAGCCGCACAATGATGCGCCGTAAACTATTTTGCAATTCCTCGACTCAGAAATCTACCCATCATAGCACTTCACCAACAAAGCTGTCAAATACTCGCCTCATCATCACCAGACAGACCACGCAACTAGCCGTCGCTTCGGTCCACACATGTCACAATACACAGGAACCAAATTCGTCACAGTCAATATATTCTCAACAGCCGTCATCGCATAACAACTACAACTGCACCAATACAAAACCAGAAGAGGGGGGCCTGAAGAGGCGCTGAAACGGTGACGCGAACCACCCCAACGAATATATGAGGATATGAGCTATAGTTGAAAAACAAAAACAGCCGGAAAGCGCCGTGTTGCCGATGTTTCTTCTAAAAAAAAGAGAAAAAAGAGGACTCCAGAGGATCCCTGCAAATGTTGTCCAAATCCATACTCTGCACCTTTCAACATAATTAAGTGTAGTTAAATGCTCGTCTCCAGTCGTACAAAAAAGACCTTGTCAGAGAATAAAGGGAAGCAAGTGTTGCCAATGCAGTCAACGAATGACTTTTGTTCGTCTTCTATCACGAGAAGAAAGAATTTTTGAGAAGAAAAAAAAAAGGAATGCAGTAGGTCCGAGATTGGTCAAGTTTACGCCTGGGCTGGAGTAGGCAGAGAGGGAGCCTTTGTGGACACGGGAGACTTGGCAGCCTCATCAGATTCCTCGGACTCGTCGTCAGAGACGGGACGGCTGGCAACTGTTCGCCTGTTCTTGGTCATCTATGTAAATGTGAGTATGATGTCTGATGGCAGGCACGTTTCAAGACTAGGAGAACCTACCCAGGAGCGGACTCCGCCGACAAGACCAAGCGCGTAGCCAGTCACAAACTCCTTGGAGTTGTTAGGGTTAGATGATCCAGGGGTAGTGGGAGATCGAAGACCATCGCTGTTGGCTGAGTTGAAGCGAGCAGGGCTGTGGGGCCGGCTAGACGGCCAGAACTGCTTGAGTTCTCGGCTGAGCTCCTGGCCTGTGCTTGTCCAGTTTGTAATGATGTTGTCGCGAAGATCTTGGACGTGACGCTTGATATCCAGCTCATTCTTCTTGAGCCAGCTGACGTTGAGCTCTTGTCGTGAAGTACCACGCTTGAACTGTCGACTGATGTATTTTTCGTAGTCCCGGACGATTCTTCAATTATCAAGTCAGTACACCATTCAGGGTTGCTCTGCCCGAGGGACGCAAAGACGCTGCTCACCTGGTGATGATTCCGGTTGTGCTCACTCCTTCAGTTCGCTGGGTGACGAGGAACATGCCGGCTGCCTTGATCGGCTGGTAAATATCGTCGCCTTCATCAGCGCCATATGGGAGATCGTCGTGCGCAACATAGTCGAGGTGGTTGGCCTGGAGGAACTCGGCGGTGACGATCCATGGACAGTCCTCAATGACCTCGTCCACCCACTTGCAGTGTCGCACAGATTCAGCTCGCTCCTTGGCCGACATGACGGTCAAGCCCTTGCGCTTGTGTGTCTCGTCGTCACCGGTAACACCGACAACAAGAGTGGTGTTGGGGAAGGCCTTTTTGGCCTGCTCAAGCTGTCGCATGTGCCTGCCAAGCCTGTTGTTAGCCTAGTTGTTCCATTGCCGGGCACGCAGCAGCACAGACCGTACGGCTGCGCATTAAAAGTCAAGCTTGACGTGGAATAAACAACTTACCCAAGGTGGAACAAGTCAAAAACACCATCGGCGTAGACTCGTACGGATCGACCGACAGGAGGAGGGTTGGTCTTGAAACCACCAGCAGGATGGATCAGCTTTCCAACTGGCGGCGGCGCCATGGTCTCGTCGTTGCCGTTGGCAGAAGCCCTGCGTGCCCTGCGACCAACTCGCTCGGCAATATCAATGCTGGCCTCTGTGGTGTCGCTGGGCTCGCCAGGGTCGATAACATTTTCAGCAGCGACATCGGCAGGGCGGCCCGAGTTGCTTCGCAGTCTCTTAGGATTCGGGCCCGTGGTGCCGTTGCGATGATGATGTCGACCAGATTCAGGCGCAGTAGTATCGCCTTCTTCGGCAGAAGCGTCTCGGGATGAAGGCTGCAACACACTGTCGGGAGCACCGTTGGGAAGGGAGGCGGCGTTCCTCTTGCGCTTGCTTCCTTGTGGCGAGGCGGATGGTGACGACATTGTGAGCACGGTGTCGGATTGTGTGTGGCAATCTGGCTTCGTTCGTTTACGGCAAGTGTTCGCGTGACCAGAGCAGCGTCATTCGAAGGAAGCAAATACTCAGCTTAAACTA
Organism: Metarhizium sp. BCC 4849; assembly: GCA_037953715.1. Classification (NCBI taxonomy): domain Eukaryota; kingdom Fungi; phylum Ascomycota; class Sordariomycetes; order Hypocreales; family Clavicipitaceae; genus Metarhizium; species Metarhizium sp. BCC 4849. The sequence continues at coordinate 3,722,249 of JBALJW010000003.1, forward strand.
TAGATGCCGGGGACGAGGCGGATGTGGTAGAAGCGATTGGTCTTGGACCCAGGGTAGAGGTTGTGACATTGGGGGGTGGAAAGGTCCAGGTTCGCAGCTGTGGTGCGGATAGCGCAACGAAGGAGCTTGTCAGGATGCAAAGATTGGTAGCGCACGGAATATGAGGGCAGAAAAGAGGCCAGACTGGAGCTAGTCGAACCGAGTAGGTAGAAAAGACAGGGGCGCTTCAGGAGCTCGTGCAGGACACGGAGGAGCAGAGGAGCAGATGGGCAAATGCAGGCAGGTGGACGGAAGATTAGAAGATCAGAGAGACCAGAGCTTATGACAGGGAATAGCGGGAAGCACATTGACAGTGGCGCGCGATCACGAGCCCAGGGCAGCCCGTCTCATGCCAAAAGCCCACACGGAGACGCCCCGGCTGCCTCCGGAGGCATCCAGAGATCCAAATTAATGAGCTAAACGAGGCTTGAGTCTCGCGGAGCCTGTCCAAAAAGGTGGAGAGAAATGAGCTTTCATTGACCTGTCAGCCAACAAACATGACCCGACTCCCTCAATGCCAGCACGATTCTGGGATCCCTGCAATAAAACTCCCGGAGCACAAGGGAACATGGGGAATTCACTTGGAATTGCAGACTCCGTTTTTCTTTTCTGCCACCAATTGCCCTCGGCCAAAGCCGTCACTAGTTTTCCTTTTATCAATGGATTCGCCCCCTGCAGAACCGCCTTGATTTCCCCTTTGTCCATTCAACCTAGCATCACGTGACCGATATGCCCCTTTCCCCTGGGACGCGGTGGCCTAACACGAGAAAGGTCTGGTCCAAATTTATCGCGTCGCGCGTCTTTCAAGCGCCATCGAGATGTCTTGCAGCGTGTTCTAGCCGCATTCGTTCCAATGGGAGGAGTAGCAGGGGTGCGCTGCGCTCTCGCAGCAGCCATTGGAAACTCGACGTGGTGTCGCCCAACGCACCAAATTTGCCAATTGCTCTCCTTCGTAGACAGCGGCAATCTGTGATTTCCCATGCCATGACCACCAACTACTCGCAAACCGATCTCCCATGTGCTGAACTTCCGTGCGGAGCAAAGCGATTGTATGTATGTCAATTCATGTACTGACACGCATGCAGCTACACAAAAAGGGGGGAACCAGGTATTTTGGGAACCACAGCTACCCCAGCGCGGAGTACGCATTACGAGGACCAAACCTCTCGTCAACCGAGAGTCGAACTCCGCCATACTGCAGCCTCGTTCGTGTCAGCCTACAAATGTTGGGGTGAGCGGTTTTATGAACCGTCGCAACTGATGACACCGTCCAGCATGACATTAAGGGGACACATTGGCCAGCACTGATGATCAACGGAGCTTGGATGCCACTTTCAAATTCATGCCTGCCCCCTCTGGAGTTTCTATGCAGTCGAATTCCCTGCTGACATACAGAGGAACCGTGAACCTGCTTTGGTACAGACATGGAACGAACCTGTACCGACTCTCCGTACCCAGCCAGAACTGCACACACGGAGTACAAGAGCGGTTTTTGACACGTTCTGCCATCTCATACGGCACCAAGGCCAAGGGGATCTCCTGGGTTTAATGAGACTCATTCGCGGCTGCTGGAATGGTTGAACAGCATCAGTCACATCACATCAACTTGGTGTCAGATTACCTTTCCGAACTCCGTCCGCCCCGTGTCCGATCCATCCACCGCATCTCAGCCCTTGACGAGCAAAAGGATGCTGCCATCTGTTCGTATCTAAAGCCTAGCCACTCTCGTATACAAGTCTCTGTAAAGCAAACCCACTCACGTTGCCTCGGCCGGATTGTCGTCTTTATCCGTCGTCTTTTATCTGCGAGCAGGCGTCCAACTCCGGCGCCATGACAGACGGTGTGATGAGTTGTGTCCAACACTGTGGCTCTCAATGTCTTGGATTCTTGGCCCACGGCTCTGACGAAAAATGCTACGCAGCATATTCCCTCATTTCAGGAACTCAGCCATGGCTGTGCCACGATAAACCCACAACAAACACCCCCATTAGTATTATCTCGGAATGGTCAAGTTATTTTATCTTATTTTTTAGGTCATTGCCAACTGCACAGGACTCCCCACCCTGCCACCTTCCTAGGTAGGTATCCATTCTTGTGCTTCGGTATGTAAAGGTTGGGGAAATGTCGGCCTGCAATGACACTCTCATGCGTCGCCCGAGAGGCATGGGCGGCTTGTGCGTGGTTTATGATGACCTATCACAACGCCAAATGTCTCAATGCGCGGCATTAAGTGCAGCGCATAAATGCCTTGTAGAGCAGCGATACGTCCACGCAGGCATGAGAACGGCACTGATGAAACGAATAAAATAAAATAAATAGACAGCAAAGAACTTTTGGAGTCTTGGAATGACGCAGGCCCTATGTCTTCAGCCCTACCCTACGTCGCGCAAGTCACACCCATTTTATGCACCGATGTACGGAGTACGCAGCTATGTACGTCACCACGCCCAAGTTTTGCCAGCAGCCGACAAATAGCGCTTCTGCACCCGTCGTCGTTGGAACGCCACGGCGGGGACGGTTTAATGTTGGAGCGTGGCATTCATTGATGATTCAACCCGACGTCCTGGATGCGGGACGCCAGCAACAAGACGGATTTCCTTGTTGTTTCAAGCCCACCCGCCGAAAGGCAGTCTGCTGCATCTCGGTCTGGCATCTTTTCGTCGCAGGCACCTGCTCCGTACAGACAGGGCAGCGGCGGGTGATACAGGTCCTCCGCAGAGAGGCCAAAACTTACTATGGAGTCGGCCGCGGCTGTGCATGCGGTTTTGGCGCCATGACGGCGTTGACCCTGATTCTCCAGACTATTCCCCAAGCTCCGGGCGTCTCGGCTGCAGATGGACGACCAGCTAGTAATACTATTTAAGTCGTGCGTATTCCAACATGTCTGGTAACATGCTGTTGTCTGATGCCGAACCTCCCGCTTTGGCCAAACGCGGCGAGACAGCGTGACATACAGTGCGCAGAGCCGACAGAGGCACCGTGCAGGCCGGATAAGTGGCGTCTCCAGACACAGCAACAGCCCCCCAAGGAACCTGCAACCTGCCCCGAGCTTAAAGGACCTCTTGACCTCTTGAGCTTCTCCCCGTCGCGGCGAGCTTTTGGTCATCTTGCGTCTTGCTCTCTGCAGACCAAGTCTCCTCTGGCTCGCTTTTCTCGTCATGAGAATAAAGCCCACCCGTTTACTTTCGTCCTCGAGTATTAATTCTGTCACCAGCCAGTCGACAGGTACAATGCGGTCCAAGACTGACAAGACTGACAATGCGGGGGGCCCAGGAGGGGAGGCAGCCAGCGGTCTGGCCTTGAAGCTGGTCATTCTGAAGGTGCGCACACTCTCTGTCTTTTCTTCTCTGCTTTCCTCCTGCTATACGCCGAGGAGTCCCTGCCTCTTATGGCATGGCTTATCAATTTGCTAACGTTGCTGTCTAGGCTAGAAATTTGGCCGCAAAAGATCGTTCAGGCACTTCCGACCCAGTACGTCTAACCTGTGAATGCTTTTGTTGTTGTGATACGCTTACATATGCTGGAGGCGTCCGGTACGTGTCATCCAAGCAAGATGCTAACAAGCGGCGCAGTATCTCGTCATCACCTCGGGTGATAGTAGAGTTGTCACCCATTCAGTCTCGAAAACTCTCAATCCCGACTGGAATGTAATCGAAGAACTTCCCGTCAATTCAGCTCAGAATCTCCTCCTCGATGTCATCTGTTGGGACAAGGATCGTTTTGGCAAGGATTACATGGGCGAGTTTGACATAGCTCTCGAGGAGATTTTCCAAAACGAGCGGACCGAGGTCGAACCACGCTGGTTTCCCCTAAAGAGCAAAAGACCTGGAAAGAAGACCGGTGTTGTCTCTGGCGAGGTCCAGCTGCAATTTACCCTCCTTGATACGACCAACCCGGGAGCCTCCTCCAGAGAGATTCTGGACAAGTTTTCCGCTCTTGTTCGCTCCATTTCTGCATCTATGCCGTCGCCCAAACCGCACTTGACTCCCGAAGCAAACCAAGGCGCGACATCTATGCCTGGCCAGGAAGAACTTGGCGATGAGGAGGACGAGGATGACCTCACCGAATTCGATGATGAGGAAGGCGATGACCCATCCAAGCCGGAGACGGCCGAAAAGAGGCGCCGTAGACTTAGGATCAGGGGCCTGAGGAAGCGAAGAAGAGACAATCCTTACGCCTTTAACAATGGTGGTTCGGATGTTGTAGGCATCATCTTCCTCGAGATTGTCAAAATCACCGACCTGCCCCCCGAGTCTAACCTCACGCGAACAAGCTTTGACATGGACCCGTTTGTAGTTGCGTCCCTAGGCAAGAAGACATACCGTACACGCCGTGTCAGGCACAACTTAAACCCAGTCTACAATGAAAAAATGATCTTCCATGTGCAGGGCCACGAGCAGACGTATTCTTTTTCTTTCACTGTCATCGACCACGACAAATATTCTGGAAACGACTTTATCGCGTCCTGTAATCTGCCGGTACCGCAGCTGATCGAGAGGGCACCACAGGCCAACCCAGAGACTGGACTCTACGAACTACGGGAGCCGGATGGACACACCCCCTCAGCAACTAGATCCCGCTTCAAGAAGCTGGGCATGTCTCGGTCGTCATCCACACAAAGCTTGGGCAAATTGATGCGTTCGCAGGTGTCGAAAAGCCCACCCAACACCAACACTTTGTCACAAAGCACCAGTGTTGAAACAAGTCAGACGCCATCCGCCATGACCCTCTCGCCAGTCTCTGATGCACCTGCTAACCCGGTTGAGCCGTCAGACACTGTTGCTGAAGGTGAGGATGCAGATTTTCATGACTATGTGGTCCCCCTGAAGATGAAGAATTTGGATAAATGGGAGAGCAAACACAGCCCTCAGATTTACCTCAAAGCCAAGTACATGCCGTATCCAGCTCTGCGCCAGCAATTCTGGCGGGCCATGCTTCGCCAGTACGATACTGACGAAAGTGGTGAGATAAGCCGCGTTGAACTCACTACCATGCTGGACACGCTGGGATCTACTTTGAAGGAGTCTACAATCGACAGCTTTTTCCAGCGATTCCCCCACAAAGCTGCTGACAATGAAGAGACGTGGGATCTGACCATGGATGAGGCAGTGATTTGCCTGGAGGACCAACTCGAGGCCAAGAGCAAGCCTACGACAGTTGCAGACAAGGTCAAGAGCCTGGTTCCGGACTTGAAGCAACTTGGAATTCATAACAAGCCAGACATCACTGGGGATCTAAGCTCTGCCAACGTGTCAGGTTATTCCACTCCCCAGATCGTTGTTGAGCCAGAGACCCCCATTGACCCCAAGGGCTCCGGAGGAGAGGAGAGTGACGAGTTTGGCGACAGAGACGAGGAACATGTCGTAGAAATTCGCGAATGCCCCATCTGTCACCAGCCGCGACTCAACAAGCGTAGTGATACAGACATCATTACCCACATTGCTACTTGCGCGAGCCAGGACTGGAGACAAGTAAACACAGTGTTGATGGGTGGCTTTGTGACGGCCAGCCAGGCACAGCGCAAATGGTACTCCAAGGTCATTACCAAGATCTCCTATGGAGGTTACAAGCTGGGTGCCAACTCGGCCAACATTCTGGTGCAAGACCGCATGACTGGCCAGATCAATGAGGAGAAGATGAGTGTCTACGTCAGACTGGGTATCCGGCTGCTGTACAAGGGTCTGAAGTCGCGTGATATGGAGAACAAACGAAGTAAGTACTGACTAGCAAAGGAAACAAAAAAAAAACCATCTTATCTAGACGCAGAACGTTGTTAGAAACTGACATCTCATAGTCCGAAAACTGTTGAAAAACCTGAGCATAAAGCAGGGACGAAAGTTTGATGACCCTGCGTCCAGGGAGGAAATCGAAAAATTTATCGAGTTTCACGGTCTGGACATGTCAGAAGTTCTCTTGCCGATCGAAGAGTTTAAGAACTTTAACGAATTCTTCTACCGAGCACTGAAGCCCAACGCTCGACCCTGCTCGGCCCCCAATAACCCTGGCATCATTGTGTCGCCAGCTGATTGCCGAAGCGTGGTCTTCAACCAGATGACGCAGGCAACCAAGATCTGGGTCAAGGGGAGAGAATTCAGCGTCAAGAGGCTGCTAGGGGATGCTTATCCAAATGACGCCGCTCGCTATGAGAATGGCGCGTTGGGCATCTTCCGGTTAGCACCACAGGACTACCATCGATTCCACATCCCCGTTGATGGCATCATGGGCAAGCCAATCACCATTTCTGGCGAATACTACACAGTGAACCCGATGGCCATCCGGTCGGCGCTCGACGTCTACGGTGAAAACGTGCGCGTCATTGTACCGATTGACAGTGTGGCTCACGGCAGAGTTATGGTGATTTGTGTGGGCGCAATGATGGTCGGCAGCACAGTCATTACGCGAAACGCCGGCGATGAGGTAAAGAGGGCCGAGGAGCTTGGGTATTTTAAATTTGGTGGCAGCACGGTGTTGCTACTGTTCGAGCCTGGCAGGATGGTGTTTGACGATGACTTGGCAGACAACTCAAGCACAGCGCTGGAGACTTTGGTAAGTTTGCTCGTGTGACTCTTGGGTCGAAAATGGACTATTTGGAAGCTGACAAAGGACGCCAGATCCGGGTGGGCATGTCGATTGGGCACTCACCAGATGTGCCCCTACACACACCGGATATGCGCAAGAGCGAGGATGAAATCACCGAGGCAGAGAAGAAAGAGGCCAAGCGCCGCATCCAGGGCAACTTTGCCATGGAGCAGTCTCCCAGCGACAGTGGCGACGACGACGTCCCCAAGCGTAGAATATCTTATGTGCCAACCATGAACACAATGGCGGCGTCGGCCATGTAGGTGAAAGGTGACGGTATATTCTTCAACATGACGAGATTTTGGGGAGGGGCCGGGCGGAGTAACAGCAAACACCTTAACGTGTTTACGTGACGCTCTACAACGACGTCATGATTATTTCGGTTAGGTTATATGAAGCGATCAAGCGGTATGAAGCAGGAGAAAAAATTGGTCCATGTAGCGACTCGAGGGGGTTTAGCGGTCGGAGGTCTAATGTACAGCATGTTGAGCAATGGCATTTCTGACACTGCTTGCTGATGGATTAACAGGCGTAAGCGTGCATGATGAAGCCGGTGTCGAGTCAGTCCTCGACAGCCAGGGTCGTATGGCATGTCCCTTGATCTGTTTCACGGACAAGCACTTTGCATAGAGTAAGACTCGGTCCAGACGTGGGCAAGACAAGACGACGCCGCTGTGGGTTGGGCATGCAACGACGTGCTGCGGATAATGATCAATTTAACTGGTAAAAAAACCCATCTTGAATCGGCACATCTGGCCCCGAGTATATAATATAAAACAAAACCATTGCCTGCAATGCAACAAGAATCCAACATGTGTACGCGTCCGAAAACCCATCAAAGCCCCAGATCAGATTTCAACAGATAGGCCATCAATCTCAATACAAAACATGCCTGGTCCAAAAGAAACCCCATCCCCAACGCCGGTTGTGTGTAGGAAGAAAAAAACCACATAAAGTCTCCGTCTCTACCGGGCACTCGCCGACGAGTCCCTCCGCGTCGAGGCGTCGGAGCGGTCGCTGTCCATGGACCGCTTGCCCTCTGCGAGCGGCGACCTCGACCTCGACCTGGTCCGCAGCAGCGCCAGGTCCTGCGGGCTGCTGCCGCCGCCGGGGGCAGTCGTAGCAGCGGGGCGCGACTGCCTCCACGAAGCGTAGAATTGCTTGCACAGGTGTGCCGACATGGTGTACGTGGGCGACATGGCTCGTGTGTGTGTGTGTGTGTGTGGACTCGGCCCAAAAAAGGTGTTTAAACAAGGCTTATTCGTCGTCCGCGCAAAGAGGGCAGACGGAAGATTTGGTAAAATTGTAGTGCGTATAAAAACAAACGTGAGGATATCTCTGAAAAAGAAGAGAGGTTTTTGGAAACGGCGTGCCTGGCGCTTTTTGTTCGACCAGACCTGGCACACACCTCACACGCAAAGGTACAAAGTACGCAAGTGTCGTTCGATGATGGGCAGTGGGCATCCACCCGGCCGGTGGGCTGATGTTGAACGAGGCCAGCGCAGAGTGGGCGGGCGCCTTTTGAAACCCCCAGAGACCAACTTGAGCAGTTGGTCCTTTTAATTAAAAAAGGGGAAGGTTGGCACGCTCTTTTTTTTCTTTGGACAAAGAAGATTCGAGTTTGCTTTTCCGTCAATGGATCAGGTTTCATCGGGGGTTGGTCGCGGCGAGACGGCAGGCGCGGCGACCCTTTTGTACCCTTTTCCTCGAGAGGGGGGGGGGTTGCGTGCCTGCCGCTTCCCGCTTTGGCAGCGCGTGCCGGTACGGAGTACCTACTCGGCTGTTTGTTACAAAGCCACGACTAAGGACGGACAAATCGACCACATCCAACGTCTCGCTAGCTGCAGGCCGGTGGCCTGACTGAGAGGGTGCCTGCGGACGGCGGGGTGGAAGAGTGGCACCACCTGCCTGCCCTGCCTGGCCCTTTGTTCCCAGATGTCGCAATTCACGCCCAGCTGGCCTGAACCGGCGGGGCCCCTTCAGGGAGGAGAGGAGAGGAGAGGAGAGGGACAAGTTGATGTCATCCGTCAAGTGGCATCGCGTGCCCATGCCGCCTTTGGCTGCCGAGTCAACCACCAGACGCTGCGAAACCACGGCGCCTGGTGCCCCAACCCCCATTGCGCAAACACGAGTCCGTAGTTACGCAATACTACTGACTCTGCGCACGCATCAGCCTGACCAATGGCCGTGGCTGTAATCCTGCTGACCTGCTTCCAAGTTTCGGCCCCGCCGCAGGCCGTGCACCTGCGCGACACTTCACTTGCATCTCGACCTCGCATGGCATTTCCTGCTCAACTCGCGCCTGGCTCCGCTTCCCACTCGTCACGGTGTAAGCCTGCTACGCCTCACCTCGATAGTCACCAGTAGCTCTGTTGTACCTTGAACCTGCACTCAAACACCACTCCTTGCTAATACAATACTGCCTCAAGTATATACACTACTCGCTACACCGGGACATACAGCTTGTTTCATTCGAGTAGACATGCATATAAAAATGAATGAAAGGGAAAAAAAAAAAAAGAGACACACAAACAGGTCCCCAGCACTCAAGTGTTACCACACGCCTCGCTTGCAATCGAAAATGAAGCCCTCCCTTCCCCAGAAAGATTAATACCATGCATATAAATACCCAAAAAAAGTTCGGCAGCAGCTGAGTTGCGCCATGTAATGTATGCAAGGGATCCATAGTAGCAACTGTCGTCTGCTCATGCTGCTCTGCCAAAAATATACAACTGATTTCCATCAGTCTATTTTCCACACGCTGAATGGATCGTGTATCTTGTTCAAACATCATTGAAGAAGTGAACGACATTTGGCCCTCGTCATGTCGAGTATGCTGCAGTTTGAGTTCTGATTAGCCGAAAAGAAAAGAAAAAGCACCGCTGTTCTCAGTCCGCAATCGCGCTCTCATCTGCTAGCTGCGATGCTTCTGCGCCGTGCTTTTCCGAAGACACCGTGATATTGGCTCGCGCTTTCTGCTGAGCCTCCACGAATCGTCCCCAGTGTTCTGGATCACTGTCTCTCATGCTACGGAAGAGCACATCCTTGTCCTCCTTGAATGCTCGCACCGCCCCCTTTTCCTTGACCTTTTCAAGCAGCTCGCCACCAATGTCTTCCGCAAGTTCCACCAGCATTTGCGAATGCTTTGGATCCGATCCAATGTCGTCAATCGTGCTGATGAGGTCAAATTGTTCCTTGCGTACAAATCCTGACCGGAAACGGTGCCCGGCACGGAGCACCCGTCCTTCCTCTTCTGCCAGTTCCTTGGATAGCATCGAGTTGGACCTGGACAATGGCTTGGGCGCGTGAATTTCTGCCTCGTCCTCCCCGTCCGATACCGCAACCGCCGAGTCGTCTCCCGTTGGTCCAGCGTGCGCTGGCTCCTCGCTCGATGTCGAAGACGTCTTGCGCAGCTCGTTGCTGTTGGGCGCATTTGGCGGCGCCTCGCGCGTGTCGGGAAATTCGTCTTCAAATCTCTTGATAATGCCTTGCAGTGTTTCGTCCAGGAACGTCAGCTTGCGCAGATTCACGTCGTCGCCCGGCTCAGCCCGAGCCTTGTGCAAGGCTGGCTGCAGACGCTGTCGAATCTTCCTCGCCCCAGCCAGGAGATGCTTCGACATGTCCTTGGCCTTGCCACCGGTCGGCAAGCCACTCAGAGCTGGAGAGTCGCTGCCATCTTCCGCACCTCCAGCAAACTCCCCCGACTGTCGGTGGGAGTCGTCGCTCCGGTTCTTGAGACAGCATGCCAAGGCCTTGACCACCCCCGTCCCTCCTATGACGTAGTCCTCGTCTGGTGTGTCTTCATGGTCATCTTCCGGTCCGTCTTGCTCGAGCACATCGTGTCCCACGAGGTGGGCAAGAACGTCGGGGTACGCAGGAATCTTGCCGTCCTGGAGCTCAGACTGCGACTCGGACATGGCGCTGGCTATAACCGCGCTGATGTTCGTGTCGGGAATTCTTTCCATGTTGCGGAGGCAATACGCTACTACCTGCTTCGCCATGGCCTTGACAATCTCCCCCGATCCTTCACTGGGTACTTCAATGTCGACACACACCAGGCTGCTCGATATTCTTGCTGCGGCCATGAGTGATGCGTACAAGGCGCAAGCTTCTTCCTGTGCTTCCTCCGTCTTGGCATCTGCGAGCTTCACCAGCTCATTGTTGCCCAACAAATTGACATGTGCCAGGTTGTGCGCTTCCGGTAGTACCTCAACTAGGGCGATGGCTTGCTCTGAACTCATGTTTACGTCCTGCAAGTGAATTCGTTTTAAATCTTCCAGCTTGGGGAGATATCTGAGAATTCTTGTTAGCATCCCCCCAATCTTCCAGTTTCACAGCGTCAGGGGTTGCTTGAAAGCTTACCTTCTCAAGAGGCCAAGTGCGCTGGGCTTTGTCTGGAACAATTCTTGGTTGTGTGAAAGGTCAATAAATCGAAAGCCCCTCAGCTTGGCAATCACCGGCAACACCTTTCCAAGACTCGACGGAGTCAGATTGCAGCCTGACAGGCTAAGCGCCCAAATGGGATGATGCTCGTCCAAGCAACCAGCCAGGGTCTCGATATGCTCATTAATGTCGTTTCCGCCCAGGTCGAGACCTTCACAGAACCCACCAGACAAGTATCTTACCACATGCCTTATGCCGTCTGCATCGAGAGAGTTGTGTGCTAGGCCTAATCGTCGAACCCCGCATTTGATAATGCCGTCCATGATTGTGCCCAACTGCTCCATACTGGGTTCCGTCTCGCCGATATTCACCATCTCTAGAGTTGAACCACCCAGTCGATCGGCCATGGCCTTTGAGAAGACATCTGATATCGAGCGAGGAATGTGGATGCCGTTTGACAAGTTGCCATTCTTGGCAGCAGGCGCCTGTTTTGGAAAGGGTATATGCGAAATATCGAGATATTTCAGTGATCGGCATTTGTACAGGAACAACGAAATATGCTTCCAGCCGTCGGGGCCAAGCTTGTTATTTTTGATGACAACCCGCTCAACAACTCCGCCTTGTGCCTCGATCTCGTGTTTAGGCTTCTTACGCCGTGAGGTTGGAGGCATCTTTGCTGCCAGTAGACCAGCAAGAATCACACGGAGGCCCTCATCGCCCAACCCACAATTCTCCAAAAGGATCTCTTTGACTGGAACCACAGCGAGATAGTCTCCAAGTGTGATTAGGTCTGGAAGTTGAAGATAGTAGTCAGTCAGATCCAATTTGTTCACTGTGCCAGCAGAGATGTTGGAATTGGCCTTGTCCATCAATTGTTCCGTTATCTTCTTAAGAATCGGAGTTTCGCGCAACTGGCAACAACGACGATATATTCTAGCAGGATTTGTGGTTGGATGAGATGATGACTTTGGAGTTGTGTTGCCGCTGGGGGCTTCCGATGATGAGTCTGTGCTGTCATAGTGAATTTCAATCGGCACAGAGCCGTTGTCTTCGGCGAGTTTTCGACGCTTCTCTTTCCTAGCTTTCCGCTCTTCCTCGCTTCTTTTCTTCTTCTCCTTCTTCTTGGTTGTCTCCTTCTCCTTCCCAGGCTCAGCAAAAGAATTCTCGTCGGCAGCGCCATCATTTGTACCAGCTTCGTTGTTGAGGTGTTCTGTGTCGGGATTGGTTGTGTCGTTTCCGCTGGTACGTTGACCGGCCTCCTCGGCTTCCTTCTTGGCTTCCACTGCCTGAGGGTTCTTCAGCGCGTCTCCTTCACCATGCTCTGTGAGTTTCTTCTTCTGTGCCTTGTCCAGCGGTTTTGTTTCCTGAGCTTCTCCATCAGCATACTTGGGCATGGGAGCAATCTCAACATCCACGCAGAATGAAACTCGTCTAAGCTTAGCCTCCCTCAGCTCCGAAATGCTGCATCTCTCACGGTTTTGATCGATATTCAGAATCTTGCGCTCGACCAGGCCATTTCCAAGTTTCCCATTTACTATGCTATTGGTGCTTGATGATGACAAGCGTCGAAAGACGCCCAGAAAGCCAGCTTGACTGGCCTTGGGCGGAGCCGGGGTATATGGGCTGTTGCCTTCGGGTTTCGTGGCGGCATGTTGTAGAACGGCATTCCTGGTTGGATGTAGTTTTGGTGGCATCGGCTCTAGGGTGTCATCCGGAGGCGGTGAGCCGGACAACGGGGGTGGTGCTGGAGACTGTGACGCTTGGTCTTCAGTTTTCTGTTGTGGCTCCTTGTGGTGAAGATGATGCAGGGAATGGTGGTGGGCGGGTGTACTGCTCGGTGGCGAAGTAGTAGCAGAGCTAGTGAATTTGGCGGAAATGTTTGAAAACCATGAATTACGTCGCTGAGGAGGAGTTCCATTGGGCCCGGGTTTATTCTCTATTGAGCCGGATCGTGACAGTCGTCTTGATGCACTGGTGGAATTTGTTGGGCTGGGAGTAGGGTGTCCATTTTGCTGTGGAGGTGTATCCTTTGCAATCGGTGTCCCTTGGGGATTGCGAGCATCTTGCGACGGTGTGGGAATAGCTCGCGGTTGCGTTGGAGCCGATGCTGTCGTTGGGGGCGAGGTGGACGGTTTGTTCGTCCTATCTGTTGGGATATGTCAGCAAGCTAGGTCAAGGCTCAGGGTGTTTTTGGGCTGCGCAAGACGAATTTCATGTCCATGTTGGCTAAAAGACGAAGGCTCACCTCTTGGCGACCCCTGGGTCATCCAGCTGACGTCGATGCCGTGAACTTGCTCCATGGTGCCAGCGGGAAGCTCGTCTCGCTCGACTACTCCACAGGACACAGCATGGACGAAAGACGCAGACAGGAACAGCAAGCAAGACGATACAAAATGGGGAGAGGTCTAGCGGCGCAAAGGGACGATGCTGTCAGCTTCGACGCCGGACAACAGGTGGCGAGTACAGCTGCGGTATTGAATGGATGGAATGGCGGGAAGACGGTTTGCCTTCTGGCAACTTGATAACAGTAGTCGAAAGCGGGTGAGAGTCGTTGGACGTGTGGACTGGATGCCGATTTCTCAGCTAGGCGACGGCTGGAGGTGGGTAGGCACGCCTTTCAATGGCTGCTTCTTCGGTAAGATTAAGCTTGGGAATGGAGGGCTTCCGTCCAATGAACCGTTTTGACGGCAGACGCCTCGCCAAGTTGCAAAGGTCTGACAGAGGCTGACATGGACTCACAGACACGGACTTGGACACGGGCCAACTCGAGCGGAACTACCGAGCTGTTCCGGGACCTTATCACGCGGCGGCGGGGTAATCAATATTCGTAGGGCCAATGTTTCTTGTTGAGCACGGCCAGACAGCGTCGTCGATTGGAACGCTTTGCCCGTGCCATTGGACTCAGATTGGTGATTTTCGAGGCTCTTCCGTCATGGACCCTCCAGCGAGCCTTCAGCACCCATCACCACTTCATGACGTCTCCACTCCACTCCATGCTCTGGCCCGCTGAGCAATTCGTGGGACTCACGGAACCCTGGCGCATAGGACTACTAGGGCTAACAGACTGGGCCCTCCCAATGCCGCAACGCAGACCTGGTTCCTTGGCGTCGCGTGCCTTGAACGTCGAATGAGAGTACTAGCAATATTGCGGTGGGCAATCGGAATGGGTAAAATAAATTGCATCGGTTTTCTGATAAGCTGTTCAAATTGAATTCTGTTGCAAAAAATGGTTTTCGCTTCAAATGTGACGTGAGGCAACTGCCTTGGACTGCCGAACCCACAGTCGCCAGTCCAGCAACTAAATTAGTTACCCCGTAACTTACGGAATACCCCATAGTTCCTTCCCTTCCTCGCTTGGTGAACTTATGCACCACTGTGCATGCATCAATACATACATACATACAGTATGCAAGTAGTATCGATGCCCACAGTCAAAGCATCAACCACCCGGGCCAAATGAAGCCTCGTATGCAAATGCTTGAGAACTGGCTTGACTCGCGAACCACCCTTATAGTCATGATTTATCCGCTGGTGAACTCCACGCTTCATGCTCCTCCAACGGCGCCTGGCTAATCTGTCAACCACAGCATCCATCCCATTGCCGAGCGAGGAGCGAGGAGTGTAGTTGCATCGGTCTACGCAGGGTCCTGTCAATGACTGAGCCACCTCCAGACCACCTGACCAAGGACAAGAAGAGATCGTCAACAAGGCTCCCCATCCGCCACTCTGCAGCACCAGACGGTTAATAAGTGGATAGGCCCAAACGCCATCGCCAGTCTTTCCGACCATTCAGTGTCCCGCGAGTAGGCGATGGGAACCACCAGACGTCTTTGCTTCACAATTATCCGGCCAAACACTTGCGTGTGTGTGCGCCGTCCGAGTCTTCCGTAACCGTGCTCCAGACTGCGCCCGAGGAAAACCATCTCCACTACAGCCGGCCCCTACCATGGCTCGATGTCCGTTTGAGAGTTGAGCGGAGAAGGGCTTGCTGCCAGCCAGGCCAACTGGGTCGGTTCCTCGATGCTTATGCCCCTGGCGCCACCAGCCTTGTCTTCATCCATAGCCGCGCGGTGCCTTGACGATAAACGACCCAGTTGTATGTTGGACCATTTACCTTGTTTGATGCCGTCTCCGAGTCTTGAGCCAATTTGACCCCGTATCCCCCGAGCCTCCCGTAGCCTTAGTTCCGGTTCCTGAAATGGCTGTCCTACGCCATGTGGCCGTGTCGTGTGACAAAACAAAGGAACGGACCAAAGGAGAATCGAAAGGAGTAAAGTGACGTTTGCAAATGATGGGCACCAGCACGTTGTACTCGACACCAGCTTTGGCAAAACGTATAGGTGGACGCACTTTTGGTCTTCTGTCTGTCTGTCTGTCATAAACAGTACTATAATTGCATCAACTGCTCAACGCGTTGCCAACAAGGCGTCCCCGTGGTGGAATGTTTCTAGTTTGTCCGTGCTTTGTGAGTATATGTCAACTCCTCGAGTAGTCCTATGAAAACGGCCTGATCCCATCAAGGGCACTTACACATAGACATCTACCTCGATATTTTAGCTGGAGTCGAGATTTTCCCTATACGGCAACCGCCATGGAACGATGAAACCATGACTTGCCTCAGCTAGAGCAACATCTCCCCGTTGCTGCACTCAATCAAGGTAAGCCAACATGCGCTCATCCATGAATAGATCGCAATGCCACAGCAGCGGCCACGCACCTGCTGCACGAAGCACAAGTTATCAACCATATCTTGCACAGATGCTGTGTTTGGAAACCTCGGTCGATGCCCGATATGGCTTCATCGGTTGCTGCCAAGAATGGAGTCCTGGCATGTACGCCATGAGTTCGGTCGTATCCCAGGTTTTACACTTACAGAATGCCTGTCATGGTCAGATGCCAATAGTTTTATGATGGATTTGAATCATCATGGTTCATGCATGTTAGTGGGACTGTCATTATTCATAGTCCAAGCCCGGATAGAAGGCAACTTTGCAGTTTACAGGAAGGAGTGCTTCGCCTTTGTGTAGCATAAATAGACGAAACACCTCCGGCTTTGCAACCTCCGGTAGTTTCACTCAACTGTTCGATACAATCATTATTCGCTTTGTTTCGCCATGCCTCACCAAATCTCCAACTCACCGTTGGCCAAGTATACTCATCCTCCCGAGACAAAAGAGAGTCGTAAGTAGGGGGGCTTTCCTCCAACTCTCAGCATCAAAGAAGCACGAGGGTGTTCACTGTTGACAACCTGCAGTCTCCTATGCTGACCTCGTCACTCTTGACCTTTCCGAATATGACAAGCCAGGAGGAATGGAAAGGCTAGCCGACCAGCTCAGACAAGCAGCTCACACCATCGGTTCGCAACCCCCTTTCCCCAGCAACAGCCCCTGGCGGCACGAACAACCCTGACATGAAGGCATTCCCCAGGCTTCTTCTACATCACCAACATCGGCCTCACCCAATCCCAAATCGACCAACAGTTTGCCATTGCAAAGGCCTTCTTCGCCCTGACCCCTTCGGAAAAGCTCCAGTTCCGCGCGCCCCTCGAGGATGGCAACTACAACGGCTACCGCCCCCTCGGCTCCGTCGAGATTCTGCCCGGCCTCGACGACAACCTGGAATTCTACAACGTCTTCAAGTTCCTCCCGCAGACGCAACGGCCGCAGCCGCAAATCATAGGCCAATACGCGTCGCAAATTGAGCATTTCCAGCGACACATGCACGAAAATGTAACCCGCAAGCTCCTTCGCCTCGTTGCGCACATACTAGAGCTGCCCGAGGACGTCTTGGTCAACGGGCACCGGTACGAGGCAAATTGCGACAGTTCCCTGAGGTACATGATGTACCGGGCTAGGTCGGAAGCCGAGAACGAGAAATACAAAGGTCTATATCTGCGTGGGCATTCGGACAATGGGACACTGACATATGTCTTTCAACAACCCGTTGCTGCGTTGCAGGTGAGGCGTGGCCCGGATTCGGGGTGGGAGTATATACGCATTCCGGAGGGCAAGGTGGCTGTGAATATTGCGGATATACTTGAGTTCTTGTCGAATGGGTACATCAGGAGCGGCATACACAGAGTAGTTGCGCCGCCGGGTGACCAGGCGTGCATGGATCGGCTGGGCCTGTTGTATTTTGTGCGCCCGAGTGACGACTTGCCACTGAAGACGTTGGACAGCCCGTTCCTGAGGAGCGTGGGGTGTGGGAAGGATGGGAAGAGGCATGATTTGGATATTTCGGCAACTGAGTGGGTGAGGGCGAGGGTGAGGAAGAATTGGAAGGGGTCAGTGAGGGAGGGCGATGATACCGGGGAAGGGTTTCTGGCAAAGGTGTTTTATGACTAGTCGGGGCTGTGATTTCTGTGGGCATGTTTTTACGCATCACTATAAGGTGAATTCCTAACCTTGTCACCATTGACTCCTTCCTGTCATGATCTGAGTGCGAGGTATGGCTCGGGAGCACTCAAAGCTGGAGAGAACACAACCCCCCCTTGCGCAATGGACAACTCGCACCACGGCAATGATCTAGAACAATATCATTCTTCTGGACCTAAGCATAAATTCAAAGCTCCGCGCGCCGAGACTCCAGGAGGGTGGGCGTGAGACCCCCCTCGGGGGCTGAGACAAGGTGATGACGAGCTGCGCTGGCCTGCAGAACTCCATGTACAGAGTGCTCCTCATTCGCGTCCACCACAAAGTCCGTCCCTCAGCTCCCTCTCACCCTACCGTCTGCGCGCTGTCCGCAGCAAGATCCGGACAAGACGGCTTGCTCACTTACACAGGCGGTGTGCCCCTGAATACTACCCTCCTCCCACCCGCAATGAGGCTCTTTGAAGGCGGTGTGCTTCCTTGATGGGGGATTTCTGCTCCTCGGACGAATGAATACGAGGCGTGTGTTTTTTCCTCCCAGTGTCTCTGTGTCAAATCCTAGAGGGACGGCCGAGTTGGCCTCGTAGCCTTGTAGTCGCATCCAGCGGCTGTCCTGAATGGACATAGCAGACCCAGCTGTTCATTTTCCAAAGCTCTGGCACCAAAGCTCTGGCACGCTTCTGCTGAAGAAAGCCGTCGACTAACAACTTTAGAATGGACCTTTGTCCACTGACGCAACTTGTACGGCGCATTACAGGACGGGGGGGTCGTGTCTCGGCGGTACGTCTCTTGAGCCCGACAGCGGCACTTTCTTTCCCACAGCTGGGCGTTGAGGAATATCCTTCGCTGGCGGTTTGCCGTGGTGCCCGTGGACCGTGGTGATGATTGAAACAGTATGCTCGGCTTGGTGCTGGTTGGGTTTTCACACACGGGAGTTGGGCTCGTAGATGTCCCCCCCAGAAACCCATCTGGCGGCGCGAACCATACCGAGACGAACGGCACATAGCTCTGTATCGTCGACAGTCGCGGCCTCTTGTTCGACAGCCTCCTCCGTACAGAGAACATATGCGAGAAATCTGTCACCCTGCTGCATACAGGGTTCACTGGCCACCTGTAGACATGGATTCTGCCCTCCCCCTCCCCCCTTTTTCCACCCTTCCTGGCTTCTATAGGTGCTTTTGCTGGTCCCGTCGGCACGGAACCAAAGTGACATCACCTTCAGGGTAGAAGATTTCCCAAATAGGTGATTGAACCTGACATGGCGGCTGTTTCGCTGGGCTTCCCCGTCACCACCACTAGATATATTTGTTAGCGGCGCGAGGCCATACAGTGTAAATATCCTTCACTGACCCCCCTTCGCCATCAAATCCATTTTATTGTAGGGGCCTTTTTGGTAGTTCTTGACGCTTCTTGCTTTGTTAGCATTGCTGTTCTGCACGTTGGCCCCCTCGCCATAGAGAGCCTTCCCTGCGTCTACTTGTGTTCCTTCTTTGGCCTTGTTTCGTTTCGTTTCGTTTCATCCCGCGCTGTATTGTTTGATGTCTTACACTCGTCCTGCTGCCTTCTTTGCAATACAAGCAACTATCCCAGGGCCTTGAAAAGCTTCCATCATACTGCAAGCATGGACGCAGGACGCGGGTCTCGAGGTTTGACAAGACGATCCTTTTCCCCCAAATGATCGAAAGAAGAAGGGACCATGCCGTTCCCGCTGACCAATACCGGCAGGCACTGCATCTGACGAGGACTATGAGGATGGCTTGTACACGGACTACAGCCACAACGGCGAGGTCGAGGATGAGCATGGCACGTACCCGTACGGAATAAGGCGCTACCTTCACGACCACCAATCCCCATTGCACAGGCTGCACCATCACCTGGCCTCCTTCTCAGACTCGGAACGGTACGCCCGGGTGCCGGGGCAGATGCCATCGTGGCGAATCCAGGACGGCGTCGAGTCGACGCACCCGTTACGCAGACTCAGGCCGAGCCGCGCAAGCGACATCGAGCACCAAGCCCGCCGCCGCCAAAGCACAAGCACCGTCCACTCCTCGCCCTCTCATCAGCAGTCCGTATCCAGCAGGTCCCCGTCCCTCGTGTCCCTTCATCCCGCCCGCAGCTCGGACCCAGACTCGCGCGAGCCACCCTCGAGCTACCAGACGACCACGCCGGCGCCGTACCAACCGCCGCCTGAGAATGCGGCGGCAGACGAGCTGGCCGGCCCAGAGGACCAGGCCGGCGGACATGGCGGAGGGCCTGGCATCGACGGGCCGGACATGTCCATGTCGGAGGCGACCACGGCCGGCGGCAGTGCCGATCAGCAAGCTGCCTTCTGGCGTCTTTACCAGAGCATACCCATAAGCGTTCCCTTCATAGACGACTTTGACTTAGACGACTTTGGTGTCCTTGAGCCACTTGAACCATGCGACTGGGACGAAAACTTCAATTTGGAGATGATTGACGCTGAATTCGAGGCGTTTGAGCAACAGGACGACGCCGCCCAGTAAATGATGGCTTGGCGGATGATATATGAAACGAGCCGCCAGACGGCAGGGACCAGACTGGACCAGACTAGGCAGGCGCAAGCGGGGTCATTGATGGGGCTATTTGCAAGTTCACGACATCATCACGGGGAACATAGCGCATTACAGGTGTTTTTCTTTTTTCCTTCATTTCTCTTCTTTTCTTGTAGTTAACTACGCATGTCATCATTCCAGTCATGGAGTCGTGTTTTTTTTCTTTCCTTCATTTCTCTTCTTTTCTTGTAGTCAACTACGCGTGTCATCATTCCAGTCATGGAGTCGTGTGTGTGGTGGGCAGCACGGAGGATTTGGTATTCATTGAATTTATAATCGAACTCGAGACCGTTGCCCAAACTCCGAGAACCAGGCCTATTCCGGCCTACCCTTGAACAAAAAAATATCCTCGTCACTGCATCTTGGATTCTGAAACGGGACAAGGTCCCCAGTCCCATTTTCTCCCGTACCATTTTCCCATGAAATCAGTGGCATTCCCTTTACTCCTCGGCGAGAATAGCCTTGATCCTCTCCTGGACGCGCTTCTCCTTCTCGGCCTTGGTGGACTTGGTCTGTCTGTACTTCTTGGAGATGGCCTTCCACTCCTCCTTGGTCTTCTTGGGGCCGTCGCTCTCCACCTTCTTCCAGGGGTCGGCGCGGATGGCGGCGTGGGCCTCGGTGTAGAGGTCCTCGAGGCCGTCGGCCTCAAGACCGTCGTCGATGTACTTCTGGAACTGGCTCTGGTAGCGCTCCTCGTCGTCGTCGGCCAGAGTCTCCATGTACTCGGCGACGTGGCCGCCAAAGATGTACTTCTGGAGCACCTCGGAGTCCAGCTCCTCCGACTCCATGTCGTAGCCGGGGAAACGCTTCTCAGAGTGGGGGATGAAGATGCCGCCGTCCGAGGCGCCCTTCATGGCGCCAAAGACACGGGCGCCGGTGGAAGTGCGGGCAAGGCCGACGTCGAGGAAGACCTTGAAGGGGCGGCGCGGGCCGTCGTCGGTCTCGGCAACCTCGGTGAGGGTGAACTCACCATCGGCCTCCTCGACGCCGAGGAAGTCCTTGTCAAGGCCGAGCTTAGACAGGGCACGGCGGGCAATCAGGAGACCGGTGGCGTAGGCGGCGGCCCAGTTGGTCAGGCCGTGCTTGATGCCGTAGGCCTTGAGCTCGTGGCCGTAGGCCGAGGCAAAGATCTTGTCGCCAGTGATCTCGGCAGACACTATCTGCATGATGATGTCCTTGTTGGTGAAGCGGACGACCAGGCGGTACTTGGGCGCATTGTACTTGTTCTTGGCCTGGGTGATGAGGCGCTTACGGGCGTAGTAGTCGGTCTTGCCTTGACGTCTGCGCTTGTACTTGGTTTGGTAGCGGCTAGGGACCACAGTCAGTACAATCCATTCCTTCATATTCACGAGATAGGCCTTGACGAGCGAAGCGAGGCCCAAAAAAAAAGGAACATACCTGTAGTAAGCGCTGTTCTTGACCAACTTGTGGAAAGGCTATTCATAAATCCCCGAGTCAGCAATTTGCGCTTCAGACTTGCTCGTCCTCCTTCCGAAGCAACTTGCAGTGACTCTTGTGACCACGAGCAAAAATCGACAAATGCAGGCATTTCTGCCATTGATGAAGAAATTGAGACATTTCGAGGATGATGCCGCTCTTTCGAGCGCTCGTATCCTGTAGATAGGCCTTTCAACTTACCATCTTGACGGTGATTACCAACGACGGCTGGGAATTTGCTGTCGGAAGGTTGATGGGTTGGTGATGCGGAACAAGAAAAATGAACAAGGCCGATTTGGTGGGGGATATTTTTCAAGCCCTAAGCGTGTGACACCCCTGCTGTGGGTGGACTCGCTCGCAAAAATGCCCCACTTTGCGTGACAGCCGCAGGGGTCGTCGTCTGAGTCGGGTTGGTTACGATTCACGTGACCGTGAAGCTCCTTTCCGCAGACGTCTTTCAGTGACGTTGTTTGCGAACCGGACTCTGTTGCATTTACTGGAGTGACCAGACATTAGCCATCTTCTATAAAGTAACTTACCTAGCAGTAGAATATTATTGCCAACTGTCGCCGCAACCGTTGGCTAACTGTTACACCTGCCATCTCGTACTCCAGCTATCCCAGGGCTAGTCTTGGTCGAAGTTCTTCACCTGCGCCTTCTTTCTTCCATCACTTTTATCAAGAGGCGGTGGTCAATGCTAGAACTTGCAAACCCAATTATAGCGTGATAGCCAGGCACCTGATCTAGTCGATATCGTTGTCTCTCCTGAATGTACATCTACGGATCCACCTGGGAATTCCTTTTACCCATCATGGACATCAACATTTTCTTCTAGTAAATATGCCTAATTCTCGAAAACTCATAGAATTAATAGAGTTTCCTGTTTTTCTTTCTTTTCAACTCATATACACCATAATTCTCCCAAATTCCTTAGTAGCACAAGAACTGAATCCTTGCATCGCAATCGTGCTGCATCCCGGGTAGCCACAGGTCGTCCACAAGAGCAAGAGGTCAATCATCACTACCCCGACTCGGGCGCTGATGCCCCGTTTGCTTGTCTTCCTTGAGCTCATCAGTACAGATATATGGCCGGGACAGCCGTTTCTTGTTTCCGTGACCGACATCCGTCACGTCCTGACATTGGTGATGCACCCACCTCCTCGCAGTTGAGGCTCCAAAATTTCTGCCTCAGGCAGAACGAGTCGATTTGGACCCGCCAAAACCAGTCTGGTACCTAAGCTAGGAAGGAACCTAGGTCCCCAGCATCCAGCTTCATCGCAACCGAGGTTGTCGCAACAAGCAGCAACTACACACTTTGCTCACCATGGCCCTCTCAGCTACAACGACACGGCACCAGCCTTGAAAGCACCACCTCCGCCCAGTCTCTCAGCCAAACAATCCCACTCCATGTCTCTCCTAGGCGTAGAAGACCCCCCATAGACCAGATCCTAGAAGCAATCGACGAGATGGCAGCCAGCAAGCAGCCCAAAGTGCTCCTATTCGATATTGGTGGTGTCTGTGTAAGTTGATTCACCCACCTCACCCCATTACAAAACCCAACTAACAAACCCACTCCCCCAAGGTCGTGTCCCCCTTCCAGGCCATCCTAGACTATGAAATCAGCCTCAACATCCCGCCCGGCTGGGTAAACTACTCGCTCGCCCAGTCCGCGCCCAATGGGTACTGGCACAAGCTCGAGCGCGGCGACATCCCCATGGACGCCGCCTTCTTCGCCGGCTTCAACAGCGACCTGCACCGCCCGGAGCAGTGGAGGGCGTTTTACGCGCGCGAGGCGGCCAGGACGCCCTCGCTACCGCGGGAGACGCCGCCCGTGCCACGGCTCGACGGCGAGTGGCTCTTCAACGAGATGATGACCAAGTCCAACGCCCCAGACCCGTGGATGTTCCCAGCCCTGGAGCGCCTCCGGCGCAGCGGGCGCTACATTCTCGGCGCGCTGAGCAACACGGTCATCTTCCCGCCGGGCCACGCGCTCCACCGGGGGGACGCGCTCGCCGACCCCGTGAGGAGCCTGTTCGACGTCTTCGTCTCGTCGGCGCACGTGGGGCTGCGCAAGCCCGACCCGGGCATCTACAGGCTCGCCGTGCGCAGGCTGGACGAGTTTGCGCGCGCAAACGCGCACTCCGAGAGGGGCAGGCGGCTGGGCTGGGACGCGGGCGTGCAGGCCGCCGACGTGCTGTTCCTCGACGACATTGGCGAGAACCTCAAGGCCGCTAGGAATGAGGGCTTTGGGACCATAAAGGTCCACCTGGGGAGGGCGTACGAGGCCGTCGAGGAGCTGGAGAGGGTGACGGGGCTGCCGCTGGAGGGGGACCATCCCAAGATTGCTGTTCGACCGCGGGTGCGGAGGTCCAAGATGTAGACGCGGCAGAGTTGTATTTTGTAATGAATGTATGACGGCTCAGCCGGATAGGTAAATCATGAATAGATGAGACGAAGAGAAACGGCACGACGCATTCTTCAACACGCTCGTGTGCGATGGAACATGACAAGAAACAGAGATAGATTTTGCCAGAGTGTGGCACGTAATTACGAAATGAAAGTACGCCTCCCATGCCCCAATCGCTCATATTGGTACAAAACCCAAAATACACACACACACATAAAAAAAGAAGAACCTCTTCACCGACCAAGCATCATCATCACCCCAGCTCCAGGTCGTCAAAGTTCCACGCCGAGTTGGACAGCAGCCCCGTGAACCAGACGGGCCCGTTTGCGCCCATGCCAAACGCCCTCGCGCCCCTATTCTCCAGCTCCTCGACCGGCCACTCCTGCGGCACCTGGCTCGCGGCGACGCCGTCCTTGTCGGCCCTCTTCTCGAACCAGGTCCTGATCCAGCGCATCTTCCTGGCAATGTCGGCGACGCGCCCCTCGGCAGTGACCTCGGCGGGCGTGGCGTCGACGCCCATCTCGGCGACGAACCTGCCGACGGCGCGGACGCGCTCCGCCTCGGAGGCCTCGAGGCGCTGCACGAGGCGGTCCACGACGGACAAGAAGTCGACCGTCACGCGGGCAAAGTGCACGTCCCAGTCGCTCGTCTCGAGCAGCAGCAGGCGCGTGGTGATGACGAGCACAAACGTGATTTGCTCCGTGAACGTGATGGACTGGTAGACGTACTGCGAGGGCGGCAGCGTGAAGAGCACGTCAAAGTAGGCCTTGGCGGCGAAGAGGCAGTTGCGCAGGCACTGCGCGCGGTACGTCGACGGCGCGCCGCCCTCCTCGGGGATCTCGTGCAGGAACGTGGCGGGCTCGTAGAGCCGCACGAGGAGGTAGTTGTAGTGCAGGGTGAAGAAGCGCTCCCAGTCGTCGAACTCGCCGGCGGGCACGCGGTGCGCGTACGCCGCGCGGTCGAGGAGCTGCTGCCGGTCCAGCGACTGCATCAGCGCGTCCAGCTCCTCGCGGAACCCGCGCGACTGGTCGTCGAGCAGGAAGAGGTACGGCTTGCCTCGCTCGCGGTCGTTGGCCGCGCCAAACGCCTCGGATATCTTCTCGCCCATCTGCACCAGGCGCACGTTGTGCTCGAGGAACATGTCCGAGGGGTGTTCGCGCGCACGCTTGAGCGACTCGCAGCAGAGGTCTACGTACTGGCTTCTCAGGGGGTTCTGCCGCCCAAACAGTGTCGAGTTGCTGCACCAAGTATGTTTAGCTGACTCATTCTCTGTCCCCCTTTCCCACAATACAAGCTGGTTGGGGTTCCTGTGGCTCACTTACACCGATAAGAGACAGTAGCACCCCAAAAAGGTTCGTTGTTCTTCGATCGAATGCATCTTGGCCGGGATGAGGTCCCTCTTCGTCTGGCGCAAGTCCTCCGGCGCATCGTCCATGCCGATTTGCTGCAAAAGCGAAGGCGGGATCTTGGTGATGCCCAGGTTGTGCGCGTACCCCAGCGCCAGATAGGTCAAATTGGTGATTTGCTCGTCAAACAGAGTTCGTAGGTCCGCCCTGGGCTCCCGCATCAGCATATAACGAACAAAAAGGAATAGCCACATGCGTAGCTGGCAGCGCTCACCATGATATGCAAACCAACAGTCCCTGGAGCAGATCCAGCTGCCGCTCCTCCTCGACCAGCATGTGTTGTCCCAAGTAAGCCAGCACGTTCCTCTTCATCTTGACCATCCTTGGAATTGGCAACGGCGCCGCCGCCAGCATAATGACCCGGAACAGAAATGGCTTCTCGGCATACATCTGGCTCGCGCTCATCCGCTCGTCCAGCACCAAAAAAGGAAACGTCTGAATATACTTGTCTCGGAACAAGGACAAGATACGATCTGACTGCGGCCAGGTCAATCCATATATGGGACCGGGCAGCGCTCCAGCACTTGCAGCCTGGCGAGGAGGCCTCTGATGCTGGCTGAGGCAAGGGTGGTTCATGGCCCCTTCATGTTCACCCGCTTGAGCCGCAGGCGATTCTGGTGTAAGTACGGCGGGAGAGGGCTTGGAATTCGCAAGCCCGAGATCGTGTGTTGGTGACGTGGCCGAGGTCCCCTGATTCTGTCCTTCGAGAGCAGCGGTCAGGGTCTCAATCTGCTTCTCCAAATTCGACACTCGACTATCCCGCATAGTGTGTGTGAGCACGAAACTAAGTTTCAAAACATCAAAAAGCCACAAGAAAACGGATCATCTCACCTGTTCAATGGCCGAATCTGCCTTGGTTTCCTCAAACTCTTTGACGATTTCGCCGTACATTGAATCCCCATTTTCTCACACCTACCATGGACAAGATTCAGTCAGCCAGCCTTGGCTTCCAGCTCTCAACTCGCGCATCCTCACCTGTCGCAAACATGGCGCTCAATATTGCTGTCCTGAAAATGGCAGCGTGCCTTTGCTTTTGAACACGGCACGCAAGCTCTCTGTCGTCGGGGCGGGCTCTGCGCCCTGGGACGCGTAGTCGACAATTCCGACATGGTGTGGATGGTCTGATGATCCGATGCTTTCTCCTTGATTCCGCCTTCGTCGCTCTCTCCCGTATCTGGTCAGGCACAGCAGGCAGGTTACATTACTTGCCCTATGTCGAGATACCCCAACGTTGATGTCGGTCCATCCGTTGGGATTTTGTGAAACAGAGCTATTTGGGATGAGAAGGGTCTTATTTGGGTTACAGACCGCGGTTCACGAATGGTTGGCATCTCTGTCGGAGGAATTGTGCCCGGAAGTAGGGTCGGGTTAAGATGTGGTGAAGTGGAGTTGACCGGGATGTAAAATACGTAGGGCCATCGCAAGTCTGCGCTGCTACAAAAGTACCCCATATCTCAAAGCCTTCCCCGCACAAATTGCACTATCACCGCTTTTGGCCACCCGTGCATGATGCCCGAGTTCCCATCAAGCTGGATCTGATGACAACTTCCTAGACCCTTGCCCAACCCTTCGGCACTTGATGCCGAGCTTCCGCGTTTAGGCAACAACTGATACGAGTGCTCAAGTAAATACATCGTTGATCAAATTGCGCTATGTCTTTACTTCAGGACTAGCTGGTGACGCCAGGGCCGTTACTGTTGGCCGAGACTGTGCTCTCTCCTCTTGGGCATCCTCCCAATTCCGCTTTTCCATCTCACCACCCCACCGACATTGGCAGGGCAAGCTTGAAATAGTATGTCTTGAAGTATCCATGTACTTGGTCATCCGTCGACCCACGCTACCTTGTTGGTCTCTATATCATCTTGCTACTGCAAAAGACGACCCGGTAGTTCTTGCCGAACCGTCATTTCACAGTACTCTGTCCTGCATGTACGTAAAGTCCATCCATCATGATGCTGATTTTGCTTAGTCGTCGTCCAGAATCTCAATAATAGCAGGCTCCGCTCTCTTTTGCGCTGACTTCTGTACAGAACCGCCGTTTTCTCCATCTTCGCCGTCCTGTGGCTCTTCGATAGCAGTCCAATTTCCATCCTGGGTGACTTTGATACTCTTTGTTTGCCCCTTCCCAGCGTCAATCAATGCCTTTCGAAGCCTCACAAAATACGTATCAATACGAAGGCCTAGCGGCCCTGCATATTCGCCACACATGGGGCATTTCCATTCATCTGCACGCGTGGGCTCCGATTTGCTTGGGGAAGGTTTGCCACGACGGGTTTGTAGCCATATTTCCAGGTCAAAGCATTCGATATGCTTGCAACGCAGTCCTCGAACCGGCGACTTGACCATGCTTGCGCTGAATGGATCTATTAACGATATGCACAAAGAGTCGTCCTGCACAATGACGTCGTCAGAGTCATCAGGCCGCAGACGCTTCTCAATCTCCTTCTCTGTTTGTTCAACACTAAAAGCCTCCAGCTCCATCACCATAGCGAATGTCGATTCATGATCCATGGTTTTTATAATCTCAACGGCCAAGTAATAGACTGAGGTGTCCTTGTAATTCTCAGGATTCTCGGGCAGGCTGATTTTGACTGTATTGAACCCTTGTCGTATCATGTCGGTGAGCTCTATTGGAAGGTTTTGATGAAAATTCTGCGGCCTTAAAGGAAATACGGCTTCGTCATTGAACTTGATATAAACTTCTTGAGGCCAGACACAAGGGGATGAAGCCCAGTCCGCAATGCAGGTCGTTGTATCCTCTGGGAGCTGTCCGCTTAGCCTAAGACGATACCGCAGCGACCCTTGTTGGTACCGGTGTACTTTGGCCTCTTCAAAGTGTAGGAGCTGCGACCTTTCTGCGAACTCGGTAGACGTCACTGCGAAATCAAAAGTTTGAATGGCTCCA
Source organism: Metarhizium sp. BCC 4849 (assembly GCA_037953715.1). Lineage (NCBI taxonomy): Eukaryota > Fungi > Ascomycota > Sordariomycetes > Hypocreales > Clavicipitaceae > Metarhizium > Metarhizium sp. BCC 4849. Next base: position 3,750,346 of record JBALJW010000003.1, read on the forward strand.
TTTTGATGAAAAAGGGCTGTTGGTTTAACGGCAAAGCGATCAAGATATTGGTAGTATCGGGTCCCATATCCTTCGGCACTGACTCTCCGTGGACTGCGCGAGCGGGCTAAATGAAGGCTAGATTGGACAGAAGTCCATCCATATTGGCTCTGAGGACAGTCGGCCTCTCGTGGAGGAGCGGTTGAGAACCCACCTCCTGCAGTGGCAGATTGTCCCCGTGCCATCCCAGCATGCGTGTTTGCCACAAGTTTCTTCTGTGCCGTTCGTTCATGAGAAGAATGCCTGTTTTTGACTATCTGAGAGGTTGGTCTTCCGACCAATGATCCGGGATGAGACAGGTGACGATGATTTGTCCTATTACGTGCGCTTTGCACAAAGCGTTGTTGCCCGGGTATTGGAGTCTGCCCTGGTACAAGCCCTGCTTCGCGTGGATGCTGACCGACGGGGGCAGCTGCTGCTACTGCACGCGTTTGTGGTATCACGTTGGGTGTGGGAAATTGCGTTTGCCAGGGAGCGTTTGGTGACTGGCCCTGAACGAATGGCGTTCCAGGACTGGAAGCGTCATGAGGTGAAAGACAGGCGGCGAAAGCGGATGAAGTCACCGGCGATACTGTTGTGTTGTAGCTCTGGTTGACACTTGCGACAGAGTTTGATTGAGTCTGTGCAGCTGTGAATCTAGCAGCCGCCACTTCGCCAGTTGTTAGCACTAGGTAGCCGTGAGAGGCTGATGGGAGGAGTGAGAGTATACTGGTAGCAACTCAGGAGTTCACTTACTAGTAATGTTAGATTGGGAAATCATATGGTTTGTAACGGTGATGTAACTGTGTCTGATAACTTTTCGCGTCTCGTGTACGCGATGCGAACCGGGGTGCATGTCCGCCAGTCTTTCATTCTCCCGATCAGCCTGGAAGACGCTGCCGAACTCTTCAGCGATGAGTTGATTTCCAGTCCCGAGAAGTCTCCAACTATAGGTGAACAGCAAGATCTGTGCTCCCAATGAATGGCAAAGTAAACCCTCTTTCAACTCTTGGACCATGACGGGATATCGTCTGTTACGAACAGAAGTAAGCCACTTGGACCAGTTCAGGACAAAAGAGACCAGAAATCTCACTACTTGGATTGACGTCTCGTTGAACGATGGGTGTATGTGGGCTGGCTGAACTAAACTGTATGGATAGTAAGCAAACCACGACAAATGATGCTGTCGAATATCTGTGTTGGGCTTCAGAACAGTAGCCAGTAATTCAAATGACGGATCAAGGTGGCCATGACAAGAAGACGGCAAAATGGAACAAAGAAACCCTGAGTTTGTTGACCAAAGGCAATAAAACTGATGAAGCACTAGGAAAAACACATCGTTGAATTGGCACGCATCTAGCAGGGCAGAGCAGCGCCATGCTTCCAGGAAGGTAGCGTCATGATTAGGCCCTTTTGGATGATTGATAAACTCGACAAGCCTTCGGCGCCACGAAGACAAGGTGTCTGGACTTATGCTCATGGCGGGCTGAGCCTGCGTATCTGGAGGATGCCTGTAGGGTGAAGTACTGCAAGCGACCGAGGCTGGAGCATTTGTGTGCAGTGAAGGGTTATTCGAGTTATTCGTGTTTGCGACGGGTGCTGGCTTCATCAGTTGATAAACGAAGCCTCCCACAGTTATTTGCTGTGGCAACTGCTGTGCCGGTTGTTGCCAGCTGCCGTCCTGCTGCGGCAATGGCGGACTAACTTGACATGTGGCGGGTGCATGGGAGGAGACGGAGTTTCGATAAGGCAAGCTGAGGCGGTGGTGAGGCCTTGGTGTTGCAGTATTACTGGCCACATTGCCGTCACTTGCACAAGCATCTTGCATAGTCGCCTGCCCGGCTACTTCTTCTATTTGTGGGTTTCTAGATTCCATGGGCAATGTTGGTGGTGGTGATGGAAACGGCCCGCGCGATACAACCTGAGGACTTTCTATTGTGACGGTGCTTGAATTCATCGGCTTCGTCACTGGTGATGGAAACGGCCCGATCAATTCAACCCGAGGACTTTCTTTTGTGGTCAGGTCCGAGTTCCCTGGCTTTGGCGCTGGAGATGGCGGAGGCGGAGGCGAAGGAGAAGGCGAAGGCGAAGGCGCATGCTCAACGTTGCTCTGGCCTGACAATATACGCTCTGGGGATTTTTCGGCTAACGAGGGCAGGCTGGAGTCATGTCCAACAATAACTTGTGTAAGTGCATAGTACTGTCAATGACCATGGGTCGGCTGGAAAATGAAGAGACATTGGAGAAAGTACATACCTGTCTGTGCAGCCAGTTTCAACCACCTCGAGTGAAGGCTGTGAGTCTTGTGTTGTTTGACCCTGCTGTACCGACACAGTGGCATTTATAATCTTGTCCAGCGATAGCCTAGGGGGAACAGGCTTGGAGAAGTGCTTCTTCTTACGAATACCGGTTGGGGATTTCGTGGGCAGTGAAGAAGCAGAGCTGGATAACATCCATGTCGGTTGTTGTCCACCAATAAAGGCAAGGCTAGTTTTGTTTGCTGCCCCTATCCGCCTGGACTCGGCATCATTGTCGCAGGGAGGAGCGTTCTTCCCATTAGAAGGTGTAGATATTGACATGGCGTTGTTTCGACCTTGAACTTGGACAATCTTGGGGTACATAAAGCATTCTGAGCTGTCGTGGCCTCGCCCGGTGGAAATCTGCAAGGTGCCACTGCGCGAGAAGACGGGGGAAGTTTGTAGCCAAAAGATGATCGAAACCCGCCGAAGTCAAATGGAAATCAGACAGCACAGGCAGTAGTACCGTGCGCAATACAGTCCACCCCCCTGTTGTGAGTCGGGCTCGGAACTGGAGGAGTTGGTTTGCTGAAGGGAGGGGATCAAAGTCCAGCTTCACAGATCACGATGCGGCTCGTGAAAATGTCGTGGTGTCTCGGGAGGGACAAACTTTGCTTGGCGAACGAGGTGTGCGTACTCCGTACTCGGGCGTAATATTGCGTCGCAGATGGGACAGTCGGGATGGATGTGAAATGAAGCCAAAAAGAGACGGGGAAAAAGAAAAACAAAGGGAAAAGAGAAAAGCGGATGGATGGTTGGTTGACGATGCTGTTCGCACCGAAGGATTCGAATGTAGCGAGTTCCCCGTAGTGGCGTCGCGAAGAGGTCCACTGCTGGTGCCAAACCTCAGGCGAAACGCCCGTTGTCTTTGAAAGTTTGCTGTGTCTTGGAAGGGAAGGCGCGATCAGGCTCAAGCGCGCCCTCGACTCGTTGGAAGCAGCCAGATCAATGATGCCGACGCTACATGTACGTGCCAGGTCCTCGGGGCCGCAGACATGTTCAATGTTCAATGTTTGCGTCCAGCCATCCAGGGAGCAGCATGTGTTTCTATGCTGGCTTTTCGTCCTCGTCACCGGTCGGAGAGTTGTTGAGCAGCCAGTTCACCGGGCCGTGCTGGCCACGCTGTTTTGCGCCCAACGTGATGTTGTGAAACCATCTGGCCATCACACCAACCACATTGTGGCCTGAACGACGTGAGTCTGGCTGGGCATGCGCCTGCAGGATGTGTGGGCTGTCTCCCGTCTCCTCCAAAGCCACCTCGGCCGCGATACAGAGTATTCCAACTGGCAAAATGGCCTGGGACCACCATGCCAGCAACACTGCTTGACCGACCGACCGACCGACCGACCAACAGATCGAACAGACTGACCAGCAGATGTCAATGCGCGGGAGCACCCGCCAGAAGCAACCTGAACCGACCAACCCAAAGTGCAATGCAATATGCTCATGTATACGGTTGGCCTGCCTAGTTGGGCAATTGAAAGTAGCCAGACATTGTATATACCCTCTCACAGAACGTCTAGGGCTCCGACCGCCCTTCTGCAAAGCACGGGGTGCCGAAATGTTTGCCTTGGGTATGGGCGGGGGTATTGGTCCAGCCCATTTCGAAGTCGACGACGACGACCATAACAGCCGGAAACAAATCCTACCTGGTGAATTGTGGACAAGGGCGAAAGAAACGGCCCACGCCACCCGAAAGCTCACGGTGCTCTGAAATGATATCTTTGGGCCTGCATTTAGTACTGACGACTGTCATCGAGCACAAGAGCAAACCAGCCATCGCGGTATTAAACAATAGCTGAAGCTGGCTACAACAAGGGTACAACGACCCAGATACGCAACCAAGAGCTCAAGAGGACTCTGTATGTGGAGATTGATGCGGTCTGCTTGGTTGGAAAGGACATGTATTGCCTGTTGTGTGTCATCTAACGTCTCCGTCTTGGGCCTTGTAGTCCGGCTTATTTCCTCTATCCGAGGATTTATAACTTGATAGTTCGGGGACATGTTCTTTGGGTGGCTTTTTTATCATTGGGTGGAATATATTGTCAAGGGAAAAGGCTTCCTACACGGCATCGCCGAAAAGCCTGACGCCACAGGCCCTATTAAGCCCATTGACTTGGATACAGATGAACCCCTCATTGAATGACTCAAGTAGCTATCCCGATATATGAAACGGGCATAATAGACCTAGTTAGATGGACTCAATCAAGACCAGTCTGCTGTTCAATGCGATCCGTAGCTGCTGAATTGCGACATATGAGCTCTGCCACTTACTGGGCGAGACATGTCAGTAGTCTGAGCGGAAGCGAGGAACCGTGGAAACAACTTACGATTCATCACGGCAATATCAAGACGTAGCTAATGGCAATTCTAGTATTCCCGCAACCAATAGGTATCTTGCAAACCATCTCCGTAGGTCTATCCCTCCCCCCAATACAGTTCATAGCCAGTATAAATGTTGGCCCCAAACAGTTACTTTGCATCCCGTGTATGCTTGTTTGTGAAGACTTGTAGGTTGATATGATATGATCTTCTTAGACTGCGTACGCGAGGTTTATTGAAAAAACCCCTCAAGTCCGCTCTTACCGATGTAGGCGAACGATGCGTCTTCAGTGATATCACTCGTTCTGTTCGCGGCCAGATCTCAAGACATCACCACGTAGACTTCATTTCTCGAAACCCAGGCGTATACCCTTGACGATAATCTCGTACGGGCGTCTATGGTTAATGTACTCGTCCATTATGCATTTTCCCTCGGACAGCTCATCTCGGGCGATCCCATCCTCCTTTCAAAAGAATTTGACCCACCACCTCAGCCTTTCAATTGATGGCTGTTCTCAAAAGCTCAATTAAGATGTGATAATTGCTCTTTCTATGGAGTTGAGAAGCCGCAGCTCAATAGCTGAGACTTTGATTGCATTGGCGCAGTCTAATGGACCAGACTTTTCTCCATCCAGGGTGCAATCATCTCATATCCTCATCTACAAACGAGGCTTGTGGCGGTTTGGGTTTCCATTGCAGCGTGGGAAAGTTTCTGGAAACACATTTGTGTACTACTATCAGGACACGCCAGGGCGGTGATGCTGATACGAGGTACTACTGTAGCCATTGTGCCGGGATGCAATCGTGGTGTACGGGGCGTACCACAATTCCAGGCCGACTTGAACCATATCGTGATTGAAGTGCCTAGGACTGGCTGTTGTAAACGCTATTTCAAGTTCTGAGGCAGAGAAGAGTATGGTGGCGGGCACCAGATGACAGTCTCTTGTTTCTACCACGACGGCGGATGGACCGGCCCTCGATCCTGACAAGGCGGTTCCCTAAAGAAAAAGCAAAAAGAAAAAGGCAAATAACCCACAGACGGTCAGATTGGTACTGTATGTGAAACTGCCGACATAGCTCGTATTTTGACATGGAGCCTAGTCTGGACCAGGAGTTGAGCATATACCGAGTGAAACTCAATCCGGGACCTTTGAGTCCGCTCTGTTCGGCACTTGCCTAGCGATCAGATGCAGGGACAAGTTTGGCAGAGGATGACGCACAATGAACTGTCGTGATGAGATAGTCCGTGACATAAATTAATTGGATTCGGGGATGTTCATAAGCACCGAGTTTTGGCCCAACTCCGCGTTTCAGACCCCGTACCTAGCAATGCCCCTCACGGATGATTTAAGCTCCCGGGAAAGGGTCTACAAATGCCTTGTGCCAGACAGTGAGTCTTTGACGCTTGCTAGTACTTCTGCTCCGGGCCCAGGGTTGAATGTATGACGCCTTCTTGGGTCGACGGGACTGTCGCTGTCACATGCGGATAGCGGTTAGAAGGTACGGAGTAGGGGGACGAGTTTGGCGCACGCTCCAAGCGATTAGTCACCCGCCACATTTGAGGCCGCTGGCGTTATAGACGGGTCATGGAGAGCCGAGTCGCAAATGGTGCAAGTGGTTGGTTGACGGCGTGAGACGGCTTTTCTGCCAAAGCCATCAAGTTCCACGTTCCTGGAAACCTCAGCACTGTGGAAGGGGGCAGGCGAAAGTAGACCGACCTCACCCATGTACCGCGGTACCTGAGCACAAAGGAGATGGCGCGAATCATATGTGCAAAACCTGCGACGGCGGCCGGACGTAAAAAGTATCTGGTACTTGGATGTCTCGGCCCACGCGGGACGGAACTAATTGACTGCCCAGGCGTGCAGGCCCAGTAGACGGCGATGGCGCTAAGCCCGTTCGGTCGTCGCCACCCCTGAGCCGCGAAAAACTCAGCAAACTCGAAGCGCAGACACCAAAGCAAGACGCCATAACAGACCACAGGTCAAAGCCGGCGCCAGAGGAACCCCAACCTCCAAAACCTGGGACCGTCTTGATCTTGGCCTGCCCAATAGTCCTCCATCAACCAGGCCCCGACACGGCAACCTGCAGCACTCGTTCCTTTCCTGTCAGACATAGGGGTCTTTGGCGAGCGATCACGATTGAGGTCGGTGCATCACAGCCCTAGCCGGAACCAGCATCCCCAGCGCCCGCCCCCAAAGGACCGCAACCAGGGTCTCCCGTTCACGCACCATAGACCAGACGTCTCATGCTCATGGCGCTGACTGTGCCTTGGGTACTTTCTGTACATCGCATTTTTGCGCCCACGTCTCTCTGCCTCCCCGACTTGCATTATTATTAGCAGCAGTCATCCGCCCGCGAGGAACGGACGAAACCTAGCCCGGGAAAAGGGAGCTGCTTCCCCACGTCGTCATCAGCCCGTGTCTCAGTCACTTTTGCTGCCACAACATTCGACCCTGACTTCATCGCCAAACTCGCCCCCTTCCATCGACGCCTCCCAAGACCTTCCCCGACGACCTTCCCTGGGTGGGTTGTCTACAACCATCGACCATGGCCATGGCTACGCGGGGGGTCAGCGAGCCGCCGCCTCGTCCAGACGTTGGCGATACCCTGGTAGTTATTCGTACGTTGCCCTTCCCTTCGCTCCCCCGTGCGGCCCTTTGCGATGCAAACCGCAACACCCCTTATTGATTGCCATTTCCGCCCGCCTGTCCCATCGTTGATGATGGTGGTGGACCAAAGCCGCAAAGGCCGACAAGCTCACACGCACTGCTTCGCAAACAGATGATTTTATAGCCCGAAGCTCCGATGAGCTGAGCCTGTCGAAAGGCGACAGGGTCGAACTCATTGAGCGCGATGACGAGTTTGGTGATGGATGGTTTCTGGGCCGTAACCTCGCCAATGACAATACTGGCCTCTTCCCTGAAGGTTAGCAGCACCCTGCCCTCTTCTTGACTCTGGTCTGTATCCCATGTTAATCTTGCGGCAGTATACACTCGTCCAGCACCAAGGAACGTACCTGGCTTGGCCCCCTCTCAACCGCCGGCTTCCGCCCCGCACGCCGACAGTGATACCAACGTGCTCGGTGTTGCCAATGCTCCTACAAATTCGACTCCGGTCCCAGAGCCTGCCCCGAGCCTGCCGCCTGCGAGCGTGGTGGAGTCGTCTACAACATCGTTGCCTCTAAACATCAAGTCCGAAACCTCGGCCTCTCCGAGCATAACCACGTCCAGCTCGCCTGCTCCGGAAACGCGTCGTACTCCGAACCAGAACCAGGACAGCCAGGTCCTAAACGATACACTCAATGTCATCAATGAACACATTACGCATCTGAGAGGCTCGCCAAGTAACGGAGGTCTACGACTCCCGGTTGGAGTGAACGATTCTGGTAGCGAGTACAGCATGCCGCTGGAACACAGAATGTCATACATTCAGGGCGAGGAGACAGATGAAGAGGAGGACCGCGAGCACAGTCGTTCCGAGGTGGAGTCGTGGACTGCAGACCAAGTTGCGGAGTATCTCTTCACCGTCGGTGTTGAAAAACATCATTGCGAAGTATTCAGAGACCAAGAAATCACGGGTGAGGTGCTCTTGGGAATGGACCAGAACTCGCTCTTCGTCAAGCCTTTTGACTTGGGTTCAGTTGGAAGACGGCTGAAGACTTGGCACAAGATTAAATCCCTTCAAGACGAGGCCAACAGCAACCAGACTAGGCGAACCACGCGCACATGGGGCAGCGAAATGGACTCAGACGATGGCAGGGGAGCGAGAAGCCGGACCAACACCGCCACAACCTCCATCTCAAATCGCATTTCCGCGCAACGATTGTCTTCTGGTCAGACGGCCAAGGCCAGTCCCACGACGTTAAAGTCACCACTTTCGGTACACAGCTCTCACGACAGCCCAACCCGGCCTACCCACACCAAACGACCCTCGGCAGCCTCTATCAGAGAACTTCAGTCACGCCGCCATTCTTCAACAGACTATCGGGCTCCGGCTCCACCAATGGCAGGAGTTGTTCCAGGAACGACACCTCCTGCATTGTCACCGAATGGAACGATGCTGAGTCCTGTAGCGCACAAGAAACAAGCGTCCTTTGACCGAAATTGGACGCTCGGAAACGCATTTGGACAAACGGCTGTACGACCCCTTTCGTCCGCTGGAGTGCATGACTCGCAAACCGGCTCAGACCCAGATCTTCAAGATTCGGCGGTGGATTTGGATCGGGGATACTTTTCTGGTACGGAAACAGATGGAAGACGGCGCAATGTCTTGAAGAAGCGAGATGGAACTACGCATTCAAGGCAATCGAGCTATGCCGAGGAGCAGCGGGTTCGCAGTGCCACAGCTCTGTCTCGACACTCCAGGTTTGGCAGTGTCGATTCCTTTAGAGACCCTACTCTGTCACCAGCTGCGCAGAAATACTACGGAGTGCAGTCGACGGCGCATAGGAGAACAGCGTCGACAAATACAACGGACTCTGCTCGTCCCATCCCCCCAGCCAAAGATAGTCCACCTGCTCCAATCGTCACCCGAATAGATACAGGATTGAACCCTACCCGGTCGCCAGCGTCGCCAACCAACATGACGGGCAAGCCGGGATTCGGGGCTGACTGGCTGTCCGCGGTTGTCAACAAGCCCATGAGCAAAGGCCGCCCAGGCATGCGCGCTATTTCAGACAAACTTACCAATAGATCAAAGGATATGACAACGCCCGAACCCGCGCTCGACTCTCCCGGGCGCGCTACATCAAGCACGGCATCCGGGGAGCCCAGCCTTGACATTGAATCCCCTGCCACCGGCAAGAGTTTCAACGCTACACCGGCAAACAAGAGCAAGGGCAGAAAGAACAAGAAGGATACCAGCGCGTACACGCGAGGTCTCCTCAAAATTCCACCCTTGCAGGCCAAGGAAGGCGCCGACTATTATGGATGGATGAAGAAGAAGAGCTCCAACCTGATGACGACGTGGAAGCCGAGGCTATTTGTTCTCAAGGGCCGTCGTCTCGCGTATTACTACTCGGAGGAGGATGACCAGGAGAAGGGTCTCATTGATATCTCTTTCCACCGTGTCCTGCCCGCAGACAACGAGCGGTTGACAGGATTGCATGCCACCATCACGGGTGCAGTTGGCGGCCCCAGCCATCCAGCTGTGGGCAACGACTTTGAAAAGGGAAACGAGTCAGTATTCATCTTCAAGCTCATGCCGCCTCGAGCTGGCCTCTCGAGGGCAGTCAACTTCACCAAGCCCACAGTGCACTATTTTGCCGTGCCCAACATCCACGCAGGCCGTCTCTGGATGGCCGCGTTGATGAAGGCCACCATTGACAGAGACGACACGCAACCCATCACAACAACGTACCAGCAAAAGACGATTTCGCTCACCAAAGCCAAGCAAATGCGGCACCGGCCCCCAGCCCTAATGAACCTGGAAGAAGCCGCCGAGGACGAGTCCAAGGCCGAAGGCGCCAAACCCTCCAACAGCCTGGGCATCTTTGGTGAATCCGACAGCGGCGTATCGGGGATGGATAAACTCGCCGGCATCTCTGTCAATGCCGAAGCCAACGCACCAACCGAGGTCGAAGGTCCGCCTCAGAGCGCATAGGCTGTGCTCTGTCGCAAGAGGAAGTAAAGCATTCTCTCATACTAGATCTTGATAAAGCTACGACGGAATGGAAACGTCATCATGTACTTGTCTTTTATGCCTCTTATTTCATCTTTTTCGATTCTGGCCCTTGTCATTTTTTTATCCCCCCTTTAACTTTTATATCTACTAGATGCTATGAGCGTTATGGAATGTCACGGTAAAGAATTAATGATGGGGCTCGAAGGCGTATGGTATATAGCCAATTTACGTGGTGCAATTTTACTGCGGCGAGCTTATAATTGCTTCATCTTGAGGTCCGTTTGATTCGTCCAATGTTCAGTGTGAATAAATACCATGTGTAGCTGCTTGTCTGGACGGGGGTGTAAATCCGGTCCAACTTGGAACTACCAACCTATAAAACCCTTCTGTCGAGGTCCCTGGGTGCACTGGCTGGTGTACAAGGGCATGCTGCGGCCAGAAAGCAATTTGCTACATGTGGCAAAAAGAGCAGTCAGATAATGTCAGGCTACGGGACTAGTTTTGAACGTGATTATACTCCGTACCACTTTCCCCGTACTCACAAGCATGCAAACCTAGGAACATACCCACGAACATGTGCATGCGCAACAAGCGTCCAGTATGATAAACATGCCGTACTTTAGCCATCACAACCGTCATCAACTTTCAGACTACCGCGTACCCGGAAGTCAAGGCAGCTCTACTCAGCATACAACAGCACCAAGCACGACGGGACCAGCACGTACTGTAAATACTATATTCAACTAAGCCGCCACGCTACGAGGGCACGTGCAAACGCGCCCACAAGGAAAATTACACAATTCATGGTCTCGTGTAAACAGCCATCGTGACCCTTTATTTCCCAACACCATGCTTTGATTCCCAACGCCGTAAACAAGCCGCAGGCGGCACTTGTTGGCTTTAACAAAAAAAAATAGAAAAAAATATTGCAAATAGAATTCTACGCCTCCCTGATCTTCTGGTTCATGCCTATGAGAAGCTGGCGGATAGACGACATCAGATGCTGCTCCACGCCTTCGAGGTTGAGGCTCGATGCTGCTGCCGACTCGCCTTCACCGCTTGGGGGAACGATGCTTGCGTCAGCGAGGCCGAGGACGCGGTCGATGGCGGAAAGCGCCACTACCTCGGCACGGGCTTCTCCCAATCGATTCTTGATGGCCCTGACGGACACCTCTTTGAACCCGTTCAACGAGTTGAGCACCTTGGGGTCGATGATGGGCGGCCTTTCCGTCGACGTGGACCATCCTGGCGCCGGATTCTTCTCGTTGAAGCCATCGATGACTTGATGAATGCCCCTGATGCAGATGGCCTCCATCTTGTCGTTTTCCGTCGCTTCCCTCTTCAGACCAAGACACCGATTCAAGGCAGACATGACGATTGCCTCAGCCTTGGGATTGCGTGCCTTCTTAAGGTTCTCAACAAGCCCATTTTTGAGTCCGACTACAGCCGCTAGGAGTCGAGGATCAATGACTGGTCTTGGAGGCCCAGCGGTAGGCGGAGTTGCCGCTGGGCGACTACCTGGTGTGGGCGTCTGTTGAGGAGCCGCCGGGCCGGGTGCGGCTTTGCCGCCAATTGCCGCCGCGGCAGCAGCTGGTGTAATGTGTGGAGGTAATTGTGCCGGCGCGGGTGCTACCGCACCGGGCTGTGCTCGACCTGGCTCGGTCTTGACTGGGGCGCTCGACGGCGGCGGAGGCGGCCTTGACGCATAAGGAGAACTATATGCTCCTGGCTGAGCGCCGCCAGGCTGTGCCCTCGCCGGTGCGGGCGGAGGCCCATACCCGGGCAGCTGTGTTGGAGCAACTGCTTGTGCAGCCACTGGTGCTGGCAGTGTATTGGGCTGCCCGGGTTGGGCTGGTGCGGCTGGGTATGGTTGCATAGGGCGAGGTGCCTGGCCAGGCTGGGCTGGATATCCTGGGACCTGGTACCCTGGGGGCCCTTGGCCCGGAGGATAGCCAGTGGCAGTTCCCGGAGGCATATGCTGAGCGGCGTTGTAAGGATAGGAATAAGGTCCATATCCCTGAGCTGCCAGGGTTCTATCGGGGGATGAGGCCTTGCGCTTCTTTCCTGCGTCCAGCTCAACGCCCGGGACCCGTGACCACAGGTTGGTTGTTTCATCCTTCTTGAACGCTTCGTTGCCAATAAGGTTATGCCTGACGCTGCTCTCCCAGCCCTTGGTCTCCGTATGAAAGTAGAACCAGGGATATCTCTGACATATCCTCTTGTAAATCTGCTTCAAGGTCAAGCCATCCGGACCGGCGGCTGTTAGAGTTTCATCAATAAGAACGCCGTAATTCTTGTTCGGCTTCTGGAGCTGTTCATCCGTGTAGTCCTCAATCTTGAGTTCAAGGGGAGGCGACTTGGGTCGAGCCTTCTTCTCCTTCTTCTCCTTTGCTCTTCTCTCCGCATCTGACCCTTCGCCGCCCTCTTCCTTGGGTTTACGCGGTTTGTACTTGCGTTTCTCTGGACGTTCGCTACCATCTTCTGGCAAGGGGTGCTTCCTTGGTCGACCAACCTTGCGCTTGATTGGTGGCTCGATGGGAGGGGCTTGCGGAAGAGTCTTCTTTGCCATCTCTTGCTGCTGCTTCTTAAGTAGGCGTTGCTCTCGTTTCGACATGATGCCATTCTTGGGCGGTCTTCCAGGCCCTCGCTTCTTGGGTATCTGTAGTAGTGAGGGATCGAGCTCCGCGGTTGACTCATTCTTCAGTTCAGAGTCGTCTCCTGGCTCAACGCCGTCACCCTCTTCGCCATCCTCGTTTTCCCCACCCTCTTCGCCCTCGCCCTCGCCCTCGCCCTCGCCCTCATCTTCGCCTTCTTCACCCTCAGATATTGCTGGAGGGCTAATCTCGACATCAGACAGTTCATCGCTGGTATCCTGAACCTCCCCGTTACCGTGTGATTGCTCAAAGTCAAAGCTCATTTCCTTTCCGCTATGAGAGTGCCGTTTCTTGGGCACTGGCTCCTCCTCCAAATACTCTTCTGCGCCAGTTCGTCCCTTCTCAACGCCATTGATGATGAACCGAAAGTCAACGTCCTTGATCTGCAGCCGATCACCACATTTTAACACAACCTTGTCGCTCTTGTAGTGTACGTCTTCGCAAAAGAAGCCATTCTTGTGTAGAGGATGTGCCTCAAAAACACCCTCTTGCTGATTGTAAGCAATCTTGAGATGTTCCCTAGAAATAGCTTTGGTCTTGCCGGCAATGTTTGGGCCGGGGGAGTGAATTCCAATAAACGGAACGTGGTAAGGCGATGGCCGAAGGGAGCTTAGATCGACGGCCGCCGCACCGGGGGTATGTGACACATATTGGCGATTTGAGATGATGTTCTCCTGCGATTCCTCATTTTCCGGCTGTGAGGACCCGTTGGTGCTTGTTTTCCGTCGCTTGGGCGGCCGCCCACTACCCTCACTATCAGACTCAGGACCCAGCATTCCACCTTCCTCACTGACATAGGATTTGCTGAACTTGCTTCGGTCGTGGGGAATGGGTGCAGGCGGCGGCAGACCCTTGCTTGCATTTTCCTCTACCCTGCGCTGGTGTTCGTCTGCCCGCTTCTCGTCACGTCGTGCTTGTTCCAAAGCTCGCTGGTCACGACCAATAATCACGGCATAGGTTGTCATCTGAAAGACACTGTCTGCGAATTCGATGCGGGCAAAGGACTCGAGGCCCTTTTCTGTGTTGGCCTGGCGCAAAGCACTCGCTGCCCCAGTGCCGTTCATTTCGGAATCGAGAAGATTCGGAAGTGTGACCTGGGATGGCGTAACTGTGGGTGGCGGAGACAAGGCATTCTGGGCTCCTGACATGGAAGCAAGAGCCATCATCATGTAGGTATGCTGGTCGAGATTCGCCATCTGGGCGGGAGTAAAGGGTGTAGAGGGAGGAAACTGTTCGCTAGTAGCAACGCTGGCCACGTTTGGAGGGGGAGGTGGAGGAGGAGGCTGCTGCTCCTGCTGCGGTTGAGGTTGAGGTTGAAGTTCAGGTTGAGTTTGCGGCTCTTGCTGCTGCGAAGACTCTGCTTGGGTTTGAGTCTGACCAGACATTTCAGTGTCCTCATCGGCATCCTTGGGAGCGTCTGGCACAGGCCGGTCGAAGGTAGTGTTGCTAGCGTTTTTTATCGGGGTTTCCAAGGCAGGCCTCGGGGTGGTTTGTGGTGCAGTGGCGCTGGTCGCGTCACCATTGCGCTTCGGGGTTGAAGGCGACACGGGGTCCTTGGCCGGCTGCGCAGAATCGTCTGTGGTGGTAGCAGCAGCAGCAGCAGCAGCAGTAGCTGCCTCCTGAGAAGTGGCCTCGGCGGTCGCGGGGATGGCAGAAGTAGCAGTCGTCGTGGTTTCGCCGAGGGCATCTGGCGCAGTCACGGTCGCAACTGCGGACATGGCAGCGGAAGCGTCCGTGTCCAGCGGTTGCTCGGGGCCATTGCGGCCGTCGCTAGACGAAGTCATCGCTGCTCGACTGACAGCTCCTTCGCCTCGTTGAGAGGACCGGCGGTTGCGGTGTTGCAGAGCTGTATGCGATGCCGGGGCTGGCCGCGATGATGTGGTGTTGTTGATTGACGCCTCGGGCAAAAATAATCAACTGGAGGCGGTTGGCAGCGTGACCCATTGAACTCTCCGCAGCGGGAGTCTCTCCGTAGCAGTGGCATGTTTGGCAGCGTGGCAGGAGCAGCCTTGTCTTCCTTCCTGTCCACCCAATTGGCGGGAAGGCGTGCTGTGATTGGGTGCTTGTTTGTCTCCTCACCAAGTCTGCTGGCCGCGACCCACCTCTTTGTTGCCTAGTGTTCTGAACTTGTCTTGCTCCTGCCTGGTCGTTCGCGATTGAATTGCAGCATTGAAGGAAGGAGCCCCGAATCTGTCCGTTGTTCGTCTCTTCTTTGCTTCATTATCCGGCATCACGTATCAAGCGCACGTGCCGGACAATAAAGCCACCGCCCCAGGTATTGTCAAGTACATACAAGGTGCTCTGAATAAACCCGTTTGTGTCGTCGTCGGTTCCGTCAAGCCGATGTCAAAAGGCACCAACCACCAGGGGATACAAAGATATCTATGCCGCATGGTGGCGGCGGCTACTCCCAGACCAGGGTTGACCATCTTCCCCAGAAAAAAAAAGGGCAATTCATGCCAAACGCTTTGTAAACACAAAAGATGCTGAAACACCGTCCAGTCGCCAAAGGCGTCGTCGACCTCGTCAATGACCCAAAAGGGACCTTCAGCAAGCCCGTCTCGGATCCTGATTCGCCGATCTACCCGTCTGCGCCGCCGAACATCAAGACCTCCCAGCCAATCCATTCTGCCTCGTCGTCAATGTCCTTTACTCAAGCGCTTGCTGTGACAATCGTGGTATAACCCCAACGGCCAACATGACTCCTGCCAAGCCGTATCACTAAGCGCCTTGTGAGCCGGGGAGATCCATCTCATCTGAAAGAATACACGTAGATAAAGCGCTCATGCCCTCTCACCCTGCAAGATTTCATGGAGTGTTCAGCAAAGCATGTTTTTTTCTTCGGTTTGTCATTTTCTTGTGCGTGTGTGATTTATACGGCCCTTAATATCGCGGGCACGCCTTCTCTTCTTCGTCTTCTCTTCTTTGGCTGTGCCATCTATTGATTTAATCCAGCAACTTACTCCGTGTACATTATCAACAACCCGCCAACATGCTCTGCTTTAAACGCGAGTCGGAAAACAAGCGCCTGCAACGCCAACTCACCAACTCTCGGAATTCCCGCTATGTCCAAATGCTTCTGGAAATGGACGACATACCCTTCCTGCACAACGCCCTCGCCGCCTTCTTCGTCTGGCTCCTCCTCGCCGGCTTCCTGTTCTTCCCGGGAACCTTTACCTCGATCCGAAAATCCGTCGAGAACAACCACTCCAACAGCTTGGAGAACCAGGCCGCCGGCGTGATTGTCAAGTCCGTCAAGAACATTCCATTGCTGGTTATCGCGGCCATTGCGTGCGCAACATCCGTCGGCGGCATGGCCTTCCTCGCTTCGAAGCATTTGGGCAACTATGTCTGGCTGCAGAACAAGCTGGTCATCCCCGGCACTGCCAACTGTTTTGCCGGTCTGGTATCGACCTTGGTGGGCGTCTATTCACAGCAGAAAGGGGTTTGGAGTCCGACGGCAAAGATTACAGCCATTGTGGAGGGTTCTTGCCTAGGCGTTGCAATGGGACTTTTTGTGCTTGTTGAAAGGTTTTTGAGGAGGGTTAGAGAGGAACATGATAAAGAGAGTGAAAAGCTTTGGGTATCTGGCCGGTCGTAATTAGCCAAGGGACATCTTTTCAGAATGGGTGTGATAAGGAAGGCAGGCGAATGGATGGTGGAAGGCGTATCATGTGCAGAGCAAAAAACTATGGCATATAATGTGGCTAGACGTACAGAATCATGAACTGAGCAAAGGAGCTCTCTCCCCCCGCAGCAAACGGCTCCTATTCCTCTTGTTGAGCCATTCTGATCCCTTATAAGCCCAGTGACACAGCATGCCAGCTACAAAGCCCACTGCATCATTCTTAAACGCCAAAATGCCCGCTGTGGTCATCAACATGACGGTCCATCGCTCCATTCGTTCTTCATCGCCCAAGTCTCGATGGATCCTGCCGACACGGCCGGAAAAAGAATCGCTGGCCGCGTTCTCCCATAAATCGGGGGCTCCCTTGTTGAGCGAATGGCCTACCTTGGCCAATTCCAATCCAGCGGCGAGCACCATGATCCCAAGAATACTTTTTGGGTATAATTTCAACAGGTCAATCAGTGTCTCACCAAAGACGAGTCCTAGAACCAGCTTGACAAGCCCCAGGAATATGATGCTCGCGCCGGATCGGGCACCAAATCGATATTGGGCCGCTAGACCGCCCGCGCCATGACAAACGGGCATCGCCCCAAACCAAGTCCCCGTGAAATTCATACACGCCACGCTCATACCGATAGACGTCACTGATGGAACGGGAAGGTCGGGCAATAAATCAGCCGCAAGGGCGGTGACAGCAATGATGGAGTTGAGAGTCGTTAGCGGAAGCTGTCCAATTGCCATCCAGAGGGCTGGGGCATCGCGGTGTGGACCAATCCAACTTGGCAGGATCAAATGAGGATGCCAGACATGGAATGAGGGCAGTCGATGATGAGAAGTGAGGACTGCAATTATGGCAAAGATGATGGCCAGGATGAAGAAGGCGAAGGCGTAGGGAAATCTAGGGAGCCTCTGGGTGACGATGAGAACAAGAAATGCGAACAATGCCCAGATTCTATTGTCCAGAACAGGATGTATCCAGTGTAGTGGTTGCAAAAGCGAGGTCCCGGCACCGATGATGAGAGACAGGCCGGCTCCTAGTTGGATGCCTTTGACAACGGGAATCGGAACAACGGATACGGCCCATCGCAGAAGACCTGTGACGCTCATGACCAGCACGGCCGCTCCCACCCACTGGCCTGCCGCGACTACAACTTCCATGGGTGCATCTTCTCCATTAGATATGGCTGCTGAAGCAATAGCCTGCAATGAGGAGAAATTTTAGTCGTATTCACGCATGATGCGAAATTGTTGATGGGTAGCGGTAACTGTACCTTCATGGGTTGAACTGGTAGAGGGATGCCATACACAACGCCAGTGAGGATATTAAATGCCCCCGAAAACACCAGCGTCGAACCCAAATGCACCGATCCTTGCACTGCCAACGCAATCATGAGTGGCAAGAGAGTGCCGAGATCACCAAGAGACCCCGAGATCTCGGCCAGCGGCGCCCGTCGAAAGGTCGAGACATTGTGAGCGTTCACACGACGCAGATGGGCCAGCCACGAGGCCATTTGGATGGCACGACGGGAGACTCTCGCGGTTGATATTCAACAAAGTTAAACACAAAAGACGGCACGAAGAGAGAAAAAAGTATCAGTGCGGAAATGCAAAATTCACTACGATTTCTAGAGTATCAAGATGCTGCTTCTGTTGCGTCGTCATTTGCATTCTCCTCACCTCGTGACAGGTCGGCGCAAGACGTATGGCCGACGTACAGTGTCGTTTGGGTGGCACTGTATACTAGCACTGTTGGTGACTTGCCATTTTTCGGCCGAGTGATACATTGTGGTTCGTGAATTCGAGTGGAAGGGATGCCAAACAATTCATCGTGGCCATCGTTTATCATTATAACAAGCCGGAATAAGTGAGCTAGTAATTTATGTAATCATACCGTCGGAGAATGCAAGTCGTCATTTTGGGTTTTTCGACATGCTGTCGTCAGCCTGTGAAGTTTGGTCGCATGTTAATAAGCATTGGGTGTTGGAATGTAGGGAATTCAATATCGCGATGGAAGGAAGCCTGGGCAGGGGCGCATGATGTCAATGACTAAATACGCCGGACTTGACTGTTGCTTGAATTTTGGGTTTTGAATGGAATTAGCAATTCATGCCGGCCGGCAATGGTTGGAACTGCGAGGTTGCGGCTAATTGTGAGGTCATTTCTTGATGCGCCCCAAGGTTGGCAACTACCACCGGGAACTAAAACAGGCAAAAGTACCTGGGTACCTCAGATGTGAGGCTGTCGGCCGGGGCGCGAAGCTGATAGCGACATCCAAACGCCGATGGTGTCCGAGTCTTCCACGAGAAGTGCGCAGGGCCAGAGACCAAAACAAATCCAAACAAACCCGATTCATGGACTCGGAGCATGGGCCCGCGGACGAAACGGAGCCCCCCAATTTTCTTCTCTGGCGTTTCTATGGATTCGGCCGTCCCGGGGCCACTCGGTGGAGCTCTGTTAAAAGCCATCGCCAGGTTGTTTTGGCGAATTGGCGTTCTGGTCCGGAGAAGCTCCAGCACAATAATGCAGAACTGCATCCTCCGGAAGCAGCTTGGTCTTCTGGTTCCTCCAGGCCGTCATACCCGTCTCAGCCATTCAGTGTTTGCCGCCGACGCCGTCCACCACATCATCGTCCATATCCAGGTCTGACGCAGCCCGGCCCTTTTCACGAAACGCACAATGGGCATGTCAATCCCAGATCAGCCCAAGCCCTTGTCCATCCAGTGTCGTAGCCATGGCCTCCACGGGGCTCTGTTTCAGAAGATGGCAGCTGCTGAGCCGATGGTGAGGACTTGGCAGGCGTACTCCGTACTCGATGGAGTATTGCGCAGTCAAATGAGCTTGGCTGGCAGGCTGTAGCCAAGAACGGAGTAATGTCGATATTTTCTGGGGAACAGCCATTGAGGCGTGTCCCATGTCCTTTGTTTTAACGCCTCTCTGCTCACGTACCTAGGTAGGTACTCCGTACGTATCGCTATCCCCAATGTCTCTTGTGGCCAAGCGGGCTGTGAAACTCTAGCCAACCAGGCCATGCTCCGTAATGTTTGTGCATATCTTCATGTTCAAACACAATGCATGGTGCTGCGTAAACGCTGAGACATAGCGGCGCGTCTGTTCCCAACACCCATGGTACCAGTTGACCTATGAGCACAAGGCAGCTACCGAGCACCCTGCTAACTTTTGCTCTTGGTTTCTTGGTTTAGCTACAGAATACGTACTACAGATGGCACCCGTGTCGCCTCATCATCGTTCCAACTCACTCATGCATTTATTACTCGGAGGGCCGTTGACACACACATTCATTGTACGGCCGCCTTTCCCCAGAGGCGTGGTGATTTGCCACGTACACATGCATGTACAATATAAGACCCCAAAACTTGAAATCCTGCTTCGCCGACTCAATGGCAGCACCACGCCATGCTCGCCGTCTTCTCCGGTCGTGGTGGTGCGCGAGCCGCCACTGTCCCAGAGTGGTTCTATGTACCGTTGACTGTCCTGCAGGGCAGATAATCACGCAGTCCCATGATCCCCCCAGCCAATATTCTCCTTCTGGATATCAAACTGGCCTAGTCCTTACCCGGGGCGCTAGAACAGGAATCGCAGAAAAACACTAGCCAGTGTCAAAACACCCGACGTTGGGTGTGGTTCAAAATTCGCGCAGGCAAATCCCGTCGCCTGCCCCCAGCAGAGCCATGGATCCACCACATGGGAACCACAAGTTATCGTCGTCTGCAACAGAGCTGTTGTTTGGCCAGCACACTGCCGTGTTCCGAGTTGCCCCATGGAAAGGTACTCACTACTTGGTAGGAGGCGGTCGAGGAACTCCAGGGCCATGCAGAGAGCTACCAGGTATCTTGCGGCTGCCCATGAGGCTCTTGTAATAAGTCATTCGCACCGACCTTCGGTCGCCCATGCAAGTCGTGCGGTTCCGGCCCGCTAGGGAGCGAATTGCGGAATTTGCTGCAGCATTTTTTTCTTCAATGCCTGTGTCGTACCCGTGACGTTTCCTTGCTCTTGTCGAGAACTGGCAGAGCCCGGCTATCTGGAACCTAAAGGGCAGTCAGCGGACTAAATTGACTGCGTTTTAACTTTTCTCCAAACGCTGCTTTTTGACTGACAGACTGAATGACTCAGCTCATATTTGCCAAGCACGGCATTCTGCTCGGAGCATGCAAAATACATTGATTGTGGTAGACCGGAGACCAGAGACTAGTTCGACTCGGGTATGCTGGACAAGTTCCAGTTCCAGTGGTTGCCCAGAATGCCCGGCCCCCGGTTGGCCCGTGACGTGCACCCCCACTTTTTCCACAGACTCTAGGGCCTCCAGACTGATCAACAAAATCATGGCCCAGTCCACCCGCGCGACTCGAGCCAATTCTCTCCTCCACCTCCATCCTCTCTCACGGCCAGTACAGGTGAGTGAATGAATCACAAGAATGAGCCAGCTGTTGGTGCCAATGGCCCGTCGATCGTCCCTGGGCGTGCATCATTGATTGTATTGGATGTTGTTGCTGTGCCTCCGGACCGCGAGCTGCTGGCAGTAGCCGTGATGTTGGAGCCGTTGCACCTGCCGAAACAGCCGATGCGATCGGAGGAGCTTGGATCAAACTCGAAGTTGCAAAATTCCAAATTGGCCGCCCTGCCGCGCTCAACAACCACCCTCAAGAGAACACCATCGCACAGAGTCCGGTCGCGCATCGCCAAATACAATCAATTGATTTCACCGCTCATCGGCTTTTCGAAAGACAGCCACCTTCCGGGCACCCAGCTGGCTCAATTGGCCCCCGAATATTTTTGCGCTGTTTACTAACGTTTACTTTCGCACCCAGCAGAGCAACTCTTGTCGCCTCTCCACTCCAACTCCCCAAACAACATAATGGCTGCCATTAACACTGCTCTCGTCGCCCGTGAGGCTATAAGCACGCTCGTCAAGCGCAAGAGCTGGCCTGCCGAAAATGCCGGTGTCATGGTGGTGTTCTGCATTGTCTTTGTCGGTATGCAATCGGATGCCTTCCCCCCCATATTTGACCCCGGCCAATTCGCAATGGTTGAATTAAAGGGCAAACGTCATGGCCAGCCCAAGAGATACGAACCGTTTCGCTAACAAAAAATCCCTCGTCTAGTTGCCGTCGGTCTCATTGGTCTCTGGATCGCCAAATTCCTCTCCCGACGTAGGGAGGCCAAGGAGCGCGCCCAGGCCAAGTACTAGGCGTCACCTTTTCCTGGCGGGTGACGGCTAGCTGAGGCGTGGATGGGGAGCGAGAAGGATCGGAAGTGACGAGCTGGTCGCGGGAGAAGAGGAACAAGAAGACACACTCAAAAGAGGGAAGGGAATGCAGTGGCGAGTTTGGGAAACTTTTGACGGCAGCGTCGCCCTGCGGAACCTGACCCTTTTCTTCCCTGGCGCCAAATCTGCGAACGACTTGCAGCCGACCACTTGAATTGATTCAACGTTTATCGTGTGCTATTATCATCTGGACACGGGTATATTCTATTGGTCAATGTACATAGTGCATCATGTGTGGTCGGAGCGGCAGAGATTGATTATGAAACCCGGGGCAAGGAGGCTTGTTGTGCTCGGGTGCCCGTGGCCAGGCTTTGCTGTATTCTATATTCTAATACTGATACCTCTACAAAGTAACTTGCTCGCGCCGTGAGTATCGTCCGCCAGAACCAACCGTCATTCTAGCCTGTTCAATCGCTCGCCAGTGCTCATCATCTATTCACATTGTGCCCCCCAATATTCCCGTTCATAATCCCTCTTTGGCCAGCATATCCGCAATGCCCAGATAAAACGCCACGGCATTGAACCTCCTCCTCCCCATCCACCCTCGCACCACCCACCGCAGCCTATTCGGCCAATTAATCAAGTCGAGGTGATTGACGCCCACCAGCGTCCCCTGGTAGGCGCCCCAGCGCGCGCTCTGCACGCTCACCAGCCCGTCGTTGGCGCCCTCGGCGGCGCCCACGATCCTCCCCGGGACGCGGAACGGGCTCAGCAGCGGCGGGGGGCCCGCCACCGCCCCGTACGAGAAGTACCTGACGGCCGGGTCGTCCGGCGTGGCCGGGTTGAACTCGCGCCGCATGTACGCCGTCGTGAGCTGCGCAAAGGCGCTCGTCTCGAGGCCCGCGCGCTCGAGCACCCCGTACACGCGCGGGAGGTACAAGGGCCCGGCCTCGGCGCGCAGCACGTAGTCGGCAAACGGCGAGCCGCGGTGCGGGCTGGACACCGTGGTCAGCGAGGCGACCCTCACGGGGAGCCCGCGCTGCCGGAGGGTGTGCGCAATCATCCAGCGCGCGTCGAGGCCGCCCATGCTGTGGGCGACGATGTTGACGCCCGCCGCGGCGTCGACGCCCGACCGGGTAATCTCATCCGCGAGCCGGGAGGCCCTGTCGGCGATGGAGCTCGACGGCGGGACGGAGGCGGCGACGACGGTTGCGCCCTGCGCCGTGAGCGCCTCGCGGATGCCGTGCCAGTAGTGGATGCGTGGGAAGGGCGGCACGTGCAGCTCTGAGAAGCCGAGGAGGCCGTGGGCCAGCACGATGGGGTGTTTGGGCGTTGCTGGAGAGTGTCAGCTTTTTTTTCTTTTGCGGACGAGGAGGACTGGACGGACCGTAGTGTTTGCGGATGGCGGCGTAGTCGTCCTCGATTTGTCGGCCGATGTCGCGGATGCGAGGATCTCGCGCGCGCGAGAGGCGGCGGCTGCACGAGAATTGGCGGCGGATGGGACGCGTGCCGAGGGAGGCGAGCGATGCGCTTCGCTGGGCGCATTTGCTCATCTCGGCATTGCGAGTTTGGGGATTTGGATGCTTGGGAGGGAAGCCGTCAACGGTGGTCGTGAGCTGAGTGTTGGTGGGTTGGGCCTGACGAACGGGGCTGACGTCATCGGATGGAGCTTGGTTATGTCCGGTTGTGCACATGCCGTGATGTGACTGATAACGGGGATTTTGTTGACCACAATGGCGTAATGTGCACAATGCTTATTGGATTATGGATTCATATTATAAGCTGCTGCTATGAAACAGTGTCTTATTCATGTAACAACCTGACCATCTATGAGGCTACCCGTGCTTGAACCAAGGAATCCCACCCCCCAAACTCCCGTTGCAAAATCCTTTCATGCTGTCGTTATTACATAATGAGCACCCTCGTCATCTCTTCTCCGCAGGCATTTGGCTTGGTGCATTCTCGTTGGTAACGCCACTGTATGCTGGTCGGGACTGCATTCCGTCAAATGGTCCCGACAAGTTCTCGGCTATTGCCTCATCGTAGCTTGGCGGTGCATCGTCGTATGGCGGTACTGTTTGCCCAGGCAGTAGCTGAGGAGGGTACAATGGATCTTGTGGTGGCCGCTGTGGCATTTGCGGTCTCGGCGCCTGGGGCTGATGCAGGTTCGGCATCTGGTTCTGAGTGTGCGGCGGACCAACTGGTGAGCTGGGTGCCGAATTGCCTGGTCTTGGTGGCAGTTGCGGGGGGATATTGAGTGTCGCCCGACCAGGCCGAGTATTTCTAGCGGCCCTGACAAGCTCGGGCGGCGGTGTTATGCCCGAGAAGACTTCTGTCGCTCCAAAGTGCAAAGGGAGGAATATTGTCTGAGGGTGGTTGCTGGTGAAATTGGACTTGGCCTTGCCCCAGCATAGTCCCAGCTTTATTTCCACTTCATATCTTCGGGATAGATTGCAGGTGACAAACGACGGAGCAACAGTATTGGGAAGTGGCTTGTCTTTCCACAACGTATCCGGTACGACGACTTCGGATCCGACCTCCGCATCTGGACCAGAGGTCAGGGGTACGTTGAGGTCGGTGCTGGAGACGACAACCCAGCGGTTGATCTTTTTGTTGTAGATGTTGTAGGTCCGTACTTCAGTGATGCCAATGAGGTCCATCTGGAACGAGATGAGGTTGACTTGTTCCGGACAGTCGACCAGCTTTTTGGCGATAAGCCGCAGAGGAATGGGTTTGTTGCATGTAAGAATCGAAGGGTGCGGAAGTCGAGCCGACATCTCGATGGATGGCGCCGGCGCCATACCTGGTGAGTCGACACCGGAACCATTGTTATTCGAGGTATCGCTGCTGCTCTTCTCTCCCTTCTTCGCGAAAAAGGGGTTCTTCTTTTTACTTTGCGGACCGGGCGATCGTGGCCGAAAGGTAAACGGACGACGGGCAAATGCCTCCTGGCCAGTTGGTGCTGGCCTGGGAGGCTCGATAGGAAGAAATTTGTATCCGATTTGGTATCTCCAGTTCTCCTTGAGAAATCCGGGCCGTTGGACCGTAACTTTTATATAGTAGCGGACTTCGGCTTCCATGGGATACCCTGTCAAGGATGGCGGGAGGGTTCGGGTGACATGCTGAAGGTGCAGCTGTTTCGTGCCATCCATAACTCGAACTCCACCCATGCCGAATAGTCCGCCCCCGGATCCGAAGCCGCCCACGCCTGCGAGGCCGCCAATCTTGGACATGGCCATTGGGTCGCTGCAGGCGTTGTTGATGGGCAGCTTGAACTTGAAGGGGAACTCGTGTTCTCCCGGCTGCAGCGGGAAGGCCCCATATGGGTTTGAAGAACTTGAGTGGTATTCGTCGGGGAAAACCTGCTGGACCTTGTATAAAATCTTGTGATTCTCGCTCACGATGCTGCCGGGCGGACCAGGCAACGGACCTGTCGGTCTGGGGCCAGTCTCTTCATAAGGATTCGGGACTTGCAGAGCAGTGACGGATTCTCCTTCCAGTTTTACGACTATGCTGCCGACTTGCTCGGAGCGATTGAGCCCGAGGATGATGCGTCCCGTCACATGGTCGAGGTTGGTGAAGAACTCGGGCTGATTGTCGAGAGCTATGCGGATGGACATGGTAGATGACAGCGCGCAAGCACCATCGGGTGGCGGCGCAAAACGCTTCTTGTAGAAGTGACGAGGGGCAAGAGAAAGACACAGAAAATGGGATAAATAGGGAGAAATCTTGCCGATGCTACCCCGTCATGTAGACATGCTCTCGTTTGCGTCGCGCCTCAGGTTGGTTGTCGACCGTGCGACGTGACTGGCGGCTGCGGGATAAAAAGCGGATGGTTCGGCTGCGCAGAGCAGCCAAGCTTACGGAGTAGCCAGATCCCGAAATAGAGGCGGCAGCGGGCTGTGGGTGTTTCTGCCGGGAATACAGTTCTCAAGCTGTTGCGCAGAGCTTCGGATGGAGAGAGGCGTTGTGGTCGTCGTCGATGTTGACGTCGTTGGGCTAAGCCTCAGCCAAGCCTCAGCCGAAGTGTCGAGTGGCCGGGTTGTGTGACCTGGTTGTGGCCAGTGTGGGCTCTGGGGCCGCGCGTTGAACCCATTGATTGGTGGCCAATGGCTGTGCCGCTTTTTTGCTGCCGTTTGCAGTCGAAGCAACGCCGTGCTTGCAGGCTCGAGACTCGAGAGTGGCATGCGAGCTTGTGTTTTGTCATTTACAAAATATTGTCGGGCTGGGAATGGACAAAGAAGCCAAGGCTGTCGGTTTGGCACAGTTTCATCAGGCTCACGGTCTTGCCAGCTAGACCAGGGTAAAAGAGAGCTGGTGCTCGGTACTCGGTACTCGGTATTTGGTACATGCCCAGCTTGCTTCCTCCGTACGGAGTACTCCGTACCCAGAAAATGATATCAATGATGGCTCAGAGGATGGGCGGCCTGGGCCCTTTTTTCTCTTTTTTCTTTCGTTTTGCTTCACTGCCCGAATGTGCTCGCTGGCACAAGTTTCGGAGCGATCGACTCGGTAGTTACATATGTAGGCTGGTTGTTAATTTAAAGGATCAAGCTGCACCAAGCACACCTAGCACTCGAGGCCAGCCCAAGGAGGTACCACGTACCAGGCATAGGGTGTGGCACTGCAAGGCCTGCACAGGTGCATGCTCCAGACTAAAGCCGACTTGCTCCTTCCTTTCAAAACAAAAGCATCATTTCTGGTGTGATGCTGAGACAAGGCGCAGGAGCCGCTGTTCCGTGGTCAACTGTCATAAATTTCCCTCCTCTGCACATGGAGCACAAGCCGTGCGACTCGTCAGGCCCCGGCATAAAGTCTGGAACAAACATGACTTTTTCATGGCCAATCTGTCTGTCCTAGATGCCGTGGGCCGCGCATTGTGATCTGCACATGCGAGTGACATTGCCGTTGAATCACCGGACACGAGCGCATCAGCCTGTTGTCCATGCGCCTTGACGGCTTCCGAACGCACGCTGTACTCTGTCGGCGGTGTGCTTATTGGCACTCATCACCACCTCGTTGGTCACCGGCATGCTCGTCGGGCCGCTGTGACACGGTCGAAACTCTTGGTTTCTGACAAACACCAAAGACACCAAAGACTCTGGTACGCACATCTTGTCCGTCATTAGACCGTTTGCCCACGAGAGATGGCAGGAAACGGCACCAGCTAACATAACTTTGGTCTCAGATCCGGCAGGAAGTGAGCTATTCTTATGGCTTGTTGGCCCGATTATACAATCCCTCGACCATCATCTTCATTGCTCGTGCTCCAACGCCATTGCACGACGGCATCCACCACAAACCAGGAACCACCCAATCACCATGGCTCCTTCGACGTACTCCGTACGCTTCACACACCTAACTGGAGAACACAAGGCCAACACCTGCCTTTCAAATGAGTAGCCATTCTTTGTGCTACCCTCCGCGACGCCACCACACGCAGCATGTTCTCTCGTCGGCAAAGGGGTCACGGGCACAATCTGCGCAGGGTCTTTAGGTGAGGGATAATGGGGGCAAATCCGCAAATCCCGGCCTGTTGTGTGCAGTTGTCGATGTCTGGCAGCGGCAGCCAACCCACCAACCACAAGTCTACTTACTACTATCGTCTCATCCCTGCTTTCAATATGATGCTGTACAACGATAGCCTTGTGAGTCTGACACACGCCTGTAGACACTTAGGGGGGCAGATGTAGAGCCATGTCCGTCGTCCATTCTCGTCGGCCTGAGCTTCGGAGGATGGGGAACTTCTAAGCCCCCTCTCTGCTGCTCGTCTTTTGTCTTGCCCAGCAAGTCTCGCCAGCTTACCATTTCCCGCTGAACCATACACAGTGAGTGGTTCTTGAGACCCTGAGTGCTTGGGGGCGACGGCAGGACCAAACTCCCGGGACCAATATCCTTTCCCTCTGTTTGCTCCCATGGTTTGGCCGGGCCATTTGTTATGTTCGCAGACAGAGAACCCACTACTTGTGACGGCGCTGTCGGAAAGCTTTGTTGCGGAAGTAGATTGGGCTCATCTAGAGGTGGCCGAGCCTCGTTGCTTATCGTAGCAGATTAGTGGATGATGCATATTACGACGGGCTGCGCAATAGCGAATGCGGTACCTTGTGAATCACACCATCTGTCAATCTAGCACCCGTTGGTGCCGCCAGCATGTATATTCTCGCCATTAACCAACGGCAGCACTGACCGCAAAGCCATCCACGCCCCTTCACCCCCCCAACGGCCTGCATGGCCCGGCTGTTGGGCTGCATGTGTGCCGGTTATCGTTCGCCGCAGGCAGACGCGGGGATGGATATAAACAAGGCCTCTCCCCAGAAGGGTTGTTGGACTTGGTGGCTGTTGCCACTTGCCCAAGCTTTCATCTGTGATACGAATATGAAAGACCTGGTCTACATTTATCATGGAGGCCAGCTGTGGCTCATCTTGCCCAGTTCCTGGAGGCTTTTACAGCTTTAGCCCCAACGTTGGCGGCAACGTCGTGCTACTTGCAATCCACGCTCTTCTCTTGCCTGCGGTCCTATACTTTGGTGTGAGATTGCAAACTCGATTCTTCTCGTTGACCTTGGCAACAGGCCATCTGCTGAGCTTGCTTGGCTTTGTTGGCAGAGTCTTGCTGCATCAAACCCCCGACAACCCTGGACACTTCCTGCTGTCACTCTTGGGCACAGTGTTGGGTCCATCATTTTTCACAGCCTCGATATTTGTGGTATTCCCGCATATACGTCGTGTTTACGGAGAGCGTCTTGGTCAAAACAAGCCGACACTTGCTGCTTCCACCTTGTTTGGCTTGACTATTGTGGCGATTGCGGTTGAGGTGGTTGGGATTGTGTTTGTTACTTACAGATATAACGCTCTATCAGTGAGCTGCGCGCTACAAGTGACGTGACGAATAAGGCATCGGGGCTAACTTTTGGTCAGAGAACAAAATGTGCTGCAATCGTGCTCGCAGGCTTGAGTGTACAGGCTGTAGCGCTGCTGGGGAGTGCAACTGCGTACTTTTGCCTCGTCTTACGATTAAGCTCCGGTGACTGCGTCTCCGATGGGACGCACTCAAAAGTCTACACTTCATCCCAGTTTGGAAGATTTCTTCGAGGTAAAGACGAATGAGCAATACATGGCTCAAAGGTCACTATCTAACCGATTTCTTCCAGGCATTGAGATATCCACCACACTCCTCCTCGCGTATTCAATCTATAGAATAGTTGAGCTAGCTGGCGGTGTAGATGCCGGCTTGTTTCAGAACGAGGTTGCCTTTATGATAATGGACGGCGCATTGCCCCTAGTATCTGCCACTCTTCTCACAGTTTTCCATCCCGGTGCTGCTTTTGGAGCAGCGTGGAAGCAAACATCGCCTCGCCGGCCGAATCGACCGAGTCCCTTGCCTCTTGAGGAGGATGAGCATCAGAAGAGCTACAACACACACTATGCCTACGACCCAAATATCCGTCAACACTTGTCCCCAAGGTCATACACGTCACAAAAAATGGCAGGGAGTCCTTACGGGCAAGAAATATCGTGCGGGCCCTCTGGACTGCCCTCGAACCCGAGGCCAAACGCGAAGCCGCCAAGTCCAATGGTTCCCTCTCCGAGATCAAATGTTTCTACAAATAAGCGTCTCAGTGACAGATCAGAGAGGCGAGCTAATCTGCAGAAAGACATGGTGGACAGTGACGCTCTGTGGTAGTGAATGAGTACCGGAATGATGCGTGGATATCTACAATGTTTCAATATTCGTTGGATTTGCGGAAGGATATGATGGTTTCAATGCTGGGGTGACGTACCATTGACGTTGTAGGTTGAAGGCCGGAGTCATGAGGTGGCAGCCAGAGTGGTGGCTCTTATCACAGGGCAAAAGTCCACGCGGACACATTTTCTTTTCGCAGACAGGGTACGTTGGAAGCTTATTGTCGCTTTAATTATTACCACATTAGATATACCTCGGGATCGTTCCATAACTCGCCTGATGCGGTGTTGTCGGTCTTTGCTTTCAGCGGTAGTAGCGTCGATGCCGTGAATCGCGACGGTCGAGCATGCGCTCAGTGGTGTTTGTCAACAGAAGCAGGTGCCGAAGCGGTTCAGAGGCGAGGTCCCAACGTGACATTCAAGAGGATCCGAACTTGATGGTACATCTGTCCGACTTGTTCTGTTTCCACGAGCCGTGACCGCCTTCATTTGTCGCACTCTTACCGGCCGCCAAGGAAGTTAATATGCGTGTCCCAGGTGATTTACGTTTTGAGCTATCAACATGTGCTACTGAAGAGGTGCGACAAAGCTGCCATCCCCATTTATCTGGCTTGGGGAACCGACTATTTGGGCCGAGGGCCTGTCCAAAAGTCCGTTTACAATTGGCAATCCGGCCAGAATGTAGGATGTGTCGGCGTCTAGTTGATGTAATTTTGGGCATAACAGGTCTGGTATCCATATAGCTGCGTTTATTTCCTCAATGCTTTCGGATGTGAGCCATGAATGGAAGAAGCCAAGGAGCATCGTGGAGGCCCAGAGAACATGTACCTGCATATGTGTATGTATGTTACGGCCACCACCGAATCGCGCCACTAGTTCCTCGCCTCTTTCGAGGGTGCAAAAAGCACGGGTGAGTGTGTTGATGCTCGTGGAGGCCGATGCCGAGCCGGAAGCAGTCGCAAAACAACTGCCTAAGCGCCGTCCATTGTCGGATGAACTTAGCCAGGCTCGTCCATGCGTCGCATTCCACAATCAGATACAGAAAGCAGGCAAGCGTGAAAACTCGTTCAGGCGGCACTCTAGAATTTACAAAGTTGCGACTAACTAGCCCGCGTCAGATACTATAAAATGCTGGCTTTACATGCGACAGAGTCAAGAGTCATGGGTTGCGTCAAATGATGCAGTTGATATTGCAGCTTTGTGCTGATCCAGATTCCCGTCCGTCCGCGGCCTCCGAATTTTCTGACCGTCTTATTCCCCACACAGCTCCCCGACATGAAGACAGAAAAAAACCCTATTCGTCCGCCATTTCCCAAATTTTGGTCAGAGCAAAGACTCTGAAGAAAAAGGCAGGTATTGATGCTTCTGCAACAGGGAAGAGTGCCAATACGCCACGCACGCTCAACTTGGCGCAGGTTCGGTTGAACAAGCAAAACCGGTCTCCCGAGGTACCCAGAGAGAAGGCCGATAGTTTTAACACTGCACAGATGCAGGGTATATCCCGCAGCATACCCTACTGCACCACGTAGCGCAGTTCTTAACACCACAACCCGGCGTGACGCAAAAACCCATGCAGCTCGGCCAGTCGGTGTGTCGTTTGTCGAGTTCTTGGATGGGGCTGGCGAGAGCGAGCCCGGCGAGGGCCATGGCCACAAGTGTGAACTTCATATTTGCTGGGAAATAATGGAGGCGGTGGTAAAAGATGTTGACTCTTGGGTAGGTGAGGCTTGATTGTTCGTTTGGAGCAGAGCCAGTTGCAAGCTTGTATTTATGCTTTTTACAAGATGACTATACGCGGTGCGTCCGCTTGTCCGAAGCTGACGCGCTTTTGCACTTGTGATGCAGCCGCTGCAGAAAGACAACGCATCTAGGGTCTCGTGGAGTCTCTTGAATGTAACCGGGCCCTTTCTTACGTGCAGATATATTGGGTAACCAAGCCCGTTCCGGTGACTTGGAAGACTTGTGTCCAATTAGCAGCTTTGTGTTTCTGGAAACACGCCATTCCCGCCTGCGCAAGGACGAATTGAGACGGAAAGCTGACTGAACGAGCCGGGTTGAATCGTACATGGCCGGAAGTTGCTCCGTCGAGGGCTCCGTAACCTCCCCGCCTGTTCTGTAAGAATGACATCTCGTGTGGTCGGATGACTTCTTCGGGTTTCGAGAACTCATGCGGCAATGGCCTACTGTACAGCAACTCGTCCACTTCGTCGCTGGCGGGTACACAGGGAACCTGGACGTTCCGTTGATGGCTTATGAGGCCTAGGAGTTGAGGCAGTTGCTTACTTTCGTTCCATGTCCTGACTTTGCAAGGGAGAAGCAGCCCCGCCTCACATAAATCGTCTGATATCAACATGGACGGGACATGGATCCTCCCGATGGACCGACAGGATTGAAGCTGGTCGGAATTTGAGTCTAATAGTGGTTACAAGAAATGTTGTCCTTTGACCTCGCTTGCTCGCGTTCGGGGAATTTTACCGTACTGTTCATGTGAGGAATCAATATTTCTGTCCATGGCCTCACGCATGCCCGCTGGCATAATTGCCGGGTGGGACAGGGAAAATTACAATCACACGGTACACTGCGGAATCATGTTAAGGCAGTATGAAAGAAACCCTGCAAGTCCTGACACCAAACTCGGCCCCAGGTTTCCTACCTGCAGGCGACGCAATGTAAGACTTGGGGGAATAACTCCGAGGACCAGCAACCAGTGAGTCCACAGCGGTGCTGCGCGTTTCATTGGAATAGATTGGCAAAACAGCATGAAGCTTATACAGCAACTGCGACGCTGCGGGCCCCATGACTCGGACAAAGATGATGCCACTATTATGCAGCAAAAGCCAGGAGGTCTATAAGTGTATGGGCTGTCACCCACCTGTTCGCCGTCCGGCATGACATGGAAAATTCACGCACACGTGTTCAGCCTGACCAATACTCTGTCCAAGACTCTTTCAACTGCCTATCACCACATTCTTTGACTTCCTAAACTGAGAAATGTGGTTGATGGTGGTTCTGGCCAGCGTCGCGGCTTCTGTCGGCGCCTTGACGCCCGCCGCTGACGAACCCGCAACCGAGCCTAAACTTCCATTTATTCCCGTGGGAATGCGACGGCCACGTTTGCGGATCTAGCCCCGACGACCCCGTTTTCACCTTTTCGGAGAAGCATTGCGGCACGGAGCGGTTCTGCGGCGACTTTGACGACCAACACCGGATGCGCGACATTCTGAAGTGCGAACCGCAGTACAAGAAGACCCAGAAATGCTTAGACGCTCGCCATGATCCCTTTATTCTCCCGAGTTCCAAGGATAGAGAAGGAGCAGAGGTTATGAGCAATGTAAATGGAGGCAGATTGTGTCCCGGTTTTTCCCCACCCAGACGTGCTCGGGAAGGCTCGACTATATTGGCCTTGTATCTATTCCCTACGGCGAGGAAACAAGGCGATGTAATTGCGGCAGGGACGAAAGGCTGCTGGCCAAGGACGTGCGTAGCTGTCGCCGTTGTGGGAGGCGACGGGCACTAGTAATCTTGTGGGCGAAGCACGCTTCAAATGCGCGTTGCAGTCTATCGGGACGACTTTCGCGCAAAGAGAATACAGCCCTTCTGGAGAATATGTTGGACTAGACTTCGCCATATTTAGTTTAGTAGAACTGCATATAGGATAAGTGTAACAATGAAGCGACTTGAGCCGGCGCAGCCGGTCCGGATTCAATGCAATGCGGATTTTTTTCCGGCCGCTAGCCAAACCTAGAGACTAGGGCCGGCCCGCGCCGGGCGCGTCTAGTTTCAGTGCGCTGATTGGATATCGCGACGTCCAAATCATGATGGGGGCCCAACATCACCAACTCTCGCGCCTACAACAACTTTTGCTGGCTGGCTTCATCTTCATCGCCAACTTGTGCTACACCTGGGCCACGTTCCGCTGGATCCTTCCACTCATCGGGTATCTCGCGCGGAGCAAGCTCAACGAGTAGATTGCCGCCCCCTGCGCAAGTGTATGCCAAGGCCGACTTTCACTCCATTGCCGAGGGACACCTCAGATTCTCGCCGTAGTCTCTTCTGTCTCTCTGGCGAACCGCAGGCCCCGCCATCAAAAAGCCCTTTGGCGTCAACGTACTCCCCCCGGATTACTTCCCCGAACCCTTTTGCTACCGCCCCGATCGCTGGTTTACTCCCGAAAAGGGCGAGACGCCCACTGCGTTGTAGGCCGACGATATTATCGCTGCCGATCATGACGAGCTCAACCTGGTGTTGATTCAGCGCGGCGACTATTGGCGGGACTTGCAAGAGAAGAATAGAGCCGCTAGCTCATCTTGAGGTTTTGTGAAGTGTCTGTAGCGGCCTCGAGCAGCTAGTAGGTCGGATTTGCCCCCTTTATGTAGAATAAGATGTTATCACCTTTGCCTTTTTAGCATCTGTACAATCGTCTCGTACCCCTTCTCTTCAGCCAACGATAACGGTGTTCGACCATACTTATCCTTTATTGTACAGCTAGCACCATTTTGGAGAAGCAAGCTCACAATAGACTCGTCTCCTTCTATAACAGCCAAGATGAGCGGTGTTTTGCCTTCGTCATCATCTTGTGGGTCGACATGAGCTCCTTTCTCAAGCAGCAACTTCGCAATAGCTGCTCTCGGCCTCTCAGATGCCCACCATAGCGGCGTCCGACTATCCCCATCCTTTGAATTGATATCGGCGCCCTTCTCAAGAAGAAACATGACCATAGAAGCATCGTTATTTATCACAGCTGCCGTCAACGGAGCCTGTCCACTGTAATTCTTTGACTCAATATTTGCACCTTTTTTAAGAAGCAGCTCAACGACAGCTTTGTGCCCGTGACTCACCGCGAGCCACAACGGTGTCACGCCGTTTACATACTTCGAATCGACCTTAGCGCCCTTGTCGAGAAGCAGCTTGACAATATCTAAATCACCACCCATAATAGCGGCCTGCTCGAGCGGTTTACTGCGGACATCTTTATTGGCATCAGCACCATTATCGAGAAGCAGCTTGGCAGTGGCTAAATGACCGCGGGAAGCGGCAAAAAAGAGCGGCGACATACTGCCGAACTCATAATTTAAATTGGCATCAGCACCATGGTCGAGAAGCAACTGAACGACGGCCACATGGCCATTTTGCGCCGCATAGCTTAGGGACGTCTGATTCTCCGTATCTCTAGAATTCGGATCCATGTTGTCCTTGACAAGCTGGTCCCGTACCGCTGAGTAGATGCCAAAATATGCTGTCATGTGTAGCCCCGACGTTTGTGGATCTCGGTTTTCGATGAATGTATAAAATATATTCGCTGGCCAGCGCCGGATGAACCATAATGCTTGAGTAGATGCTTCTACTTTCTTCTGACAACGTAGAAAATATTCAACGTCATCGTACGGTGTTTCAGCTTCGCGAGCATGATGCCCCCAGTTACACGCGGCGTAATTGTAAAATGGATGTAGCCGCAACCTCTCCTCCAAATCTTCTTCGCACTGACAACGTCCGCTCTCAAAAGCGCTAAATGAGAGATAAGTGACGCACTTGAGAGCCATTTGGGCCTGTGGATTTCGAAACCATTTATCCTGTGTGTTCTCTAAATATTCCTGCAATGTGTAGTGGACCAGCCGGATGGCCATGCTTTCTTCATCAACGGCGACTAGTCCGGCACAAACTGATACCAAGTCCTGGATATCAGCGAGATTATTTTCATCAAATTCAGGCTTGTTTATTTCCACTCCAAGTGCGTGCCGGAGTTCTAACGTGGTCAGCGGTCTCCACGCGAACGTGATCCAGCCCAGAACCTGAAGGGCGAGTTCCCGACGGCCAGGGCTTTGGGCATTGACTCTCTGCATGGCGTCATCGTACGCATTGGCAAGCACCTGACTCCTATCATATGAGTCTGATCCCAGGCTTCGTCTTTGGAACTTGTCTAGGGCGTTGATAATGGCCTTTGCTGTCAGCTTATCCTCGAGGAAGTCAAGATATATTTTGGCCAAGAGAAACCTGCGAATAATTAGTACCTTCTTTGACTACTCGAACCAGAGACGCAAATACGTACATTCCATCGGCAGCCTCAGCAATTCTAGTCTTGATTTCTAGTTGGAGCTCTGGGCGCTTTTGAACGACGCTTGGAAGCTGATGCATGTGACCGTCGAGATATTTTTTTATGTCTTCAATGTCTGCACGGATCTCGATCTGTTTGCTCCCGGTAAAGTGTAAAGAGCTCTTGTTGTCGAACTTTTCAGTAATATCCGGAAGAAATCTCGAAGTAGCACAGACGCTCGTTCCACAGGTGGCCTGCAGGTTGATCATCTCCGCCAAGAAATCTTTTCGACAACCACCAGCTACTCGACACTCATCGAGCCCATCGATGACAATAAAGACTCTTGAATATAGTGGAATCAAGAATTGTAAAGCTCTCCGAGTCTCGTCCAAGCACGGTCGTGTCTGTCTCCCTTTGTGCTTGTCGTAGAGTTCCCCCACAACACTTGGTAGAGAGCCTTGGGTTTGGGCAAGCTGCTTTAGTAGATTCAGCAGCACGTCATCAACTGTCTGTTCAACATTGTATTGAAAGTAGATGTAAGCGATGGCGATGTTTTGTTGGTCTCGAAATCTTTCTTGAAGATAGTCCACCACGACTGAAGTAAGGGTAGTCTTCCCAGCTCCAGGGATTCCCGGACAGAACAATGTCTGTTTACTTGTCTTGATCCACTCCTGGAAGGCCGTGGAATCTAAAAGCCATTGGCCAGTTTGGGGCTGTCGTTTCCTCAATAAGTCACTCTGAAGAGGAGCGTAGTTGACTTGAGTAAGCCAATCAAGTATATGCTGATGTTGTCGCTCATGGTGTGTATCGAGGAGTTTGTGGACACCATCCTGAACATCTGAAATATTGATTAATATTCTGTCTTGGTATGACAACACTGCTCGCTACTACTAACCAGACAAGACCTCAGAAATATTTTTCTCGTCCTCAACTTGTTCAGGACGGACGCGTTGGAGAAGATTCTTCGCGTACGCAGCTGCTGTCATGGCTGCATATCCCTGCCACTCGTCATTCTTGTGCGTATCTGAGTAGTCACAGATTCCACGAATAGCTAGGCACGGAAAGTTATCCATAAGCCCTGCGGCCTCCGTCTCAAAGCACAAAACGTCCTTTTCCATGGAAAGCTTATCCCGGATATGGGCATCCTTTAGTAAGTTATCGGCAGAAGCAATTAGGCCGTAGTGGATAGTAATTTCCTTTCTTTTCGGCCGTTCAGACCGTGCTACAAGGCATGACAGATCTTGACTGCAGACCTCAGCACAAGGCGCGTCATCATCACTCGCGTGGATGATGTCGCTCCTGTAGAGTCTATCGGAACCTGGATCCGGTCGGCTGTATTCTTCCTGTAGATCCGGGTACTTCTCGAGGACGTCGTCGATATTCTTTATGAGCGAATGGCCGCGCAAAGCATACTGGCTCTTGAGTCCGTTCACTGCCGCCAATAGCGAAATTGGTGGCATGTTTAGATGTTTCGTTTCCTGGAACTTCTTGCCTTGTATCGATTTTCCAAAGTTGTAGTGAAACACCCCCCCGAAACCATTGCGAGGAACGCTGACCACGACATCCCCTAGACGGATGTCATGTTTCTGGTGCGGCGCGCCGCCGCCAATGCCCACCATTAAACCAATTTTAATATTTGGGAAGGTCCTCATCATGTTAGCTGCAACCTGTGCTGCACTCGCTACGCCGTATTCGCCTGCTGGTAGGACGGCGACGACGACATTATGCTCCTTGATCTTGCCTAATGTGTAGTCGTTGCTGTCTGTCGACGATTTATAATAAGGCCCATCATACTCGTCGTCGAGAAATGCCCGGGCGGCAACATTCTCAGGGTGAATAGCACTTATCCATCCCACATGATACTTGCTATTTATGCCCTTGAGTTGATAAGGACGGCCACTTTTCTCTCGTGCTGCGTGCTGCGACTCCGTTTTCTTAGGACTCTCCTCTTGTGCCTCATCAAAATTTCTGCGTTTCGCATCACCGAGTACAGCTTCGTCATCGTCATCGATCTGTAGAGTTCTCTTTGGGCCGTTCCCTGGTTCCATAACTTATCGTCGCCTCGGGTCGAGGGAATAAGACTGAAATGCAATGTGGCGAATCAGGCAAACAGGCACCAGACCGTTAGGACCAGGCCCAAAGGATTCTAGGGCCTCTTGGTAACCTTTAAGAGGATCAGGCAGTTTCGAGTCGTATACCAGTCGATTTGATCAAGTCCTCGATGCTTCTGCCTGTTACATGGAGCCTGCAACGGTATACACTTGGAACCCAGAATTTAGGGCCCGAAGTCTTGGAGTGGCAGGGAAGCAAGCCTGTCGCCTTTGAGAAGATATCTGAAGACGCAGCGTGAGAGTAAGAGACGCCAAGTCTTGGACAATCTCAATTTGGGTACCGATGATATCTTACCACCACCAGGAGGGTAAGGGCAACGCGTGGGATGGTCGGATCAGGCTTGTATCCAAGATGGAACAGTACAGTCCAAGAGACATGAGTTGCTCACGTAATTTAAAACGCTGACTGCACTTCAAACGCTTCAAGATGGATGCTACGAGGCAAAACAAGCAGAGACTTTGGAAACAGAAGGTGGGTGGCGTTTCGTCCTTTGGGCTGAAGTTGGGCATATCTGCAGCGGCACAACGACGCCGAGATTGGGGGCTCAAGCTGATATAAGCATATGCCAACTAACTTCAACCGAGGATTTAGTGTGATTGGTTCTGAGTTTATGAACACTATTGTTACACAATATGACCATGCTGGGAAGTGGCTTGAGACCCGCATGAAGGCGCGACCCGACGCGGGCAATATTGGCCGCGGCCCACAGATTACAGCGGACGTCGAATCTGACAGTCTGAGGAGAGATGCTTTGCGTAAATCAAAGTTGTACGAGTTGACGAGGTGATCTATCATCTAGCGGAGGTAGATGACTGGTCCAACATACCATGATTGCTATTCGTCACGAGAGCAGATTCATGTCGAAGGCATGTTGAAGAGCAGTTTTCTAGCCTGCAATAATCTTTACTCGGCAACGGGTTTGCCCTGTAATCGCTCGTGCTTCAGTGCCGGTTATGCTTGCGACTGGTTATACTTGCGAGCTGCTCAATGCCAACTCCTTCTCGACGCGGGCCGCGACATGCTTTCCTACGCGCCCAAGGCTAATTCTCAAGCCGATTTCAAGCAGAATTAAAGGTATTGCATTTAAAAACACACTGGAGAAGTGCCGAGTGTTGCTGAGTTGCTCTGTCCTGAGGAGACTCATCATCCTGCTCAGAAACCGCACTCCGTGATAACTTATAGGCAAATCCGACATGACGATTCAGCAGATTCGCGACGAATGCCTGTCCCGACTCAGGATCCGCGCCATATCCGCTCAAAAACCACGTCGAGACCTGCGGCGGCTTGAGCATGTTGAAAGGGGATTGATAATGTTGGAATACGTGTACCTACGGCATCGGCCCCATGCAAGCTCCTTGATTGGCCACCGTTATCAGGTGGGGCCGAAAAGGGGTAGCGGGCCGGGCTTAGTCAGCTGAGTCAACACCATGGAAAGTAGACCATGATCTAGCTAATTAGCTAATTAATAACTGTGAATAGCATCCTTTTGGACCTGATCCCTCGATTACATGTGCATGCACATAACCCCCGGTGAGACCTACGGATACAGATGGTGATTAATTTTAACTGACCGTTTATAAAGGGGCTATAATCTCGGCTGCGTTAACCGGGTGAGGCCTGGTCACGTGACAGAGCACGCCAATCACGGTCGCGTCGCTCCTGTTCTTCATCACAGCAGCAGACCCGTTACGACCCCCGGAGAGCGCTGTTGATCCGTTGGCAGCTCAGAATCCTCTGAAGCAAGCCCGGTTAGATGTAGGCCGCCCCGAGCCGCTCCCTGCTCGGAATAAAACCCCGGGTAATGCCCCTCATGGTGCTCTTGACGGCTGCGGAAATGCTCTTCCTGGCTGCTGCACTAACGGCAGGCTCTGTGATGGAGCAAGATTCGGCTTTGACGGGCCTTTATGCCTTGCTTGAATTCCTACTTCAACACCGTAATGCCTACCACGCCGCATATCTCACCAGTTGACCAAAGAGGCCGCCGAGGCCGTCTAGTACGACTTTCTTCCGGGTTGATGACTTCCTTGAACAGCAGGGCAGAAGGCAAGTTGCTGTAGATTATCAGTCGAGTAGGAACCACTAAACTCGGACAAAGCACCAAGTCGGTGATGGTATTGGAAAGAACCCGCAGTGCCGGAACTCGTCACTCTAGTAGGGGCACGGTTCAAAGCCGACTCATATGTGAGATGAAGCGGGTCGCCCTTGGCGCTGGCGATGCGAGTTGGCTCAGGAGTAACATGTTTGCATGTCTGCCGAGTGACTCGGAAGCCAACATCTTTGGACGTTATGACGCCACGGTGGTCCGTTTTGCTGACACAGCGTCCGAACCCGTCGTACGCGTAGCTGATGTTGCTGTAGAGCGTGCCGGAAGAGTTGCTTTTGAGGAGCTGGTGATATCGCTTCGGGGGTACCAAAACGGTTCATTTGAGATGATTTGCAACCGGTATCCGCCCGCGCCGCCGCTCACCAATCCTCCGGCCTCGACGCACCAAGGACCCTGTGAGCGTGTGGTATCTGAGAATATGTGTAGCCCTCGACGTGTGGTGATGCCACGTGGTCACGATGGCATCCTGTCCGTTCCCCGTTCGCTCAGTGTGGGAGACGACATGGTATTGCTCGATAATGCGCCACGGCGGGTAGTTGATGGTTCTCCTCCTTGTACTGCATGTCTTCCACCAAACTTGAGAGACTTGTGACATGTCTAATGTGACTAAATGTACGGTAGAGAATCTTCCACCGCGCTGCATCTTCTAGATTGCGTTGTCAACGGGTCATTGAGTACGTAATCTAGGCCAAAGACTGCGTACTCTAGGAAGCCCGGCTAGACTAGCCACTTCGCTGACAACCTTCAATTCGAGCCTTTTCCTGCCTCTTCAATTGAAAGGTGTCCTTTTCTCATGTCCTCTGAATTCAATGATAAAAAGAGACCTCAATTCCTTCGATAGATAGCTTCAATCCATGGACCAAGTCCATGTTTAATACGACCCCCGGCTCTAAAAAATGGTGATATTAATCCTTTAAACACTACACGGCGATTAATAAACGCACAGGAAATGCGGCTATTTACGACGACAGCAGCATATACAGTGGGAGGCAACAGTGTTTACAAGATCACGTACCAGGCTATGGAAGTCTAGACTATAATATACTACAATAGACTAGTGTATACTCCATGGTGGACAGATGTATTCTACAGCAGACCCTAGCAAGCCACATGGGAGAGTACGAGGAGGTAGGTAAAAAGTAGACGCAAAGGGGACCAAGACACACCAGATGGTAGGGGAAATCTAGCAGATCACTTGGCACTGAAGGGAAGGCGAGGAGCTGTGTCATAATGAATCATCTTCCCGCTTCTTGGAGGAAAAGAAAATAGGCGTTTTAAATCTAGCGCGAACTAGACAGTGTCCCACGTTTCTGCTGGGTCGACCAGCAACACCACGCGTCGCGCTAGGCTATTGAATAGGAGCTAAAGATTAAAGAGTTGGACATGACAAGTACATTCACATGGTTTGCTAGCAGCCCCAATAGCAATGGTCCTTGACGTACTCGTTGGCCTCCGTATTGGCAACCCAAATCCGGTCCGACGAGGCTCTTCGAGACACATGTCCTCGCAGCCTAAAAGTACACAAAGCTACGCGAAGCCAAGTAAAAGTACCAAGGAAGAACCTTTCGGCTTCGTTTACTCTGGACTAGCATCGTCTGGCTAGCCTCGCACATCCGACCTCGTGATGAACATCACAAGGCAGCACCGGGCTTACATCCAACAGCTTCAACGGGGTCGAGTTCAGCGGCATTGTGCAGTTTTGCTTAGAACTCTTGCAAGGACTCACGTGGGAACCGGACATGGTCGTCCATGTGGACGAATCCCGAAAAGGCGACAATGACCAAGCAAAACCACAGAGGCTTTGGAAACTAAGTCTTGAACCAAAGCAGGCGAAACCACTGTACATGACAATCATGACGGGCACTCAGTCTCCACAATGCTTTGCACGGCATATTCACTCACTAAACCTTGTTCAACTAGCTCTTTTGCTGATTTTTGTTTCATCCGATTCGGGATTTGGTGTGTATTGCTCTTCTGGGAGTGCATCACATGCACAATGACCCTCCCCTTGGAAACCAACAATGGCCATGGAAACCAGCAAAGTGCCCCCTGTGCAAAAACAGTAGCGCGACCCAAGAAAAACATTCAGTAGTGTCTCCCTCGCGCATTAGTTGTATAACATGCCCACTTCCCTCTGGGCCCAACATGTTTTTGCTTCAAAGAGTCTCACACAAGTAAAACAAACTCTTCTTCCGCAATCGGCATCCTCCTGGCTCTCAATCATCCCAGCTCACCCCCCTTACCCCAAGAGTACCCGAGATGAAGGCCACAATGGCAATAGCAATGTCCCTAATCGGGCTATTAGGGACAGCATCAGCTCTAAGGTCGGTCAACAAGGCAACGTGTGAATGGGAGGACACAGACTCGGGGCTCAAAAGCAGATATTGTTCTTTTCTCCGATATTGCCCCGGAAACGAGGAATGTCTATGCCACGGCGTCTTTCCCGACTCCTATTGCAGATTTCACGTGAGTAGTGGCCCTTGACGAACTGGCCGGCAAGAGAGTGTTGCTAATATATGTCGGTGATTAAGGAAAAGGTTGAAGAGCCCGTGCCTGCGCCCCCGGAGGATGATTAATTTTTGCCAGTATTATGAGAGCCTGGGGTGTTGTTTATAATTTTGTGCTGGAACCAGGCCGGGCTTCACGTGGGGTTATTTCTGTCATTGTAGCATCTTCATTTCAATGAGACCAGGCTTCTTTTTATATACTTGAGTAAGCTATTTAGCCTAGTCTCTGGGATTAGAATGGGTTCATGACCGAGCTCTTGCGTCTCCTTGGACTCGCAATATGCCATCCTCGTCAGGGGAAAATTGTAACAGGGATCCAGACTGTAGAAGCCAAAGGACTTGCAGTGGCGTCATGAGTCACCTTCTGCTATCCTTCCACTTCTTGATGGCGACCGAGGCGATTAAGAGAAGGCACAGCAAAAGCTGCTGAAAGGTCTATTGATCAAGTATTGGTTGGTGCTCTGAAGGCGCGACTGGCAGATGTCTTTCAGCTACATGTTCTGACATTAACGAGGACCTGCCTCTAATGATGAACGATTTGAAAATTAGTAAAAAACCATGCCATTCCCAAATTCAGGATGTACTCAGCATCCTGGGTCTACTCTTGGTGTTGACTCCCTGGTAGTTGGCGGATCAAGGAGCTGGCTCGCAATGAATATCTGCTCTGGGGTCAGCATCTTGGATGTCTCGCATAGCAATTCGCTACAAGACTTGTGACGAAGAGTCCTGGAAAGATTTGGCTGGGAAGTAGTCAGTCGTGAATAAATAAATGACACGAGCCGGGTTAATTTTTCCCTACCCTAGAGTTTTGCGATTTTATAGTAGATTCTTATAAGTTTATACATTGCCTAGTATTACCACGCAGAGCCTTCCTCACTAACCATTTCCCAATCGCCCTGCGCGTTAAAGTAAACCGTCACTTGCGGGTGTTCAATGTACTAGTATTCTATGTGCTCGTACTCATGGGGTCTGCGTTGAACGAGGTGACAGTAGCAACCAACTCTCATTATTGTTACTAATCGTTCACAAATCCAGACTTATTACCCGAACCGCCATCGTCTACACTACTCTCGCTAGCGTTGGAAATTTGGTCATGTACACGAGGAGTCGTCCAGGCTAATAAAGGAGCACAATTCGGAGCTCTCATGTCGTGCCAACTACACCGACCCTCTTGGCAGCATTTCTGCCATTGCCAGCTGGCTCTGCAAAACAGGAATCAGTCAACTTGGGCTCACGAAGAAAGGTGTTTTATACAACTTACCTCTCGTACCACGTCGTAATCTCTCACCCACTTGAGAAACTCTGGCGAGTGTCGAGCCGCAGTCATGTCCATCTCGACACTGTCCAAGTCCGGAGGAGGTTGGCGACCCAAGCTCGACATTTTCTCATCCCTCGCCTTCTGTTCCAGCCCATCCGGCAGACTCCACAGCCTTGCGTTCTCCGTAGACTGTCGCATGAAGACGTCGCATCTCGGTTTGCGCAGCTCAACCCAGGCCTTTGTTACCGCGGGCACATGGGCACGAATGTCGCTTCCTGTGGCCCCAACAAGACGCAGCATCTGCGCAAGGCTTATCCCATCTTCAATTCCTTGACTCAAACCCTGCGCACCGTGCGGCAACATGGCGTGTGCAGCATCCCCAGCAAGCACCACCCTCCCGTTCTTGCTCCGCCACGTTGGTAAAGATGGCCCCATTGCCATTTGCCACTTCTCCGCATGCCGTATATACTTTAGATATGCGCGAGTGATGGGACCAAAGTCGGAAAATCGTGCCCTCAGTGCGTCAACGTCGGCTGGCGTGTTCCAGTTGGCATTGACGGGCCCAGGATCTGCATGGTCAACATCGATCAACTGCACGCCGAGGTAGCCGCCGTGCATGTGTCGGCTTAAAATAAAGCGACCGGGTCCTAGAACACCATGTTTTGTGCCCGGCTCGAGCCATGCTGCCAACTGCCTGTCCCCCGCGAGGTCAGCAACACGACTCTTTGTAAGAAAGATGGATTCCCGGAGAGGAATGGGATCGACATCCCGCGCGGGGAAGAGCATTTTGCGTGTCGCGGATTTGATACCTGAAACAAAACTCGACATGAGCTACTATTGAGACCAACTTTGTGTTCAATGTCTGTGGTTTTGAGTCAAACATACCATCTGCTGCTATGACAAGGTCCGCACTGTGCGTCATGCCATCTGCGGTCGAGAGGCTTGCGCTATCCGCAAGGTCCTCGACTTTGACAACGGCCGTGCCGAAACGCAGTTGCACGCCGCTGGACACGGCCAATCCATGGAAAACATTCTGCACCGATGGCCGGTCTGTTTGGAAGCGCTTGTCGGACCGACATGGCTGCTGCGCCGCCGCCGCGACTGCAAATGGCTTGTCACCGGTATACG
The DNA here is from genome assembly GCA_037953715.1 of Metarhizium sp. BCC 4849. Lineage (NCBI taxonomy): Eukaryota > Fungi > Ascomycota > Sordariomycetes > Hypocreales > Clavicipitaceae > Metarhizium > Metarhizium sp. BCC 4849. The sequence goes on from JBALJW010000003.1 coordinate 3,794,937, forward strand.
ACCACAAGCGCAGAGGACCCGCTTGTACGCTGACGCGTTCGAATGCGCTGTGCGCGCCCCTCAGGTACTCTAGAGCCCGGGTCGCTGCTGGCTGGATTACCAGTGCGTGTCCGCGGGGCTCCGGGTCCTGTCGTCGCTCAAAGACGGTGACATTGTGGCCCTGCTGCCGTAATGCCGCGGCAGTGCAGAGGCCGATCGGACCAGCGCCAATGACGGCCACTCTGAGACGCGACGTGGCTGGGGTCGTAGCCATTACCGGACGTTAAAAGACGAAGAATGGTTGAGTGAGAGGAATATCGACTCTTGGCAGGGCGATCTGTCATGCCTATTTATACCCAGTCTGCCGGGCTGCAGCGTGACGGCGCTTAATTATGGGCCTGGGCCTTGTTCGTAAAGGTCAACCATCAAATAGCTTGTAATAGAATTCGTAGGCTTATGGTCAACTTCTGCATGTTATTCATGAATTTGACGATAGCCAAGGCCGCAGCTTTGTAGCTTGCAGAGCCTTGACCGAAGCTGTGGCGAGAGCTTGTTTCCTCGAGGCATCGTGTATTATGTATTTTGTCATGTGCTGTGTTGAAAAATGCATTTTATCTTCCTAATCGGGCTAACTTGGTGTGGAGTACAGCGGAACGTTGGCCGACGATCCTCGAGTAATGAGCTAGGAGCTAACCTAATTTTGTCAACGCAGAATACGAGCGCTAAGCCACATGTCTAGTATGCGGATTAAAGCATATTTCAGCAGAATAAAATAGCCAGCACTTAGCTTACATTTTGTTACTATATCCCGTAAAATGCGCAAAATCAAAGCCAATACTTTCTCCAACCAAGACGCGAACCATATCCTCCACGCCATGTGTCTCTCAAACCTCTTCTCCAGGAAACATAAACCAGACGCGAATCGAGAGACGGAACTACAGCCATCACCACCAGCTCAGGTCACGGGCCGCAGAACAGCCGCGGCCACCGCCCTGCTACGCAACAGCAAATTTGGAGGCGACGGCAGCCGGAGGAGGTACTCGTCCGAGAAGCAAACCGGCGCAGGCTACTCTCCCAGCGGGTATACAGCTTCACCAGCAATTCCTGACGGGCAGTACGACGGCATCTACGGTGCTGTTCATGGGGCAGTGTATTCTGAAGTGAGCGGAGGAGCAATCGGGGGTGTATCGGGCCGAGTATACGATGGCGTGTACGGAACATCAAGCGGAGGGGGTTTAGGCACAGCGGCGGGAGGGGCTTACGGGTCATTATTATAATGCCTGGCACATTGTTTGGCGGAAATAGCACATCGTGTTGGAAGGGGCATGACATTGATGAGGATCGCACCCCCTGGGGTTGTACAGAAGGGAGATTTGGCGTGTCTTATTTTTTGGTTGCAACGCACCCATTATCCCTCGACCAGTTGGAAGTAGATATCCCGTGGTTTACACCCGTATAACCGGTATAATCTGTTCATGCTCGCACCAACTCGCGGCAGAGACGACACGGCCAAAGTCTTGCCAAGAATCCACTCAAAATCACTTATATAGGTGCACCGTCCTGGAACTTGGACAACACAAGCTGCAGCCCAGAATCATCCTTGTACCGATCCAACGCAACAGTCTTCCACTCATTCCACTCCAAGCCCTCGTCCACGGCCACTGCTTCGCGAAGTCCTCGAAACAGGCCCAGAAACCCGTCCCAGTCAGCGAGATCATATCCGCAGCAGAATGCAAATCGATGCTGCAAACGGCCATTCCGAACAATCTGCGCCAGATCCTGCCGCCCCTTTGCCTCGAGCAGTTGCGCAAAGATTGTCTCGTCATCGCCCAGGCTGTTCTTGCCATTGTAGAAATCCGCCACTGGTAAGAAGCCAATGGGGGAGTTGAATGCGTCCGAGGCCGTGGCGGTATGTGCCCACTCCCAGTCAATAATCCCCGTCATGGTAAACTTTTCGTCTACGAAGATGTGATCTCCCTTGTCGTCTGCGTACTTTAGATAGAATGTGTTGCTCTGTGTGGAGGGCAATATCCGCGGGACTAGGTCCAGCAGAAATCTATGGATGAGGTACGCGTCCACTGTCCGCTGCGAGTAGATTTCATCCTTGATAATCAGATCTAGTATAAGCCGTATGGAGGCTATGTGATACTCTCTTGGACAAGAGAAGGGTCCCGTGGTGCACATTGTAGATTGCGCAAAGTTTGTGAGTGACTCTCGAGCATATGCGCCAATGTGAGACGTCCCGGGGCAGTCAAGAGAGCCAAGAAGAGGAAATGGGTGTTTGTGAAGCTCGATGAATATATCCGCCATCTGGCTCATGACGTTGTTCCTCTGCTCCGGAGTTGCGATGGACCATCGCAGAGACTTGCCAGGCAATTTCTGCATGAGAATATAGCCAACGCCTACGGTGTTACCAGGTGCTCCCTCAAGTGCATAATCGTATACTTCTGGGGCGGGAACATTGGTGTGCTTTAGAAACATGAGGGTTGCGACCTCGCTCTGGATAATGTAGTCTCGTAATGCCGCAGGAGGCGAGGAGGCGTTGAATCTGCGGATACGGGCAATCCACACGACTCCGTCTTCGAAGCGGACTTCAATGTGATAATTCATGCCGCCCATGACAGAGCTTCGCGTCTCTCGGTCATACTTGAGCAAAGGGGTGGAACAGGGTATGCCCTGGCGTAGATGGCTGGCACGGGCCTCAAGGCAACGCGTGTTAACCTTTTTGATCAGCTCAGTGAGCTCACGCTCTTCCGCATCCCGAGATGCGGGGTCATATGCATCCGCATCCTGTCAGGAGTGTTGGTAAGTGCTGGCTTTTATTTCCCCAGCCTCGACCCCGCCCTGTTTGACTTGGATCCGAGTAGCACCAAGTTCCTTTGCTTCTATTCTTGAACTGGCGAGGGGTGTTTTGCCGATTTGGGCTCTCATAAACCTCAGGCGGTTTGCCTGTTGTGGCAAGGCGCGGTTATCACCTCGGGTACTAGTGCATAGCACCAACGCCCACTGGACTTCTGGTTCTTATGGCTGTCGTGAGCTGACGACACTAGTTGGCACGATATATACAGACAAAATTACGGCAGAAGATCAATTTTGTGCTCAAGCTTCAGATGAAATAGCAGAATCCGTAAACAACAGTTTCTCCTGCCAACCCCTTTCACTCATAATATGCCCACTGAGCATCTTTGCGATGCCCCGAAGATGTTGATCATCATACCGCCGGGCTACGAGAGACATGCCGCAGGGCTGCGTAGTAGTCAAAGGCTTGTTGTACCTCGTCGCAGGAGAGTTTACGTGCTGTCTCTCGACTCGATACGGCATAATAGTGCATTCGCATACTCCTCAACAGTGGGCAGATCCCTCTTGATCAAGCAGAGTCTCAACAGCAGTCAGCGACCACCATTTTGCTGGCACAGGCATCACTGCTATCTGGAGATGGGTTCTAATGAAAAATATCTCACAATGCCGCGGCCCGATCGGGGAATCTACCGCCGTTGATCTTATCTGCTCCCAGGCCGGCATCTTCATGGCGGTCCGTGAACGGGTTGCCGGCTCTACTCCACCATTTTTCAACTGAGAAATACATGTTTAAATCCGACTATAGAAGGCTTATATGGAGGACTTCACGGAAGAAGAGAAGTAGACCATGTGTGAAATAATTCAACATGTCGGAGGCATCGTCACTCTGTTGTCGCCTCTTTCCTCAGCCTCCCGCGCAGATTTGCTTGAAAAACAAGCGATAGAGGACTCCGATTGAGAAATGAGATGAAGATGTAGAGACTCCAGCCGGTCTTCAACTATGCAGACTGAATTATTAACGAGTTGGAGGAGATCTAGCCTGGTGTATCGACATGTCCGCACCACCAGGAGTAAGTCGTGACCGTGATATCATGACGATTCTGGTGCTAGCCCTGATGCTGGCACTGACTGCATGATGTCATGGGATGGCGAATACCCCGTTAATTGCCCGTATACAGACATATACATGCTATATGGATCGTACTAGTTGGGCACATCAACCGTTGTCGTTCGTGTTCCGCGCAGACCCTTGGGACTGACATCCATTTTGCCATGCCCACTTTGTCTACTTTAAAGCAGTAGACATGGAAATTGTTGGGCTTGGGTAAGATTTTCAGAGACGCACGTTTATGCCAGATCGCATTTGCCAATACCACTAGAAGCGTGACTATGATTCTCTTGACCGGTGGAACACGTATGGTACCCTTTTTGGCCATGATAACCTCTATTGTTTCTCTTTTCTCGACCTAAGTATCCTGTTAGCGATAATGAATTTCCAGTCTTGAGGTATGAACGGATAGGGGCTCGCTGTTAAAATCCTCCCATGAAATCATGCCGTCATTGCTGAGCTAAGCTACCTTGAACAGGTCCATCGCTGCTACTACCGCCTGAGATGCAAAGGAGCCTCAAGAAGTATAAATTTACGAAGCCATAAGTACCAGTTTGGCCAGGATTTGAGCCGGCTGCCAATTCACTTAGAAGGACGTAGCATCTGACATTGGAACGACGGCAAACACGGGGCATTTATAAACAAGTTCATTACCCGTACTTCAACGGACTCATCCTGACCATCTTTTCGTATCCAACCAAGCTACACAAGAGCATAATAGGGACGCCGCTGAAGCATCTATGTATCCGTACTTCCAAGGCGAGCAGCACATACGCTCTTCGCCTGCCACATGCCACAACCAGGAATTCCCATCATGCCACTACTTTATCCACATAAATACTAAACTCTAGTAGTATTACCACAGAAAGAAAATAGAGCCAGTCGATACAGCAAGCTCGGCTTCGGAAGGGCTGCGGTGTCCATTGCGCGAACGCGGTATCACGACAAGGGCCGAGGCCGACAGCTGCGGTGGATAACCTTTGTCCATGCGTTAGAAACCGGAGCACACTCTAAGTGGACCATATATTGATAAAAGGCCTTGATGGTAGCTGGCTGTTCTTTCTGCGCCAGAATGAGTTGCAATGCGGGCGTCAGACTTGCATAGATGCGCTGTGGCTAATCACGTAAGTTACCACAGTCACAACTTCTATCACTTGGAAAATTGGCGTCAAATTTTACAAGTCATAAAATATTTAATTGAACCAGGCCATTGACTGACCCGAGATCGGCGGAATGTACTCCGTATTTGAAGCGTCAATGTGTCTGAGGTACGTGGCAACGTTGGTACGGAGTTTCAAACAGCGCGCGTTTTGGTAAGCTTACAACATGCAAGTAGCTCGGTCGGGACCGAAAGCCCCGCGTAGCTGGCCGAGCTGAAGAAGTACATTGTGCCACATGACATGTCTATCGGTCATTTCGTATGGCTGTCTCGGGGGGCAGCCTCAAGCATACTCCGTATGGTTGCTGGAGAACAACCAAGATAGGGCAACGATGTACTCCGTATTACTGTACTGATTGTATCATGCATCAGTACGGAGTACTCTATTCGATGGGCATATGATGCGCCCCTGTTGTCACCGTGCAGCAATGTGTTGACTCCCGAGCCTACATGCATGTCTTGTGAGGTGGTCAGAACTTGCATCGCTATTATCCTTCTCTAGAACCACAGTTGCACGGGGGCTATGAAAACGAGCTGTAGGGCAGAAGGATCTCACTGACTTTTACTGAGACCTTTATAGGTAATAGGTGCCAGACGATTATGAGGCTTGTGATTTGACGTCTAGAGTCTGGCATCAGTGGCCAACTATGGAGTTTGTGGACTCTCTACCTTGAGATAATTCTACTGCCCTTATGCTAGGGTTTTGTGATATCGAAAACATGTGTTCTTAATTAAGTGTCTCAACATTTGTTGTTTCTATCATCATAATACCTTTTCTCTTCCTATACTGCTTGCTCATTTGTAAAGCAAGCATTATATATTGGACTGGGTGACGCGGATCTCGAGTCGTTCAATGTCCCAGTTGTTCAGAATAAGAAGATTTGATTTGATAACCTGTGGCGGCCCAAACATCCGCGCAAGTCTGAGGTTGCATTACGGTTTATTACCGTCAGCCATAGTGCCGGGCTCAATGCCGCGCAAGTGTGATCAAGTGTCTCACCGTAGTCAGCTGGACCATAGCTAGCCAATGCCTTATATCCCGGAAAAAATTCACTGTCTCGGGATACGGGTAGAAGATGGCCCCTGGTAGTCTGACGTCGGTTACATCTTGAGAAGATATTATGCTATCCATCAAAAACCACACGTCGCCTAGGTTGATCAGCCTATCACATATAAACGTTTTGTCTCTGATCCAGGGGCTGTAAAACAGTAACAGTAACGGTCTTAGTAATATCATCCCTTCCGGTGTAGTAATTACGCAAGCCATGATATTATCCGCCGCGTACGGAGTATACAAAATACTTTGGTCACAGTCACTTGAGACAAGTCGCTGTCCTGAGTTGGGTTTTGACTACCCGAAGATGCGTGTGCGTCCAGAAAACAATTCAACCAATAGTCAAAATCCACAATGAAGCCGTTGGGGACTATGGGGTTGTCCGCTCGTAAAGAGATATAAGTCGGCGACACCTCTGTTGTTTTCCAAGATATTCTACACCACACACTCACACTCTAAATCAACCTCTCAATCACACTCACAACCTACTCCATACCTTGCACCGCACTCCATATCAAATCAAAATGAAGCCCTCTCTTGTTGCTAGCACCGTCTTCATCGCCACTGGGCTGGCCGAGTTCGTTCCCGTCAACTTTACGACGCCATTGAATTGGCTGGCCAGCCAGGATTTGATGAATAGAAAGACATGCGAGGACCTGAGCGCGCCTTACAAAAATTTCACGGCTGAAACTTGGGCAGCTCATGTTTTGAATGCCTGCCAATCGACAAACTGTGGCTGCACATCTGCCCTTGGCTTTTCCAGTAGGTCCTCCATCTAGCGACGAGTCCAGGAATATCATGAGCTGACACTCGTACAGTGCCCCTGCAGTTGAGAGGATCGGGGGATCGCCAATGGTATGGGCAAATGTTTAGCGGCAACAGTACCACTGAAGACGACTACGTTAGGCAGGAAGTGATTCAGGACTCGATTGCGTATACCTTGCGCCAGGACAAATAAGTACCACGCCTTTACAGCGATGGTTCTATCACTTGGGCTAGCTGAGGGACAGGACTATTGTTCGTAAAATTTGGGAGTAGCCTTTCGCAAAGACTACAGTAGTCGTTTCAGACACTCGCGTTTCAGATGGCTTCACTACATGTGAAGACCAAGTCACTCATTTATATGGAAAGTCAAAAGAAGGAAGAAAGTCTGTTTCTGAACAGAGGTCAATTGTTATCGAAATCAACGACCCGCTCTTTTAGATAGAAAATCAAATGTCTCTCATTACGTCCAAGCTCTCCAACTGATCATGCTGTGTGACAGTCTCATTTATCCAAGTACAACGACGATAACTCGACAGTCTTTAAGTCCGGCAGACGCACCGACATCATCGACAAAGAGAGACTTGTTTCGTCAATAAGCCGGAAATCAGCCCGCAAGTCTCGACCCCAAGAGAAATGTGCAGGACACGCTGTACTAGGACGATCGGCAAGGTTCAGATGATTCTAGCTGATAGAGGCACCTATGGGGCTGGCCAATTGTGGTCAATTTTTACCCGGGGTCTTCATTTTTGTGTTGTGGTTGGGCACCGAAGGGTCGAACGAGTCCAGAGTTGCCCTATACAAGTCCTCTGACCTGTCCATCGGCGACTTCCCACTTTCCTCGCCAACCTGTGGACACAATATGTGACGGCTTACAACTTTGCGTTCCCAAAATTGTGTCCAGTTAATGTAGCGCTATTGTGACTGTGTTTTAGTATCACAGCACTCGTCAGCGAGGCATACAAACCCCTTGTTCGTGGCTGGTTGTCTCCCAACATCGGCCAAACGTAAAGAATCCGGTAGGGAATCAACACTCCACTGGGTATTGGACAATGCCGCCCGATGAAGGGAGATCTCCGCCTCCGCTCGGCATTTGATACATTTTTCAATGACGTTCAGAAACTGGAATCTGAGGGTGCTTGTGAGAACACTAAGGCAGCGGGTTCCTTCAATATCGGCTAAGTGGGCACGACTGGAAGGTTATCGAGATGCTAGTAAAGCTTCCAAAGCCCTTTGAAATTGCCACAAAGCAGCTTCAGGGCAGCGGGGTTCCCGGTGAGAGATCGAGTTGTGGTAGTTTCGACGAGTATTGACCTGTTTTGAGGATGCTTCTCGACCAAGTGTGGTCTCGGGCCCCTACTCGTAAAGCGCCAGGTTGGCGAGCTGACTACGAGGAGAGGCTCATGCAGATCTGGGAGAACAATTATAGGGGGCATAATGTTGGAAATATCGCCTCACCACAAGTGATGAAGCCCCAATGGATTATATCGAGCACAGGTTTGTCAAAACACTTGAATCGAGCGACGAAGAAGCCGAGGACTGTCAGTACAGTTCCATCGGCGACGTCTAAAGGGGGTATGCGTGTTTATCAGTTGCCCAATACTTCCAGATGTCTTCGAGCGGAGATTTAGTGCCGCTTTAAATGCATCTCAACATTAGAGGGCCCTGCATGCGGACACAATGAACTCGACACTTCTGCACGTGATAGGCCACTCAGAAGATAACAGATGGTTTTGGATGGCATCAGGCACGATTGGACCGCAGACTCCTGCCTAAACGCCCTCCCCCTCCGCTCCCAAACGTTGGGCCTAAAAAAAAGCAAAGAAAACTGCAATACGCAGCATTCACTTCTGCTGTTGGGAATCCTTCCCCTCAAGACAACTCCTCGGAATCAATCCCGAAGACATCGCTCCACCATCGTCCATGGCTCTCCCCCTTTATATCCCAAAATGCATTCAAAGTCCTGCTCATTGCTTCCACCCACCACCGCTAGACAAGCCAGTGAGAATTCACATTGAAGGTCCATTGGTATCTATCCAGAAACTGCTTCCGGAGGTATCGTGGCATGTTGACGCCCAGGAAAAGAAGTTTCAGCAAGCTGGCGCAAAACTCGCAGAGTTAACTTACCGAACGATATATGGACATGATGTCCGCCTTTATGTCGAGAATGACTTGATTATACGAGACGAGTACCTGGGCTGGGTGGATCAGAAAAAGTAAGAGTATCCTTCGTCATTGCCAATTCAACAAGTTGTTGACGATACTTCGGGCACCTACTAGTGAAATTGACTATTACGGCGTTACATTTGACCACCTTGTTCCTGCCGATGATTACTTTCCAGAAGTTTTGCAAATCAATATTTGTGAGGTAGACGAGGATGGGGGGAATACGCGAACACATATTTACCCTTTACGGTTGATCCGGCAGAATATATAGGGAAGAAGATACTAGCTGTACCGAGGTGCTGTCAAAAGCGAAAGGGAACAACAGATCGGTCGAGAGTGAACGGTTCAGTAACACAAAAGGATCTTATTCGGCAAGGATATGATCAGGAAGTGATGAGGAGGCTGTTGATAGCCTACGGCGTTTATTCTACGAAAATACCCGACAAGAAATTTGGCAAAGTTCCTCAACCACGGACCCGCATAGCTCCCGAGGAGAAATGATGGCACCAGGGCGCATGCTGTACGTTGATAATAGCGGAGTTAGATAGTTGTTGTGCAATGCCAATCGTTAACTGAAGGCCACTTGGCCATACGGTCCTAAAGTGCACTAGAGAGAATGGCACCGCGACGTCCACTAGTGATGCCTTGGAAGACATTAGCTGACAGAACGATCCAGCCCCCAAAATAAAAAATAAACAGAGATCTAGACGATAAAATGGATTAGCGACGGAAAGTGTTGGTTTATAGAGACGTTGATATGGATTTAAGCTGACCACAGGCCCTTCACGCTAGTGGTAGCTTGTAATTAATCAAGGATAGCCGTGCGAGATGTCTTTTCTAGGCTGGTTTGATTGCAATACTACACCCTAGATGCAATATTTAATTATGTAATAGATACGTGGACGCCCCGAATACAATTGCACTGTGTGGTGGAAAGCCTCGCTCGCAAGTTGGTTAGTTGCCAGGCTGAACTTGTCACTTCGTCTCCACCGTCAACCACTTGAACTATAGACGCCAAAGAATCTAATTGCCAGATATTTGGGATGAGACTCGTGTATCGTAGCCAAAAGGCAATGTACGTAAGATTAAGGTATGCAGTTTGCACCTGGACTATAAAGTCCAATGCGCCCATCGAGAGCATCCCTCTGCATAGTGCACCGCGAGCTTCAGCCCCAAGTCATTTCATTCAGCCACAGGAAAGTAAACATTGCCTAATAGTAGCCTTTCAACGATATTATATTGCCGCAGTTACTGCTGTTGTCAGGGCGAATCTGATTGCAACTCCCCAAATTCTTGCCCAACGACAACGCGCACTATTTGCAGAAGGCAGCTTTCCAGTTACGACAGCTACTCACATCGCTGGATAATTTGGTCTATAGAATAATTTAGAGCCAGCTGGGGTTCTTGAATACTCTCCGTGCAACCTTCCGGACGCGAGACTGGGCGGCACGTCTGCCAAATATAAGCGAGATATTATTTGCCCCAAGAGGCCAATGGAACTCGGATATCAATAATAACACTGAGACGCGGTAATGTGCCGCTTTAAATATGACGTCATACTCTGCCGTGTGCTGATTCTGAGTCCAGATGTCGCTCTTCTATTTTATCCGGAGGCACATGACGCAAGCGTCCCGTAATTATGGACAGTTGGCGTGGGACCACTTCCAAACTCAATGTGCTGACTTAAATTTAAACCGAATTAAAGTTAAATCCGATGTGCTTCCATCATCCACATCGCATGTTTTCATTCAGGAAGCCGGCGACCAAATCAGCGACTTGCAATGTCTTCGGAGAGCTGGGCACTGAAGCCGCCGTATCAACCACCAGATACGCGCAGCCAATTCCGGCGGGAGATTCAAGGCTCCTGTCATTGCCGGAAAGTGTTGTATTGGATAAGCACTGACAAGCCATTGGCATCAAAGTTTTGTCATTGTGTAGGCTGTCAAGTTATCCATGGTAAGGCTGCCGCTGGTCCATCACTGTTCCACTGAACTAATCCAACGTCGTCCATCAGGCGCGCCATTCCAATGGGCTGCCATTTTTGAAAAGTCGGATGTGGCCTTTGAAACGGGAGTGGAACACTTGAAGTTTTATAATTCGGCGACAAAAGAAAGTCATCACGAGTTGCCTTGCAAGGTTAGTTGCAAGTGGTGTGGATCGCATATAATGGATGAAGGAAGGAACATGGCCCTCGTATTTCCACCATTACTTTCATTAAACGCGGCGCAGAAGGAAAACTTTAAAGTACAGTGAGTAGATGACCGCCCGGACACTATACCCTGCTGACCAACTTGAGGTGTCATATCTTTTACTCACAGCGCTGTGTCGATATTGATGATGGGAAACCGAAATGGTCTGGGCTGGACGGTCGGTCGGAGCTTTTAGAATGATGCCCTGATGATGGGAAACTAGCATTGAACTGGAGCCAGTAATTTAGTAGCTTGTACTATTCTCGCCTTTGCGTCAACCGTTGGCTTACGCAACGAAACGCCGAAGCAACTCAAACACAAACAACATCATAGATTGTCCACATGTGGGTATATTTAGTTTCCTGTTATACATGGGGAATTTACATTGCTTTGTTAGTAACAACATTGAACATATCAGAGGCGGAATTGAATGGGCATTATGAAATCCTGGGGCCTCATTGATCTCCTTGTTTGAGGTAAATGATCATTTAGCATTGACACGACAACCCTTCATGTCCTCAATGAAGCAAATCTTATGTCTATAAATAGTAAATTGTAGTTATATAAAACTCTAATTCTATCCGCGCTCAAGTCTAGATATGCTAAAGTTTCTATATCAGGTGAAGTATGACACGTAGATCTCTATTACAACTTTGGACAAAACCGCGGAAACGTTCCACGTTGCTAGAATAAGAATATTCGCGGTACTTTATACCACCACCCTCACCACACCTACCCCTGCTTGGCCGTGCGGATAACATCGTCGGCAATCTTTTCCGCCAACGCATAAATCGTCGCCATCGGGTGTCCTGGCGGCAGGATAGGAAAAGCACTCGCATCCACAACGCGCAGACCCTGAACGCCATGTACTCGTGCCAAGTTGTCAACCACAGCCATGGGATCTTCCTTCTTGCCCATCTTACACGTACAGGCCGGGTGCCACACCGTCATCAGCGAGTCTCGCACGGTGTTTAAAATCTCCTCGTCAGTCTTGACCTTCTCGCCTGGATAGTACTCGGGACCATTCGAGATGGACTGCAGCTCAGGGGTTGCCCACACTTCTCGCAGGCGCTTCAACAAAGCCACCGCAACCTCCTGGTCGCCCTTTGCAGTCAACCAGTTGGGGTTGATGACGGGCTGGTCGCGGACAGAGGTAGACGAGATGGTCACGTTGCCCCTGGACAGCGGCGCGACGAGGGCGCCCAGAAGCGTAGCGTATTGCTTCCCGTCGAACGGCTGCTTGAGGAGCGACCCGAATGTTCCTATATGGCCGTTGCCCCCGAGAAACTCCACCTCTGGCCAGTCGTCTGAGAACCAGCCGAGTTGCTGCTTGGTGTCCTCGGAGAAGCCGCCCCTGAGCTGCGCCGGCAGTTTCTCCCACCCGACCATCTCGATGCCGTTTGAACTGAGAATCCCCTCGTGTCCGATGAAATACTTGCCAACTGCGCTTGCCAAGTCGATTGGGTTTTGCAAGATGGAATTAATAGTCTTGAACTTGACGGCGCGCGACGGTCCGAAGAAGATATGGTCCCACATGTTCTGGCCGACTCCGGGCGACGACGCAACGACTGGGATTCCATGTTTGCTGAGTGTATCCTCGGGCCCTATTCCTGAGAGCATGAGAAGTTGTGGTGATTTGTAGGCGCCAGAGCTAACGATAACCTCTCGCTTCGCCTTGATGGTATACTCGGATCCAACTGCCGAGAGCACCTTGACACCAGTGGCTTTCTTGGTGCTATCGAATTCGATTTTCGATCCCTGAGTATTAGTGAATACTTTGAGATTACTCATTTTCTTCTTATTTGCAGCATAGATGTATTCAGCAGACGAACTACGCGTTGCGTCGGACTGCCGAATGGTGGTTTCGGTGTAGTGATAGCCCAACAAATCACCGCGATCAAACCCATCCGTCCTTTTGAGCCCGACAGCTTGTAGCCCCTTTTGCAGCCACTTCGACCAGTCGGAGACGAAGTTTGTGTAGCTGACTTGAACGGGACCGCCTTGACCAGCAGCAGCAAAGTCAGCTCCGCCAGACGGAGACAAGGTGTCGGCTGGACGTTTCGAGGTGCTCCCAGGGGTGAATGTCGCGAATTTCTTGTAAAATTTCTCGAAGCTGCTGAGCCTAGAGTTACATGTCAATAATTGTCCAGCAACGGGGTTATACAATGAGCATTGGCCTACTTGTAGCTATCGTCTCCGACGGCCTCGGCCCATTGATCATACATGCCCTTGGGGCCTCTATGGTGGATCATGAAGTTCCAGGCCGATGAGCCGCCAACGCATTTTCCTTGAGCGATATGAAACTTGCGGTTATTCGCGCCTTGCTGCGGCGTCGACTGAAACTTCCAGTCCGCCGGGGACAAGGCCTCGAAACTGTCGGAACCGACAAAGAGGACATCGAGACCGGGGATGGTAGCGAAACCGGGCTTGGACAACTCGAAAAAGGTTCCGGCTTCAATAATGGCCGTTTTGAAGCCCGCTTCTGCCAGGCGGTAGCCCATGGCGTTGCCGGCCGTGCCGCCTCCTACGACCACAAAGTCGAACTCTTGGTCGCGGCCGAGAATTCCTTGTACGGCGCCGAAGGATGCCTGGAGGAATCCATTGCCGCCAATCAAGGAGGCGATTGCACTAACATAGGGAGAAAATTGCCGTGGAAGGAAACGATTGAACTGGGCTTGACATGTCAAGCAGAGAGAGAGGCAACAATACAGGTAAAGGCTTGTCAAGTGCATGGCGCTGAGCGGAGCTGCACAACCGGACAGCTTGGAAGAGTCACATTCAACTGGGACATGGATAGCAAAGCTTTTACATGTTCTTATAATGTAGTATATTTATGTACCTTGGTGGTAGTATGAGTGTTGAGCGCGTCTTGCGTGGTTTGAAGACGGCCAATTAGACATCAACACTGCGCTTTGACTACGCCTAGACCCGCAGATCATACGGTTTAAATTAAACTCGGACATTTCTTGGCCATGAGCGGCGTCACACGGACCTTACGGTAGGATTAAGCTATTATTTAGAGGTGTCAGAAAATTTGGGGCACTATTGACAGATGGTTTAGCCTGTAGATGGCGCTCAATCTGTTCTATACGGAGTGTGAATCAAAATATCTATTTACTACCGTTATTAGTATAAAGGAAAATAAAAAGAGGGCTGGATAATCATGCAAGACCGCTAGTAACACTGTACTTTAGCCATACTAGACTGCAGGGCCGTAACGTGCCGCGAGAAAAACATAGAGTTGGCGCATCGCGATGCGCCAAACACACTAGCCGAGGTGGTGATTCATCACCGCGCGCGCCGAACTATTGCTATTACTAAGTTTTTCCCAGTGTTTTCTTTTTCTTCTTCCCCTTTTTGCATAAACATCTATTCTTGGTCCGGTTGTGCGGGAAGCTAGCAAGATGACAGGGTTTCCCCTGCCAAACCCCAGCGTAGATTGAGCAACTCTGGGTTAGGCGAGCAGGTAGCGCGTAAGAGACGTAGGTATAACTGCGGGTACCAGGATGAGATTCTCACAGTTTTCAGGCTATTGGTATCTCCGGAGCGGTGGAAGCGGTCGCGAATAGCTAGCTCTATCGGTATTTATGTGCGGATGCTTCCAATGTACATGGTCCTCATACAAGCTATACTTGGGAGATTGCATGAACCACAACGCAAAACCTTGTCCAGTGAATACTACGTTTATAATGGTATGCCTAGTGCTAGTGATTCCTCCAATGACCTGTGTGGTGATTATTGTTTGTAATGATAAACCGTCTATTCGGCAATGAGAACTGGTATTGCCCATGCATCCAACTCACAAACTATAACTCCACCTCCACATTCTTATCGTACGACTACAAGCCAGATGCTTACTTGGCACCTGTATTGTCCAAGAGCACCTCGCGAACCCCGTAGCGGATTTAACTGTACTCAAAGACTGTGTTCCACATTTGGTGGGCGTGGCGGAGGAGGTTAGACCACGAGAAAGCGGCGTGGGAGAATGAAGCCACACCGGTAATTGGGCTTGGCTGTCGAGCCATGGATGAAAAAAATTCCGATAGTAGCTTCTTGCAGATTTCCCCCTTATTATTGTGCCTTCTTGACTCTCTCTTTAGTATCTTTTGTCTCTCTCCGAGGTCCCGACAATAAGCGTCTGGTTGAATAATCTGCCAGACACAAAACTCAAGAAAACCCCTTGCATTTAAACTGAAAGCTTTTAAATAAGTACTATTATAATATATTTTATATATTATAGTACGTGTACTTTATGTTTTCCCCGAAATATAGCATAGTTTTATTACTTAGTATAATATAATTATCTATTATTTTTATTTTTATATCCCTTTTCTCAACTTAAAAAATATAAATATTAATTTTTTGCTTAAATGTTATCTACGAATACATTTAGTAAAATATAGCTCCCTCCTAGCACAATATAGCCCAGCTCCGAATAGACCTACCAAAGGTGATATCTAAGGTATTCTATCATAACGCGTGGTTCTCCTTTCACAGGCCTATTGTACCCGAATTTTCGTCCATAAATATTAAATATACGCCCGTCATATTTTCCGTGCTCTGTCATGGCTTCCCCAAGTAGCACGAGAGTTCTCTCAGTATCTCCATGATAGCAACCTAGAGTCTTAATCTGTTTTTCGACTGCTTGCTCACATATATCCCTTGCTTCCTCAAATTTTCCTCGGCGCAGCAATTGTAGTCCAATGTGAGTCATACTTTTTATGGTGTCCTCGTGATCTTGTCCTAGCAGCGCTCTACGGCACTCCAAGACCTTTCGGTGTAGTTCTTCGGCTTCTGTATGCTTACCTAGCTCGAATAATGTTTCTGCGATATAGAAACGGCATACCAGCGCCTCAGTATTCTTATCGAGGTCCACGAAATTTGACTGCAGTCGTAGAGCCTCTGAGAGTGCGTCAAACGCAACATTATACAGCGATATCCTCATCATGTATATGCCCACATTTTGGAGAAGGCGTGTGCGAGGTCTGGTCATCTCAGAGGTTTTATACTGGACCACCACCCACGCCTGTGGAATCAATGCCTGACACAAAGCCTCGTTGTCGCATGTCTCATGAGGGAATTCACGCGCCATGATCTCTAGCGCCTCGTCCTGGTATCTGCTCAACTCTCGATCGCTCCTGGTCCACGAGCGTACAGCGAGCTGCACCAGTCGGTGCATGACAAGGTCATCTTCACCTTTTGTTGCGGAGATCAACGAAAAGTCCTTTAGTCCCCCAAGCCATTTATTAAAATCAGCTTCGCGCTCCGTATTGCGCTTCAGCAGTCGTTTCGGTATTCCCTGCCTGTCCAAAGCCGCCATAAGGCGGAATATCTCGGCGGCGCGAGGCCTGGTTTGGCTAATCCAGTCGAAAGAAATTTTCAATGTTCGGAAGATTGAACAACGGCTTTCAAAGTCCCCTCTACTGTCTTTCTCCTCCTCCTCCGTGAGACTGCTCATTTCCCCATGAATGTTGCGAAACCTATTGAGATATAGGCCAAGTGACACCCCGGTATGCCGTAAGAATGCGGCAGCCTGCTTAATTGCAAGAGGCACGTAGTCCAAAGCCTTGACCAGCTCAAGGCAGTCATTTAAATCCGACATAGCATCAGGGGCCAAACATGATCGAAGTAACGACAGAGCGTCGGACTCGTCCATTGGCCCAATCTTGGTTATTCTCATTCCTGTCAACGAGTTGCCGACCGAGTCACTCCTTGTGGTGATTAACGTTAAACCCTTCGGACTGCGTGGCAGGTAAGCCTTCGGCGGCGGTTTCGTAGCTTCTTCGATGCCCATCTCCCACGGAAGTCCTACCATCCTTCCCAACATTTTCATGTCATCCAGGTTGTCCAATACCAAGAGCCACCGGCCGCACATGCCGTTGCTGAGTGCTTCACACACTAGTTTAAAAGCATTAAAAATCATGCAGTTTAGTGGTAGCAGATCCAGTTTCTTTACAATTGCAATATATTTTGGGTCTGTTCTAAAAACAGAGCTGCCATCAACCCAGAGGATGTGGGCATCAGGGTGTCTTTGTCGGAAGCGATAAGCGTACTCGATAGCAATTTGGGATTTCCTATACTTAATGAGCGATGCGTCTTATTGAGTCATTGACCATCTATTGCGAAATTTACCCTGCTCCACCAAAGCCACATAGAGCAACTTCTCTCTGAGACTCGAATTGTCGGTCAATTTCCTGTATGACGTCTTCTCGACCGACAAACTTTGGGTCTCTATCAAAAGGTATCATATTGCACGCTTCCCGCGACGCTACAAAGAGACACACAATGTTCAGACACTTGCATTAGCATTCGTTTTCCAACGGGGCCACATACATGTTGTACTGGTTCCAACGGCGTTTGCTATGCCTCCAATGCCTCTCACTGATTGGGTTTCTGGACCAACTCCGAGTCCTTGCCCGTCGGCTAGTATAGTGTGAGCACGTTCAAGGGGGGGCGAAGAGACTTCTTCGCACCATCGAGACAGCTGCCCAGCGACAGCTACGAATCCAGCGTCATTTGAATCTTCAAACTTCGTCATGTCCATATGATTGTCTCGAATTCTGATTGGTATGCACCCAGGGATGATTGCGTCCCGTGGAACGACCTGATGTAAAGAATGAGTTTGAGTTTACTGGCATGAACGGTATCAATGATAAACTCACCTGACCAACTCCATCCAAAGGCAGCTCCTCGAAGAAGCAGGCAATGTTGATCGTGGGACCTAGCTCGGATGGGCGGTTTCGCAACTGCATCAAGATAAGGAAACTGTCCTGGACACGCGCTAGGAGTTCAAAATCACTCTGAAGGAAACCTAGAAGATCCGAGTTTATTTCATGCGCGATTCCAAAAAAAGCTGCTAAACCTTTTGCGCAGTGTGCCAGAGCAGGACCACCGTGGGGAGTGCCGAGAAATGCAATCCCACGAGTGCAATGAAGAACTTGCTTGAGATGCGGCTCGTGGCTTTGACTTGCATAACACAGGGCCTATCTTATCAGAACACTATACACTGACGCCACAAAGACTAATAATTACTTACATCTTGACATACAAGACCACCTAAGCTATGGCAGACAAATATTATGGGACGGTCAATCTGTATTGGTGAGTTTGTATCCATAAATGCCATGGCTCTTGCGTCTTACAGCATCCTTTCTCCTATGGGTCGCGATCGCAGAAAGAAAATCCCGCGAATGGGTTACGAGGGTTTTTATCGAAAGCATGCTCCCGATATCTGTTACGGTAGCGTCATACCCAAAGGTGAGTATCCGTGCGTTCGGGATTTTACCAGGCAGCAAGGTTTGAGGCCACGGATATAATGTGCACTCTGCCTTCCAGGTGTTCTCGAGATGACCCCTTGGGCCATGCACAAAGACGATGCTACGGTTTTGTTGGTCAATGGGGCCAGACAGCTGAAGGGCCATGCAAAGATACTAACTCTATTGTGCTGTTTTCGTCCTCATGCAGAGTCTTGATTCCAAAAGGCTGTTGCGGCTGTTGTGACGATGATGGCATTGCCCAAGAAACTGCGATGGCGGAAGATGTCTTGTCTTTCAACGCCGAGCTGCGTGACTTTTTGAATCCATCCATCGTGGTCACTCACAGTGCCTGAGAGATCACGATATGTGTTTTTAGTCTGGTGCTTCTGAAGAGTATGGTAGACAATAGATAGAGTCGTTGAATCGATAGATGCAGAAATATGAGGCTTATCCGAGGAATTTCAGACGTGGTAACACGTTTCTGGGACCGGGCGAGTCTTAAGTAGTTGTTAACTGGAGAGTTTGATGACACGACAGGCAAAGGCTGCCATCATTCTCCGCGGCTCTTTGTCTACGGCCCAATATCCCCAATAATTACGGCCCAACTGGCTTGGGGCCTGCCTTGTTCCAAGTGGTTGCTGAGGATAGCCAATTGGGTTCTCAACCACATGCTGATACTACCTTGAAAGAGAGCTGGGGGCTCGGGAAAAACGAAGAGGCCTATGGCGGAGCAGTTGAGTTGTACTCCAACATGTAGGTCTAGGCCATTCCTTTGCCACCCAAATACATTGTCCGCGGAAAGGGTGTATAGCTGTGTCAAGTGCGACCACACTTGCAGAAGTTGAATGGCCTATTATCGGGCCCAAGCCCCCGTTGTACAACGGACCAACGGCATTGGGATGTCAACCTGATGTTCCATAAACTTACCAGTACTGTACGTACGTAGACGCTATGGGCTTCAAGGGCAAGGTGATGCTTCGATTATTGGAGGGCAACATACACTCTAACAGAAAGTGGTAAGTACAGCGGGGTAGTACAGAAGTACAAATAACTGGTTATTTGGTAACTGAAACAGCCCTTTTCAAAGCAGCACAGGTGAATTGGTTTCCGTGTTTCCAAGGCAGCACAAGATGTGGCAGCAATACATGGGGGAGGCAGAGCGACAGACTTGCACAATCATTTAGAACCTGTCACGTAACACGGCAAAAGTATTAATAAATCAACTCGTAACAAGAAAGGAATACCGGGCGGCAATGCACCATGAGCTGTCAGCTGCGTGGGACTTTTGTGCCCAATAACACATGCATTCTAATGCGCCAAGGTCATCCTGGCTCTCGGACGAACGAGTTGTGCTCGTACGAGCTACTCCAAGTCGCATTAGGTCAGCAAGTTTGGTGAACGACATCGTTGTCACCTCTTTAGAGCATAAATCGAGCGCTGAGTTACTTTTTTTGCAGTGTATTAACTCTCTTTGAGCTTTCGGCAACACAAATTTGACTTACGGCTTCAACAAAGGGAGGGGTAGCAAGTTCCTTCTGGTCGTACAAAAATGGAGTTGGTGAGAGGCACTTTTATGGACGCCCAGCACACCTTACATATCCTGTGACACCAGACTTGAATGTTCAATGTTGTTTTATTGGACTCCACTCACCCTGTCAAGCGTCGCCACGACATAATGTGGCATATCACACGCGGCTGGCGAACCGTAGCTGGCTGTCGACCGGCATGGTCATGTCGTGCCGCGACTACAAGGTTATCGCGTCCGGTGAGCCGGGGGCCAAGGCGCTTTTTGTTAGACATGGGACATTTTTATTGGATGGAAAAAATGCTCCTCTTCTTTACATGACGACTGGTAAAGCCCCTTCCCTCTGAAGCCTCGAAACTTGACCAAGTGCTTCCATGGAGTGGCGTGCAACGGCCGTGAAACAAGCCGGGATAAGTCGACTGGGGGCACCCCGTACAGTTATAGGGGTTTGATTGGTTATATGATTGGAAGACGTGAATGTATGTTCCGAAAATGGCAAAGAATAGATACTTACATTGTTCAGAAATCTATGCACATAACGATGGTAAGACTCCAGAGTTCCAACTTGGCGACAACATAACTCCGCAGCTGACTTGACTACCAGTGTGGACATCGCTGACCGAATCAAGTTTAGTTGGTATTTATGCGTGCCTAATGATGGATTTTTTTGGCCTGAATTAGGTACAACTCCCATCAGTGATTCTCGTTGGTTAAATAACATGCTACTTATATGGCTATGCGCTCATCTGTCTACATTACATTACATGGTGTACAATTTAGCTCCTTTCCTGATTTTACTTGCAGTACTTAAATCACGCGGCTCAACCATGCATCTTTGGGACTCTCCAAGGCACCAATGGGCTCACGCAGGCCTCCAAGCCTATTTGATCTGACCCGACAGGTGACGAGCATAATGGTGATTCAGGGCAAATACATATTGACTCCCAGACGTCCGGAAAAAAAAGGCAAGGGCTAGATACTCACAGGTTTCCTAGTCGTGTGATTTATCTGCGGCATCTTTGCGGCTCTCTCTGAGTTGAATTGATGGATGTTCTGGCCCACAACCTTGTAAATTGTGGTTGGGGAAGTTAACTCGCCACTCTTTTATTATTTCTCACATATAGCATCACATTCGCTAAAATCTTCTGCACAGCTTGTACACGTACCGTTTACAAGCCAAAGTCAAGTTTCTTGTGACAGTCGTTGGATTCGTTATGCTCCTCGGAAGCAATATTGCCCTAGCCGCGCCCAAGCTGAATATCAAGCGAGCAGGTCCAATTCGATAAGTCCAGCACTGCTACTGTTGTTGCAAAAGATACTGTGTTCTTGCAAAGTCCCTCAAGCCTCCACCTCCTGTTCGGACTGCCGCCTCGGACAACGACATAGGTTTTGACAATGCCATCCAGCACCGGCGCCAATGCACCCAACCCTCTTGAGTAGGACGATGACGCCAGTGGTACTTGTTCAAAGCCACGCTGTGGGAACAACCCCAAATATACCCATGTAATTGTTCCAAGCCTAGCGCTAGTGGTATTCCCAATACTCCCGTGAGGAGCACACCGCTCTGATGGGAACTGATACGGCCTCTGAGACCACCAGTGGTGGTTCTTTTCCTGATGCTTCAAAGCTTCTCGTCAATACCCCTTTCCCCTTCTCCGAGTACAACGTATTGTGTACTTTGTCATCATCATCGATGACCAGGCTAGTAGCCGCTGAATCACAAGTTTGCTGAGGCGTCCCGAGAAAGGGGTGGGCCGGATCTAATTCACCGGACACGGAATAAATTGGGGGTGTACTGTACCCCCAGGTATACGAGTGCGTACATCCGCTCCTAGTTCATCAACAGCCCAGCTCACCGATATGGTCTCTCCCATGGTTGTGGCGATGCTGCTTATTTGCTTCATTTCCTCAAGTCCTGCCTGTCTCTCCGGCGTAATGGAGATGGCTTGGCCAAGTCTGACATGCTTTAATCCTGGGAACTTGTATGGTGCCTGGCGGCCTAGGCAGTAGAGATCGCCCGTCATAGCCCTGTATACGTACATGACGCGGAGCCTTTGAATATTTGGTGGCAGAAGACGAGAGAGCCGGCCCGGATTCGTTTCAGCATCTGGGCTCGATGGGCTGTAGATGGATGCCTGATCGATGCCGAGCTCCTCGAGCTGTTCGAAATCTCGTAGCAACTCGATGGCGCTGGTATCGTAGGATTCGGCCAACGAACACTCGACGTAATCCCGGTATTGTTCGTCCGCGTCAAGGCCCTCAATCGTGCGGTGGAAGCCGCAGTTGAAGTCAAACCTTCCCCTTGGAAGATAGGCAAAGTACAACCGTCGAAGGGTGCGCTTGACGCGCAAAAATGACTCTACTAGCTGCCTGACATTCGAGACGCCGGTGGTCGTTTGCTCATAGTATTCGAGATCCTGTAGCTGGCAACAATAGCCTAGTATTTCATCCAGGTGTTCCGGGTGTGGGCCGTTAATAACCAAGCTACGCAAGTTGGCAAGGGCCAACTCAAAATGAGGTTGAAATTCCATGTCTAGAATTCGATTCCAGCCTGTGAGATGGCAACAATCCAAGAGATACAAGGTCTGCATATTCGGAGCGGCTGAAAGTAATGGTATTGCCTCGGAGAAGAAGTACTGTCCTGAATATCCTCGAATAGCAAGTTTTGCCAGTCGAGACAAATTGATATCAACATTCACAAAGGGGCGCGAAGGGGTGTTATGTGCGATGAGGAGCATCTCAATATTGGGGGAGAGGGCTATCGCGAGCCCCTCAAGCCAGCGGTGGCCCTCAAGCGATGATAGCGGCTGGTCTTCGTAGAAGCTATCGACATCTGACAGACTGCTGTCGTCCTCCAGTACCCGCATGCCACACTCCTCTGCCTTGATTTCAAAAGCGCGCAAAAGATCAAGGGAGCATCCCTTCACAACATCCGAGTCCACTAGCTGCAGAGCCCTTACATGGCCCGCGAGGTCTGGTCGCTGCATAATTGTTCGAACAAAGAGGGAGAGCTTGTCGTCCCCAGAAGATACGCGAATGGCATGGTTTAAGCCAAAGCCGGCCGTTGTGGGAAGATTCCCAGTCGCATAGTAGTGGTAAAGCACCGGCTGGGCGATGACGCTGAGCCGTTTTGATGTGCTACATAGCCGAGACAGCGAGGATTTGTGTGCAAGAGCATCGCGCGAGTCTGCATTAGGGAAGACACCTGGGTGTTGGCAATGAAAGCATAGTTGCTTGCAAATATGTTGGATGATCTCGGTCGGTAGGGAGTCCATCCTGAGATGCTTCGTGTTAATAAAAAGGAAATGCCGACATGTAGTTACTTTACAGACGAATTGCCTGGCAAACTCAATCTTCCGTGTGGATCCAGCGGCCGAATTGCCGCCACGTTATTGGCCACTAGATTGACCTTTCGACCAGAAAACGCCCGGCTGGGACTTTGTAATTGGTGGGGCAGCCAGAGTTTTTGATGATTGGGCATTCCGCGGAGCCCGTCACAGGCCAAAGCGGACAAAGGGACATGGAGAGCCGGACGAGGGGAAAAAGGTGTGCGAGTTCAGCATAACATAGAAATCATTCTGTAAACGGATAAAGTCGGGGTAAATCGGAAGTTTGATAGAATTGATGCAACAAACGTTGAAAGCACATAATAGCTCTCCAGAGCATTTGTAATCAGCAGTCAAATTCTCCTCTATATAGTTTCCATCGAGGGCCAGCTCACTGTTCAATTTGACCTATAGGTAACTGCTTCGTAATACATCCTAAAGGTACCGAGTACATAGCCTCACCTATTGCCCAGTCTCAATCAACGCACTGATGGACGGCATGACAACCGACAAACCTCAAGCCGTGCAGGTCGACAAGACCGAGCATGGCATAACAACCATCACCATCAACCGCTTCCATCGCCGAAACGCAATCGACGGCCCCACGGCCAAGGAACTAACAGACGCATTCCTCGCATTCGAAGCGGATCCCACGCAAAAAGTGTGCGTGTTCCACGGCGCCAACGGCACCTTTTGCGCCGGCTTCGACTTACACGAGGTCGCCAAGTATCACGGCGCAGAATCCAGCTCCGGCGCAGCAGACTACAAAGGCCCCATCATAGACGCCAACCACCGCGTGCAAGGCCGCAACATCGGGCCCATTGGTCCCTCGAGGATGCAGATACTCAAGCCCGTCATCTGCGCGGTGGCCGGGCACGCCGTCGCCGGCGGCCTGGAGCTCTCCCTCCTGGGCGACATGCGTGTGGCCGAAGAGGACGCCGTGTTTGGCGTCTTTTGCCGGCGCTTTGGCGTGCCGCTTATTGACGGCGGGACGGTGCGTCTGCAAGCCATTGTCGGCTTGGGACGAGCGTTGGATATGATTCTCACGGGGAGGCCCGTGTCGGCGCAGGAGGCCTTGCAGATGGGCCTTGCGAACCGCGTGGTTCCGAGGGGGCAGTCTTTGCAAGAGGCGACCAAGATTGCGGAGCAGTTGCTTGCGTTCCCGCAGGAATGTATGAATGTTGATAGGGCGAATTGCTACTACGCGGCTTATAATGCCACCTCGTTTGAGGACGGTTTGAGGAACGAGTTTGACGAGGGCGTTGGTGTGATCACGACGGAGAGTGTGAGAGGAGCGGCTAGGTTTGCTGCTGGCGCTGGACGACATGGGTCTTTTTGAAAAGATGGTGTAGTACGATGAGAAACAAGAACGGGTAGGAGACCTAGTCTACATGGGCAGACAGCCTTCATGTTTGTCAGAAATGGATATTTGTGAGTGTCATACCTCGTAGACCATCGTATCGCAGAAGTGGTCCCTCATCACCTACATGAAAGGTCAGAGAAGCGACTCGAGGGTTCAATTCTTCCACACTATCAATAAACCCATGACTGGATTCGCCTCTCGAATGTTGTACTCCTCGCCCGTCAGGTTAAATTGTTCAATCCATTTATCCTTGAACCCAAGTTCCTGAATACCTTCAGATATCCACCGTAGCTTTCCTCGGAATCCTCCTTCCCTGGCGGCAGCCTCATACACAGACTTCTTCATGTGCGCTGCCAAGAAGGACACGTCCTCGTTTAGGTGTATACGGGATCTCCAGCCCGACCCCTCATCAATCTGCTTGATGTACTCCAGACGCGGCCACATTCTGTCCAACGGGGGGCGACTATATGCTTCCTTGCGCGTGACCAAGTCTTCAGCGGGATGAGGCACCACGCCCACAAACACCCCGTCGTGGCTGAGATTATGCGCAATAGTTGCAAACATTGCTACCAACCCGGACCGTTTCTCTGTGTAATTCAAAAACCAGCCGCCGAAAGCACAGTCGAAGAAGCCGATGGACTTGTCAGGAGCATAGGACGTGGATATAGTACCGTCCCCAAGCACGAAACGAACGCGGCCGCTATCACTGGTCGACAGGCTCTTGGACGCAATGCCCAGCATGACTGGAGAGATATCCATCGATGTTATCGTTAAGGTGGTCCACGACAATATTTCCTGGGTGTAGAATCCCGTGCCACAGGCAAATTCGACAATCTTGGCACCCGGTTTGAGCAGTGGTCGGATGGCCCTCCTCACCATGGCAAGCTCCATTTGTTTGAAGAGGAGTTCGCCTACGACAAGATACAAAGATCCAATAGAGTCGTACTGTGTCATCTTGATGTGAATCTATGGTTTTGGTGAAACGTCGTTAAGATTTCGAGTCAATTTACAGTAAGAATCAAAGTCTGAAGTGCAGAGGTGAAACGTTGGGAGACGGCAATATTATATAGAGCAGCAGGTGTCTGTAAAACACATAGGATGAACACTTGATTGTCTCGTTTACGGCTTGGAAAAGGCGGCCGTAAAAAGCAACGACTTACCCCATGTCGATGTAGCTGTAGCCAATGGACGCAAAAGTTCCCACGGCTCGCGGCTGCATCAATAGCGTCACGAGGTGGCCAGAAACTCGGTCTCGTCCATGGGAACATGAGACAAATTACACAATAGCGTAAACGCAGAAGGTTCGATGGTGGCCGAATGCTGGCTGTGTGATAGGTGACGTGGCAGTTCTTATGCATAAATCCGGCCAAAGGGTAGGAGTTGGACTTGTTTAATTGATTTCTTAACGCGCCGCTTATAAGGTCATTTGATCCAACAGCTCCGACCGAACAAGCTAGACTTTTCCTTCACAGCTTTCCTTCTCACAACCAGGGGCGCGGAAAGACATATATGGAGGTTCAATTGGAGGAGAAAACCCTGAGTCTTATCGCGGCCCAGCTTCAATGGAGTTGTTTCGGAAGATCTTTCGGCTCTAGAGAGGGACACGCCAAAAACGTTCCGAGGCTTCCTGGCTGACGGATTTTCTGTCCGTAGCCTTACAAGCACGAGAGGGCGGTTATGAGGCATACAAATATCATGATTGAACAACTGCAAAGACACTTTGAACAGGATGTTAGCAGGTCAACGTCAGTGGGACGTGTGAATGAAGAATGCATTTCCAGAGGCAATGCATTCGACTTGGCCGCATGGTTCACCTGGCCCACCTTCGACATTGTGGGTGATTTTACCCTCGGAGAAAGCTTCTCCTGCCTAGAAACCTGGACACAAGATTATACGTCTGGTTCATGTTCAAGGCTTGCGCGTGGGGGGCCCAAGTCGTCGTGCTGTGGTATCTAGATCTGAGAGATTTGGCAGAAGCACAGAGGTATTTTTTTGAGGAGGAACGTGTTGAAAGTTCTGGAGAAACGAACATGATGCTATCAAAGCGGATGGACAGTGCGAAGGAGAAGGACTATCTAATTGAGCTCGTCATCCAGGCGAAAGGAAGGGCGGCCAGACCCAACCCGACACTCATCATGCCATGTTTTACGGGCTCTTCACAGCACACGACGTTTATTGCCGTTGCACGACCAGAAAACTATATAGGAACTGAAGTTTGAGCGCGTGCTTGCTACCGCAAACGGCCTGATTGTTGCCGGGGCCGAAGCTACGTCATTGGCTTTATCGTCATTCGCCTCTTGTATGGTTAGCAGCGACATGTCTAACTAGAGCCATGGATGAGATTCGATCTGCATTTGAGCGAACATTTCTAAAAGCGATGCGGGTTCCATGTGTTGGAGGCTTCGCAGCCCTTCCTGGTAGGACCGAGAAGCTGTGTTGGAAGAAAGTACGTGGATTTTGCATATCTCCATCACGACAGGAAGCCAACCTCCCTTTACTAGACTTTGGACCAGAAGATACACCAGACATCTTCTGGAAGAAGAAACCTTTGTTAATTCAGTGAAAACCCACCACTCCATCCCTCTAAAAACACCCAAAGGTCCGGTGCAAAATTCCTGCGCCACGCGGGGGTTAGACTGTCGTATACGCCTGCATCTGAATCTCGGAGGACTTCAAATTATCAATGAGCCTCCTGTCGTTGCTTCATCCGACACATGAGCCATTCCGCACCAGACGTCATCTACGTAGCTCTCACACTAAAAATGCTGGAAGGCTGTCGATTCGACTCATTGTCCGACCATCTCTCAGAAATCACAATCCATGGCCAAGCCACCAACTCTTATAGCCACGTCTGGCCCGATTAGGAAGTGGCCAACGCATCCTCTCTCTCCTTGGTTGCCGCTGTCAATCGTGGATGCATGTGTGGAGAAATGTCTACAGAGCACGTCAATGTTGGTCCGTGAGCCCGATTCATGCAGCCATCCAAGTGGCGCAATTGACATCAATGGGAAGAACAATAGAGCTGCAAAGCGCTAAGAGAGCTCAGCTGCAGCTGCACATGTGGTGTCAAGTGTTGGGAGCTCGACCTCCGCCCGAGCTGATCAACGTATATAATGTTGTCTCGGGCTCGGCGCCAGGTTGGCCTTCAACATCAAGACTTTTACGATACCATTAGTATGCCATTCCGTGGCCGCGCAAAACTTTCTCATACAAGACAACAATGTTGACAGCCGTGCTGGGTGTCATGAGCGCAGCAACTGGCGCTTGGTTGGTGTCTTACATCATTGACGTTGCTGAGCTTCTCCCCGACGAAGATGGGGATATGCTCCGCGAAGCTATTCCCACAGCTCATTGTGAGCAAACTCCTTGGCTTCCATCTTGCTCCGCCTTGTCACTAATCCTTCCAGCAGTAAGAGGACCTAGACTGGCCGGGGCCGGATGCAGACAGGGAAAGCTCCTTCATGGGCTTCACAGCGACATCAGAAGCCAGTGAATGTGAAAGACGAGCGCCGTTCCCTTTGACTACCAGTCACTGAGATGTAGGCTCGAAGCCGTCTTTCCCGCTTCTTTGGTGTTGGAAAGACGATCCAAAGACGTGTGTGTATTGAAATGAGCCTGCGACGCTTCATATGTATACGAGGGGATGGCCGAATGTATAATAATTCGGGGCATTTTTCGAAGATTCAGGGGATGGACACTTTTTGTCGCACGCTTGACGTCGTCAAGTATGTTGGGATACGTTCCGACACCAAGACGGAGAGGTTCGTTGACGACCCTTCTCCGCCGTGGCCTGCGCCACGTAAAAGAAGCAGAAACGCAAGACTACTAATAGTTTCTACCAGGAAGATGTACCTGATAGTTAATTTGAATGCATTTCATGTTCGATTGTCACCTGTCCAGTGTCCAAGTCCAGTCATCGCTTTGCGTGGATCGAAATCTTGTCAGCCAACACATGAAGGCGAGCTCTTCATCAGTCGTCTCCAGCCGCCTTCTTTCCAGGACGGTCTTAAGATCCTGATGACGAGACTAGATAATCCATGATTTTTGTCTTTGACTCGGGTCAGGGACGTTGCATCCTGGTACTCAACTAAATATATATCGGTCATCTTCTACCCTCCCCACGGTAGTTCACATCAAACCAAGCAACCATGCAGCAAAGCTATTAATTCCCCATCATACGTTGATCAGTGCCTCTGCAGCCACTGGTACACCCTATCCGCAATCTCCAGGTTATTCTTCTCCATAAAGAACATGTGTCCGTTGCCGTGAATGCCCTCCTTGCCCAGATCCGCATGCTCCACCTCCACGCCAACTTGCTCCAGATACTTGACGGTGCAATAATCATACGGCGCATGAAACGACGCCTCACCGGTAACAACAAGCTGTGGAATTCCGCCCAGGTTTGTCAGCTTCTTCGCCGGGGCCTTTTGCATGATGCACTCGTCGTGATGGGCGTCGATTGCCGGCTCGACCACGGTCTCCATGTTGTCGGCATTCTCGCCCGCCGACGGGTCGTACCCGATGGCCAGGTCGGTGAGGCCAAAGGCGAACGCTGGCTCGTTGCCAAACGGCGGTCGGAGGGTGAATGGCGGACCAGACGGCTCGAGCTGCACAATGCCCTTGACCAGGTGTGGGCGCATGTCTCCGACCCTCCAACCTGCTCAATGGTTAACCATTTCCGCAAGTCATGAGATATTGAAACTAGGAGACGATACCGTATGCCCCCGCCTGCGAGTGACTGATGATATAACAGTCCCCTACGAGGTCTACCAAGGCCGAATATGCCTGGGCATTCTCCTCCTCGCTTATAAAGCGGTCCTTTTGGAACTGCACCTGGCTCCTGTAGAAGGCGTCGAAAGTTGGGTCGCCGACGCGGCCGGTGCCGGGCCATTGCGTGTGAAGCTTCGCCTGCGGCCACTGGTTGCCGTTGTGCGCTACGTCGGTGAAGATGTCAGAGACAGAATCGGGGGAGCCAATGTACCCGATGCTCCCGTGTCCGGGAAACCAGAAGGAGCGGCCGCGTGCAGGCTGGTCAGAGAGGTAGACGGTGTGACCTTTGGAAATGAAGTAGGATGCCCATCCTGGCCGCCCGTCTGGCGTGTCAAGGAAATTGGTACCCGTCTGGGCCGCGCCGGCGATGAAGATGATGGGAAGTGGTGGCTTCGCCGGCGCCGGGTTGGGGGAAAGCTTCTCGACGTAGATTTGCCCCGTCATGGCCATTGAAGTGGAATTGGTTGCATTGTCCTGCTTCTCCCGTCTTAGAGACGCGTAAAACCAGAGGAGGAATCCAGACTTGCCGTCACGTTTGTGTACCGTCCGCCAACGTAGAGAACCTCGCGTTTGGGAACAAGGTCGACAAGCTGGGAACCATTGGCCTGCGCATGGCCTCCCAGCAAGGCGACTTGGGTCAAATGCGTGAGAGAAGTAAAGGTGCCAAGGTTGACCATACTGCAAAGGCTCCGGGGAGGAGGCGTCAACTGGTTTGTAGGTGGAAAGGATTGTAGAAGAGGAACATGGCATGGGGCGGGTAAGAAATTAGCGGATGTTTGTCTGTCGCTTCACATGTGACTTTCGGGTTAGGGTTATATATACCTCGGGACGCCCTCGTGCATACCCAGAAGCAACCACCCAAATAGAAATGACTTGCCCACTACTATTATTCTGACTTCTTCCGAGATGTATCACTAAATATCTAGATCGGGATGCTAGCTTAGTTTTCACGAGGCCCTGGACAGAAGGGATCAAGAGGCCCTGTCAACCCACAGTATACAGAGCTTGAAGGTGTGCTTCAACAACCTTGTTTTTCCGAAGCTTCAATGTTATTGCAATTAATGACTAATAGTATGCTGATGATAACTAATGCTTCTATTTCCAGGCAATCAGGATTCCAAAGTGAGGGTTTGCCTCCCTGATTTGCCATTCGTCACTAGTTAAGTCGAACCGTTGCTTCCAAACATCATCCAGCAAAAATTCCCGTTTCCATTCTAACCGTCCTTGAAAGCCACCAAGTCTCGCCGCTTCTTCGTACACCTCTCGCTTCATATGCCATGTCATGAACTCGACGCCATTATTATCCAAGAGCACATGGAGGCCGTAGCCGTCACCTGATTCCAGAGGTCCCGTATACTTGATTCTCGGAAACATTCTATTAAACGGTGGCTTAGTATAGATTTCAGCTCGAGCACCCACATCATCCGTCGGATGAGGCACTATAGCTATAAAGGGCGCGCCGGGGCGAAGGTTTTGCGCCACGTTTCTAAACATGGCTCTCAACTGGGCTTTGTTCTCGGCGTAGTTTAAAAACCAAGCGCCAAAGGCCAGATCAAAATAACACGAGCTGTGGTCGGGCGCGAATGATTGCATCTCGGCGCCGTCCGCCGCAACAAGTCGCAAGTTTCCGGCCTGGACGTGACGATGTGCTCGAACGGCGGCCTCGGCAAGCATGGGACGAGATATGTCGACGGCCGTCATGTCCGTGACGCCCCAATCGAAAAACCTTGTCGTGTAGCAACCAGTGCCACACGCCAATTCGAGGACTTTCATTCCGGGCCGCAGTAACGGACTGACTGCTCGGAAAACGTTCTCCCATTCCATTTGTCTATATGGCAGCCTGTCAAACACGTCGTATGTCGAACTCAGCGAATCGTATTGAGTCATTTCCGCAACACTTATAGGCGCTAGGTTGTGATGGAAGTCGATTCGATTGTCTGCAAGGAGTTCCGATTTTGTAGACCTGTGACAAGATCTCACATGAGGTTCTGTATACGTACCCAGATCGAGATGACTGGCTGTGACAAGGGTTCAATTATGAAGGCTTGGAGTAATAGGGCTCAAGTCAATAATAATCTCGTAGGATGTCAAAGGTCCTGAGTTGCTACGAGAAAGGAAGAGAAGGGTGACCGCCTTATATACATGAAAGGAACGCCCAGGCCTAGGGTCCTTGCCCGGGCACGTGTTCCAGCTGTGTAACTAATAAGTCCTGTATCGGCGAAGCCCCTTTGTTGGGCTTCGCGATCCGTTGGGCCTTTTCCGTGTAACACTTGGGCATTTAGGATGTAGCTGCCTTGGGCTTCTAGCCTGTATCCCCCGACGCATCTCCATGAGCACCTTGTGCACCGTGAAGATGCGCACTTTTCTTAATGGTGTTGCAGTCAGGATCGGCTGCAATTGGGCTTATCGGCCGGTTGGGGAGGGTTGTGTCACTCATCGGTGTGGCAAGCCTAGTCTCAAAGCAAAGATATAAACGGCTGTCCCGATGACCCTGCATGTTCTGTCCGTGCTACTACGTCATAGTTAGACATAATTTGCTATTTCTATTACGTCATAACTTGTTTCCAAGAAAACTCGCGTCGTAGTGAAGAGGACGCCAATGTGGCTCCTCCGGATCCTGCAGTTTTCCACACTTTTTTTCGTTACTTATTTTTAGCCATTTTGCCTCTTCTCTATGCTATGGAGCTGCAGTCGTCCGTTTTCGGAACGAAAATTTCGATTGGCCTTGTGTTTTGGATAAGCCACAAAAGGCATGCGCAACTGCTAACCGAGTTCGACCAGATTTCCAATATCCAAGCCCCTTATTTTATACATCATAATAGTATAATATATTTGCTCCAATATGACTAGGAATGATGCTGCCGTGATAAGGGCTTCGGGTAGTCATAATGATGGTGCACGATAAATGGATTAGCACCCGTGATGGCTTATTAAAGCAAATTTTAATCCAGAGGTAGATTGATGCAATCGAGAACCAATTCCGCGGTTAAACTCAATCCACAACCGCCATCAGGCCCATCGTTGATTTAATGCATCCACGCCGATTCTCACTGTCAAGAGCAGCAGTTTTGGATTGAATTTAGCGGTGGATCGTGTCCTTGATTGTAGTCATCTATGTAAGGCATTGAGCCCTATCTTACAGTCAAACATCGTAGTCGACATTTTCCAATTCATGAATAATACCTGGTTTTAATGAGCTGGTAGGTTTCCTAGCTTTCCTGCTTAAATTACAAGCGAGGTTGAACCTCGCAGATCTTACGGTCCGGCATGTTGACAAAGGGCCGAATCGATCGCTTGCCCCGAGACATGGCTCTCGCCAGCCCCTAAACCTAAAGCCGTTGAAAACCTGCATGTGGTCATCTGACGTCTCCGTCCTGCTAGTGTCATCTAGTTTAAGCATCAGCCGGGGACGGCACGGCTCGGAGCTCGTACGACACGGGAGGATCTGAGTTGCATAGTAGCATTGCGTAAACCCACACACGGAGAAGCCGCGAATGACGGTGCAAATGACCCGGGCCTTGGCTTCCCAACTCAATCAACCAAACCACATATAACCTTGTCCGCTGTGGGGCTCATAGAGTTCCTCGAGTGACTGTTAGGAACTTGGATTCACACGCTTGCGACGAAACTCTCTTTCCCAAGTACAACGCCGCAATCTACGACTGTGTCTCCCTCAACGGGAATATACACATAAGAAGCCCAAGTTTATACCTTGTGTTGCGTGTTTGATCCGAATACAGACCGCCATGTCGTTTCTCGACGCAGTCTTGGAGGTTGCCACATGGGCCCTCAAACCCAATCAGGCGTGTACGGCGCCTGTGACAAGGGCTCAGTAGAGGGCTTGGAGTAATTTACTCAATTCATCTAATAACAGTCTTTGGTATCAAAGGTCCTTGGTTTTCCTCAAGGCCTTGAGGGACCAAAGCTGTCTATTTATACAAGAAGTCGGTGAGGACCTTCTGCCCTAATCCCGTGACCGTAGCCCTTGTGTAACCGTGTGACATTGGCCCATTTCCGTGTGACAGCGCCGCCAGAAGCGTCCAGTACTCTCGTGTTTACGAAAGAGCCAAATCCTTTGTTGTAAACTCGGCATGCCATATTGCATCTAAAAGACTTGACCTGACGACATGGCCGACTTTTCTCCATAAATTACACAGTCGACGATATAGTACAGCCGAAACCCAAGTTCTGTGGCTTTCATATCAAGTAGCAATTTTCGAAAACGAGAGCAATAGCCTCGCCGGACGGCTCCTTTGATTCTCAGCCGCCGAATCAAAATGCAGCCAAGACCTTGCCACTGGCCACACCACTGGCGAAGGTGAGGCGGATCGGCACATTCACGGCTAGACTTTGTGAAAGGACAGCGTCGGGCGTATCCCATCAACGCACCCCGCAAGATTGCGGTTGTTTTTAAAGTCACTGCTGTACGCTATCACGGTCTTGTCCGAAGTGGCTGAACGTTACGACTGGCATGATTATCATAGCCACAACCAAATTGCTGAGCTGTACTTGTCATTGACACTAACCCTAACGCAACCGGGGATGTAGATGTACATGTCCTCTCTCTTCAGAGGTCCAAGACTTCCTGTATATATCATACCTTGTGGACAACTTCTTCTTTGCGTACATTGAGCTTTTTGAGTCATCCAGGACTTTCAGAAATCAAGGCTCTTTAGTACCAAAGACTACTATTAGATGAATTGAGTTACTCCTCTAAGCCTCCCTTGTAACAATTTGGCTCGTCCCGAACTACGCTACATGGTTACATTGTGACAAGTGATAGTATACCCTACCACGTGGTGGTTTTTGGCTGACAAGATGACAGCCAACAGAAGGCGTTTCTATAATTGTACGCGAGGCGCATTTTGTGGGGGAAAGAATGACAAACGTCAAAACAGCACCCATTCATCTAACGGCGGGGATTCTTGGCCGTTGCAAACTAGCATCAAACTACAGCTTTTATTTTTCTTGTCGTCTGGTGGAAAGCCTCGTAATTAATCGCTTAGGGGATTTGCTTTGAGTACGTTGCATATCGCTGAAATCACGTCATGGCACCAAATAAACATGGCATATTTTGTTCTCAATCCGAATTTATATCACATGACGATGTCTCAGAGGGACGTGGCTTGTGACTTGTCGCAGCCCATAAGTGGTAAACTGTTTCTTGGATTCGATTATCGGAGCAAAGTTCTTTTGTAAGAGTGTTTTCCGAGCAATTGGTAAGCATTAGCAGAGGTCTTGGTGACTGAGACGTGCCTCAATCTTGTAAAACACGAACGAATAGTGAGGGATTTTGCACGACTCTGATGAGAAAAGGCATAATTTGGCATGATAGTATCCGTGGCTTGGTTTTCTCTTCTCTCTTTTTTCTCGTTTCTTTTTTTCACATGTATATATGTTTTACGCCACGTGGTGGCAGCGAGTCTGTGTCCATCTCCATGGATATTGACAGTTTTTTTTACTTCTTTGACGCAAATTAGCGTTATTAATAACTTGACACGCTCGCACTCGTCTTTTCGCATGGCAGCAAAAAGAAATATCCATAACCCACATCTATCGATTATCCCGCAATGCAACAACGGCATGACATTGGCGCCATGCAAGCCACGGTGCCAAAGCTCCAAGCCGCAAGAAACGCAGCACCGCACGCATTATACGTCACATTCGCGTCTCGACCAGGCGGGCTTGCTATTCGCCTGCATGATAGTGGCTTTGTGCCTTTAATTTGTCGCCCTACCAGCTGGCTCCAGTCCATGTTATAGCACGTTGACATGTTGCTTTTTTTTCGCCCCGCGCACAATGTTTCCTTTTGATGCCCTGTGCGACGTTCAGCTTGCCAATATTTCACCCCTATCTTATTCTTCTGCCCACTAGTTTCGAGGCCAAAAATTGGCCCTTCTCAAGCCGCCGTGTTGTGGTTAATCTGCCACCATGGCTGGTGCTCAGATGGCTCCGTTCCCAAGCAGAAAAAAATAGAATATAATCACTCCCAATGTGAATATTCTTGCACTACAATTAGTGGAAAATGGACTTGAATACTTTTCTTTCTTGAAATTGAACCCATGGTTGCACTTGGCGGCAGATTGACACCCGTGGTTTCCAAAGTCGCAACAACTCTTGGCTGAGAGCTAGAGGCGAGACAAAGGCCAATTTCACTTGCATTTCAAGTTTGTGGCATCAGATTTACAAAAAGTATACGGAATATCCCTCTTCACAATGTCTACCGAAGCGCCGGTCCCCATCGCCGGGCGGATCATATGCATGGGAATATCGCTGCTGTCGACCACGGCGCTTACTTTATTTCTGAGTAGGTCCCTTTTCCGCATCCTTTGCGCCGCGCTAGAGAGCTGCTATACCCTTGCTAACGGAAAACTTTGAAGCTCAGAGATGCCTGGTCATCAAGTCTTGGACGCGGCTCCCGATCCTGGTTTGGTGTAAGTCATGTCGCACCTTGTCCTCGAGTCCCGTCTGACACGGCGTTGGGCGCAGTGGTCTTTGCCATCTACGTCGACTCGTACATGTTTGTTTTTGCTACTGCTATACTGCAACAATCCATCGGCGTCAACTCGAGTTTGACCACGTGTCAAGGGGCCATTCTACTTTGTCTAGCGTGCTACGTTACCACCAAGGTGAGTGTATTCTGCGGAAGTAAAGATTCATCTGTTTTTTTTTCGTCTTGTAGACATTAGCTGACGAGCATGAGCCAGGTGGTAAGTGTCTCAGGACACCCAGGTTATTCTGCCACGAGGCTAACATGGACGTCTAGTTTATCTACCTATTTTTGGTTGAAAAAGCGGTGCGTCTGGCACCATACCGTCTTGTGTTTGCTACACAAAACTAACGCACCAGTGAACAGCATTTCGTACGGGGCACTACCAAGAAGAGAATGCGCTCCAAGCTGTACATGTTCAACTGTTTCGGTATGCTCGGATTATACGTGGTTGTCGGAATCCTCAACGTCGTCTTGTAAGCTACTACCACGCCCAAGCAAACATGGAGTGCGCCCATTGTCAGATATACTTACCCAGTCGATTCTTCATAGCCGTATAGCCAAGTTGGAAAACGGCATGTGCGAGATTGGCATGAAAAGCGCGGCCATGATCCCGCTCCTTGCCTTTGACACCGTGGCGAATATCTACCTGACGATTCTTTTCCTTGTTCCGCTGCGCAGTAAGTTTTGTACCATGCCGCTGTACCAGTCACGATGCGCAGATGATTGACTTGTACATACCTAGATCTTTATTCGTACAAGAGCATGCCCCGAACACCGGCGACCTTGAGACTACGGAGCGTTGCTACTCGGACCCTTTGTGGCGCCATGGCCACGCTGCTGAGTAGTATAGTGTAGGTGTTGCTATAACCTGGTCGCAAAGTTCTTCTATGCAAATGGAATCTTATGCGGATATAGAAACATTGCGGTCCTCATGGCGCTCGGCGGAGAAGCAGGCTGGATCTGCCTGCTGTGCTGCAATTGCGACAGTACGTTTTTTCTTGTCCAAATGGCCCGGTAAAGTTATCAAATGCAGACATCTGACGTGAAAACTGGCAGTTTTGTTCTCTGCCATTGTCATCCAATGGATCACCTCCAAGGACAATGCGGGCACCGCGAGCACGGCCTCGACAGATGGAGAGGCCAATGGACAGCTGAAGCCGACTGCCACGCAAGAGCTCAAGCCCTGTGCGTTGCCATCTACGTGTTCTGCTCTTGGGAGCGATTCTCTCTCCGCCATGGATCGATGCTCGACGAGAAGTGACTCGAACACGGATGGGCCTCATGGTTGCGGGGGTATACTCGTTACCACAACGATCAAACGGGAGGAGATGCAGCCGGACGGCACAAAAAGGTCCCGTAATGGGGAAAAGGGAACAATACAGACTCACGAAAGCTATTTGGCAGAGGAAGGCCGCGTGCACTTGGACGGCTCCGTGGGTGATGACTACAACTCAGTCGTCGCAGACGGTTGTGGTGGCTACAAGACCATTATTACCGCAGAGCCTAGCCCAGCGCAACAACCAAGGCGAGGATAATGTTGCCTCTGGTATGATGGGCTCTCATCATTGATGTGTGTGGCCCGGCATTACGGGCAGAATGTATTGAGTAGCAAGCATGAAAAGCGTACAAAGTAGTACATATGGACCGATTCGTTGCCTTCTAGAGGCCTACATAACCCGCGCCGGCATTCAACTCCGTCTGGTCGGTCCGTTCCGACTGCCTCGGCTTTAGTACTCCGGTCCACGCGCGACGCAGGCAACTCGGCCAGAGGCACAATACACCACTGTCAACGGCCAGTTTCATTTCCAACTATATCGTGAAACGCATTCAAGAGTGTGCACTTTGTATTGCCGTGACTAGAAAAAAAATCACCTTTCCACCTGGCCTGGCCCGCGAAAGGCAACAAGCAAAAGAGAGAAAAAAACATGTGGCACCCCGTTCGGGCCAACTCTTGCATCCGGAGCTCCGCCTCGCCAAACGGCCCATCAGCAACCGCCAAATTCCACCGTCGGCGTCTCGGCACGAGACCAGAAGCAACCAGAACCAGACGGGATGGAGACAAAAATGATGGTCAAGCCGGGCCTTGGTCCCTGTCCGTCTCCGCCTCCCAGGGCGACGATAAAGCCCCCTCCGTCCCCCGCCACCAGCACCCGTCCCGACTTCAACCACCAGACGCCCATTGGCACATGTGCACCAGCACCCCAGGAACCTGACGCGCCCACCATGTCGGCCAAGCTGCTGCTCGCGCTGCTCTCGCTCTCCGTCTTCTACTTCATCTTCTACTTCGCCGACGCCAATGGCCTCCGGGCGCTGGGCGACGCGGCGCAGCACGCCCAGACGCTGCCGGGCCTCGACGTGCCGCTCCGGACGCGCTACACGGGCCTCGCGCCGCTCGACCAGCTGCTCACCACCCTGACCGTCTTCTTCTGGCCCGTCGGCGACGGCAGCCAGCCCGCGCTGACGCTGCACTCGGTCGCCTTCTCGGGCACCTTTGCCTCGGCCTGGATCCTGGTGACGCTCGAGTCGTGGCGCCAGGGAAGCGCCGGCACCGCGGCCGCCTTGTGAGTGTGACATGGACATCTTCCTCCAATATCAGATGCTGACTGCTCGACTTCGTGAAATGACAGCCCGGCGGTCCTCGGGCTCACGGCCCAGGTGCTCACGTTTGCCTTTGCCACGCCGCTCTACGCCCTGCTGCACCTGTGCTACTCCACGACGGCGGCCAGCCCGACAGCCACAAATATGCGGATTCCGCACACGGTGCTCCGCGCGCTGCCGCACGTCTTCACCGTGGCCATGTTCGTCCCCTCGCTGCTCATGATTGTGCCCCTCTCCGAGACCATGACGCACGACCTCAAGCAGATCTGCATCGCCGTGTGGCAGCCGTGGCCGGCGTACGTGGCCGTGCTCCTGGTGGCAGCGTATCTCGTCGGCGGGCGCGGCGACGCCGACGCACGCAAGACGGCCAGCGCCCTGCGGTACGTGTACGCCTTCGCCTTTGCCAACACGGCCGTCGCGCACCTCGTCAGCGTCGTGCTCTCGGCGGCCACCGTCGCCGTGCCCGCCGTCTTCCGCGCGCCGTACCGCGAGGCCCTGCACCCGGGGAACGTCTTCGCGGCGCCGCTGCCGTGGGCGACGCCCGCGCTCCGGGTGGCCACCGTCGGGCAGGGCGTCCAGGCCTTCCTGCGCTGGGACTACCTGATCGGGTCGGCGGGCGTGCTCGTCTGGGCCGTGAGCCTGCACCGGAGAGCGCACCGCGCCGCCGGCGTCGAGGTCGGCCTGGCGAGCGTGCTGGCCAGGGTGGCGGCCTTGTCTGTGCTGGCGAGTCCGGCTGGCGCCGCCGTGGAGCTCATGTGGGAGCGTGAGGAGCTGTTTCTGCGCGATGCCGACGCGGACAGGGCCAAGGCTGCGCGCGGCAAGAAGTAGAATGGGACGAATCGGGGGAGGAGGCTAGGATGGCATCGAGACGTCTGGTGTTGGGGAGGGATGGGAAGACCCTTGGCCGTCGGGGATGCGATGCAAAACGCCAGACGGGAGTTTTACACTGGACGTTTTGCACGACGTTGATGAGGGGCCGACGTGTATATATTCGCCGTGTTGGCTGCATTGATATCGGAGAATGAAACGCGCATGTAGGTCTGCGGGCGTGTTGCTAGCGGCCGGCGACTGGCACGGCGGCGTGTACAAACATTTGAACATGTATCAATGGTATATAATACCTGTCATGACTCGATTTCTTGTCCATCTTGCTTCGGAGCCCGCGGGCAGCGGTTGCGGGATGTGTATGTATGTGCAAAGCTTGGTCGTGAATGGCGATACTAGACCATGAGGTGCCATTTGCATATTGATATTCGAGCGTCGTCACAACATGGTCAACGCGATGATGCAGCCCGTGTTCAAAGTAGCGTCGACATGGGATGGGAGTCGAGTCAAGGCGCACTACTCCGTACGTCACTGGCAGAACGTCGCCATTCTCTCAAGTCGGATAAAAACACACGCAGCCAAGTCAAAGTGATCAATCGATGAGACGGCAAATTCCGCCACGCCGAGATAAAAGCCGCGCACTCACCCTCGTTTGGAAGCCCCTTTCATCTAGGCGATGCAAGCACCGATGGTCGAGATAAGAAAACATTGAACGTTTTTTTCATCAGCCAAGTGATCAGCAAAGTATACAGGCATGCGAAACAGATGCGAGGTTCGTGCGGGACTCTCTCATTGGCCGCTCCCATGCAACTTCTGTAACTTATCAATGCTATTATGCGGGAGCCGAACTGGGTCTGCCCGGGTTGACGCGTGGACATGGATCAATAAGCCATTTTACCATCCATGGCTTCGACACATGGCCACGTTTTGGTCGATTTTTTTTGTATTTTTTCGACCAAGCGGGCGGGATGGGAACTGCTGCCCAGGCGCGCGGTAGATGCGTCAGCGTGCAACATGGCGCCATTTGATCATTGATGCATCGATTGAATGCATGTGGCGTCTGGTCTGGTGAGCTGTGGTGGTGGTGCATTGTAGCATGCTCCCCCTTCATCAATCATGTTTCTTTTTGCGGGGGAGCACATCGGGAGATGGCATGATGGGGACACGTTGGTAATGGACATGACGATATTAGTCGTGCGTGGATGACTACCCCATGGTGCTCGGCAGACGGGGATGGAGTCTGGCGCCGCCGTGCCGTGGGAAATTGAAATGGACCGTCGACATGTATTCATGTTGAAATGGGGACATCAAATCGGACGCCGTGGGTGACCCGAAGAATCGGAACAGACGTCCCATGGCTCCCGAGCAGCCGTTTTCTTTTTTTCCTTTTTTCCTACGTACAAGATAGTGCATTCTATGTACTTTTTTTTTCTTTCTGGCTGTTTCAACGGCCTGTTCCCGCCCATGCGAGACCCGTGGTTGAAGTACTGTAGAAAGGCATCGCGGTGCATCCAGCAGCCCAACCAGCAGCAACACCAAGATTCAATGTCATGACTTGGGGGTCATGGACACCAGACTCGACCAGACGGAACCATGGCGGCATCCCACGCAGCAACGGCCATGGATGCATGAAAATCACTCCGGTACACATGTCCACGTACATACACACGCCCGGCCCAACGCCCGTGCAGACAATGTAACATGTGAACCAAACCTCGACTCGCCGCCCGGCCCAGGTGCCGAAACAAACTCGACATGGGCAGCAACCCTCAAGTCCTTCTGTTTCTGGGCCCCCCTTCTTCAACAGATTGCATGTGTGCAGACAGGGCAGAAATGGCGGCTGCCTCTCTCGGCGGAAGGCCCAAGGATCAATCAATTCATGTTCCGAGCAGCTACCATGGCGTCTCGGAAGCCCTGCCTCGGCCACTGACTCTTGATGATGTTGATGATGCAATTCGGCAACAGTCTGCCGCCGAATTGCGCCCGGTACACACACACGGCCGTCTCCGCCACCGAGTTTATCTAGCGACGCCAAAGCGTCAACGATGGATGGATTCGATCAAGGCGTTTCGCCCGCCTCGCGCATCGACTTGTTTCGCCAATCGAGGACGCGGGCCGCCGTGGCAGAGATCGTAGCCAGGAGTGGCGTCGACGGCCGCAAAACACTCTGCTAGAAGCGTCATCGGAAATGGCGCAATTGATAGTTGAGTACATACTAGCTCATATTGTCGTGATGCCCAGCCAGGTTCCGCGATTTAGCCTCGCATCCGGCTGGATCGGGCTGCTGGTCTGTCTATGCGCCGCGCGCCAGGACCACATGTTTGACATTTGATTCAATGATCAATTGATGTATCGACATGTCGACTGCGTAGCCCATTCGATGCCACCGGCAACTTGCCGGCCTCGACTCGCTCCTCAAGGGACCCAAGCCCATTCCTGCGCGGGGGACACGACGCACCACAGCTCCATGTCTCGGGTCTACACTCGCACACGTGGGTTTCTGCCATCACCTTGCAACTCGTCGACCTTCCCTTTTCGGATGCCCTTGACACCACACCAGTTGCGATGTGCTGTTGCAGATTTTTGACAGCGTCGCGTCGAGCCGTCCGACGTCTGGTCCCGTCGCACCACATTGGTGCATATCCACCGCCGTGCCTCGAGCCTCCTTTCTTATCAATCTCATTTTACAACCCTTTGAAAAAGAAAAAGAAATTGTACAAAAAGAACCCTTCTCGCCTGCCGTTTCAAAAAAGTTGGCTATTCCTACCAAGGGGAACACAGCCGGTGCGCACGACCCCCTCGACCGCACTTGGCGTGCTTGGTGGAAGCCTGGTTCTCGTTCTGCGCGCGACGAGTTCCCTCTGTGTATGTACATACACATGTACAATGTAGTGGGCATGACCTAGCACGTATGTGATGATCTAGTAGATCCTAAGAGGATGGTGTAACGTCCCTGCGTAGTGTTGACGGCCCTCAGCACCGTGCCTTGCATCTCCAAGCCGTGGGCCTACCCGCTCGGCATGATTTTCTTGCCAAGACATCCCTGTGCCTAGTCCGAGGCTTGTTTCGAAAAGTTTAATGTATCGTAGACCTCTGGACGATGGGTGGGGGGGGGGGGGGGTGTGTGCGAGTACGTGGTCACAACCACGAGCATCCCCTGGCTTGGTAGCATGTCCCGCTGCCATTTGTGTAGATACCATCTGGACAGCACACTTTGCTCCCACGTCGTTGATAACTGCGACATGGATTCCACACTCGTCTGTTCGCCATGGAAGAAAGTAGGGGGGTAAAGGGGCGTGGGTTGCCAAGTACGCCCGAAGGGTTCGGTTACCCAGTTGGGCTCGACAAGGACTCCAAGAGCAATATATACATGTACGTGTATATAGTCAAGGCTGGGATTTTTTTCCCGTAATCTCTCGCCGTGTATAGCATCCAACTTTGTGTGTATTGTGCCCGTTAACCGGCGCCGTCTTGTCTGATCTGGGACGCACCTGGCCATCGACACTTGGTCTCAAGACGCACAAGTCACTAGGAAAGGACGACCATAGCGCCATATTGCAACGCCATCTCTCTCGTCCGAGCCATGATACCGTTCCATAGTTGAGCTTCCACGACCTGACACTTGCGAATAGACACTTGGGCCCAAGAACCGTTTGTTACTTTGGCTCTAGATCCATTTCACCATCTTGACCGTCTTGGAGCGTCGCCAGTAGACGGAATCATCTCACCAACAAGAACGATAGCCCTCTTCCTCTGGCATTACATTTGACGAGTTTCGAACCCTTCTGTCGCCCACGACTCTGCGGGAACCGGCGCGCCGCCATAGTTCCTTAGTCAAGCCCTCTTCCACCAGACCTTTGACACATATACCGCGACAATGGCAGGCTACGACGAGGCGCAACTGCGCATGTTTGCCCTCCGCGCAAAGAGAAATGAGCAGACGACGCTGGGGTTCATGATAACGCTGGGCACGATAGGCATTGCCTACATAGTCTTTTACCTGGTCAGGCAGTCCGGCCACTGGGTGAGACGAAGATGCCGCGACCCGTCGTCACCATCTACGCTCGCCGCCCTACCTAGGTATGCAACACGCCTCCTCGCCTCAGAGCCATCATTCACAACTGACATGCCTGGCTGTAGAAAAATCAGAAAGCTGACCATTCAACGTGCCGCCGGGGTGCCTTCGCTCGGCCACGGCGTCATTACCACCTTGTTCCTGGCGCTCAACTTGGTTTGCACCTTTGCCAACTTGGACAGCACCATGACCACCATGACAAACATTGCCTCGCGGACCGGCTGGTAAGTTCTATACACATATACAGCGTGACCAAAGG
Organism: Metarhizium sp. BCC 4849; assembly: GCA_037953715.1. Classification (NCBI taxonomy): domain Eukaryota; kingdom Fungi; phylum Ascomycota; class Sordariomycetes; order Hypocreales; family Clavicipitaceae; genus Metarhizium; species Metarhizium sp. BCC 4849. Next base: position 3,838,643 of record JBALJW010000003.1, read on the forward strand.
CTCACGACTTCCCAGGCTGGCTATTGCGAACCTCGTCGTCGTCATCTTCTTCGCGCTCAAGAACACGCCCCTCGCCTTCTTGACGGCGTGGTCGTACGAACGGCTCAACTGCCTTCACCGCATCGCGGGCTATGCCGCCGTCACGCATCTCGTCGTCCACGCCGCCTGCTACTCTGCCTACTTTTGCAGCATCAACTACTGCCAGAAACTGCTCGACTTGAACGACATTTACGGAATCGTCTCGGGGAGCTGCTGGGTGCTGCTCGCATTGGCTGCCGTCTTCATCCGGCGCTGGTGGTATGAGCTCTTCTACTACCTGCACGTCGGCCTCTGGGTCGTGTCCATTGTGACCCTCGGCCTGCATCAACCATCGTTGACCAAGAAGATTGTGTACGGCACCATTGTCGCCGGCTCCATGTGGGGGCTAGATCGTATTATTCGATTCGTCCGACTCATGGTGCACAGCAGCAACACGGCCACGCTTACGCCATTGCCCAACGGAGGTACGCGCGTGACGTTGGCCAAGTCTCCCCTGGGTGCTCATGCCGGGAAGCACTGCTTCCTGTGGATTCCGCGGCTTCGGCTGTTTGAAACACATCCGTTCACTCTTGCTTCGGCCGACCCTCTCGAGCTCGTGATTGCTTCTCACAACGGCTTTACCGGAGATTTGCACAAGTTTGCGACGGAGAACCCGGGGGTGTCTGTCAAGGCGTCCATCGAAGGGCCGTATGGCACCGTTCCCGACCCGTCGGCCTTTGAGACTGTCGTCTTGGTCGCTGGCGGTAGTGGCGCCAGCTTCACCTTTGGCTTGGCGAATGCCTTGTTGCGCCGCACGACGGGGAGCATGACGAAGCGCGTCATCTTTGTGTGGGTGGTCAAGTATAACTGTACGTCTTGGGCGCGATACCCGTCTTGTGGGAGTGTTTGGCTAATCAACTGTTGGCAGCATATTTGACCTGGTTCGCCCACCATCTGGCCAACTTGAGAGACGACCCCCGATTCGTGCTGCAGGTCTTTGTCACGAGATCGGCAAAAGCGCTGCCACCGTTGCCTGCTGGCTTCTCCGGACCTCCACCAGGGCAGTATGAGACGGGCATCGTCAGCGAGGTCCTGACGGAGAAGGGGCATGTCCATCGCGTTCGCCCAGTGGCGTCAGACTCGTCCATCGACTTGGAAAAGTCGCAGCCCTCGTCGGACAACGAGTCTGTGTCGGGCGAGAGCTCGTACGGCCCGGTGGACTTGCGCAACATTCCGATACGGTACCACAAGCCTAATATTACGGCGCTCATCCGGGACGTGGTGGGCGGCACGCGTCCTCATGAGCGGGTTCTCATCACGGGGTGCGGGCCGGCTCAGCTGATGGACTTGATGAGGGAGACGACGGCGGAAAGTATCCGGTCGGACGGGCCGAGTATCGAGCTGCACTGCGAGGAATTCGGATGGTGAATGGTGATTGTACGTTTTGGCGGACTGGCGATGCTTGGATCTCTTTGGATGGATGTATAGTTACGGATAAAGGCGTTGTGGGTTCACGTACCGGGCATGGAATTGTTGCTATTTTTATCATGATGGACCTTTTTTCTTTGCAACGCCACGAGTCCATGACCGAAGATGTGGTGCCGCCACGGTGTTTATACCGCCTAAACCGGAGGCGGAGGGAACGTTTCGTAGACTTGACTACTTTGCCAGTGGCTCGGCGGCAATGGATGACGCTTCCTCAGAGACCATCATAGACGCTCCTCTGTCCATTCCCAATGCCTCCCCCTGGATAGATGCCCAGGTTCAAGATGGCGATTGCTCGACACCAGTAACATGGACTCACCCCGCCGTGATACACACACGCGCCGACGTCGGTCCACGGCCCACGCCGAACCGCCACCTCACCTGCAGGGCCAGCACCACCATCACCAGATGCCCAACACCAACACCCCGCACATCCAAGATTGAACCGCGCCATCAATCTACCCTTCCGCTCTATCTGCCCCAGACACTCGACAAAAACAATCAATGGCCCCCAAGCTCTCCATCCACCCGCCGCTCCTCAACACCGCCTGCCCCTGGGCCACGACGCCCGCACACCTCGAAGCCCTCCTCCGGTGCCCCTCCACCGGCGCCATCACCACCCGGACCAGCCTCATCGAGGGTTTCCCCCACGACGACGCCGTCCACCGCTACGCCTTCCTCGACCCTGCCTCCACGTCCGGCCGCGCCCCCGAGGCCAGGGGCCCGTCCGCCAGCCCCGTCGGAAGCATCAACTCCCTCGGCTACAGCCCGCTCCCGCTCGACGCGTGCCTCGCCGCGCTGTCGGACCTAAGCGCCTCTCTCCCCCTGGACGTCACATGCAAGCACAAGACGGCCATTGTCAGCGTCGCCGGCACGCCGTCTGCCGTGGCCGAGTGCTACGCGCGCATCCTGGCCGCCTCGTCGGGCGTCTCGTTCCCGCTCGCCATGGAGGTCAACCTCTCGTGTCCGAATATACAGGGCTGCTTGGCGCCGCCGGGCTACGACCCCGTTTGTCTGGGGGCGTATCTGGCCGCGCTGCCGGGGGACCCGCTTGTGCCGGTGGGCATCAAGACGCCGCCGTATACGTACGCGGGGCAGTTTACTGCTCTCGTGGATATACTGGCGCTGTACGCGGGCAGGGTGAGCTTTGTGACGGCGACGAATACCCTCGGCTGCAGCGTGTTTAACCAAGGCGAGGGCGAGGGCGAGGGCGCGTCATGGATGGAAGGGGGCCTGGCCGGCGCGGGGATTCACCCCCTCTCCTTGGGCAACGTGCGGATGCTGCGGCGGGCGCTGGACGGCCGGGGGCTCGCCGGCGTGCAGGTCATTGGCGTCGGGGGCGTGCACGACGCCCCCGGGTACAGGAGGATGAGGGGCGCGGGCGCCGAGGCCGTCGGCTTGGCCACGGCGCTGGGGGCCCGGGGCGTGGGCGTGTTTGAGAGCATCGGGAGAGACGTCGGCTCCGAGTGGTAGATGGCATCAGGAACATTCAAGGGATTGCCATCGCTGCCCAAAGGCCCGAGGTCATTCTCGTCAGTGTCACGCACTTGTGCACAGGAGCATCTTATCATTATGTGTATTATCATTCACGGCCCCCGTTGGAGACGCTATTCTCCCATCAAATGGATGAATATCAAAAAAGGAAAAAAAAGTCCATCAAATCGGGGTATACAACAAACACGCCATCCCAGAGCTGCTGCCTGGTTATACGCCGCCCATGCTAGGTGATTACTATCCAATCAAATGCCTACCGCTCGAAAGCTTTTTGATATCCCAGCCGCGAAGGAAGCCATATGTACATGGTCCGAGATATATGCTTGAAATGAAAAAAAAAAAAAAATGAAAATGAAGAATGAAAAAAATTAAGCGCCATGGTTAGTGCCCAACGACATAGCGCCTTCTTCATGCTGAACATTTGGTGGAGACGATTTCCTCCTATCACCAAGCTTGAGATTCTGGGAAAATCTTCCGAAAAGGCCATTCGGCTCCTGGTCTTGTTGGCTATCCACCACTTGATCGGCTGACAATGCGTCCCCATCCTGCTGCAGTGCCGCCCGGACATCCGGGTTCGGGTCGACCAAGAGCCTTGCGCTGCGGGAGAATTGCAAGAATGCAGGGTACAAAACCATGGCAACCTGCAGTGCGACAACGACAATATACGCCGTCTGTACGCTGCCGCCGTTTTCGATGATGCCATACATGATGAAGGGGAAGAAGGCCGGGCCGGAGCCACCCATGGTGATAAAGGCTGCCGCTCGCTTCGTCCGACGCCCTTGGCCGCGCAGGCCAATAGCAAAAAGAAGCGGCCAGATGGGCCCTTCAGCAAAGTAGAATAGTATAACCGGAATGACGACAAGGTCGGGATTAGGCGGGTGCAGTACGACGGGGAGCAAGGCGAAGAGAAAACACAGCAAGATGCAACTAGTGAGGACGGTGCGTGGTTGGGGAAGTCGACGATGAGAGACGGAAAAGAACGTGAGGCATCCCGCGAGGAAGCGGGATACCGCGAATGCCGTGTGGCCGACGAGCAGGTAGTCTGGGATAGAGATGGCGATGCCGGGTGGCTTGTCCGGGTCGTATGCTGAGCTGGACTTGGTCATGCCGGATGCTGCATCGGTGCCTGCGGGTGGACTCGGGAGTATGGAAACAAGAAGGCTGCGGAAATATATGCTGTTGCTTTCTTGGCCGGCAACGTACATGTACTGGGCGAATACAGCCAGCACGAGGCTGACGGTGCGCAGCTGGAGGCCCAAGATGCTTCGCTTGGTTGTGTCGATGGGAAGCTTGTTGGCAGCAAACTCGAGCTCGCTGTCGCTGACCTCGGGCAAGGGCATGTAAAAGAAAAACAAGGCCAGCACAACGCAGAGCAGAGTGATGCCCAGATAGGTCCACTGCACGTTGATGAGCGTCATGCTGTTTGACCTACTCATGCTGTCCTGGCTGATTCCGGTGAAGAAGACCTTTTGGGCGAGGAGACCACTGACGACACTGCCCACGCCCTGCACGGCTTGGGCTAATAGGAGTCGAGTTTCGCCATATTCCGGCGGTCCGCAGAGAATCATGAACGAGTTTGCCGCCACTTCCAGCACAGAGAGCCCAAAGCCAACCACAAAGCTACTCAGCATGAATCCCCCAAACGAGTTGGTCACCGCCGATGGCCAGAATATAATGGTGCCAATACCGTAAATGCACAACCCGACAATGAAAGTGACCTTGTAGCCGCCCACGTTTTCGGCTTCATTCTTTTCGTGGCGTTTGGACCGGTTGTGCTCATCTCTCCGCAGGATCCATTCCCCAACAAGTAACGGCCCAAAGAAATATCCAACCCCGAAGTAGGCGCTGGTCAAACCGAGCGTCTGAGCGGTGGACATTTGGTTAACCACGGCAATGGCGTTGTTGAGGGTATTGAGAAGGCCATACGATATGCCCCATAGGAAAAATAGAATAGCCACAATCGTGCAGTATTTGAAGGATTCAGCGGCGTTGGCACGGAGCATGCTCTTGGGCTTGGTCATGTTCACAAAACCAAAATAGATGCCATTCTCGACGGACGAGGTGGACGTTGTTAGGTTGGTCTGGGCGCGTGTGGCCGCAAGATCTGGGTGCATGCTTTCGCTCAGGTTCCTCATGTCGGGCGTCGTCAGGAATTCCATGGCCGTCATGGGAATCTCGTTGCTCGAATCGGATTTGGCGCCACTCGGGTTCCCGTCAGTGGGCGACTCTGGCGTCGCCATGGACTCCCGCCCGACACTCCCAACATATCGCGAAGGTGGTGATTCGTGGTCGCTGTTCGATTTCGTCGTGCGAGAGACCCGGGTTCCCTCTGGGTCGTACAACATGGCGGGCAGTAATTTGAGAATGAGCGGCTTGAGCGTGGGGATGCAGGCACAAGTCATGCCAATATTCACCTCAACTGCGCTCCACATGAAAGACAAGGATGCATTCCATGCAAAGTCTTGCTGACCACCAAATCGCGACTCGGGATCACTGGTCAAACCAGTGGGAACATCTGTGATTGCCTTTTGGAGGTAGTAAATGCGAACGACATCAACAATGGTCACAAAGATACCAAGGGTAAAGGTTATGACCAGGATAGTCTTTTGCCGTGAAGGCAGTCGCATACCAGTCAGTACAGGAATCGGCAGAGCCAAGATGGCCAGGTCGGTCACGATGTTGACTGGTGCGGCGCAGATGAACTCGGTCAGGAGCGGGATGCATTGCGTTGGGCCGTCGGTCGTGGTTTTCCACGCCGCGGCAACTGGGTTGCATTGGAATATGTTCATAAAGGTCAGAACGATGCCTGCGATATTGACTACCGCCAGGGTTACCCAGGAGGCGTAGCGCAAGACGATCTGGGTGTTTTTGGCTAGGCGCAAATAAAAGATCAAAATGGCCGTTTTTGTTGCCATGAGCGCGGGATTGTATAATATAGAAAAAACGTATTCGAACCGCCGCAGTTTCGGCAAGTCGGAGTCGCTAATGTCATCGTCTTGTTTGCCAAGCCCAACCGTCGCGCCGTAGCAGATGGAGAATGAGAGGGCAAAGGCAATGAGCCAGGCCAGCATCATAACCCTGTCATCCCAGCTGACTCTGCGAACGATAAAGTAGCGGCATATCATGCGGGCGCCGACAAACACTGAGGCCAGAACCAATGTGGCCGTTGTGACGGCGAAGACGGCCGGGCCTCGATTCGGTACCGATGCATTGCCCTCCACCACCGACGAAGACATGGCGAGGCGAGGATCTAGCCCGTCATACAGACAGATTTGCGGTCGTCGGCTCCTGCTTGTGACTAAAGGTTGGTGTATGGTATATTCATTGAGCAGGGTGGGGGGGAGTGGTCGGCGCAAACATGTCCTCGGCGTCAAAAGGTGTAGTTCCCTTGCAAAGGTGGGCGAATTCTACAGTCGGAAGGCGATTGTAGACACCATCGGATCATACAGAGGTCGAGGCCGATAGTTCGACGGCTTCGTAAACGCCTGGAAGCGTTGTCAACAGGCGGTTGCGGGTGAAGAGGGCCAGGGCAAGGTGGGATGGAGAGGCTGTATTCCTCAGTGACGTCGGGATGCGGACCAGTTGACGTCTTTACAAGCGCCAGACCAATGCCACTTGACGGCCTTGCATGGGACTAGGCCGGGACTGCTCGCTAAGTCAGCACCAGTTGAATGCCTGTCGTCGCCACTTTTGGGCTTTTCAACCGCCACCATTGACCCGAGTCAGGGTCGACACTGTGCCAGAGTGCCTGCGTCTCCGTAGAGCCAGGCTGTGTACGGAGGGAGGACTGGGCCGCCACCAAGCCGCAGTGCGTCGCGTGGTTGTGTCTCGGTAATAGGCAGGAGGAGTACTCCGTAGCCAGGCTGGAGAAAATTCCGAGTCGAATTAGGAGACAAATACGGAGCTCTCGTGTTCGAAATTTGTGCGCGGGGTTGGTTCGGGTTTGCCAATGCCGAAAGTGACATCAACAACCAAGCGATGCCCAAGTCGTGAGCGAATGAATCAATGACATGGAACAAAGTGTCGATACGCCCTCAAAAAGATGGCGAGTGAGAGGGCAGGATTTTTTTCTGTCGCAAGATGAGCAGCAGCAGCGATATACACTCATTACCGTTGGTTTGGGGTGTTAGTATTTTCCTTCCTTTCTTTTTTTCAATCCCTGTCACGCACACATCCGGCCGTGACAAGCAACTGACATGCATGCCACAGTGACGATAGCCGTCGGCCAACCTCAAAGGGGGCTCCTTGGAACCAAAGGACAAAATGGTTGGACGGCCAGGAACCAAAAGATCCACCAAGGCGCGTCCCATCCCCGTCCATCATGTCCAGAGCACCGGCGATGTATGGAGCCAGATGCAGCATTTCAGAGTATTAGCTTCATCTGCTCGGCTTGCAGCAACAAATGCAACATGCAAGCACGGACGAGTGAGCGGCATTCTGAGTTGACGTGAACGCGACTTGGAGGGTGGCAAAGTGGCAGCCGTCGAGCGTGGCATCGTGTGGGCCTTTGGTCGGTTGGGGCCAAGTTGAAGCTAAAGAAATGAACGGGAGCCAATCAAGACATGCGTCATCAGTCATCATGGTGATGCTCCGGCCGACGCATGGGTCGGTCAATTCGGCAGCTGTTGTTGGGACGGATGCATGACTGCTGATATGCGAGAGCCATTTGCATTGACGGAGAGCCTTGAGAGTCGTCCCTCGCGCAGTCTGTAAGTATTGCAAACATTATGTACACTTGACATTTAGACTTGTCAAGCTGACTGACTCCATCATTGTTTGTCGCGCCTTCCTTTTCCTCGGCTCCGACTGCATATGTCTGGTTAATTAGGCAGGCACGATGCTGCCAAGTGCACTTGTGGTCTGCCAGCTGCCAGCTGCCCACTGCTAGTTGCCAACTGCCTTAGATGTCCGATGTATGTCGGCCATGTCTCGTCCATGTCTGCCCTCGCGCCGCTTTGCCTTGTCTCGGCTGCCTTGAAGCTGCAGCCATGTCATCCATTCCCGTGAGCTTATTTCTTACTGTTGCTTCTTGCTTATTGCACACATGCCATCTCCCTAGCCACCACATTCGTCAAGGAGACATCTCTCCCTCGTCGACCCTAGGCCGAGACCTGCTGCTCTCAAACTAACAAGGCATGATCTTGGCCATCAAACTCTGGAGTCGGCATCATCATGACAGCCAGAAAACAACGCCACCACGTTTCAGGCGCATCTCGCCAATCGCCGATTACCTTGGTGTGAGACAGTCTGCCACTGCCTGAATATTGCAGACGTACATTGGCTGATGAGTCGCTCATGAGAATGCCACAAATGCGGGGGAGGAGAAATAGGAGCGCCTCGCCCGAGCCCGTCCATGAACAGAGCGCCCTTGGGCTCGACTCTGATGCGCTGCCCCAACCTGTGTTACCAACAACACTGCGCAATGCCATGGCAAGGTCCAGGTTTTCGGCCGACAGTGACATATTTGTCACTGTAGTTTCGCCCTCGACACTCTCGTGTCTCATGCGACGGAGACGCGGGCCGGCTTATGGAGTCCTGAGTCCTGCGACCCGGCCCGTGAAATACCAAGTTCCTGAATTGGGTCAGCTGCTCAATTTTATCTACGACTCTGTGGTACAGATCCACAGCGACCGATATTCCATCCCCAGTGCGAACTATGCGGGATGCAAAGGCAGTAAACCGAGGGCACAAGACCCGCCGTCCTGCTTGTTATCGAACCTCTGAACTCCGTTCTCTAATTACTACGTACATACTAACCCGGTAGGTGATGCGCTACAACTCCACGACTCCGTACGGAGCACAGTCGTGAGCATTTACCCCATCTCTCCAGCGTCGTTGCATTGCCTCAGACTTTACGGAGAACTCCCTGCGATTCAGGCCAATGCGGCGAATGTTGTAGCGCTGCAGCACCACCAAGCTACCAGTCACAAATTGTCCTGATATCTCACGCCTCGAAAGACAACTCATAACTGCGGCACTACATGTGATACATGTGATGCCGGAAAATCGCGCGGCCAGCACAGCACAACACCGCCCTTACCGCTTGTTTTGGGAGTTGGACAGAGAGCGACAGGACAGCCCAGGAACAGGGCCACTTCCACCAGCTCAACTTTTTCCTTTGGTCCGTAGGCAAAAACTGCCTCTCATTAGATAACTAGTACTTGCAGCCACACTCGTTGGCCAATGAGGGTGATTTTGCTCAGAGTGGCTCTCCGTGCAACCGCCGCAATTTAGCGAGCGATTTCTCACCTCGGGCTACGAATTGTTCTCGTCATAATTTATACCGATACACAACATACCCAACGCCTGGAAAGGTCCGCCATCTAAACGCCAATGAGAGCAAACTTCTAACAACCACCAACCACCGTTGACACGAACGCCCAGCATGGATGTGGCACACTGTGCCCGTGGGCAGACTCGACGAATTACGGCTACGGCATTGGCGTCAAGCCACGCCCCTGTCCTTCGGAGTACAGTGAACTGCGTACAGTTTACACAGACGCAAACCGACCACAGTAACCAACCTACAGTGGCTGCAGTTGATGAAATCATCATGTACATCCCAGTGCAGCACTGTAGCATCACGACCATGAAAGACAATCTCAGCGTGGCGCTCTACTCGGTAAGCCGAGCAACGCGAGGGCCGAGGTTGGGGTGCATACTCGTACGAAACCCAGTTCTGGGCTACAGTCCGGATGTGTGAATCAAGCATTCTCTATAATTAATCCACGGGTCACGGTAGTGCGGACCGACGTAATATTGCCAAATGATGTTTGCTCCTGAAACGAACGGCCCCTTCACAATCGGCCCTATGCTTGTCTCACCTCTGGTAATGCTCTCGTAAGATGGCACTTGTAGCCTTTGTTTCTTTGACGCTCCGAAAACGTGATAGCTAGGCAACAATTCTGGCCATGCAGTCAACAAAGCTGTGGGCAGATACTGTCGGCTCTCGACCCTGGTCCTCAACTGCTAGAGTTGTATATGTACTTGTCAAGTACAGTACGTGACACATTGCGAGGTCAATACACTTTGGCCTGGTAGACCAACATGATTCATCACGGCCAGCCAAACCACCAAATTACCACCGCACGGGCGACTCCTCATAAGCCAATCAGGCAAAGTAACTAATTTCTTTCATCAAAACGCTGGGACGACGCCGTGTCGTGCGTCAGGTGGCTGTGAGACCTGCTACCCTAGAGCTACATGTCAACTTTTTCTTCCTCCGCGTCTTGCGATGCAAGCCTGCCTCGGGAGGAGAAGCAGCCAGGCAGGTGTAGCGGGTGAATCAAGATGCATCTCTTGCCGCAGCAAGTAATGCTCGTATGAATGACTGCGATCTCTTCTATGTAACCCCGAGGAGTCACGGGTCGCGGGCCGAGCCACATTCTGAGTTTGCGCCGGCCCTGATCTCGCCTAGATTTGCTGTTTTCGTGTTGGTCCATGATGGATAGAACATGCTACCGTGTACTCCAGCCTAGGGGGATCAAACGCCTCCATCGAGCGTTCTATTTGGGTTAAGTGACGTTAGGACGTAGGAATGTGCTTACCAATTGCCATCCAAGGGCTCTACACGTGTGTACGGAGTAGTTCTCACTACACTGTCACATTGTGCACATTCCGTGTCCCGTGACGACCGCTTCGTGATACTTGGCTCGCTACATATCTAGGCTTCTATAGCAAGGCTGCCGCGACTTGACCTTGAAGCATCGCCTTCTGCGTCTTCTTCGACGAGTTCACGACCATGGCGGGCTCCATCACTTCCAGCTTGCCCTTCATCAAGCCCTGGATATTCAGTTGCGGACCTTGGTAGCGCCTGCGTCCATCAGACACCCAGGTCCCGCCGGCAATGAGAAGCACGAAGCCAAAGGCCGGGATACAGTAGTTCACTTTGCTTGCCGTGACAGGGATAGAGGGCGAAAACATGAAAAGGACGACTGAGGACTGTCCACAGGACACCGACCTGATTTTTGTTAGTGGCTTAAGGATACACCGGACGCGTTGTATGATGACGGGGGACTTGCCTTGTTGAAATCCAGCCCAGTGCACCGGGCAGCCTGAAGGATCTGTTGGCCGGCAACATTGTACGGCTGCGAAGGATGTTGATGGCGGGAGGAATGGCATACGTCACGCACAGCGCAACCACGGACGCAGCAGTGATTGCGTTGAATGTGTGCGGTGGCATCAAAGCCTAGCATCTGTCAGTTACAGGAAGGAAATGCCTGGCCGTGTAATTGAGCCTTCCATGTCGGTTTGATACAAGACGCCGGACGTACCCGTCAATGCAGAGGCGCCCTGGAGCAGACCAAGAAGCCAGGCCAACCCGTCACGTAGCCGACGGCGCGGCTCGCGCTCCTGCACAAGACGATGTCCGCCTAGTGATACTGCCCGCCGGCCGTGGGATACGCCGACAGGAACTCGGCGAGCGGCACGGGTTGCAGATGCCGGCGCCGACGAGGCCCCAGACGACGGAGCCGGATCCCCCGGAGGGGAGAGCGGGCGTGAGGGAGGGCCTTTGATCGTCGAGAAGATGGAAGTGCTGACATGGATATAAAGGAAGCGTGATGAAAAGGATGTCCGTGGATTTCATAAACCCGTCGACAATTTGGTTGTGTAAAGGAGTCAGGACTACTTGACCATTTGTGAGTCGCCTGCACCTCGCCGCGGCTAGAATCAAAACCCCAGCTCGCCAGCCGTCTCCGAGACCCCGTAGAGAATGGAATTGATCGGCAGAGCTGCTGGTTTCTGACGTAGCTTACCGAGTACAGCTGCTCTACCTGCTCTACCAAGGTGGAGGAACATATCAGACGGTAGTGCAAGTCTCTGTGTCTCTCATGAATCCTACTTGCCTGTGGCAGTGACGCGCATTCGCTGTTGAGCAGTTGACCCTTCCGAGAATGATTCGAATTTATGATAACTCAAGTCTCTCAAGTCTTGGCGTAAAATTCTAACCTTGTAACACGAAAGCTCTAGCGGATATCTGGCCAAGAGTGACACGGCAAAACTCGACAACTAGTTTCGTGACTTGCATTGGCGTGTCTGGAATAGACGGCGTAGGGTTTCTTGATTTCATCATACCGTCCTTGTGGCAGTTGACTGGCAAGCCGCCCGATGCGGCAGCTGTATTTCAGCCCGAATGTAAACCAGCTTTTACCTTGCTTGGATACCTCTTGACAGCCATTGTTCATTTAAAGTCGGCAGAAAAAAGCACCAAGTTGTATGCATACTGTACACAGTCTGTTATTCCCAGGCGTCTTGTTCAGTGAGCCCCTAAACAGCGCCAGCGTCTCAAAGTGACGGGTATTATAGCAATATGCTTCCATTTACGGGTGTGAGCCAGCATGTACGACTTGCATCGTGGCGGCATCTCAAATGTCGATATGACACTGGGCATCCTCTTACTTGACAGTTATAATGGCTCACTCGCATAATTAGCAGTCGATGCGTATTGGATTTTTGCCCAACGTACACTTTTCGTCTTGAGCACATACGGCTAGACGAGGTCAATATACCAAAAGATTGTTGATGTGGGTGATGGACATGATTCCTCTTGGGGTCTTGTTATATACAGAATGGATGGTCTCGCTCCCCTGATTTTCGTACGAGTTGGTCATCAGTCCTAGATTTAATAGTGATGTAATTCACTAGTCCTATTAATTGATGGTTGTGAGGCTTGAACTTTGTGAGTCAGACAATCGTCTGGATGTGCTCACGTCGAAAGCATCCTGCCGCCATTATCTCGCATCTGTCTTAATTTTAGCTCGCCGTTTTTGTGAAGAAATTACGTTTTTATTTCCACGTCTGCTGGGGCCTTTCCTCCCCTATTCTAAAATACAACATTGAACTGTCAAGAGCTCAGCCCTCGAATTCCACGACATGGCCGCTCCCACGCTACATTAGGGAATGGTTATTTTTCAAAATTCCCTCATTCAAGGTTTAGTCTATCAGGGTCTAGTCTGTATAAAATCAGTTATATAGTACATCCGATACGTCCCGGAACTAGGCAATTAGGCTGCGCGGAAGCTGCGCGGCGAACAAGCTGATGGGATTGACGCCTTGTTATCGGGCTTTTGGCTACTATTGGCCAGAGCACACACAACCACACGAAAAAGTCCCTTCCGGGCCGTGAAACCTCCCACCGCATTGCCTATTGTGATATCTCCCGCTCATAAGAGTGCCCAACCATGATAAAAGCATACGCGACCCAGTCATCGCCGTTACGCCCGGCTACAGCGTGCTGACATGCACATATCCCATGTTGGCGCATGCCGTGCGAGGCGACGCGTCACTTTGCGCCAAGCCCAGCTCCGTGATTCGTCGCTTCGGCCTCACCTCTGTCCATGCTGGCCGGTCTGGCCGCTCAGCTCGCTCCCACTCCGTGTGCAACCAAGCGTTGGCCGAGCCGCCAAACAACTACATAAACAAGAAACCCAGGCCCGCCCGACAACAAAAGATGCAACATGGAAAAAAACCATCTCTTGACATCTCAAGCCCCGGGCTGTCGGTCCACACCCATCATCAACTCTCGCCACGTCTGTAAATAACCTGCCATTGAGAAAGAAACAAACATGGGCGCCCCCTCGCCAAACACGCCGGCGCCTCCCCCGACGCCCATGCTCAACGCCCAGCACGAACGCCTCATCCTCGAGCTGCTCCCCTTCAAGGACGCCGCCAGGTTCAAGGAGTGGCTGAACAGCGACCTGGTCCAGGGCTCGTGGGCGGAATTCTGGCGCGACTTCGTGGCCAGGGCGCGCACGCCGTACCCGGAGCCCGACAAGCACAAGACGGCCGAGGCGGCCAAGAACGCCATCAACGGGCGGAGCGTCAAGTTCCTCGTCTACCACCCCGACAAGACCAACTGGACCGTCGACGACCACCATGTGCGCTTTATCGTGACGGTCATTCAGGACAACATGCTCAAGAGCTTGTGGTCCGACTCGGACTGGAAGAAGAGGGCCATCGAGGTGTGCAAGGCTGTTTTCGAGGTTCTGTGCTACCTCAAGGCGAGCTGTCATTCCGTCGAGGCCGGGGGACCCCGAGTTATTCGCAGTGATGGCGAGGCGTTTCGAGCACTGCCTACCTAGGACTGTTGACTCCACATTGATATGAGTTTTGGGAGCAGGGGCCCTTGTATATCTCGTTTTGTCTCAACTAGTATATGAAGCTAGCTAGGGCCAAAGTTGAATGAATCCTGATGCCGCATCCTTTGTGCCTGAAGCCTCGTTGTGCACCTGTGCCCACACTTGCCGCGGATGTGGCAAGCATCAGCGCGCTCTCATGTCATTCCGCACTTGCACCTCCCGCCAATAACTCTCCTTCTTCATCGCCCTGAACTTCTTCCCAAACCACATCATGGGGAGGAAGACGGAACAAATCGCCAGGGCGACGAATGCCACGCTAATAAAGCAGTTCTGCAGGCCTAGCCCGTCCAGCCACGGCGTGATGCCGTAGCCAATCGCAAAACTCATCGTGTTGCGGATAATGATAATGGTCGTCAGGCCGTCGCCAGAGATTTCGGGAAACGAGTCTACCAGATATGCGACAGAGAGGGCAACCCCCGCAGCGCTTGTTGCCGAGAGGACAACCATTGCGAAGAGGAGGCCGAACCAGTGGACCTGATGAGCAGCCTGCATGCATCGCACGGTTAGAAGCTGAACGACTTTGCATTTGTCTGGCGAGGGAGACGACTCACGCCCACGCCCCAAAGAATGAGGGAGAAGGGGGCGGCGACTGTCATGCCCGAGAAGAGCCAGAGACGCTGCTCGGGCTCGAAGATGCCGTGATTGCGGCGTGCCAGTTTGAGAACCACCCAGTCCGACGCTATGCCGCTGTATGCAGACCTGCTCCTTGCGCATTAGCATTGGTTTGCAGAGGACCGTGTTTGCATCAGACGCACCCTAGTATCACGCCAACAAGGCATGCTATATAACTCAGACCGACGATACTGGGTTTAAAGTTGTATGGCGCGCCGCCGAGAATAATCGACGCCGTGGCGTTGAGAATGTTGAACCAGATCAGGTACGTCCCGTATGAAAAGCCGGCAAAAAATATGTTTGGCCAGGCAAGTAGTCTGAGCGACTGCCGCGCTCGCCAGTGCATGAGAAATGGGCGCGGGCTATCCTTTAACGACAGCTTCTGGAGGAAAGTCTTCTCCTTTCCCGGGACGGGAATCTGATGTGTGGCGGGGACACCTTCAACGTCAGCCGCGTATTTATCTCGTTGGGCCTCGTTGGTGGACGGCGGCACGTCCCCCGTGTTTGAGACTGCACGGTCATAGTTGGTTTCCTCCATGAAGAGGAAGAGGAAAACAAACGCGACGGCGCCAAAAATAGCCATGAAGAAAAAGGGCCACTTGTAGCCCATGCCATCGTTGATGAAGCCACAGATGACGGGAGCAAAGTAGTTGGACGAAGCCAAGACCCAAGCATACCAGCCCATATATGTGCCGCGCTCATGGGTAAAGTAAATGTCCGTGATGGATGTTTCCGGCAGAGCTTCAATCGGAGCGGCTACGAAGCCCGTCACAATGTTGCGAGCAATCCACTGTCCGTTGCCACTGGCATATGGACTCCATATGGAGACGGCCTATGGGAAACTTAGCAACGAGGTTGAATTGCATTTCAAGTCTTAATAAGCTCATGGGGACGTTGGTACCACAATGCCAAGCATGGAGAGCAGGTAAGTCAAGCGTTTTCCATATTGTAGGGCAAACGGTTGCCAGAAGAGAAGGCCCCAGCCGAGGAGCAGGAACATGTATCCTGTACCGGCATTGAGGTTGCTGACTAGTATATCGAGTCCAAATATAGGTCAGCCATGTGCAAACAAAGCTCCCATGTAGCATTCTAAACGTGCCTGTAAGCTGCAATGCAGGTGATAGCGGGACCAGGACCGAGTACACAACTGACAGGGCCATGCCGTTGAAGAAGACAAAACTGTACAATGCAAGTCATGCATATTCAGCAGCAGCCTCATGGACTCTTGTTCAAGTCTCTCAACGACCCATCGACACAAATTCCTTGACTCACACAATTAAGCAAACAAGGTGCAGGCGCTTTCGCGACGGCGACCAGTTGAGGGGATCATTGGGATCCGACGATGGCGTTGGGACGAGAATAATATCATTGTGATTGCCAGTATGCGGAGTCGCTGCGCTACGATCCAGGTCAACAAGGTGAACAGTGCCCGGTACCTGTGCGGCGTCCATCTCCATGGTGCCGCTGTGAGTTCTTGGCGTTTTGGACAGATCTGCTGCCATGACTATCCAATGTGCACTGCGGCCAATGGCAACGGCCAGAACGTGCGACAATGGCTGTGTGTCAGGCAGATCCGGCAGCAGATACTCCGTACTCCGTAAACTCGAATGTTTCGTCCCAAGGTGGTTCGGTGGCTGCACGCCGAGGCGGTGGCGTGTGTCCGTGGTGGTGATGAGTCTTGCTCGGTAAGAGGATGAGAGTTTGCCGGGTGGATTTAAAGGGTTTGAGGAAGGCAACTGGAAGACAGCACGGACGAGACATTGACGGCTGCTTTCGGGAGGCTTTGGCCACTGGGCTAATTTGAACAAGACAGCAGGTGATTCATCGTACGTGTGCTGATGCTCCGTCGAGAAGCCACCGAGTCAACGACGAAAGTGTGCAGTGTCTGTGGCATGCGTTTGTGGTGTCTGGTTTCCCCCAGCCACCGACATGGACGGCCAACGCACTGGGCGCGCAAACTAGCTGCGAGATTAGATGCACGGGCTGGAGATTGCGATGCTGCAATGGATGTCGTCGTTTGATGCCGAGCGGCTTCCAAGGTTTCAAGGCTGTGAGGGGTGGAGCAGAATGCGGGAGCGCTATCAAGAAGTCCCGTCATGTCATCTTGAATCTGGCACAAGAGTCTGGTCTGGCCAACGACTCCCACCATGTCGCCGGCACTGGGACGTTCCTTCCAGACCGGACCGGACTCTTCACCTTCCTCTGTGGTGGCGGATCTGCACGAGCCACCAACCTGGAACCTGGCTGGCGGAAGCCCTCCCATGTTGCCGGCTGCACGTGCCCTGATCAGTTGGGCCTTGGCTAGCTCAAATGTTGGCATCGGGAGCCATGTTTCGCACCATGGTAAACACGCAAACGTCGACTGGAAAACTCCCACAGCCAGCCACTGACTGACTCTTTAGTCCCTGGTGGACGCTGACGAGTTGATGGCAGGATATATTTCACTTCTTCTCCTTCTCCTCCTTCTTGTGAGCTGATATCCAGGGCTCTTTGTCCACTTGCCTGCGCCAGGTTTTTGTCCCAAGGACCCAGAAAGCAAATTGACCTCACCGCCGGAAACCAGGGCGACGATCGAGCAACGACCGACTGAAGACGACCAACACGAGCAACGGCAGGCTGCTCCTTGCCCCTTGCGCCCCTCTTCGTGACCCTTGATATGGAACGTTCTTCTGAATGGCGGCTCAATGCACTGGCCGCTTGCGACGCACCCAACCCGCTTCCCCATGCTTGGAGGCTACTTTGGCGGCGCCAATGCGGGGGTTGGGGGGATAATTGGTGCAAATTGGCACCATAACGGCACCTGGGCTATAATTGATAAATGGCCCTGTCAATAAATGGCGTCCTGCAGCTCCAGAGTCTATTTTGCGCTTCATCACTCTCGTACGGGGCGCCCGGCTCGTTTAATTAATCGTCCTAAATACACCTTGATAACGCCCATGTATTAACTCGAAAGCCCGCGTTGGCCGAGTTTGACGGTGGAGCTGCGCGAGGTTGTAGGGTGACATCTGGACATGTGCATCATGAACTTTGGCTCGTATGGATAACGCTTCCTTTGAGCAATTCCCCAAATCTATTCCCTGGACTTACCTAGAACAGTCGCAGCCTTGGTTGAATGCCCGCCTAGCGCACGTTTAGCTGGACGACCGTTTACAAATCACGAAACAGGAGGTCATGTTTTATGAACCATGGCGGAATGAGGCACACGATTGGTTCTCGTGGAATCGGACCGCTTCAGCAACGCGTGCGATTCACCCAGTGCCGTTTATCAAATGCCTGGCCTTGGATTGGCACCAATCGACGAACCTAGAGCGAAGCGACCCCAGCAAACAAACAGCCTTGGCCTCAGTGGCTATCATGCTGATTCATGCACCATCAATCAGCCAAGAGCCATGGCTGTACGGCCGTCACTTGGTCGAAGGCTTTCCACTAGTTACTCGTAGTCCAACCTTGGCGCCTTGCATCTCTTCCAAGGCACAAGGGACCCCCAACCAGATCCTTCCTAGGATGGGCAAGCTGTGCTGGTTGGGACGAACAGAGATGGATGTCCGAGCTTGATTCCTGACACAACATCAAATCAAGAAACGGCGTTGCAGGAATGCTTTGCAAAGTTATTTCGACCTTCTCAGCCCTCCTACTGGTTTGGTTGTCTCTGCTCGGTTGCATCATTGTCACAGTCCCCGATTTTTGAACCACATTCCGAGACAAGTGTATCCCAAGTCTGCAACGTGAAACAAGGGCAACCCTTGTCAGATCCTGGAAACACATTTAGCCGTCCTGCAATGTAGATGTTGCCTGCGTCCCGGCCTGCTGTGTTTTATTGGTATAGCCGCCAAGTTGGTTAGATCAAGTGTTACACGCTAGTATATCAGAATATATCGACAGAATCCCACGCTAGTTTGCAAGTTCGTCCGTCCTCTTGCCTTTATACCCCTTTTGACCCCATCTCAACACCGAAAGAAGCACAGTCGTTCTGATGTTTCAATACAGCGTTTTATATAATGCCTATTCTGACCTGAACCCGAGGCCAAGGTGCGAATTCCGGTTGGACTTTGGACACTGACGATTGCACGGCGACGGCACCCGCCATGACTGAATCCATCACCCACACCGTCTACGCGGGTATCTTGACGACATTAATTCCAGCGTCAATACTACTTGGCCTACGGTTTTATGCGAGAAGAATTAAACACGCTCCGCTATGGTGGGACGATTATCTAGCCGTGCTGGCGCTGGTACGGCCTCAAGAAACGACAATCTGCCCTAGGCGGCATCTTGACTGACATGCTCTCAGGCGTCGGCAATTGCCTACGACATAGCCGCATTCTTTTGTATGCTGCGGCCTTTGTAACCCTCCTTTTTTTTATGCTCGACGGATGCTGGCTAACCAACGTGGACCGCAGTAATAACAAAGGGCCTCGGCCGACATCTTGGAGACCTCACCATTTCTGCTGGCGAAGCACGCTACTACCAAGCAATGGCACTGCAGATCCATGAACACACATATACTGTGGCCGTCACAGCTGCGCAGCTATCCTTGCTGGCGCTATTCTGGCGACTATTCAAATCGGTGACATGGGCAAAAATGACTATATTGGGCATGGCCGCGTTTGTGAGCGTTTGGTATATAGTGCGAGTATGAGCATCTCCGAGACGTGCCAACCACCCCGGAAACAATTGCGTTAACAAAGTGGTAATTAGTTGTTCATCGCCGTGTTCCAGTGTTACCCGCCTCGCTTTCTATGGGACAAGTCCATTGAGGGGACGTGTACCATTGATCCGTCCCGGTTCCTTTTTTGGTCCATTTCAGCACATCTTGTCATCGATGTTGCGCTGATGGTGTTGCCGGCAAGTGAGTAAACAGTCCCCCCGATGACTGCCAATGGGGAATCGTCTAATAGGTGCTTTTCTCGCACAGCGCAAATTAGCAGATTGTTTCTGCCCTGGCCGCAAAAACTGGCCATTGCCGTCATGTTCATGTTCAGCATCGTGTAAGCTTCCACGACCGAGTTTGCTTGGCTGATTTGGGCCGTCTGACTGTGTAGCAGTGTTGTCATTGCCGGCAGCATGACGATAGTCGTTTCGTCAAATTACGACTCGTACGACGACGACGTTTTGTGGAATTGCACACCCGCCTTGGTCTGGTCCGCGGTAGAGATTCACCTCAGCGTGATAGCGTGTAAGTAGACTCCTTGACGATGCAATGACCAACTGCCGCAGCGCCAATCTGACCCGGTCTCTCCATCCCCAGGCTGCCTCCCCGTGATGAGGCCGGTTGTCCACGCTCTCGGAGGCTGGTGGGGACACAACTTCTCCTCTCGCAAAGAACCCAGCGCGCCGACGTACAATACCGTCAAACTCGGCCACGTCCATCGCTCAGCGGGGTGACATATGGAAACGAGTCGACTTGCAACCTCGCCAATGGCGCAGACGGCAACCAGGCAGTGGTGGTGACGGATTCGGGACGAGTATTTGGACAGGGAGAAGGATCCGACACCATCATAAGCACGGGCAAAGACAAGGAGCAGCTGGCATCATCGACGTCGACGGGGAGCACGGATGGGGCGATAATGGTGCAGTACGAAATCGACTTGAGTTTCTCTCGACAAGGTTCCCATGGCAAATGGAGAGAAGAATGAAAAACCATGTTACGAAATAATGCAGCGTCGTGCTGACACGGCACGCAGTAAAATGGGAAGATGGGTCGTCAGTGCCACTGCCATGCGTACTGTACCAAACGAGCCATCATGACAAGGCGGCAACGCATTTGGCGACGGGGGTACCTGAGGGTAAACGGACGATCCAAGCGCCGCGCCACCTTGACCATTCCATGCCTACTTGTGCCAATATCACAAGACTTACTCCCTTGGGCAAGGAGACGTGTCCGGCCTGGCCACATTCACCAACACCGCAACAAATATACGATTGGGCGGGTAATACTAAACCTAATACACATAGTGGAAATAATGGCATGACGTCTCATCCCCATTCACGCGAAATTCGCCTTACAGATCCGAGACCTGCTCAACGCCTCAACCGGCTCGATATGCCACAACTAGTGCTGGCTGCTTTGCGATTGAACATTTTCCTGTACAGCTACAAACTATTCGCCAGTTCATGATGGACGCGCTGTTGGCAAGGATGGCACGGGGTATGTCTGCCATGTGCAAGTAGTTCAGAGCTGGACCGCGAAACCAAGCGTCCAAAAGTTGACGTCATTCGATAGACGGGGCGACGGGGACGAAGGGATAGGTAGCTGCAAGTCGGTCCGGTCCACCAGGCCGCAACTAATAAAGAAAAACAAGTCCCAGACGCGGCTCACAACCGTTGCATTCGCCTCCTGCGTAGCTCGTCTCTTTTGCCGTCCACATGTCCCGTACGCCCTGCTACCACATGACCAACAACTCGGGCTGCGCCAGGCAAACGGGCCGCCTCACTGGAGAGACCCGGGAACAAAGTCGACAACCATGGCCTTGGAAACAATACCGTCCGCCGAGCTGATCCACTTGCTAATGAAGCCGTGATGGACCTTGTCCTCCTTGACGTAAAAGTCCCTATCGGCCACCGAGTCGAACTCCATGACGAAGACGTGCGTGAAGCCATTCTGCCTGCTGTCAGTGTCTGGTCTACCGGAGGGGGGAGGGGGAGTGGCGCCGCGCACGCTGAAGCCCTCAATGGACATGTCCCTGCCGCCTTGGGAGCGGGCAATGTACGGCTTTCCCGTGGAGGCGAGGACGCACTGGTCCTTGAGGCCGAGGACCTCGTCGCAGCACTGGGGGGCGTTAGTGACGGAGTGAGGAAAGCAGGGCGCGCAAGGTACCTGCTTCACGGACTGGGGGGTGGCGTCCGGCTTGAACTGGAACATGACGATGTGGTTGACGCCCATGATGACGATGGGGTGTGATGTGATGGAAGGACGTTTGGTGTTTGGAGCGTTTGGGTGAGTGCTCCTGATGGAAGGGACTCGGAGTGAAGCAGGTCGAAGGATTTATTGATGAATTGATCAGACTTTGATGAACCCCGCTGCAGGGCGCGGGGCAACCGCCGTGCTTGGAAATCAACATTGAATGCCTCGAGCGGCGGCACCGAACATGATGCACTGGCGCCTTAAGTCCGGTGCTGACATTTACATGTATGCATGATTTTCTCTCAAGGATGGAGAGCTGTGGGATGTCGGCCGTTTTTGGTCCGTGGATATTTTTGCTTGCAAATTGGCTACGGCGAATTGCTTACGCTACGTGTTCCACGGGCTATGCTTGATGGCAAGGGTCCAAGATGAATTGATTGACTGATTATTTTGCAACCGACGGTTGTGCCTTCAACCTTCAACCTTGGGTCTTGTTCTTCTGGTAAGCGACCTTTTGAAACTCCCGAATGGCATCCGTCGCGCCGGCATCGCCCGGCGGGAGCAGCTGCGTCACAAACAGCCCACACAGCCCGTTCGCCCGGTCGATAAACTGTCACCAACGCCCGCGTTAGCATTTCCATGCATCAATGTGTGCCGGTAGTCTCGCAAGTCTCGCCACGTACCCAGAACAAATTCGGCGCACCGCTCCACGTGAGCGTGTTGGCGCCCCTCGCGTAGGGCGCACCACGGCCAGCCTTCTCGACCAGCAAGCCCCCGAGCCCCCAGTCGTACTCGTCGCCGGGGTAGTAGTCGCCGACGGCCCACGCCGACCCCTCGAGGGACTGCTTCAGGGCGGCCTTGCTCGCGGGCGACAGCTGCCCGCGGAACATGGCGTCCGCCGTCGCCGGCCGCAGCACCCGCCCGTCGTTGGCGAGCAGCGAGTGCAGCAGCTTCAGGACGTCGTCGGCCCTGCCGTGGCCGCCCTGCCCGCCGAAGCACGCCTCCACGCCGGCGTTGAGGTCGAGCCCGCCCGGCACCGGCGTCAGCTTGTCCGGCCCTTCCCGCGCCCGGGACGCCATGCCCGCGAGTCCCTGCGCGCTGGGGAAGAAGGTGAACGTGCCCGAGGCCCCGAGCGGCTTCCAGATGTGCTGGGCGAAGTAGTCCTCTAGCGACTGGCCGGTGAGCTGTTCGACGAGCCGGCCGGCCCAGTCGATGCCGGCGCCGTACGCCCACCCCTCGCCGGGCTGGTACAGCAGCGGGACGCCGAAGCGAGTCTCGACGGTCGGGCCGTGGTTGGGCGGCGTGCCGTGGAAGCGGTGGTACTGGCGCAGCTTCTCGCCCGCGTCTAGGAAGGTGTATCCGGCGCCGGACGAGTGCGTCAGCAGGTGCCGGAGGGTGATGGGGCTCTTGCGGTCTTGTAGCACGGGCTGGCCCTGGTCGTCGAACCCCGAGATGATTTTTTGCCGGCACAGGACGGGGAGCAGTTCGGCCACGTCGTCGTCTAGCTGGATGCGGCCGCGCTCCACGAGCTGGAGGGCGGCGACCGTCGTGGCCAGCTTGGTGATGGAAGCTAGGGTGAAGATGGTGTTGGCGTCGATGGGGTCCGGGTCTGCGGCGGCGATGGATTTCGGCCCCAGATAGGTCGAAAGCACGTCCGAGTCTGGCCTCGTCAGCTATGTCCACGTGCGGCGTGTCGGGGTTCTCATACTGTCGAGACGCCTGGCGAGAAGCGCCACGCAGGGCAGGATGCCGCCGCTGATGGCGGACTCGAAGGGCTGCGTGTGGTCCATTTTCCGGCTTGTATGATTGTGTCGGGTGGGCAGATGGCAAGTTGGACAGGTCTGGTATCAATTGATGGGCTCGGGTTGAGAGCCGCAGACGCCAGACGTACAGCTGCCTCTCGACGCAGATATACCCGGCCCACACCCGCCGGGTCATTTGTAATGCGGCGTCGGCCGCGACGGGAGAGGGGTTTCGGAAGCGGAGAGATGCAGCCGATCGGCATATGGCGCTGCTTGGCATGCTGTTTCTCCGTGGGGCAGCTTGGGGGGATTCCCGAGGGCGCTGACTGCCTTGCATTGACTCTCAATGTTGGATTTCCGCCAGCGCCGGAGCTTCGAGGCCTGTAACAAATCCATGGTCCAGACTGCAACTTTTCGTCAAAGGCGCCCGCGAGATTGGCTGCTTCGGTGCGAAAGAAGCCGGGGGACATGGTCATCTGAGATGTCCTCCTCGGACGAGACGGCTTCCGATGGCGACACGGCAGAGCCCGGCCGACATGACAATGGTCATTGCTGCGCGTTAGCATTGCACGTCATGCTTTGGCATCTTATACTATCATAATAGTAGCATCGATCAAAATGTTGCCAAACTTTAGTGTCTCCACATGCATTTCCATTTCGAA
Organism: Metarhizium sp. BCC 4849; assembly: GCA_037953715.1. Classification (NCBI taxonomy): domain Eukaryota; kingdom Fungi; phylum Ascomycota; class Sordariomycetes; order Hypocreales; family Clavicipitaceae; genus Metarhizium; species Metarhizium sp. BCC 4849. The sequence continues at coordinate 3,862,638 of JBALJW010000003.1, forward strand.
TAATTGGGGGCCATTTATTGCAAGATATTTCATCATAGACGGCTTTGGCACCATTCATGTGAAACAAAAGATGCATCGGCCGAGAAAATAGAGATGGGAATTCACTGTGGCTCTGGTCGCTGATATCTGGATGAATTATCTATTTAATGCTTTTAGTCTCATGATTCTACACTTGACATGTTAATGTACTGGACTGCCGTACAGACCCGACGAGTTTGAAGGGGCCAATGTGCCCGAGAGACCAGGCAGTAGCATGTCGTCCCATCCGTTTAACCGTTAGAAGACTCTCGGCGTGGCTCTCTGAGTCCAGTGCGACAGAGTAAGCCATTTGGAAACCAAGTTTCCTTGTAGTTCTAGAAAAGACGGCTGCAACTTGGACGTGGAAGAGCAGTATGCGGAAGACGCGACTTGGGCTCTCTTGGCCGTGTTCTCAAGGTGTACAATGCTTAGCTGATTGTTGAAAAGCGCCATAGACGCAGAGAGTTGGAGCCATGGGCTGACAAGTTGGAGCTGTTTTGCGTGTACCCTTTCCGCTGGAGCCGTTCCAAAAGTCCTCGGCGTATATGACCTGTCCTTCACTCCGGAAATCAAGCCCCTCGTTGCCCGATTCACAGAGGACATTTCCCATTCATCGCTGCAGAATTCGGGTCTGTACCGTCAATGCGAAATGTGTCCGAATGACACAACTCCGTCTCGCACGAGCATTTTGCGCAGTTGGCGGCAACCAAGCGTTTCCGTGCACCACACACCCTCACCCCCCTTGCATATACAGTCAATGTCTCTCGAAAACCTCATCGAGAGAAGCCCTAATCCCAATCATGGGCCACCCGCCACTGGTCTTCCAGCTTCAGCCTGCCCCCCTCGATCAACGCGCAGTCCTTATGCCCCCATTTCTCCTCATATATCTGCCCCCCAACGGCCGTCAGCATATCAAACGCCCTCTGCACCCCGCGCGAAGAATAATAAAACGGCTCGCCCTCGCCGCCCCTCTGCGACGACTGCCACGTGTTTCGCCCCCGGTCGCCCTTTTTATATTCCACCATCCTGTCCACCACCGCCTGCAGCCTGCGCCAGTACTCGACGTGCTCGGGCTCCCCCCCTTCGCGAGCGGGCTCCCCGTCCCTCGAGCCCTTGCCGTCCTGCTCTGCCGCCCCCGGGGCCGTCTTCTCCGGAGGATTCGGATCCCGATAGTCCAGCTCGGCGGCGGGCTCGCGGTAGAGCGCGCGCAAATCTTTCAGAACAGTGTTGACGTCGCTGATGACGCCGACGTCCCTCGCGTCCAGGGTCCAGTTGTGCATCAGCAGGCGCTGGTGCATGTCGCAGTCGGTGATGTAGTACGGGATATACGTGTCCCACCCGCCGACCTCCTCGTACGCCGCGCGGTTGACGAGCGTGAGGTGGTCGTAGGCGAAGAAGCGCGTTCCCCAGCGCTCCCCCGAGTGCAGTGTGGCGTTGAGCTCGGCGAGGCAGCTTTCATAAATGGTTTTGTAGCCGGCCTCGCCTGCTTTCGGCTGCCCGTTGTGGCCGCCTTCGTGCGAGGAGACAATCACGTCCATGTGGGACCAGAAGTAGTACGGCCACTCGCGCTCCTGCGAAAGATGCATGTAGTAATTTTGCAGTTGGGCAAAATTCAAAAGCACGGGCGTCTGGATAATGTTGACGCCTAGGCTCTTCAAGCTCTTGTAGTTGAGGTAGAAGGGGTTCTGGAGCGAGAGCCGGCCCCGGGGATTTGCCCACTGCGTGCCCGTGTTTTCAATCACGTAGATTTGCGACGCGGGCCAGCCTGCCGTCATGTAGGACACGACGGCTTGAACGAGGAGCGGCCACCCGCGCGTGAAGCCGATGAATAGCGGCGGCGCATACGGGAGTTGGTACTTTTTGTGTAGATTCTTCTCGGGGACGTTCCACCTGGGAATAGAGGGCGGCGGCGATGTCGCGAGGGATATGAAGGGGTCGACCACGGGCGGAGGGACGTATTCGGGCGCGGGTAGGTATTTTGGACCGGGCGGCTTGGCTTCTTTTGCGGGATCTTTTTTGCCCTGTTGGTATTGCTTGAATTTGTTGACTTGTTCGCGAATCACGACGTGGGATCGATCCGTGGAGAGAAGGACAACAGCGAGGGCGGCAAGGATGAGGCCCGGGATTATATACCGGCGGCCTTGTATGGCGACCATGGTGAGAGTCGCGAGTTCTCGCAATGTTGTCTAAAGAGCGTGGTTGCTTTGCCAGCCTGATGGGAATACTGACTTGGAGGTCAAGATTTCGACTATTCGCACAAGAGATGGATGTGCATACGCAAGAGGCGGAAACTCTTCGTTTTGAAAGCGTAGTATCAATCGTTTCTGGGCCGGCCATAGAAATGTAGCTCCAACCGCCCGGTGCTGGGAGGATAAAAAGAAGCAAAGGGATCAATGGATCAAGGGGTCGGGGGGGATCAGAGGGGATTGGGGAATCAGGGGCAATGCGCTATCACCCAAAAGCAAGACATGAAGATCAATCAACATCTGCGGCGAGACACAGGGTTGCCCTGCAAGGCAACATGTCGGTGTTGGATGGCCAAGGGAGGCCTTGGGGAATGTTTGTGGAGCATAGCTGTTAACGACCAGGCGTTAAACTATAATAGATGGCCAGGTTTTAAACATGTTTCTGATGTAAAAGGCTGGTTCACAACATGACAGGAGTAGGCATGATAAAGTCATGGATAGTAGTACTTCATACACGCCACCTATATGCAAAGACTTCTTACAGAAAAAGTAGACCCAATGCAATTCTGTTTTGAATCCTACATCTCCTTTCCAGTGTCCAGGATTAGCACATGGTTTCCATCTTGTTGCGCCACGTTTCGGCTCCTCGTATAGCGAGTCAAGTTTGACAATGACTGGCCACGTTTCTCCAACGCATGTGCAGGCAGAGCCACAAGACCCATCCAGAACTTAGAGAATCCGGCTAGCGAACAACGTGGTTGTACTCGCTCCGGCCAGTCCCTAGTGTCTGGGCTATGCCCTTGATCTCATCTTGAGAGCTTGTCACAGGCCACTGACGCCATCCGCCTTGCGGTTCAACCCGTACCAAGATTGAGGTAGGGGCTTGGATGGCCACGTCACCCTGGTCCCCGGGTTTCAAACCAATACCAAAGCGTCTCCGGGGTAGAGGTTTGTCCATCAAGGCGGATCCGACCGCCTATTTCAAGACGGCTCCTCGTGCGACGGTTTCGCCTGTAGAGCCATCAATCAGCCATCTGGTCCCTCACCACGGTCCGACTTTGCCGTCGCAACCTTATTAAAAGCGAGGTCATTTCCATTTAGGACGTGTGAGTCGAGACGCTTAGTAGGGGCGAATAAAATTGTGGGACGGACCTAAGATGCCGTTTATTAACTTTCTCTGCAGCACGTCAGAGTCGACAAGATGTTGTACTTATCCGTTCAATTTTGATATGTTGAGCGTGATTGCACGGTTGGGAAGTCTTTAATCTAGCGGGCGGACCCCAAGGGTACCCAGCTCGACTAGCCAAAGACTAAACATGTATGCCCAAGTGATATTCCAAGTCAAATTTAGCAGAGAGCGTGTGTATGCTTCTTGTACTCAAGGGTTGGTAAATATAGTCGTGAGCTGGTATGCGGCAGCTCATGCTTAGTCGAACTGATAAGCATTACAAGAAGAACATCGTTCAGTTACTTCTGACAGCTTGATTTTGAAGCTCCTTGTAGCCCGGTTTTGTAGCCCTGTGCAGCCTGTTTTTCAACCCTTCAAAATAACACAAATCATCAGTTGCGCCGTTTTGAGCAGTGATGCTCGGTGTCATTTTGAAGGGTTGAAAAACAGGCTTCAAAGAGCTAGAAGTCAGGCCGCAGAGGACTTCAAAATCGGGCTGCAGAGAGGGCTTTACGATCGAAGGTTTTTGAGAGCAAGGCTCGAAAGAGGGGTTAGGCATCATTTTTGTAGTGTAATTTGGTGTGACGATTGCCTTCGGAATGCCACTTTGAGAAAATGCGACGAGGGCTTAATAGGGCTCGGAACGTTAAAAGGTTTAAATACAAAGATAATATCAAAGACTGTTAAAGGTCCTTGGTTTTTTAAGAGGAAAAAAGGAAATAATAACTATTATTTATATAAGAAGGAAATATATATACCTAAGGCTCTTACCTGGGCACGTGTTTAATCTGTGTAACTAATAGGTCCTTTGTCGGTGAAGCCCCTTTATTGGGCTTCGCGAACCATTAGGCCTCTTCCGTGTAACAGAAAACAAGAGCTCTGTGTTAACACCCGTTGGATTGTGTAACAGGCAGGACTTTTAAATTGCACCTCCGTATAAGACATTGGCAAACCAGGAAATTTTCTCAAGGTCTATAACTGGCAGCAGTAGAAGTGTATTCACCTGTATGATAAATGGTTTCCTAGAAGCAATAATATAGGCAAATTAGGAAAACGAGCTATATTATGCACCTGTTGCAAAGGGTCGTATGTCTAGGATCCGGCGGTCAGTAAGTAGTGGGATTAATAAAGGGCTGGAGAGGGAATTGCTTTGTCGAGATTTTATATACTCTTACAAAGCACATTATACTAATACAGTATATCAATTAATGAGAAATATATAGAGGAATTTGTCGAAGTGGCTGAGTATTTATTAGACTGATCCGATACTAGAACGCACCTCGCAGCCTCTAATTGTGAGAAGGATGCCTCATACCTTGGCTGTTCGGACATGCGGACCTATATGCGAGAATTCCGGATACCTCGCTTTCTCTGAGATTGGGATCGGGACGATAAAAATGGAACGTCACGCCGGCATCAGAGTCAGATGTTTGATAGGGCAAGATTGAATGCATTATCATAACACCTGGCTTTGGTAGTACTCGAGAGATGCATGCTGTTCTTGAACGTGTTGCGTAAAACTTTAGTATTCACAAATTCACTGCATTTAACTTGTAACAGCCGCCGAAGCCATAGCCCGGCTCACTTCACGGTTTCCCACACCTTCAATCCTATCAGCTTTCTGGAACTTTACACCGACATGGCGCAAACTGCGAGAGCCTGTTCCTTTCTTGGTATCCCGTGGGCGTTAGATGACGTCGTACCGATCCCGTTCAATTCCGTGTCTGAAACAGACAGTGACGTCAAAGTGATGGACGTCCAGCATCCTGTCTCGACGGTTGTGGCGTCCATGGTTAACTTTTGGTTCATCGCCCTCCGTTCCAGTAAGATGTATACCGACCGACTCACAATGTCAATATCATCGTGCCTTCTTACAACGAACCGTCCGTCTTCAATAACGAGTTCGCCGGACAAATTGACGTAGGATCTCGGCCGGGCCATCGGGAAGGAATCTCGGAGTTTTACACCAGTGATGTGTTACTCACCAGTCGCAGGCTGGGCCGGCTCTAGTTAACAGTCGGAGCGCATGGATGATATGAGGTGTTGACGAGCAGTGCAAGTGAACTACCCACAACGATGCAACACTAGTTTGTCCAGGCATCGCGTAAACTTCAAGCGTATAGCGATTCCTTGGTTACACTCCCATGACCTATGACCAACGTAACATTCAACTGCTCAGATTGACCGCCAGTGTCTTGTCTCTGCTCACATAAACCCCGTTAGGTTCATCCGGGAGCCCTAGCCGTTACATACTGGCTTAAATTCAATTTCCGCAGCGGCGGAGCTAATAGAATTCTTGAGACTGTTCGGGACCATCTATTCAACGTATGTGGAAAGGCTATCGGCAGGCGCATGTAACGGTCCTAGCTGAGTATATTGAAAACTAGCTAGGCGACTACAACGAGGATCGCAACGCCAAAGAGGGGAGGGAAAGCTCTTGAGCTGCTGAGCTCGATGCCTGAGTAACTTCCCTTATCGGTGTGTCGCGGCCGACAGCCCGGAGCTAAAGGCGAAAGTGTAAGCCGAGCTACATCGGACTTGGCCTGTTGCCGTACAAGCCAAAAAATATATTTCTTTTTGTATACTGAGTTTAATATACTTGACGTACATAAAAGTCAAGACAAAGAATATAAGCTTTTGCTATTACAGTGTGGAGTAAGAAAATGCAAAGTTTAATGCTGTAGAGTTTATTCTAATTGAAGAGGCGTCGTAATTGAGACGCATTTTAGCATGCTCGTAAAATTAAATTTATCGTGGCTTTTTTTCGATCCACTACGCAGTTACACAGTATTCACTTGTAGGATGAGATGGTTCTGGCCTTTTGTATCTCGTTTTTTGACTACTTCTACGTACATAAAAACAGTGTCTAGAACTATTCTCCGTGACGCTTTTAGCTTGTATACTTGGGCATATCTCGAGCACTTTAGTTTTATAGTTTATAGTTAAACTTTAAAACTAGTTTTTAAGTTATAGTAGAAACTTCTAAGTTTATAGTAGTTACTTTAATGGCTTATTTTAAATTCTAACGTATTTCACTTATACTACAACTTGGAGATTATCCTTAAAGTACGCGCTTGTAAGTAGGAGACTAGTCAAATATAAATATCTGTCTAATCTCCTTGTACTATTCTTCAACGTCTTTCTGTAACTTCTACTCGTCCATCTTATAATACTTTACAGATCTCAAACTATCTAATTAACCAAAATGCTCTTTGCAAACTTGCTCGTCCTTGCAACTGCCGCTCTGGGCGCCGTCATTAATTACGACGGCGCTGAATACGACGACGGTCAATACGACGATCAATTCCTCATCGGGCCACCAGTAGGTCGTCTTGCCCCTATACAAAATAATCTTGGTCTCACATAATGCAGGCTGAGCTCTCTCATAAAGAGAATTGCCATCAGCCAGACGTCAGGGTTTTTCGAAATGACGAGTGTGTCCAGCTCTCTCCTAGTGCGCCGCCTCCTTTGTAAGCATGGAAACCCTCGTTGCCCCTTTTTATTCCATTTTACTAACACGGTGAATACAGCCCTTACAGGTCTATTCGAGTCAACTCACGACAGTGCACGCTGTATCGGTAGGTCCCTTGCTTCGCGCTCGGTATTTGTGCGACGAAGACTAACGTGGCATAGGGATAACAAGTGCCAGACTCAGCTTGGCCGCGTCCAGCATACCCAATGCCAAAATATTCCACCCTTTGTCAGATTCAGCTCTATCAGGTGCTCAAACACAGCTTAATTGAAATGCAGAGGATGATGGGATGTAATTCTCGCAGGGAAGCCAAGGGAGTGGCGGAGTTCCTGAGACGCTTTGGTACAGGTTTTTCTCCCCTGCAAGTACATATCTTTGGGGTTTTCCCTGTACTGTCATGCAAATGCAGAGGCTTCGTTTTTGAGTCAGGGTATGCATCTCTTGACTTGTGATAATGTCACATACATCTTGTCATGCGCTTGAGAAGTGAAAGTAAATCTGTGTGATTTCTACGTGTGATCCCTCTGTCCCGCTGAACTCATCTCCCAATACCCCTAGGACTTGAACGCCAGGGCAACCTGAGCCAGTTCTCTCTTTGCCAAAGGCGCAATGTGAGGGAGGACGTGTATTAGTGTCAGTATAAATTAACACGCAGCCTTCCGCGGCTACAGGGGATGAGAGCGGATGTCCCTTTGAGGCATTTGAGCGACATGAAGTAGTGTCTGCAGTAGGCTTACTACTACAAATAATATTTTTACAAAGAATATTCACGAGCGTGTTTACTCTGCTTAAATACTACAATCTTTTAACATTTTTTATAGCACTTTGTGTTCCTTTAGACTAGCTAGAAGAAGACATAAACAAAGTTTACTCTTAAGGTGAAACGAGCATCTCGTAGACAAAGCAGTACATGGTCATTTCTTGAGGATAAGATCGAGCCACTCTTATCCATGTTACGCCAATATAACCCCCCTTTCCCCTAGTTTTGAGATATAAAGACAATACAACTCCTCGCCTATCTATCTAGTATTATTTAAAGTCTCCCCCGCAGGCTTGTCTATGCAAAAGGTGAATAGGGCGAGGACGGATAATGAGGGACAGGCAAAACTAGTACACCTACTAGTTCTACTGCACACTTGCGTATTGTGATATACTAAAGTGATACCACATATACTAAAGGAATATAATATTATCGTGAATATATATCACACTTTTTTTCTGCCAAGTGTGATATCACAATTGCTAAAGTGATATGCACGTGATGTCCGCCCCATAATTTTTCTTTTTCTGGCGGTTAATAAGCGCCTAAAAGAATAGCTTAAAATAATCTTAAAAAGGTTAAATATATTAAATTCTTAAAGGGATAATATAGTACTATAATAAGGGTATTAATTAAAGTTAATTTAAGTTTATCTTTTATTTAAAGTAAAAAAAAGGGGAGTATTAATAATTATAATATTTATTTATAATATTTTACCTTATTATAAGTTTATATATAATATTATATATAATATTAAGTTATAAATATTATAATATTAATAATTTCTCTTTTAAATAATAGAAAAACGTAAAAAGTATAATAATAGAAATATAATTAATTTAATAAAAAATATAAGGCTTAATTACCTATTATAATAGGTAGTATTAGCTTTTTTATAAGTTAAGTAACTAATATAGTTGGTTTAAAGGTATTAGTTATTATTTTTAATTTATATTTAACGTAACCTTTAATATAAATTATAATTTTATTTAAATTAATAAAAGTTTTTAAGGTATAATTTAAAGGTACTTTTATTATTATATTAGCTAGATTATTTTATTTATTAATCTAGCGGATTTTATAGATTTCTTTGTATTTATATAATTATTATAAAGCTATAATATTAATTATTAACCTTTTTTCCTTAATTATACCTAGCTTAATAAAATATATATATAATAAAAATAAGTTTATATATAGGGTAATTAGAATTTAAGGGATATTTAGTTAATTTATAATTATTATAAAGGTTATACTAATAGTATAAGCTATATTAATACCTTAAATTATATTATAAAGTTTTAATATTAAAGCACTTTATAACAACTATTACATAAAAGGTTTAATAGGAGTCTTTAACGTGTAACGCTAAGTTCTTAAAGGATAAACTAGTTATATAGTTTATATTAATAAAGCTATTAAGGTAATTAATTTAAGTAGTTAAGTATTATATTTAATAATAGGTTATAAATTATAATTAAATAATTAAAGTTAAAAAGTTATAAGTAAAGCTTAATTAATATAATAATTTATATTAAAAGCTAAAAAGCTAGAGTTTATTTATAAAATAAATTTAAGGGTTTTTATATATTATAATTACTAGTTAATATAAAGGTAATTATCTTTAATACTTACTTTTAAATACTAATAAGTATTATATATACTTACTTATAATAATTAAGTATTCTTCTTATTAGTTTTAATATACTAACTAATATTTTATAGTTTATTTTGCCTATACTGCCTAGCGGCTTATATAGCCGGCCTAACTTGCAGCCTGCTTCCTATATATCACTGGGTTGTAACACACTTTAAGTTATATATTTACTTTTTATTAAGCTATATATAATAATATTACTAGTTAGTATAAATTCTACGTTTTATTATCTTTTATTATTAATTATAATAATAAACCTTATTTAAAAGCTTAAATTCTTATTATTTATGAAGGACTTATTTATAAATATAAATAGTTTTACTATTAATAGGTTAAGTAGAATATATTTTAATCTCTAGCCTTAATAATTAATTTATTATTAGAGTTATTTATTTAGTTTTCTAATATTATTAATAATTAAATCTTAATATTATACTATTATTAATAGGTTAAAGAATGCTTTTAGCTGGCAGATTATTATAATATACGCTTTATAAGCTTATTATTTAATATATTCCTTTTAAGCTGTCTTTAAGTTTATATTAATTAGCTTTAGCTTTTAACTTTAGTCTTTCTAGCTAAACGTTACTAATTTATTTACGTTTTAAGTTACTTTATAACTATTAAATAATAGTAGGTTATTAGGAGTTAAGATTTTCTTAAGCTTAATTATAAACTTAGCTTTTTTTAATTATTTCTCTTTAATATTAAAGAAATATTAATTATTAAGTTTAAAGGTATTATTTATAACGGCTAAGGTTTCTAAGGGATAAACTAGTTATAGTTTATATTAGCAGAATAATTAAAGTAGTTAATTTAAGTAATTAAATATTATATTAATAATAAATTATAAATTATAATTAAAGGATTAAAGTTAAAAAGTTATAAGTAAAGCTTAAATTAATATAATAATTATATTAAAAGCTAAAAAGCTAAAATTTATTTATAAAGTAAATTTAAAAGTTTTTATATATTATAATAATTATTTATTTTAAATATAAGTAATAATATTACTTATATTAATTTTATTATAATTATTTTTATTATTTACTTTATATATAATAAGTACTTTTTTATTAATAGCTTATATTAACTATTATTTTATAATTTTTTCTGCTTATATTATATAGCAGCTTATATAATTAGCCTACTTTTATAATTTATATTATAGCTTATAATTAAATTATAATATAATGTTTTTTTTCTTATAGTTTTATTTTTAAAACTTAAGTTTATTTTATAAATAGCTTTATATTTTACTTTTTTTATTAATAAATTTTCCTTTTTTTATTTTTTATAATATTAAAAGAATATTATATTATATTTTTTTTATTTTATTTATAATTTTTATTATAAAATAATTAAGTATTCTTTAAAATATAAAAAGTATATATAATAAAAGTGTTTTTATAATACTTTTAGTATTATAATTAGCTTATATAAGTATTTTCCTTATTATATTATTATTTTTTATTAATAAATATTTTTTAATTAATTAAATTATTTTTAAGTTAAAGTATTTAAATTAAAAAAAAAAGTTTATTAAAAAGTTTTTTATTTTTTATTATAAAATATTATATTAAATATAAGCTAATTTAAATAAATTCTTAAATTATTTAAAATAATTATATAAATAAAAGTATTAATTACTTTTAAAAGAGAATAAAATAACTAATTTAAGTTTATAATTATTAAATAAATTAAATAAAAAAAAGTATTATAAATTTAAAGCTATTATTAATATATAGTTTTTTAATATTATTAATATATAGTTTTTTAATATTATTAATATATAGTTTTTTAATATTATTAATATATAGTTTTTTAATATTATTAATATATAGTTTTTTAATATTATTAATATATAGTTTTTTAATATTATTAATATATAGTTTTTTAATATTATTAATATATAGTTTTTTAATATTATTAATATATAGTTTTTTAATATTATTAATATAATAAATTAAAATATTATATTTAAGAATATTTTATTAAATATTATTAATAATATTATTATAATAAATACTAGTAATTTTTTAAATATTTTATAAGTTTTTATATATATTTTTTATTTTTATAATTTTTTTATTTAATAAAATATTAATATTTTTTATTTTTTATTTTTATATTTAAAATTTATTTTATTTTATATTTTATTTTATTTATAATTTTATTTTTTTTTATTAATATATTATTTAATACTTTTTTAAAAAATAAAATATATATTATAAAATAACTTTTTATAATTTTTAATAATAAAAGTTTATAATTATTTATTAATATTTATTTTTTTAATAATAAAAGGTTTTAATTTATTATAATTTAATTTATTATTTAATTATATTATTTTAATATTAAATTATAATAAAAAAATAAAAAAAAGGCTAGCTAATTACCAGGACCTATTAGTAGTATAATTAATAGCTATACTTAGCTAATTTAATAATAATATATAATTTAAAAAATAATATATATATTATAATATATTAAATCCACTAGCTTAAAAGGTGATTTATAACCTTATATACTAGTAAAAGTATATATATAATAATAATAATAACTTATAATTATATAAGTTATACCTTAAAAAACTTAAAGTAATTTAATATAATATAAATTAATAAAGTTTTAACTTTTATAAAGCCTATTATTTTCCCTATAATTACCTTATTTTACTTTTATATACTTAATTTAAATAAATTACTTTATAAAGTAGCTACTTATAAGTCTTTACCTTTATATTACTCCTTAAAGTATTATAGCTTATTAATATTAAACTTAATTAATAGTTAATAACTATAATTATAACTAATACTAAAAAAGGTAATAAGCTTAATATAAGTAAATTACTTATTATAACTTTAAAAATTAAAATTAATAAGCTTAAAAAGGTAATATTAAAGCTATTATTATAAAGAATCTTAATAAAAAAAATATATTATTAAAAGCTAAGAATATTAAAGAAGTTAAAAAACTTAATAAAGTAGCTAAAAAAGCAAAAAAATAAAAAAAAATAAAAAGGAGAATTAAAAAGAATATTATAAAGCTAATTAATAAAAAATAGCTTTATATTATAGTTTTCCCTTTTATTATAAAGGGATATTATTTTAATATTTTATTAAAATAAATAAATTATATTGTTTTTTAAAAATTAATTTTTTTAATTTTTTATAATTATAATATTATATTATTTTATTTTATATAAATTTTAATTTATATTATATTTTTTATATAATTTTTTTAGTTTATTTACTTATAATATTATTTATTTTACTTATAATTTTTTATATTATATTTAAAATACTTTAAAATTAAATTTATAATTAATATAAGCTAATATTTACTTTATTAATTTTAATATTAAATTATTATAAATTAATTATATTATAAGTAATTATTTAATTTAATTATTTTATTAATAATTAATATAATATTATAAATATTATTTAAGTATTTAATTTAATTTTTTTATTTATTTATTTATTTATAAATAATATATAATATTTAATTTATAATTTATTTTAAATTATATTATAAATATTTATTAAAACTTAAAAATAAATATATTTTTTATATTTAATATAATTTTTTTTAATAATTTATAATTATTTATTATTATTTATAAAAATATATATATAAGTTTTTTATATTATTTACTTTTTTATATAATAAAAAGTATTTATATTTTATAAATTTATTTATAATTATAAATATATTATTATATTAATTATTAATTATTAATTTTTTTAATATTAATAGTTTTATAATATAATTAAAAGCTATTAATTTTTATAATTATATTAATATTAATAATAATTATAAACTTATATATAATTTATATTATAAAGCTTTATTTTTTTTATATTATTATTACGACCCAGTCATATACAGGAAGCAGGCTGCAGGTTAGGCCGGCTATATAGGTCGCTAGGCAGCACAGGCAGAATAAACCACAGAATATTAGTTAGCACGCCAGGACTAATAGGAAGAACGCTTAGTTATTATAAGTAAGCATATATAACGCTTATTAATATTTAAAAGTGAGCATTAAAGATACTCACCTCCGCGTTAACTAATAATTATAGTATATAAGAACCCTTAAATTCGCTTTATAGATAAACTCTAGCTTCTTAGCTTTTAACATAAATTATTATATTAAATAAGCTTCGCTTATAACTCTTTAACTCTAATCACTTAATTATAGTTTATAACTTATTACTAATATAATACTTAACTGCTTAAATTAACTACCCTAGTGGCTCTACTAATATAAACTATATAACTAGTTTATCCTTTAAAAACCTAGTATTACACGCTAAAAACTCCTATTAGACCTTCTGTGTAATAATTATTACACATTAAAAGCTCTTATTTAGACTACTACTATATCACTCTAAGTAATATTTAATAACTGTTAAAATAGCACCTATAATACCTACTTCATTTAAGGCAACTACATTACTAGCACCTTAAGATCTTAAACCCCAGAACCTTATAAATAAACTTATATAATTACGTTGATAAGTTAAGTAACTTAACCTTAAATATTAAATACTTACATTAAGATAAAAAAACTTAGGAGAAATCACTAAGCCTAAGGCACTAAAACCCTATAACAGTAACTTAAAAATGCTTTAAGGATTCTTAACCTAGCTTAAAGTGTACTATTAATTCTACCTAAATAAGTTAACTAATATATAAGCAAAAGTACTATATGCTAAAGGATATATAATAGGCATTATATTTATATAGTTTAAACTAATTATATAAGACTATCTTAATAACACCAGAGATAACTAAGATAATAAAACGTAAGAAATATTTTCCAATTATAAGAAATTTAAAAAAGCAATTAAAAAGATATTTAAATTAACTAATAAAGTAAAAACTATAATTATTTAAATAAATTAACTTAAACAGAAAGGATCTATATTAAATTATACAGTATATTTTAAATAAATCACCTTAGTACTTAACTAAACAAATAAGCCACTTATATTAGCTTTTTTTAAAGGACTAAAAAAAGAAATTAAGGATAAACTATATAAAGAAAATATACTAAATAACTTCTTAAACTATATAATAATAGCAGTTTAAATCAATAATAAATAATATTAGTAATATATATAAAAGTAATAGGAAAAGGGAACCTAAAACCCTATAGGAAAAAGAGAATAATAAGCAAACTAAAAGAAGAAATAAGAAGAACCTATTACCTATAATAACACTTTTAACCCTAAATAAATAAAGCTTAACACTACTAAGAAAAATAATAAAAAGGAAAAGAAGTGCTATAATTATAGAAAACCAGGACATTTTATTAATAAATATAAGAAACCTAGAAAAGAATAAAAGCTAATACTAAAAGAAAGTAAAAAACAGCTTAATACTATTAACTAATAGAAAATTAAAATCTTTAAACTAAAGGTAAAGCATAAAAACCTAAGCTGGATATTCTACTATAATAATAACTGCTATATCCACCTTAATAGTAAATAAGGAATTGGTTAATTTCTAAAGGAACCTAAAAAGCTAAAGAAAATATAAAGGCAAATAAACCAGGTATTAAAAATCACAACACCACTACTATAAAAACTAGAACATAAAAAGCTATAAAGGATATTAACACTAAAGCTTAAAGAAATACACGCAGGAATTTAAGCAGCGCGATAAGCAGTATAAAAAGACCTAAACAAACAATTAATAGAAAAAAAAACTCTTATAATAATAGGATAAAAAGAACTCTATAAAATAAAATTATTAGAATATTTAAATAAAAACTTACACTAAAAAATCCTTAATTAAGTGCGATAATAAGTAGAAGTAAAAAAGATTTAAAGGGAATAATAGTATAAGGAGAAGCATAACGCGTAAATCCTCACCACTTTTAATAAACTAGAAAATAAAGTAAAGGAAATAAGCGTTAATAATAACTATATAATCCTAAATACTTTAAAAGCGTTTAAAAATAAATAAAGTAAAAAAGAAACGCTTATAAGGCTAATAGCTATATAAAAATAAACAGTATAATAATATTTTCCTATATTAATAGGAAAACATTTCATAATCCTTATTATAACGGTAAATACCACTATTATATTAAGAAACCTAATACTATAATACCTAGAGAAGGAAGAAGGGGATAACCCTAAACTCTTACTAAAACATAAAAACTATATATAATTAGCATAGGTATTATATATATTTATAATATATTAAGTATATTTTATAATTAAGGCATAATTAAATATATTTCTAATTAAGATACAAGAATATCTAATTAAAGCATTATACTTTAAATAAAAACTCTTAAAATAAAGAGTAAAAATAACTAATAATAATTAAACAATAATCTTAAAACCTAATTCTAACACACCTATTAAATACTAAGCTTATATAAATCCTATAAATATATATAAATTAAATATATACTAGTTACACGTATATATAAAAAGCAGGCAATAGCACTAATATATATATAAGGGAAAAATCCTAACACATAAAAAAAAGTTACTACTTAAGTCACCCTAATATAAAATAAAAGATTATATAATATACCTATTACTAAATTATTCAGAATATATAGTAGATAAGGCCAGGGAATAATATAAGTGGCAGTATAAAATACTAGTAATATATAAATAAACATAGTAAGCATTAAATATACTTAAACAAAAAGACCTTAAAAGAACTATAAAATCAATATACTATAATAAATAATAATTAAATAAGTGGTATAATAAATAGAAGTTTAACCCTAAATATAACAAGAAATATATAATAAACTGCAATAACCTAAAATATAAAAAGCATAAAAAAATAAAAAACTAAATTTATAACCGCTTATATTAAATATTTAATAATAGGTTTTACTTTAAGCACCTATAAAATAGAACTAAACCTATAAAATAGTATTAGAAAATAAAACAATAAATCGCAGAAAAATCTATTCCAGAAAACTTAAAAAACAAGGCACACTATTTATAAAAAGGCTATAAGCTAGCATAAAGAAAAAAACGCTAATAACCCTTAATGTAACCTAGGATAGACAAAGTAATAGAATAGTATTAAACGCCAAAATTATAGGATATCACGTTAACGCACTTATAAATAATAGCGTAATAAGCAATTATATCTCACCTAAAGTTATTAATCATTACTAACTACCATGGAAACACAAAAAAGCACTATATAAATTAACTAATATTAAAGGAAAACTTTTTACCTATAATAATAGAATTATTAACTAAAAAACTAATTATCTTAAAGTACAGATTTAAGGTTATTTAAAAGTGATTTAACTTAATATTATAAATATATCAAAACATAACCTAATATTAAGGTACCTATAATTATAAAAGAGTAACCCACTAATTAACTAAAGGATAAGCTAACTAAAGTAAAATAAAACTTCAAGCTAATAAAATCAATAGATTTTAGAAAAGAGAATAAAATTTCGTTATAACTTAACTTATAAACAAAGTTCTAAAGAAAAGAAACCTTTAAGCAAGTTATTTAAGGACCAATAATAATAAATAAATAGTATAGAAATAATAAGTATAAAGAAAAAAACAATTAAATCTATTATAATAACCTTAATAGCGTTATAAACTAGAATATAAATAATAATAACTAATAAGAAAATAAAAGCTAAGATTTAAAAGGTTATTACCACTTTAAGGAAAGACCTTATAAATATAAATAAGAGACTTAAAAAAGAAAAGAAAAATAAAAATAATAAGGATAATAAAAGCCTAATAATAAAAAAGGAAAAACTTAAAAATATCCCTAAAAAATACCAGAAATATAAAAGGTTATTCATAGAAGAATTAAAAACCAGATTACTAAAATATAGCTAATAGGATTATTAAATTAAACTAATAAATAGAAAGTTAATAATATTCTATAAAATCTATAACTTAAACGCAAAAAAACTTAAAACACTATAAAAATATATTAATAAAATATTAGTAAAAAGCTATATTAAAGTATTAATATTAGAAGCTAAATACCTAATTATATTTATTTTAAAGAAAAACAGGAAATTACAGTTAATAATAGATTATCGGCAACTAAACGCGATTACCATAAAAGATCAAACACTATTATCGCTTATCTCTAAATTAAAAGATTAATTACATAAAATAAATTAGTTCACCACAATAAACCTAAAAAAAGTATATAACTTAATTTAAATAAAAAAGGGTCACAAATAAATAATAGCCTTTAAAACGAAACTTAAACTATTTAAATACTTAGTAATACTAATAAGGCTTACTAATACACCAGTAATATTCTAGAGAATAATTAATAGTATATTATAAGAATATTTAAATAACTTTATAGTAGTATATTTTAATAATATACTGATTTTCTTAAAAACCTTAAAAGATTATAAAGAATATATATATATAATACTAAAAATACTATAAAACGCTAAGCTATTAGTTGAACTAGTAAAATATAAGTTTTATATATAGAAAGTAGACTTTTTAGAATATATAATATAACTAAACAAAATATAAATAGAAAAGTCTAAGATAAAAGCAGTAAAAAACTAGCTAATACTAAAAAATATTAAGGATATATAAAGCTTTAAAGGCTTTATAAACTATTATAAAAGATTTATTAAAAGCTATAATAAAATTATAGCACCCTTAAATAAACTTACTAAGAAGAATAAGTAGTGGAACTGGAATAATAAGGCGTAATATACTTTTAATAAAATTAAAAAACTTATTATATTTAAACCTGTTTTAAGAACCTTTAATTTAAAAAAAGAAATAGAATTAAAAACTAATATATTAGACTTTACTTTAAAAGTATAAGTTAAATAATAAGATAATAATAAAAAACTATACTTTATTATATTCTACTTAAAGAAACTATATAAAGCAGAACTTAATTACCCTATTTATAATAAAAAATTTCTAGTAATTATTAATACTTTTAAGGAATTTAAATACTACTTTATAAAAAGTAAATATAAAGTTAAAGTGTATACTAATTATAAGAATATCTCTCACTTTACAATAACGTAATAATTAAATAGACAATAAATTTAATAGGCTAAATATCTTTTAAAATTCGACTATAAAATCATCTATTAAAAAGGATTTAAAAACAGATAAGTAAACACTTTAAATTAAAAAAGCGATTATAATATAAAAGTGCTTATAGTAATAAGACAACTCCTTAAGATTAATAAAAATAGCAACTTTTAGCAGAAACAACTTAACGCTATATTAAAGGTATAAGATAAAAACCTAGTATATAAGAAAATCCAATAATAGGTAAAGAAAAAGGTTAAGTTTATAAATATACTAGAAAAATATTTTATAAAACCTAGAACTATCCTAAAATACTATAGAAAAACCTAGATACCTTTAAAGTTATAAAAAGAATATATTAAAGAAATATATAAACACCTAGTTTATAAAT
Organism: Metarhizium sp. BCC 4849; assembly: GCA_037953715.1. Taxonomy (NCBI): domain Eukaryota; kingdom Fungi; phylum Ascomycota; class Sordariomycetes; order Hypocreales; family Clavicipitaceae; genus Metarhizium; species Metarhizium sp. BCC 4849. The sequence goes on from JBALJW010000003.1 coordinate 3,881,343, forward strand.
ATTAAGGAATTTATAAAACACTAGATAAAATATAATAATAATATAACTTTTTAGGAATTAAGAAAATAGTTAAAAAATTATTAATAAATATATATAATATAGAAAAAGTAAAGCTTTACAATATAAGCTATACAGAGAATTATAACTATTATTAATACTAATATAATTATAGGAATTAATAGCTTTTAATTATATTATAAAGCTACTAATATTAAAAGAGCTAATAACCAATATAGAATATAATAGCATATTTATAATCACAGATAAACTCACCAAGTATAAATACTTTCTACTATATAAAAAAGCAAGTAATACAGAAAAACTTATATATATATTCTTATAAATAATAGCAAGTAATTATAAGCTGCTAAAAGAAATTATATTAAATAGGGGAAGTATATTTACCTTTAAGTTTTAGCAAGTACTTATAGTATAACTTAAAATAAACCATAAGTTAAGCATTATATATTATCTATAAATAAATAGATAAATAGAAAAATTAAACTAAATGCTTAAATAATATCTGTAATACTATATTAATTATTAACAGGATAATTAGGTAAAATAGTTACTTATAGCGCAATTAGCTTATAATAGCTTAATATTAAAATTAATAAAGCAAACGCCAGCCTACGCTAATTACAGATTTAATCCCGAAGTATTTTAAATATAGCGCAAAAAACTATAAGCAGAATAAGCAATATTATAAGCAGATAAATTAAAAAAATTACATAAAAAAATATAATATAAATTAGAATTTATATAAAATAAAATAGTATAATACTATAATTATAAAAAATTAAAGGGACTAATTTTTAAGGGGGGAGATATAGTTTACCTACTCTAATAAAATATTAAAATAACGCGATTAAGCGATAAATTAAACTATAAAAAATTAAAACTATTTACTATTAAAAAAATAAATATTAATAAATAATTATAAACTTTCACTACTAAAAACTATAAGGAATCATTTTATAATACATATTTCACTTCTTAAAAAAGCATTAAATAATACACTAGCAGAAAAGGATATTAAAGTTATAAATAAAACAGAATATAAAGTAGAATAAATCTTAAATATAAGGATAAAAAATAAAACACACTAGTATTTTATTAAATGGAAAAACTATAAAGATAAGGAAAACATATAAAAACCTATAAAGCATTTAAAGAATTACCAGCACCTATTATAATAATATCACTAGTAGTATTTAATAAAGTATCCCTAAACATAATATTCTAATCCAACATATTAATAGTATTAAAAGACTACGCATTAATAACAGCTTTAAATTTACAGCGCTCCTTCTCCTTTAATATATTTAATAATTATAAACCTAAATAAGTTATTTATTAACCTTTAGTAATCAACTACCGCTTTTAATAGCGTAATCGCGCTAAACAGGCTAACGCTTTATTTAACTTAGCTTAAGCTTTAAGCATTTACTTTTCTACTTTCTTCTCCTTCTAATCTAAACGTTTTAATTTAGAAATAATATAACTAATTAAAAAACACTTATTAGTAAAAGGTAGTAACACACAGAAAAGATACTTATATAAGTTAATCGCAATACTAAAAGCATTATAAAAACGCCCCTACCATATATATTCCCCGCACTTAAAGGAACGCTTAATTATTTTATAATAAAAGCTATAAGCGGAATAGAAAAAACACAGCATAATATTATAACTAAATAATTTAATAAAATCAATTAAATAATTATTCTATAAGGTAGAAAAAGCCTTTAATAAGGGATCTTTTTGCTTATAAGTATAAGAAATAATAGTATAACTAGATATAACGTTAAAAGGATATTATAAAAGGTAAAAAGAAAAAGAACTTACCAATAAAAAAAAGGAACGCAAGACTATTTATAAAATAAAGCCTAGATTTTAAGGATAAGACTATAAAAAAGGGGATATTATATTACAACCTAATTATATACAGAAAGCAGGCTGTAAATTAGGCCGGCTATATAAATCACTGGGCGGTATAAGCAGAATAAACCACAGAATATTAGTTAGCACGCTAAAACTAATAGGAAAAACGCTTAGTTATTATAAGTAAGCATATATAACGCTTACTAGTATTTAAAAGTAAGCATTAAGAATACTCACCTCCGCGTTAACTAGTAATTATAGTATATAAGAACCCTTAAATTCGCTTTATAAATAAACTTTAACTCCTTAGCTTTTAACACAAATCATTATATTAAATAAGCTTCACTTACAACTCTTTAACTCTAATCACTTAATTATAATCTATAACCTATCACCAATATAACACTTAACTGCTTAAATTAACTGCCCTAATAGCTCTACCAATATAAACTATACAACTAGTTTATCCCTTAGGAACCTAGCGTTACACGCCGAAAACTCCTATTAGACCTTCTATGCAACAATCATTACAATTATATATATTTATTAATAAATTTTTTAATTATTTTTTTAATTTTTAAAAGGTTATATTATTATTATATCCCTTTAGAAAAGGTAAAACCGCTAATATAAATTTATTTAATAGCTTTACCTTTAGTATTACTAGCTTTATTAAGCCTTTTTATAGCTAGTATAATAGCTTTTTTAAAGCTATATTTTAGCTTTATATTTCTAAAAGCCTTCTTTTTTATATCCTTAATAGCTCTATTATTTTTCTTAATTTTTATTATATTAAAATTTTTAGCTTTATAATAATTATTTCTTTTATTATAAAAAGCTTTTAATTTAGTATTAATTATATTACCCTTTAAGCTTTATTAGCTTTTAACCCTTAAAGGTTATAATAAGTAACTTACTTATATTAGGCTTTATATTAAGTAGCTTAGCACTTTTAAAGCTTCTATTATTATTATTTATAAATAGCTATAGTGGATATTAGTAAGTGCTTATAAGAGATATATATATATAAGGGTAGTAACTTATAATTAGTTATATTAAGTTTTAATAATAAAAGAGGTAAATAACTTAAATAAAAAGGAATAAAATTAACTTAAAATATAGGTAAGAGTAAACTATATAAATATACTATATATATAGGTATTTTAGGCTTTTAGTATAACTTAACGTGAGTTATAAGCATAAAGTTACTATATAATATAAGGTTTACCTTTATAATAATAGTAGCTAAGGCTATCGCGAGACGGCCTTAGCTAGTAGCCGCAGCGCGGTACTAACTACGCTAAGATAGTCTATTTTTCTAGTCTTTTACTATTCTTAGCCTAGTATAGCTTAATATTATTTTAGATTTTATGCTTATATAATACTAGTATTATATATATAATTTTATTTAACTATAGAGTAAATTAACTAATAATTAATATTATTATTATATTTTATTTAATATTTTATAAATTCTTTAATATTTTATAAATTCTTTAATATTTTATAAATTCTTTAATATTTTATAAATTCTTTAATATTTATAAATTAAATATTTATATATTTTTTTAATATATTTTTTTTATAACTTTAATAATATTTAAATTTTTTTTATATATATATTAATATTTTTTTTAAGTAATATATATATTTTATTAATATATTTTTAATATATTATACATTATTTATTACTTATTAATATATTTTTTTATATATTAAGTTTTTTTTTATACTTTTAATATAATATTAAGTTATTTTTATTAAAAGTTATTATTTTTATTAATTTTAAAAAGTTATTTTATTATTATAAATACTTTTATATTATAATTACTCTTTAAATGCAAGAAGCGCTGCTAAACCCGCCGAATCTAGTGGTTTATATCGCCGCTTTTAGTGGTAGCAGACAATAAGGGGCGTTGGCCTAAACAAGGTACACTGTACCTTCTAGGCACCAACTTACCCCTATCTGAAATCTATCCGCCACCATGTATTTATAATTAAATAATTACGGCGGTTAATTAGTGGCAGAAACTATACCTAAGCGCTCTTATTATTACTAAAAGCTAAATATAGCTAACCGCTTAGGCTAGCTTAGGCTAGTAAGCCATAACCTATAATTAACTTCCGTGTATAAAGGGCGGTAATACTAATAATATTCCCCTTATAAGCTTTTTTATTTTTTACACGTCTACCGTAAGTATAATAAATACACGTTTCCCTTCACTAAAACGCCTTCCTTTATCCTATAATACCTGGTATAATAGTACGTTATTTAAGGGCTAATAGCCTGCTAAATCACTATACTAAGTTCCTTAAGCGTTTTACTGCTAAAAAGGCGTAATAAAGGGTTTTAAGGCCGGCACCTTTTTTGGTAAAGGAATATACTATAAATCAGAAGCGACTAAGTAAAGTCCGCTTTATTAAGCTAAAGTACTTAAAAGAGACTATAATTAATATTACTAGCATTTTTAAGAAGTAAAAAAGGTTTATAGCACCTTATTATAGTATCTATTAGGAATATAACTTATTAATAGAAGATAATATAAGTACTATAATAAGAATAAAGTTAGTAACTAAAAGTAAATAATCTGGTTTTTATCTTAAGAAACTATAATAGACTTCTTCCTCTTTATATATAATAACTATAATATTAAGTTATAAAGCACTTTAGAAAAGTATATACGCCAGTTTTAGCAGCTATATATAATAGTTATAAGCCAATACATAAATCGGAATAATAGTAAAGAAGTGTATAAAGTGCTACTAATATCTTCCTATATTAAGCATCACTATTAACCACCTACTAATAATTAATTAGTACCATTATAATATATTAGTTCCTAAATTTAGCCTTTATACGCTGAATATTAATAGGAAGGCTATCCTAAACGTTAATAATTTACAAGTTATTTTAACGTTTAATATCGCTTATAATACCAGCGTATTTAACCTTAAGCAGTATTGCATTTAACTGGCTAGTTACTATTAAATTCTTTGCTATACTAGAGCGTAGCCAGCTAAACTAGTAAATAATGAAAGGAAGAAGCCTAAGAACAGCTCTATTAAAAAGCTATTTAGGCAGAAGGTTGTCTAGTTAGCTAAGGATGCCTTAGAAGATACTATAAATGCTTTAAATGAAGAGTTATAGAAGGTAAAAAAGCTGCTTTCTATAGAAATAATAAAGCGTAGACAGCTAAAAGCTCTTTATTATAAAGATATTCTTATAATACTTATCTGTTATCCTATTATAAGACTGCTTATCCTGGCTATAGCAATTAAGTTTATTTATTATAAGGGAGCTAATAAAAAGCTTAAGCTGTATAATTTTAACCACTTACACCTTTAAGTGGAAACCTATTAATACATCTTAGGACTATTTTCTTCTTTACTTTAACTAAAAAGTTGATTTTTTACCCTATTATAATAGTTCTTGCCCTTATATTATATAACCGCGCCTTTAACGCACTAAGCTTAACTAATATATCCTGTGTATTTAAATTATAGGTTTAGGGTTTAACTAAGTATATACTGCTTTAATAGAGAGAGGAGATACTAAAAGTGCTAGTTTTCCGCCGCGTTTAAAGCTATAACCTCTTATTACGACCCAGTTATATGCAGGAAGCAGGCTACAAGTTAGGCCAGCTGCATAGGTCGCCGGGCAGCACAGGCAGAACAAACTATAGAATATTAGTCAGCACGCCAAGACCAATAGGAAGAACGCTCAATTATTATAAGTGAGCATACATAACACTCACTAATATTTAAAAGTGAGTATCAAGGATACTCACCTCCGCGTTAACTAATAATTATAGTATATAAAGACCCCTAAATTCGCTTTATAAATAAACTCTAGCTCCTTAGCTTTTAATATAAATTATTATATTAAATAAGCTTCGCTTATAACTTTTTAACTCTAATCACTTAATTATAGTCTATAACCTATCACCAATGTAACACTTAACTACTTAAATTAACTGCCCTAGTAGCTCTACCAATATAAACTATACAATTAATTTATCCCTTAGGAACCTAGCGTTACACGCTAAAAACTCCTATTAGACCTTCCGTGCAATAGTTGTTACACCTCTTTACTAATAAGGCTATACTATATTTAAAGATAAGTTATAATATAGAGCAGTAAAGTTTTAATTCTAGGTATAAAAAGGCTTAAATACTAAGATTTATACGCAGAGGCGCCGCTAATACAGCTAATAGTAAGTGAATTATATTATTCTCCCTTTAGTTTACTGCCTATTTTACAGGGCATATATACTAAGTAATTCACTTATTAGGTAACGCGCTTAATTTAATTTATAACTAGATAATATAGTATAACCCTAGGTTTTTTACCTTTTTTAGTGTATACTTAAATAAAATTATAAGGTTTAACCTTTAAAATGCTTTTTTAAAAAAGGAAAAGTAGAATCAATTATTTCGGATATTTACTTATATAAGCCTCACTTAAAACCTTTAAGTAACCTATAATATAATACTAGATAAAGTATAAGCTTAAGTGCCACTTAATCTAAATATTATAAAGCTAAAAAAAAAGCGTATATAACTTAAGTAGAGCTAGTATTAAATTACTAGTAGTATATATAAAGATAAAATATAGGAGCTTATAAATAAAATCAGAATAAAAAAAGTAGAGTAAAAGAAGCGAATTACTAAAGACTATCACGAGTATTACTTCTATTATTATTTAACTTAAAATATTAAAGCCTAGGCTTATAAGGAGGTTAAAAAGCAGTATAAAAAGCTTATTATTAACCTTATTATTCCTAAACGCGCTAAGCTGTCCAAAATACTCTGCTTTTAGCTTAAGGACTTAATAGAAGAATAAATCGCTTATATTAAAATAAAGGTAGTTAACCTAATAGTTGCGCTTTATAATAAAAGGGATGCTAGTAAAGCTAGCTAAACTTAGTTAAGGCCTTCACCTTTACCTCTAGTGCAGCTATTTATAAAGGAAGAATCACCTACGTTTATAGCTTAGTGTAAGCTAGATCTCTTCCCTCTTCTTATAGATATAAGCTAATATCTAGATTATATTGGCGATAAGTAATTAACAGCCGTAGAACGCACCTTTTAGTGGTGTTACTTAACTATATAAAATGATCACTTTAATAATTAGTACTTAACTAACTAAGAAGCTATTATATAGTAAAGGGAGGTAATTATTTATAGATATCCTAAATGTAGGAATGAGACGTTTAAGCATTTAAATCACTTTAAAAACCATGTTTAGTCTGTCTACCAAGTCCTTTTAAGGACTTTAGAGCAGGTAAACCGTAGAAGAATAAGACAGGAACAACGTCGCCTGATGGTGCGAGGTGCGAAGGCAAAACGCCAGCACAGGGTCCGCGGGACGAAGATGGCCAGATGACCCTAGGTCATAGAAAGCCATTACTATCACCGACCGGCATGAGAAGTCACTCGACATCTGGGCGACTAACGAAGTAGTTGAGTACGCATCCACATGTCGGATATATATGTTGTTGATTACGACTTGGGCTCCTGAGATACCATAGATCGATAATTGTGGGCGTGAGTTTTGTTTTGTGAAGCTGCAGCGAGAGAAGATTGGTCATTTTCTGTAGTTAGTAGTTTAAATGTGGTACAGTAAGCCTGGTGTTGTACGGTATAGATTATGGTTTTAACCTCGATAGAATGCATGCAATAATAGAAACGTCGGTGTCAACTACCAGGTGCGGGGATACCTAACCGGTTAGGATCCGCACAGAGCATCGCTTCTGAGGCGTCCACCATGCCCGCTATACAGCTAGTCGGTGATACATGCTTTCTGCCCACCATATTGAACTCCTTCCTCGCGCTTCCCTGGTTCAACATGTGCAACAAACAGCATTTTAGACACGTTAACTCGAATGAGTCCATGGCTATTGAAGCTTGAGGGTAAGACGGCTGTCCGAGCTTCTTCGAACGCAAATGACCAGACATCAGCCAGGTACTGCGTGTTGACTTTTCTATTGCTTCCTGATAGATGTCGAAAGGCTGACCAGGGGATTGCTCGGACAAGCATGATCTGAGGCCGCAAACCTGCATTTCCTGCTAATTTAACAGTGAAGCTCCCCATGAGATCAGTTTCCCGCACTGAGCAGTTACCAGGAAAACTGTCGCAAGGTTCTGAGCCCCTGGCGGTTTGTTGCTAAAGAGATCAAAGTCTTCTTGCATCGAAACTACTTGAGTAAGTGCAGCCAACTGAAACCCAAGAAATTGCATCGCACTGGCGACTGACCAGACACGTAACGACCGAGTAGGGTAATGCATACAGGGCCGCCGTGCTGGCTCGAGTAAGGCCCATTTAAATGCTCCAATAATCAAGCACATATCGCTACTATGAACAGGCTCGCAAGCCTGAATATTTTGCTCAGAGGTTCCAGTGAGGGCGCTTCGGCGCCCTTTAACAGATGAGAGAACTCGATCCCTCAGTAAGCTGTAATCCTCCTCCGCTGCCACCGACTCCACATATTGCCGAATAATTCCAGTTGTTGGTGCATCAATCTCGATCTCCCCGCTGTCACTCGTTTGGATCATGGTACTCGGTATGGACTCCACTAACATTGCAGTGCAAGCATCTGTGTCGTAAAAGCAAAGCAAGCTCGTTACCAAGGCCCTGAGACAAGATAAAGCACTGTCATCTGACGGGTTTGCGGATGATGAGGGCAATACCGTGGGAAGGAGCTCCCCATTGTGAATAAGGACACCTTTGCACCTTGCCATCAGAGGACACAACCGCATGATGCTGGCGTGCATTAAAGGATTTCGGAGCAATTAAAGTTCCACCAGAAGCTTTCAAAAGGTCTAGAATGATTTGGATCTTTCCTTTGCTTTGAACCAGCCGTACGCCCCTAAAGCAAAGCGGTAGGCCGCACTCAAAGCAAGTCCAACCCCCACTTACACAGATGGCCCAGCGTTGATGGAAACCGAGATTTCCTTACCGGTTTACTTTCGCGTTGTGGAATAGAAACTAATCACAGCTATGTGCGGTTTCGGTGAAAGATACGAAGAACATTGAATAGCTGTTGCGAAACTTTCACGTTTAAAGAGCTTGAGGCAGGACCGTACAGAGTGTCAACCTTCGTTTCCAAAGACAGAATCTAGAATACGATAAACATACCAGCGCCAAATGGTGGGCACAGCTTATTTATTGGGGAAATGATGCGACCGCACGGTGCGTGGCTCTGCCACGCAACGGGCTCAACGCCACTTCAGCATTTGGATCATAGCCAGACTCACCACTGAAAGGTCGTGTCACACACTCATTGGGCTGATAAATGCTGATTGGGGATGTTGCTGTTGAGTGGTTGGCCATGCTATGGGATCTTTCGCTATGACACATCAGTTGACGCTCCCTTTCTCTGCTGAAGCGCAGCAATTGCTGTTGTTCAGGGTGTGCCTTAAGCCAAATCTGCAGGTTGCCTCATTCCTGCCTAATCGACTGTGGGTGAGTACGCCATTTCCCAATTTCAGCCCTCCATATTGCCTGGGGATGGAACAACGTTTGCGGGCAAAGAAGGGGTTTGGTGCGGTACATGTGATGTCCCCCGTGACACGTAAGAAGCTGTGGTACTCAGCTAGTTAAGCTGGGTGCTGTCGTGACTTGGGTGGTTGGTTATGAGGCTCTAGTCTCCTTAGCCTAGTGGGCAGTGCACTGCAGATTGTGTGTCGACAGCCTCACTAGGATACACTGTGGTTCTTCTCACTGGCCAATCGCAGCTTGGCATGTTGCATGCTGCTTTGCCTTGTCGTCTCCCCCGCCCTCAAACGGCTGGGTGAGATTTGACGCATTATGCCAAGTGCAAACCCTACCTCGAATCAATGAATACCTGCGCAAAGTCTTGAACCATGTTGTTACGTGACGCACGCTGCACACCCACCTCGCCGAGCTTAGTCCTGCTCAAGAGTATCGTCTGCATTAGGAATCACGAAGCCTGGCAAATTTGACCAGCGGGACCGGCCGTCCAGCCATGCCTGGTTTGAAAAGGCATGGCGTTTTTTGACTGCCTTGTTTGCCCAACACCTTGCGGCGGGTCCCAGGCGACAGTGTCAGTGACAAGCAAACCCTCCACTGCTGGACTGCCGGAAAATCAGACCTTTTGGGTTTATAAGCACTATAAGTTTTTAAAAAGAGGGGATGCCGCAAGAACATCCCGCCAATGAACCATGGATGAAAATGCGCACTTCGTCATTACAAGCCACCTAGACAATAAGACGCCACACAACTTCGAGTCGAGTTATTTGGGGTTGACAGAAGCGACGCCGCACTGGACATTCCGCAAGCCAAACTTGGTTATCACTCCCACGGTCGACCCGCGAAGGAGTCTTGAGTGCACTAGGAGTTGATGAGCCCCCATTACAAGAACAAGCCAAGTAAAGCAGGCTGGACATTTCCAACTCATAGGTTAGATTAAACGTTGAAGACTAAACGCTACCCAGTTTATAGTATATCATAGCTTGTAGCCCTGCCTGCATGTTGATCCCTTCACGGAAGCGTCAACTGGACTTGGGGCAGCATAAAGGACCAGCACATTATTAAAGCTCATTGTATGGGCAGCCCAAGCGTCCTTTGCGGTAGTTCATGGTCTTCTAATACTCGTCAAAGGGTCACAACGATAACAGTCACCAGTAGCTTGTAATCACGCAAGCCCTTTGGAGCTAGCGTACCCTGAAATCCAATTCGATCAAAGGAGAGCATCTGACGCCCTATAAAATCCGGAAAGGCGTTAGGAAACTGTGGTCGAAACTCGTCGGGTGAAACGATCCGCCAGCAATAGTCGAAAAATATTATGCTCGATGCCAAAAATCGGTTCGTCTAGGTATAAAGAGAGGGGGAGGTTTCCATCAACATCAATAGCACCACAATCGACTCCATAGTCCAGCAGCAACCGAATTCCTCTCTCTTCCAAACAAATAGATCGTACGTAACAGTGAAGTGCATTTCCTTGACGATGGTCTCTGGTCTGTGACAAGTCAATTTCGTGGATCTTGCACACCTTAATGACTTCAGCCATCGTCTGGACACAACCACTTTTACTCGCAAGATGAAGAGCATTTCGCCCATCTGAGTCACATTGAGTGATACTAATACGGGATGCCAAGATATGAATTAATCGAAAATCGCGTGCCTCGCAAGCGAGGTGCAGAGGCGTCTTGTTATCGCAGCACCGACTCAAGGGGACCAAGTTTCGTCGCATCAGCCTTTCCACAAATTCTCCTGATCCATATTTCCCGTATTGAACTTTATGCAATGCTGATTCTGATTTGAAATCCGTAATGGTGACATTCGTTCGAGAATCACCGAGCAAAGCATTAAGGACAGCCATTCTGCGATCAAAGATAGTACTTTGTGCAGCTGTGTACTCATCTTTCTCGTTGATGCTGATGTAGTCCAATATTCCTTCAACTTTGCAATCGCTGTCCGTCCAATCATCCGTATATTCTGTGTATTTTGGGCCCCTCATGGTATTTGCAAGGGCTAAATGTAGTGGAGTTTCCCCATATTCTGAGATTGTGTTTGGATCTGCTTCGTGCTGCAGGAAGAATGAGACCATCTTATCGTGCCCAACCCATGCGGCATAATGCAGAGGAGTGAGCCCTCTCTTGGGTCTGTATAGAAGGGTTGGCTGTGTCGGATGAAGCCTGTAGTGTTTTCTAGAATTGTGAGTCCAGGTTCTCCTCTGAACGGCGACATTTACAGACACCCCAGCCTGCAACAATGACCGGGCAATGTCTTCTCTACCCTGCCTCACGGTGTAATGCAGTGGCGTCATGTTCTCGGCATCCACTGATGCTGTAGGTGCACCAAGTGTAATAAAAGATTCCACCAGATGCAGGTCCGAATTCGCGTTGACAATTGCATGATGTAGCATGCCTTTTCGCTCGTAATCGGTTTTCATGATACTCGCGCCATGTTCGATTAGAATACGAGCGACCTGGTTTCTTGCAGCCGCAGCTGCATACATCAGCGGCGTTCTGCCTTTACCATCTTCCGAGTCAATCGTGACACCGCCATGAGCCAGAAGTAAATTTACCACTAGCTCATGACCGTTCTCGGCAGCATATGAAAGCGGAGACCGCTCGCCAATGAAAGGGCCGCTTGACAATGAATTTACATCAATGCCCTTAACCGTCTCGAGCAGCAGCTTAACAACGGTGCCATGCCCTCTCTCAGCGGCGAGCGATAATGGAGTCCGATTGTACTTGTCCCTGGTCTCAGGATTTGCACCACATTGAATCAGCAGCATGACGATACTCTCGTGTCCCATCTGCGCGGCTAATGACAGTGAAGTCCGCTGGTAGTCGTCTTTAGATTCAGTTTCTGTTACCTTCACAAGAAGCCGTTTGACAACAGCAACGAGTCCTAAATGAGAGGCTACCATCAGGTCTGTAAAATGCTTGGGGATATTCATATCAATACTCCTCCAATAGACTCTAAACCATAATAAGTAAGTTTTCGAACGCGGATCACAGAGTTTTGACGCCAACAATGTCTTTTCGGAGTTGGCTTTGATATTGGCCTCGCGGAAGTGAATGCTCCAAGTTTTAGCAGAATAATCTAGGAAGGCGAGACTATCGCCGTAGTAAGTGGGATCCCAATCGCCATTGTTCGGAAGACTAACGATGGAGTTGAACAAGTTTAAATAGAGCATGCAGACCTCCGCAAGGACAGCATGCGCTTGGTGGACGGTGATTGCGTGATACCAGTGCCACTCTGACGGAATAGGTGTACGTGATACTGAATCCTTAAGCAGAAACTCACGGGCTGTTTGATGGAGGAAATAAACCCTCCCATGATAAATTGAGACAAACAGCCCGCAGGAGGATCTGAGCCGCGTTTCGAAGGCACTTTCACCTTCTAAATCGAGATCCTGAGGAGATCGCGATTTATCGTCTATGTTCATAGCAACGTTCATTTCCAAGACTGTCAGCGGTCGACTCGCAGCCAAGATAATACTCAGGGCTTTTCGAACCATTTGATGCTCTTCATCGTCACACTTGCTGAGGATTTGCTCATATGCCTCATTGACACTCTTGGGGAGCGCTGCGATGGTGGACTCGATCCCCTTGGATGTCCTTTTGAACGTTACTTTCTCCAAGTATTCAAACACAAGATATACCCAGAGATAGGTGCGGTGGGTAGTCTCATGTAATCTTTTCTCTAGATGGCCCTTGACTTGGGAGGATAAGTTCTTCGTCTGCGAGAGCTTGCCGACCCGGCGTGTAATGACGTAGTTTACCTCCCGGGTGATGGTTTCCGACTCTTCCTCTCCTGGTATATGGATATTTGGGAAGATTATTAACAGGTCGCGGATCTTGGACACGATCTGTTCATACGGTCGGCTTGTTAGAAGATACTTTAACTTGCCATAAGCTATCTGGTCGCTGCGGCATTGTTTCTCTATGCGTCGCATTAAGTCCACAAACTCAGATTCGGCGCATTCGTCCAGGGCGTCGAGGACAATGACTACAGGGCCTGCTTGGGAATCTTGCACGGCATTTCTCAGAACCTCCCAGAGCGAGTTTGTGGAGTTAACCAGACCCTGTCCATCTTTATTGTATTGTGTCATGGCATGTTTAATTAGCGATAACTTGTGGGAGAAGAGCTGGTGAAGCAAAGCGCAAAGCGCTTGTCGGACGGTGTTCTGATCTTGATATTTGAAGAAAAAGTAGCAGATAGTTGCTGATCGCGGCAGGTATTTCGGCAGGTAGTCGTCGATCAGGTACCTCGCCAACACCGATTTTCCACAGCCAGGATCTGCTGAGACCAAAAGGGGACCGGAGTCTTGTCTTAACCAGCTCTGGAAGTGCTCGTGTTCGAGGAACCACATGCAGGTGCCTTCAACCCTCTTTTCCACTCGGCCTTTATACCACTCATATGTGGCGTCCCCGCTAGCCGTTGTGAGTCGGAACAGCTGGTGGCACTTTTGTTCTTTTTCGGAGAGCCTCTCTTTGGCTAGGTCTTTCTGGGCTTGGAGCTGCTCCTTTGCAATGTCCAAATGCTCTTCTGCAACTCCATGGTGCTGTTCTGCAATGTTTAAGTGGTCTTGGGCAACATGATGGAAGCCTACTCAACATTAACATTATTAATTGTATGATCCCAAGACATTGGAATTACCTGACAGAATATCACTGATCTTCTTCTCAGCTTCAACCTTATTTGGAGTTACACGACAGAGCAGATCTTTCGTCTATGCAGCGGCGGTCATTGCCGCGTAGCCCTGCCAATCGTTGTTTTTGTGCGAATCAGAGTAGTCGCAAATACCGCGGACAACAAGACAAGGAAAATGGTTCATCAGTCCCGCCGCTTCCATTTCAAAGCATAGAATGTCCTTCTCCGCTAAAAGCTTATCCCGAACTAAGGCGTCCTTCATCAACTGGTTCGCCGAAGCGATCAGGCCGTAGTGAATTGCCGGATTATCCTCGTCTTCGGTGCGTTCGCTTCGCAATATGAGGTTTGATGTCTCATCACCACAGACAGCTAAACAGTTTGACTCGTTGTTTGGGGGGTGAACGACGCTGGCTCGATATAGTTTGTCACTGTCTGGGTCTGGTCGTTTGTACTTTTGCCGTAGTCTTGGATACTCTTCGAGAATGCTACAAATAGCCCTCTCAAGTTGATGCCCCTTCCTCTCGTACTGCGCCTCAAGTCCACTAACCGCAGTCCGTAGGAGTGTCGGTGGTTGGTTTAAGAACCCTGTTGGTTGGAAGCTTTCGTTTTGTACCGTCTTACCAAAGTCGTACTGGAAGACACCACCGCTTCCATCGCGAGGAGCACTGACCACGATGTCACCCAAACGGATATCATGTTTTGAACTTGGCGCGCCGCCACCAATTCCGACCCTCAAACCGATTCGAATATTCGGAAAGCTATGCAGCAAGTCTCTTGCAACGACTGCTGCAGAAGAGTTGCCATATTCCCCGTTAGGTAAGACGGCGATGACAACATAGTGCTTTCCAATCCTGCCCAGCGTGTAATCGTTGTTGTCATTCTGGTCCACGTATTCCGGCCCTTCATGCTCCTCGTCGAGAAACGCCTGGGCAGCCACGTACTCCACCTTTACAGCGCAGATCCAGCCTACCGTGTAGTCGTGGGGATTAGACATGCGCACTCGCAGGACGATCTAGACGCTGTGGGAGAAGAACAGTGCTTCAGTCGTGAAGGTTTCTAGAGGAGGCTCGTCGCAGTCGGACAGGATTATGGTCGCCTACAAGATTGCCATTCGGCAATGTAGCTTGTTTCTCTAATTGCGGGTTCCAGTGTGAGTCTGGGACATGTACGATGTTCATTGAATTTGCTCAGCAAGGCGGAGCATTGATGACGAGACTATCCCGACAAATTCTTGACAGCCCCTGCTGTTTGGGTTATGGGGCGGGAGCAACGTCTTATAGGATGACACCGTGGCTCGGTCGCGGGCGCTTAAGCGCATCGGAAAGGCGACTCTCGCCCAATTAACTCTCCATTAACCAGTGCATGACCGAATCACGCCCTCCTTTACAAATCATCCTTTCACAATCCGCCGGTGGACCAACTGGTCTTGCCGCTTGAACATCCTGCGACATTAAATGCGGCGAAATTCCCCGAGAACCGTTGCATCAAAGGCGGCTAACTTACCCAGTTACCAAGGCGAGAAACAAGACAAGCCACCAAGGAAGGGGCTGCTCCAGCGAATACATTCCCCAGAATGAGATCCACTACCCTGAACTTCGAAAGGAAGAGGCTTAATTCATACGGCGGAAGTGTGCAGAGGGAGGATGATTTCATGATGAAAAATTTGCGTCGCAGACTTACCGCCTCCACTGCTTGAGTGGCTGGGTATAGTCGCACATCGAATCTGTAGTGTCGGGTGCTCCCGCTGACAATGCTGACCGAAGAAACTGAGCATGAGAAATGTGCGAAATTCACACCTAGAACGTGCTACACTTGGGCTCCTTGAACCAGCCTGGCAGATAATAATTGGGGACTAAGGTCACAAGCATGATATGTAGCTACATGGATTCGAGAAACATCAACCACATCTTGTCTCACCCTGTTGGATTCTCGTACCAATCGGTGTGCCCCTGAGGCGATTAAGAACACAACTCCCCTGCCTGTCAGAATTGCTGGAGAGTCTCGACGGCGGCTCTGTCAGACTGAGAACACAGTTTTATGTGCTGTCAATGACATGGTTGGCAAGAACAACCGCAGTCATCAATAGACACAGATCAGGACTACAGAGTAGGAAAAATTCAAGGCTGTGCACTACTGGAGCCACTCCTCTCCCATCATATGAATGAGACTCTTGATATAACATCGTCCTGCAGGGCAACTATCATCATGGAACTGCAGAACAAACACTATGAGGTGGCGCTTCCAAATGAACCAACCATGCAAATCCAGGGTTTGTCTCTGCTGCTCGTCATCTTGGCATTTCCGCGTACTTATGAACTGAAACCTTTGTGTTTGTCACCATAGAATTCCGCAAAAAAGTGACACAAGCCATAAACTGTCGCTCTGTTGCAACGCGGATGGGTTCCTCGACCCCGACCATTAAGAAGTCCTCGCCTTCCGTATAATCAACTCCAAATTCACCTCCAGTCGCCAGGATCTCAACCAGTCGTTTCCAGGACGGGTTTCCATTGACGGGGTCTACAATGTCCGTAATAGCCACAATGTCTTGCTTATTGGCATTATCAATGCGCGCAATGTGGAATACAATGGGAGTGATCGAAGTCCAAGACTGCACTGGTGAATCCTTCGTCGATCCTGAGACTTGAGGGACTTCTTCGTGTTGAGATGCAGGGTTTAGAGCCGTTGTCAGATGATGGGGTACTATCGTATCTGGCTGTTCAATCGCAGGCACACCGGTCGCCCTGTATGCTTGAGTATGACCGGCGTTTTCCCTTCCAGACGAGTCCATACCAATCAAGCCAGAAAGGGACACTCCTGCCGTCGAGTCTGGAGGAATACTCCTGCGAACGCCCAGGCGACTGTTCAGATCCTGCTTAGCTATTTCTTCCATATCTTTGCTCAAGTTTATTGTCATCGCCTTGTATCTTCGAAAGATTCTGTGATCCGTAGCTGGAGGGGGGCGCCATGTCAGGTAGAGTTTCCGATGACAAGAAGAGACGGTCAATGTATGAGGGTGACTGAAGAGAAATTTCTCGCAGAGGAAACAAGATTTCTTACTCACGCCTACGAAACGAAACGCCGGTTTCCGTTCGGGATGGTGATCGTAAAAGCTAACGAGCTGCACCTCAGCATGGACCCAGAGATCCAAAGTGCATGTTTTGCGGAAATGGCTCTCGGCGTCCAACACATCCCAAACACGGGCAAGGCGTGAAGCTGTGTCTATCTCATGACCACCAACGATTCTCCGCAGGACAGAGGTGAGTGGGGCCCCAACTTCAGGGCATTTGAATCGTCGTTTCGGAGGAGCAGATACGGGTTCAACGATCATTGGATTGAATAGACCGGGAAATTCCAAAGCGAGCTGGATCAATGCCTTTGCAGCAATTGCATATCTTCCCAGCTTGAAAATGGCGTAGATCCAAGCTGGAGGTCGCTTGCCACCCGGGAAAAATGCAAGTCTCAGAAAGGATATGTAGGTCTGCTTGGCTTGCAGTGCCCAGCGGACAAGGGCAATTAGGCTGTTGGGTTCTGAATCCAGGGGCATAGCCTGTACGATTGACAAGCGCTTGAGCCATTCTAGGAAAGCTGTAAGTGCTTTATCGTCGCTGGGGCAGCACAGGCAGTCTGCCATTTTCGATTTCAAACCAAATATGGTTTGCTCGGTAATGCGAGTGGCCCCATAGATAACTTTCAAATAGTATGTGATTCTCGCGCTATCCAAATGAACGATTTTAGCCAGTAGTTCGCTTTCTCGGTCGCGTTTTTCGAAAGCTGTCACGTCTTATATTACCGAATGTAGTGACTTGGCCATCAACAGATACTCACTTTCGATTGCAATCTCATTCAGGATAATTGCCATATCTCGGATCTCGCTTAAAGTAGACTCTGAAAGCCCATGATTGCTTGCGACGCGAATGACTGTGCCTTCTGGCATTCTCTCCTCCATGGCCGCTGCAGAGACGGTATCCCCGTCTTTCCTCACGGCGCAAACAAGCGCGAAAGAATCGAGGAACTTCCTTTTGAGAAGGCAATCTCGCGGCAGTTCCGTTTCGTTGCCTTCGAGACCGAGTCCATGATCTACCGGCTCACCCCTCACTGGATCGATGAGGTGAAGGAGTGTCGCGACCTCAATGAATCTTGTCTGAACATGGCCAGTAACTTCAAGAGCCATCCGTCGTGAATTCAAATGCAGAAGCTGAAGTGAGAAATCGTGTGCTTCATTCAAAATGTCTGATTGACTGAGTACTGGGCTTTGTGTAGATGAAAGGCTTGTCCAAGATCTACCACCATTTGGGTTAGATGAGGACGCTAGGTGGTGGTGCTCCTCTGGCTCGAGCGGGGTAATTCTCTAGAGTGTGGCGTGCCATTCTGAGATTGCCTTGTCCTTGCCGTCCCACCGTATCGCTGGTCTCGCCGACAAGGCCGGTGAAAATTAAGTATCTCCACAGCCTCACCATCAATATTCATGTCAGAAGTACGGTGTGGACACTGTCACAAAACGCTCAGGGAGTGTATGATAGGTGGAAGTCACAACAAGAAAACACACAATACACAACGTAATTGGCGGACCTTTAGATATTATTTGCAGCTCTCGAGTGCCGAATGACGCCCAACTTACGGCTGTGTTGTCGAATGCAGAGATCCCAGATCCTGTGCCAACGATGGCAGCTAGCGCAGGATGTTCCGCTACAAATTTTTTTAATTTGTTCTGCCATGTCGGTATAGGACGTGTGCGGATCGTTACTCGAATCTCGTAGTGAGTCGTGTAGATAAGGTTGAACGGGATGTGTAAGTGAGACAGTTACAACGAACTTTGAGCATCGGCGATGCTTTTAAGTCATCCTCGTCGTGCTGAACCAAAGCGTGGGTTGGCACAACCTCCTCAAGACTGCGACTTTTTCAGTTCCAATACTGCAGCCCATCGTGCGCATACCGCTTTTAGCGCGCCCGCGGTCCTGTATCCCGCTTTGTGTGTTGTCTTCCGGAAGTGTTAGTCCCACGGGCAGCTCCTCCATTCGAGGCGCGGCAACGTACTTCTAAACTATCACGCTCAGTTTATGCCAGACACTGTCACGTATCACGAACGCAATTCTTTATCATTGTTCGTTTGATATCATACGACGTTCTGGTCCGGTGCATTTGACAGCTCCATCAAGCTGTAGCAGTTTGCCATAATAGACGCTGGAAGGGTAGCTTGCGTATCAAAGGTTCGGTCGACTTCTGGTATCGTCGAATTTCACGAAGAGCGACGGTTCCAGGCTTGTAGCGGTGAGGTTTCTTGACACTTCCGGTAGAGGGAGCGCTTTTGCGAGCGGCCTTAGATGCGAGCTGCTTACGGGGAGCCTTGCCACCAGTCGACTCACGCTACTTTCGACAATACTGATGTCTTAGGAGACCATATCTGGCGGTATCAAGTGAAAGACTATTTAACCCCGATTCTCATCCAAACAGCCTTGAGTCGATGGAATGATGGAGTGATTCAGACCCTGACTGCCCTGCAGCTCGAAGTGATTCTTTCACCATGAACCTCATGTAGATGACCTTCGTAGCGTGATTGCAGGATGACTTCGTGCAGCCTGTAGAGACGGGTAGATGCCAGGACCTATAGCCTAACCGAG
Source organism: Metarhizium sp. BCC 4849 (assembly GCA_037953715.1). Taxonomy (NCBI): domain Eukaryota; kingdom Fungi; phylum Ascomycota; class Sordariomycetes; order Hypocreales; family Clavicipitaceae; genus Metarhizium; species Metarhizium sp. BCC 4849. Next base: position 3,900,975 of record JBALJW010000003.1, read on the forward strand.
CTGCCTGAATGGTACGCCTTACTTCACATGGTGGGCCATATGGCTCAAAGAGTCGTGATGCAGAGCCGCGGGCAAGTTCCAAAGCTACTGGAGGCGTGTTTCTGTATGCAGAATGAGAATGTGCGATCAAGGCTCATAACGTCGGTCAACGCAAATAAATTCAGTATTGATATATGGTCCTCCCCAAACCATCGCATCTTTCTTGCAATCGTCGCTCATCTGGGCACGGGAAGTTGAGAGCAATAACTGATAATGAGTGACAGGAAAACAGCTTCCCATTGCCCATTCCATGACCGCTGCAGATATGTCAGCATCCAACAGGCACCCAAAGGAAGTATGTAACGGCCTCAAAATAGCAGGAAGGCAGAGAATTGCAGTCTCTTGCGCTGGAAAATGTACTACAGCCGAAGGTCCCACCAGTTAATGTGCATGTGAAGATGAACAGAATCTTCGTTTTCCGGCTACAATCCTATCAAGTTCAAGCTTGTTGCGTCCACCAGAATTCTGCATTCACAGCACAACGCATTTGCGTAGCACTACCCATTTCCAAAGCACTACGCATTTCCATACCACTACGCATTTCCATACCACTACGCATTTCCATACCACTACGCATTTCCATACCACTACGCATTTGTACAGCACTACTCATTGGCATAGCTACAGCCGCCAGTTGGTTCGGTTTTGGCCATCAATTGGATTGTAGCACTGCGTCTTTTACGACACTATTTCTTTCGTAGAGCACAACAGTTACACGGCCCAGGGCGGTGCTGACGCCTCTGAGAACAAGGCGTGGTGATCGTACGAGTTGGCGGCAGGAGCAGGGTTCCATATTCAGTGAACATCTTGCAAGGAGCATCACTCAGCGAACACGGCCAAGTGAACACGAAGCCGCAGGCTTGAGAAGTCAACGCCACATTTCTCCGCAGCCTCTGAATCGAGGCTCTGGGCGGATCCTGACCGGTCAGGATCCCTGCAGTTTGGTAGCTGATAGGTCCCAGAGAGCGGCGTTTTTACTTTTGCATGCAGTTTTTCGAGATAAAAACATATAATTACCATACATGCCCAGCTTACTGTACAATACTAATACTGCTAACTACAAGAATTCACCGATCTGCAGCAAGCGCAAATCAAAAGTCACGCCAACAATTGTTGATCCAAGGTATATCAGGAGCCCAACTCGTAATCAACGCCATAAAGACCATTTGCTTCTGAGGGCAAATTCCAAGGTGCCTGGTCACACAGGTCGATCATAACAACAGGTATGAATTCGAAGGTAACAGAAGCCTTGTGTATGGCGTTTATATCGCGGAATATGCCTAGTACATTTGCTAAGTTTTGATGGCGAAGTCGCCGCACAAAGTTTAAGCTATTCTCGACGTCCGGTCCAGAAAATTCTTGTACGCAGACCATTCCCTGGTAGCCCAATTCCTTACAGGATACTTCCGCAACTACCTCGCCGTTGTTGCCACACCCAATCGGTCGGTGCTGCTCGTAAGAGTCGTCAGCGTTGCTTATGCCAACCATATTGTCTTAGCAAAAAGATCAGGAAGCAATATTAATATTAGATGCAAGAGGGAAGTGTATTTAAAGGTCGGTAACAAGACTACCTGTGGTCTCCTCATTAGCCTGTTGTGGCCTCCCTAACGCTGCTCTAGGAGCAACAGCAGCACGCAGCCAAAAATGGACACCCTTAAGTGATTCGAGCTCGTTCTGGCTGAGCCCAAGTTTTTACAAACGAAGCATTTTCCCTCTAATCGGCAACACAACCAGCTCATAGAATTCATTTGACGATCCAAAAGTGGCCACGGTAAATTCAAGTTGTGAAGTAGAGCACTCCCAACCCTGTACATAATGGAACTGGAGGCTATCATCCAGGCCCTAGCTCCCTAGCCTTTGCAATTGGAGACAGTCTCGCATCTACCGCTTGACATAATATTCCATTGTACCTCGGCCATTCTCTTCATCATACAAAATCACGCCGGAGCATTGACAACGCTTGAGACAGAAGGCCCAAACAACGAAACGTTTATACGCAAGTCGGAATCGCTTTCCTGGCTGCTTAGAAGGCCGCCCTCTCGGCTCTGCTCCAGGCATGGTTTTTGTCTGAATGTATTCTTTTCAGTGCGATTAACTTTGTCAGGATGGTATATGTAGAGAGAAATACCTCGATATACGGCTTCGGTTCAGGTTTTTGAAGACTAATGTGCCGGTCAACTCGGGATGTTCTCAAGCGAATGACATTACATACCTCGCGTAGGGTCGCAAAGCTGAACAGTCTTGATTGCCGGCAGAGTAGGGCAGGGATTCGCCAACGTCCTGTCGAAATGAGCATTCTCCGGAGGAGCAAGCGTACCAGGCGCCTCCCTTCCCAGTGTTTCGCCGACTATGACAGCCACAGTCGCAATGAGGGTTACTTGGGAAGATACCTATTTTGTCATCCCAAGTTATAAAGTTGAATTTGTGCCCTGAACGACAATAATAATACGGCCGCCCAGCGTTGCTATTGTGGTTGTTTTCCTGAATAGTCTTTTTAATAGCTGGTTTATTGCAGGGTTTGCAGGTGGGAATCACACGAAGAGGAAACTCTCGGTTCATGTTGGGAACTAGTAGAACACAAATTCAGAAAAATGTTGAAATCTTAAGGTTGTATAAGCTTGTTTGACGCGGCGGATGGAATTCAACCCTTGATATTGATTCCTAGAGCATGAGATATATATACCCAGACAAGTCTATTACGGAAATGGGAGACTCGAAGTACTAAAGCCTTGGCATTAGAACACATCTCAATGCTCTACCATCTTCTCCGCCGGGTGAAAAGGCAATATGAGGCTGCCGAAGTGCAAATCCAAAGCAATCAGCCCTCCTCACAGCCATGGTACTCAGCCTCACTGAGCACTGCCTCAAGCCCTTTTTCCACCGAATCAAAGACGAGACGACCAAGGAAAAAGGCTTCAGGTGCAGGAAAATATCATGCAGGCAAGCCTTACCATCCCTACATAATGAGGCGGACAGGTGCTATGATGTGCAGTGCCAGCGAAGTGATAGCTGAGAAATCTTCGCCCGAGTACATGCAAATTCGGCATGGTTGGTGGAGGGAGCGCCCTGCTATGGTAAGCTCGGTAACTACACGCACTTGTCAATTTTTGTCTGCAAGGTTTGAGCTGATTTACTGGCATGTAGACGGGGCCGAGGGTCAGCTTAATGCAGCTTGACCATGAATCAGCTGTCAATCTCTCTCACCCGTTGTTCGTGTAGTTGGTTCATAACATGCGGCTGACGTTCCTATCAGCCGCGGCCAGCACAAAGACAAAATTCGATAGTACAGTACAAGACGCATCGAATGCGTACATTTCATAGTCAGTCAAATTCTGTTGCAAATACTATGTCTTCAGAACTCCGCATCAGTGCTTGGCATTGAAGTGTAAGTGAGGCGGTCCCCATCCATGATTAGAGGACTCGACAGCTCTTGATATGGCAAATGTCGATTTTTGAAGCATTAGCATTCTCGAGTTGTTGCCTCCCCCGCACAATCGGGACAACAAGTAGAAATGTTTTAGGCAACAGCATTAGGATGTGTCGAATCACTCAATCATTCGATCGACTTCAAATAGTCTTTTAGGTAATCGATAAAATTGCGTGCTCTGTTACTACAGGTGGCAACCGACATGCCGAGATTCCTTTTAGTTTGAATCGAGGCCAGAATAGTCTATCTCTGTGAAATGTCTAAGCCAGGTCTGAATATATGTCGAGTGTAGGCTAACTAGTGTCAACTCAATACATATTTCATGGCGGTCCTCTCCAGTGATACTAACGCGGGGATGGAGGGTGGTCTCAAAATAGACCTGTCTGAACCATTTGACGCACTGTAAGTCTGGCTTGGGACACGCGAGGGCACTCTTATTATGCAATAATTAAGATACTTTAAGGGCCCGGTAAATTATTCGGGAACGAAACCAGTGCATCAATTGAAGAATTTTGTTTCTTCTTGTGCCTATAGGCCTTCGCTGAATGAATGCAACCAATTACGGGCTACCCCGGATTTGCTTTGGCTTTGCCACATGCCGCGTGACACAGTTAGCACAAGCCGAGTTTTGCACGGTCCTCGAAAAAAGTAAATAGAGATGGAATAAGACATCGTCTGGAAGAGCTGCAGACTCGAGACCAGAGCGCTTCACGTTGTGAGGAAGAGAAGTTCTCGAAAATTTCGCCACTCCGTACCCGCGCTGAAAGGATGAGGTGGTCAGCGGAATAGGCCCCTGGCGCCTTCCCTTCGAGGGCCGTGATTGTGCCCCACGTGAGATGTCTCATAGCCTCCTTGTCGCCGCCACAGATGTCACGCCACCATGTGTAGATATGTTTCAAGTACGGAAGGTTTGGCTAAGTCGATATAAGCATTTACACTCAAGGGTAGCATTCCATTACATTACCTCATCACACTTCATGCCTATTTTGTTACAACTTCACAAGCTACTAGTCTCACATATTCCTGCTAATCATCTAAATCTCAAAGGTACGAAGACGTAACGCGGGATGAGGTATTGAATGCATGCGGTTCATGCTGTAAGGCTTTAGGCATGCTGATCATATGGTGAAACTACATAATGCGTCACTTATAGAAGTCTAAACAGGCAGTCGACAAGAAAAACCACCAAAATAACAAAGGAAGCCCATTCCCCATACGTAATTCCCGTCTCAGGGCTTGGGGCGGGCGGCCTTGCTGTCAGATCATCAATGCTTCCCTCCTCCGGTGTCCTGTCAGCCTCGTCATTGAGGTCTTTTTCTCCATCATGGCAAAGCGGCAGAACAACGACGAGGACAGGTTCATCGTTCTCATCACTTGTGAGTCGATAATAGGCAGGCATTTGCAATAGAGTAAGTGAATGATTTGAAGAGGTTGCTGATTTTGAACATGTACTGATCGAACATGGCGGGCTTTTTATTATTTTATGGTCTACATGTTGCGAAACCTTCACATGCTGAGGTTTGAGATTTGAGATTTCAGGTTGTCAATTCCAGCGCCAAGAACTCAATTTATGGAAATAAGAACTAAGTTCGCAACTTAAGGCGTTCGCTATGCGGCATGTGTTGTCCCAACCAGGCTCAATGTCTGGACGCTGGATCTTGGACATACGATTCCAAGACATCAGATCGAGGCCTCGAGCTCGCAGATTTAGGATCGTGGGTCCGCAAATCAAGCGGCACGACACATTGTGCTTACATCACCACTGTGCCAAGAATAGTCACCCGATGGCCTAACCAGTTAGGTCTGCTCAGCGTGAACGGTATTGCAACTACACGAATTACTAAAATTGTAATACTGTATTACAACTCAGGACTTTTTAAATATATTTGCTAAAGCAAGTTCCTGAAAAATGAGGCGTCCTCCTCGTGAGACGGCTTCAGGTCTACAGAGGGCATGCACTATCCTCTAGAACTTTTGAGGCTCAACAAGAGGGTTTTTTATAGACAAATTCTCATGAGTGAACAAGAAATGTGCGACACCTGACCTAAATAATACTCTTCGATGAGCGACCACTGGGATCATTTATTAGTGCTATGCGTAATGCGTCACTAGCCTCTGTCCTAGCAGCCTGTCGCTTCTTCGTTACTACGTCCATGTCTCCATGTGTTCCCACACATTCAAGTAGCGCGTTTTCTTGTCGAGCTAGTTGGCGCATTATCAAACCAGATAGCTCGACAGTGGCTTCAGCATCGACTAGGATAGCCTTAAACCCCGACCGCCGTATCATCTGTCTTCGTGTCATTTGGTTTCCTGCTTTGTGCTCCCGGTCCAGCTTTTTGATACCCAACCTTCTCTCAGTTTCCAACGCAGTGAAACTAGTCATTTGACGACCGACTCTCGTCGTTCTGACTACTTCCGGGTGTATTTGGATACAAGGAAGCATGTTCGTGATTCATCGAAGTAGCAAGTTTTGGTGAGGACTGACCGGCTAATTATATATTGGTCTGAATGCAGTAGCGCCAAGAACTCGATTTTTTGGAAATAAAAACTAAGTTCCCAAATGCAACGAAACGCTCACATTCCACCAGAGCGCCACCGCCTTGCCGCCATTTTAGGTGATTTTGATGACGATTTATCTGCGAAGGCAACTGTGGGGAGAAAAGTCGCCGCCATTAACGCTATGGTTGCCTATGGATTCGTTCCTGAGCCTCTTGTACGCGCGCGCCTCGACGGGGCCGACAGACACCGAAATCGCAGACAGCTACAGACGCTACAGCCACTACAATGCCTCGATATCTTGGGTCGTCCCCTCGCGCCAGGATGTACGGGGACGGAACAGAATATCCGCTCTTTGCACGCAACAAACGAACAGCCATCTTCTCCACCACCTCCGTACAGTGCTGTTGACCCTCGAGGTACATTGATACATGGTGCTGTCGCCACGATTCTTATCTACCAAGTTCCCAACTCTTTCCGACTCAAAGTGACTCATGCCTATTGGCCGGACCAAACCGGGCTAACCACTTTTCTATGACAGCATACTCTGGACAGCATGAATTATTAGGCAGCAGAAGCGAAACAGCATAGTCTATAGGCTATCATAATATGTGCTATCTCATCAATTCGGACAGCGAACTCTTTCCATCCACAGTACGCTATCCTACACTGGATAGTATTAGAAGTCTGCTGTCCGACCGATGTTGTCCCAAATAATGTGCTGGCATTGCATAGAGGCCATAAAATGTAGGCTGGTAAATGGCGTATATCTTATTTAAAGGGATATTATTATCTATTACGCTTGCGAGGCTCTGCTTTACCAGGTCCTTTTCTATTAACTGTCCATTCTAGAATTAGATGAATTGTGTTTATACTATTAAATGTCACTCGTTTAAAATATGTCTCTGTGTTACGACCTAGTCACAAGCTACAGCGTAGGTCGCAGGTTAGGCCGGCTGTATAAGCCATGGGATAGTGTAGGTATAGTAGGTAATAAATTAATAGTTAAAATAAGCTATTAATAAGGGAAGAGTTTATTAATTATTTAATAAACTTTAAATAAATTAATAATATATATATAATTATAATTTATTAAAACTTTAATAAATAAAAAGTAAATATTATAATTATAATTTATTAAAACTTTAATAAATAAAAAGTAAATATTATAATATATAAAAACCTTAAATTTATTTTATAAATAAACTTTAACTTTTTAGCTTTTAATATAAATTATTATATTAAATAAGCTTTATTTATTACTTTTTAACTTTAATTACTTAATTATAATTTATAATTTATTATTAATATAATAATTAATTACTTAAATTAATTACTTTAATAGCTTTATTAATATAAATTATAATTAGTTTATTCTTTAAAAACCTTAATTATTATATATTAAAAGCTTTTATTTAAACTATTATTATATTACTTTAAGTAATATTTAATAATTATTAATATAATATTATATAAAATTATTATTATATTTAAATTAAATAAAACCTAAAAAAAACTAATAATTATCTCTACTTATAAAATACTTATTAAAATTATATTAAATTATAATAAAAAAATAAAAAAAAGGCTAGCTAATTATTAAGACCTACTAGTAGTATAATTAATAGCTATACCTAGCTAATTTAATAGTAATATTATAATAGCTAAGGTTTTTAAGGGATAAACTAGTTATAGTTTATATTAGTAAAGCTATTAAAGCGGTTAATTTAAGCGGTTAAATATTATATTAATAGTAGGTTATAAATTATAATTAAGTAATTAAAGTTAAAAAGTTATAAGTAAAGCTTATTTAATATAATAATTTATATTAAAAGCTAAAAAGCTAAAGTCTATTTATAAAGTGAATTTAAGGGTCCTTATATACTATAGTGATTATTTAGCCTAAATATAAATAATAATATTACTTATATTCTTTTTATTATAATTACTTATATTATTTACTTTATATATAATAAGCACTTTTTTACTAATAGTTTATACTAACTATTATTTTATAATCCCTTTTACCTATACTATATAGCAGCTTATATAGTTTAGCCCACTCTTATAACCTATACTACAGCCTATAGCTGGGTTATAATAAATATATAATTTTAAAAATAGTATATATATTATAATATATTAAATCCACTAGCTTAAAAGGTGATTTATAACTTTATATACTAGCGAAAATATATATATAATAATAATAATAATTTATAACTATATAAGTTATACCTTAAAAAACTTAAAGTAATTTAATATAATATAAATTAATAAAGTTTATACTTAACTTTTATAAAGCCTATTATCTTCCTTATAATTACCTTATTTTACTTTTATATACTTAATTTAAATAAATCGCTTTATAAATAATATAGCTACTTATAAGTCTCTGCTTTTATATTACTCTTTAAAGCACTTATTAATATTAAATTTAATTAGTAATTAATAATTATAATTATAATTAGTATTAAAAAAGATAATAAGCTTAATATAAATAAGTTACTTATTATAACTTTAAGAATTAAAGCTAATAAGCTTAAAAAGGTAATATTAAGGCTATTATTATAAAGGATATTAATAAAAAAAGGGATATATTATTAAAAGCTAAAAATATTAAATAAGTTAAAAAACTTAATAAAACAGCTAAAAAAATAAGAAAAAAAAAAGAGAGAAAAGGAAGAATTAAAAAAAATATTATAAAGCTAGTTAATAAAAAGTAGCTTTATATTATAGTTTTCCCCTTTATTATAAAAGGTATTAAAATTATATACTTTTAAAAATAAGTTTAATAAATAAAGGAAAAATAATAAAAATAAGCTATAATTATTATTATAATTAAAAAAAATTTAACAGAAATTTTTAAACTTAAAATATTAAAATTATATAATAGATTTTTAAGTATATTTTAAGAATTTTTTATTTAATTTAAAGCTTATTATTAATAATTTTTAAATAAAATAAAAAAATCTTTTATTAAAGTATTTTATATAATAAAATATATAATAAAAGTAATATTTATTAAATTATAATAAAAAAATAAAAAAAAAGGCTAGCTAATCACCAGGACTTACTAGTAGTATAATTAATAGCTATACCTAGCTAATTTAATAGTAATATATAATTTTAAAAATAGTATATATATTATAATACATTAAATCTACTAGCTTAAAAGGTGATTTATAACCTTACACGCTAGTAAAAGTATATAATAATAACAGCGACTTATAACCACGTGAGTTACACCCTAAAAAACTTAGAGTAATTTAATATAATATAAATTAATAAAGTCTATACTTAACTTTTATAAAGCCTATTATCTTCTCTATAATCACCCTATTTTACTTTTATATACTTAATTTAAATAAATCGCTTTATAAAGCAGCTACTTATAGGTCTCTAGCTTTATATTACTCCTTAAAGTATTATAGCTTTTTACTAATATTAAACTTAATTAGCAGTTAATAACTATAATTATAACTAGTGCTAAAAAAGGTAATAAGCTTAATATAAGTAAGTTACCTATTATAACTTTAAGGATTAAAGCTAATAGGCTTAAAAAGGTAATAAAAAAGCTATTATTATAAAGGATATTAATAAGAAAAGGGATATATTATTAAAGGTTAAGAATATTAAAAAAGTTAAAAAACTTAATAAAATAGCTAAAAAAGTAAAAAAGAAAAAAAGATAAAGGGGAAAATTAAAAAGGATATTATAAAGCTAGTTAATAAAAAGTAGCTTTATATTATAGTTTTCCCCTTTATTATAAAGGGAAAGTAATATTTATATAATTTAAATTTATTATAAAAAATTACTTAAATAAAAAAAAAGATAATTATAAAAAAAAATTAATATTATTTTTAAAAGTTATAATAAGTTTAAAAAAGCTATTAAAAAAGCTTTTAAAATAATTAATAAAGTTTAAATTATTAAGTATTATATTAATAAGCTTAAATAAAAAGAAGTAATATTTAATTATATTATTTGCTTTAAATAATTTATATTTTAGCTTAATTAAAAAAATAAACCTTTTATATTAGCTTTTTATAAAAAACTTAAAAGAAAAGTTAAAAATAAACTTTATAAAAAAAATAAATTAAATAATTTATTAAATTATATTAATATAATAATATAAATTAATAATAAATAATATTAATAATATATATAAAAAAAATAAAATAAAAAACTTAAAGTTTTATTAAAAGAAAAAATTATTAAATTAATTAATATAAAAAGTATAATAAACCTATTAATTATAATTATACTTTTAATTTTAAATAAATAAAGCTTAATATTATTAAGAAAAATAATAAAAAAAAGAAATATTATAATTATAAAAAACCAAAATATTTTATTAATAAATATAAAAAATTTAAAAAAAAATAAAAGTTAATATTAAAAAAAATAAAAAATAGCTTAATATTATTAATTAATAAAAAATTAAAATCTTTAAATTAAAAGTAAAATATAAAAACTTAAATTAAACCTTTTATTATAATAATAATTATTATATTTACTTTAATAATAAATAAAAAATTAAATAATTTTTAAAAAAACTTAAAAAATTAAAAAAAATATAAAAATAAATAAATTAAATATTAAAAATTATAATATTATTATTATAAAAATTAAAATATAAAAAACTATAAAAAATATTAATATTAAAATTTAAAAAAATATATATAAAAATTTAAGTAATATAATAAGTAATATAAAATAATTTAAATAAATAATTAATAAAAAAAAAACTTTTATAATAATAAAATAAAAAGAATTTTATAAATTAAAATTATTAAAATATTTAAATAAAAATTTATATTAAAAAATCTTTAATTAAGTATAATAATAAATAAAAATAAAAAAAATTTAAAAAAAATATATATATAAAAAAAAATATATATATATAAATTTTTATTACTTTTAATAAACTAAAAAATAAAATAAAAAAAATAAATATTAATAATAATTATATAATTTTAAATACTTTAAAATTATTTAAAAATAAATAAAATAAAGGAGAAATATTTATAAAATTAATAATTATATAAAAATAAATTATATAATATTATTTTTTTATATTAATAAAAAAATATTTTATAATTTTTATTATTATAATAAATATTATTATAATATTAAAAAGTTTAATATTATAATATTTAAAAAAAAATAACTTTAAACTTTTATTAAAATATAAAAATTATATATAATTAATATAAATATTATATATATTTATAATATATTAAGTATATTTTATAATTAAAGTATAATTAAATATATTTTTAATAAAAATAAAAAATATTTTATTAAAGTATTATATTTTAAATAAAAACTTTTAAAATAAAAAGTAAAAATAATTAATAATAATTAAATAATAATTTTAAAACTTAATTTAAATATACTTATTAAATATTAAGTTTATATAAATTCTATAAATATATATAAGTTTAATATATATTAATTATATATATAAAGGAAAAATCTTAATATATAAAAAAAAGTTATTACTTAAATTATTTTAATATAAAATAAAAAATTATATAATATATTTATTATTAAATTATTTAAAATATATAATAAATAAAGCTAAAAAATAATATAAATAATAATATAAAATATTAATAATATATAAATAAATATAATAAATATTATTATTATTATCTATTTATACTAGCCTGCTATTTAAGGCTTTAATACCTTTATTAGTATATATTATAGGAAAAAATATAATTAAAAAACTATAATTAATTTATTTTTATACTAGCTTTTTATTAAGTTTAATATATTTTTATTTATATTATTAAAAGGTTAATATTATTAACTTAATATTTAATTACTTTAAAAAAGCTTTTTTACCCCTTTTAAGCCTTTACTTTTCTAATATATTATTTAATTTAATTTTATATTATTTAAGGTATATTTTTATACTAGGCTTAATAATATTAATATTTTACTTTAATAGACTTTTATATAAGGCGCTAGCTTATTTTTAGCTTACCTTTAAGCTTACTTTATATTTAATATAATTATTATAGTTTACTTAATAGTAGTTAATATTAGTTAATTATAATAGCTATTAGCTTTTAGCTTTAAGTATAAAAGCTTTAATTCTTTTAAGTTTTAGCTTTTTTTTTTCTTTTTTTTTTTATTTTATACCTTAAAAAATATATAACTTTAAGCTTAATAAAAGCCTTTTTTATTTTTTTTATAGCTTTATATTTACTTATATTTTTATACTTTATTTAGCTAATTATATATTTTTATAATTTTAAAATTATATTAATTTATAAGTTTTTATTTTAGTTTTATTATAATTTTATATTAGCTTTATATTAATTTATTTATAAAAGTTAAAAATTCTTTTTAGCTTTTAATTTTTATTACTTATAATTATTTATTACTTAAAGTATATTTATATTAATTCTACTTTAAATTCTTATTTAATTTAATATATAAATACTTATTTATAAGTTTTTTAAAAAGCTTAAAGTTATATTAGCTAAAAAAACATTAATTAAAAAAGCGTTTACTAAAAAAATAATACTTATTAAAGCTATACTTATTATAGCTATACTTTTTATTATTATACTTATTATAAATTCACTTTTTACTAATATACTTATTAATTTATTTATTAAAAGTAAAGTATATATTTTAGTTTAAGTTTATTATATATTTATAACTAATTTATTTTAAGTTTAATTTTATTAAAGTATATAATTAGCTTTATAGCTTTTATATAAGCTATATTACTTATAATTTTTATTATAAAACTAGTTAAATTTATTATATTACTTAAAGTAAATTTATTTTAGCTTTATAATATATTTTTATTAAATTTAATAATTTACTTTTTTATAAATTATAAAGCTTTTTATTATAAATATAATTAAATATATATAATATATATTAAAATATATTTTTATTAATTTTTTATTAATTTTTAGTTATTTTACTTTATAATTAAATAAAATTATATATATAATATAGGTATTATATAAGCATAAAATCTAAAATAGTATTAAGCTATATTAGGCTAAAAATAGTAAAAGACTAGAAAGGTAAACTATTTATATATTATAATATATTAAATATATTAGTATAATTAGTACTACGCTGCGGCCACTAGTTAAGGCTATTTTATAATAGCCTTAACTACTATTATTATAGAGGTAAACCTTATATTATATAGTTTATACTTATAACTTATACCAAGTTATACTAAAAGCCTAAAATGCTTATATATATAGTATATTTACATGGTTTACCCTTACTTATATTTTAAGTTAATCCTGTTCCTTTTTATTTAAGTTATTTACCTCTTTTACTATTAAAACCCTGCTATAATAATATAACTAATTATAAGTCGCTGCCCCTATATATATATATCTCCTATAAGCATTATAACCGCTTGCTAATATTTATTATAGCTATTTATAAATAATAATAATATAGGTAAAGGTGCTAAAAAGCTTAATATAAGTAAGTTACTTATTATAACCTTTAAGGGTTAAAAGCTAATAAAGCTTAAAGGGTAATATAATTAATATTAAATTAAAAGCTTTTTATAGTAAAAAAGATATGTTACGACCCAGTCATATGCAGGAAGCAGGCTGCAGGTTGGGCCGGCTGCATGGGTCGCCGGGCGGCACAGGCAGAACGGACCACGGAATATTGGTCGGCACGCCAGGACCAATGGGAAGAACGCTCAGTTATTATAAGTGAGCATGCACAACGCTCACCAGTGTTTGGAAGTGAGCATCGAGGATGCTCACCTCCGCGTTAACTAGCAATCGTAGTATATAGGGACCCCCAAATTCGCTTCATAGATAGACTCTAGCTCCTCAGCTTTCAACACGATCATTACATTGACCTAAGCTTCGCTTACAACTCTTTGACTCTGATCACTTGGTTACGGTCTACGACCTATCACCAACGTAACACCCAACTGCTCAGATTGACTGCCCTAGTGGCTCTGCCAACATAAACTATACGACTAGTTTATCCCTTGGGAACCTAGCGTTACACGCCGAAGACTCCTATTGGACCTTCCGTGCAACAGTCGTTACACGTTGAAAGCTCTTGTTCAGACTACTACTGCGTCACTCTGAGCAATATCTGATAACTGTCAAAATGGCACCTGCAACACCTACTTCGTCTAAGGCAACTGCATCGCCAGCACCTCAGGATCTTGGACCCCAGGACCTTATGAACGAACTTGTGCAACTACGTCGACAAGTTGAGCAACTCAACCTTGAACGTCAAATGCTTGCGTCAGGACAAAAAGACTTAGGAGAAATCACCAAGCCTAGGGCACCAGGACCCTATGACGGCAACCCAAGAATGCTCCAAGGATTCTTGACCCAACTCAAGGCGTACCATCGATTCTACCCAAACAAGTTAACCGATGTGCAAGCAAAAGTGCTACACGCTGGGGGATGTATGACGGGCACCGCGCTCGCATGGTTTGAACCAATTATGCGAGACTATCTCAACAACACCGGAGATGACCAAGATGACGAAACGCAAGAAATATTTTCCGACTATGAGAAATTCGAAAAAGCAATCAAGAAGACATTTGGATCAACTGACGAAGTAAGAACCGCAACTATTCAAATGGATCAACTTAGACAGAAAGGATCTGCGTCGGATTATGCGGCACGTTTCAGACAAATCACCTCAGTACTTGACTGGACGGATGAGCCACTCATGTCAGCCTTTTTTAAAGGACTGAAAGAAGAAATCAAGGACGAACTGTACAGAGAAGACATGCCGGACAACTTCTCAGACTATGTGGCAATGGCAGTTCGAATCGACAACAGACAGTATCAGCGACGCATGCAAAAGCAACAGGGAAGGGGAACCTGGAACCCCACAGGAAGAAGAGGACAACAGGCAAACCAAAAGAAGAAACGAGAAGAACCTATTGCCTATGGTAACACTCTTAACCCTGGACGAATGGAGCTTGACGCTACCAAGAAAGATGACAAAAAGGAAAAGAAGTGCTACAACTGCGGAAAACCAGGACATTTCGCCAATAAATGCAAGAAACCCAGGAAAGAATGGAAGCCAGTACCAGAAGGAGGTAAGAAACAGCTCAATGCTACTAACCAACAGAAGATCGAAATCTCCGAACCAGAGGTAGAGCACAAAAACCTAAGCTGGACATTCTGCTACGATGACAACTGCTATATCCACCTCAGTAGCAAACAAGGAACCGGTTGGTTTCCGAAGGAACCCAAGAAGCCGAAGAAAACACAAAGACAAATAAACCGGGCATTGGGAATCACGACACCACCACCACGAAAACCAGGACACGAAAAGCTACGAAGGATACCAACGCCAGAGCTTGAGGAAATACGCGCAGGAATTCAAGCAGCGCGACAAGCGGCACAAGAGGACCTGGACGAACAATCAATGGAAAAAAGAACTCTTGCAATGACGGGACGAAAAGAACTCTATGAAACAAAATCGTCAGAATATTTGGACGAAGACTCGCACCAAGAAATCCTCGATTGGGTGCGACAACAAGCAGAAGCAAGAAAGATTCGAAGGGAACAACAGTATAGGGAGGAGCACGACGCGCAAATCCTCACCACCTTCGATGAACCAGAAGATAGAGTAAAGGAAATGAGCGTCGATGACGACTGCGCAATCCTAGACACTCCAGAAGCGTCCGAAGACGAACAAAGCGAGGAAGAAACGCCTACGAGGCTAACAGCCACACAAGAACAAGCGGTACAACGATATTTTCCCGCACCAACAGGAAAACATTTCGCAATCCCTATTATGGCGGTAGACACCACCACCATATTAAGAAACCCGACACTATGGTACCCGGAGAAGGAAGAAGGGGACGACCCCAGACTCTCACCGAGACATAAGGACCATACACGATTAGCATGGGCATCATGCATATTTATGATGTGTCAGGCACATTTTACAACCAAGGCACGACTAGATGCATTTCCGATCAGGATGAGAGGATATCCGATCAAAGCACCATACTTCAGATGGGAACTCCTAGAATGGAGAGTAAAGATAACCAATGACGATCAAACGATGATCTTGGAACCCGATTCCAACACACCCATCAGATGCCGAGCTCATACAGATCCTACGGACGTATGTGAATCAGACACATGCCAGTTACACGTATATACGAAGAGCAGGCAGTGGCACCAATATGTGTATAAGGGAAAGATCCCAACACACAGAAGAGAGTTACTACTCAAGTCACCCCGATGTGAAACAAAAGACCACATGGTATGCCCACTACCAAATTGTTCAGAACATATGGTAGACAAGGCCAGGGAATGGCACAAGTGGCAGTGTGGAACACCAGCAGCATACAAACGGACACAGCGAGCATTAGACATACTCGAACAGAGAGACCCCAGGGGAACCACAGAATCAACATACCACAATGAACAACAGTTGGATGAGTGGTACAATGAACAGAAGTTCAACCCCAGATGCAACAAGAAATATGCGGTAAACTGCGACAACCCAAGATGCGAGAAGCATGGAGAAATGAAAGACCAAATTTACAACCGCCTATGTCAAATGTTTGACGATGGGTTTTGCTTTAAGCACCCACAAAACGGAACTGGACCTACAGAATGGTATCAAGAAATGAAACGACAAATCGCAGAAGAATCTATTCCGGAAAACTCAAAAAACGAGGCACGCCATCTGTAAAAGGGCTACAGGCTGGCATGAAGAAAAAGACGCTAATGACCCTCAACGCAACCCAGGACGGACGAAGCGATAGGATGGTATTAGACGCCGAAATCATGGGACATCGCGTTAGCGCACTCGTGGATAGTGGCGCGATGGGCAATTATATCTCACCCAGAGTTGTTAATCGTTACCAACTACCGTGGAAACACAAAGAGGCACCATACGAGTTAACTGATATCGAAGGAAAACCTTTTGACTATAATGACGGAATCATCGACCGAGAGACTGATCATCTCGAAGTCCAGATTCAAGGTCATTCAGAAGTGATTCAACTCGATGTCATGGACGTATCGGAACACGACCTAGTGTTAGGGTACCCATGGTTATGGGAGAGTAACCCACTGATCAACTGGAGGACAGGCCAACTGAAGTGGAACGAGACTTCAGGCCAACAGAATCAGCAGATTTCGGAAGAGAGAACGAAATTTCGTCATAACTTAGCTCACGAACAGAGTTCTGAAGAAAAGGAACCTTCAAGCAAGTTATTCAAGGACCAACGACAACAAATGAACAGTACAGAAACAACGAGTACAAAGAAAAGAACGATTGGATCCACCGTAACGACCTCGACGGCGCTACAAACCGGAATACGAACAACAATAAATAATAAGAAAACGAAAGCCAAGATCCGAAAGGTTATTGCCACCTTAAGGAAAGACCTCGCAAACACAAATAAGAGACTCAAAGAAGAAAAGAAGAACAAAAACGACAAGGACGGCAAAAGCCCGATAACAAAAGAGGAAAGACTCAAGAATATCCCTAAGGAATACCGGAAATACGAAAGGTTATTCGCAGAAGAATTGGAAACCGGATTACCAGAACACAGCCAATGGGATCATCAGATTGAACTAATAGATGGAAAGTCGACAACATTCCATAAGATCTACAACTTGAACGCAAAAGAACTCGAGACGCTACGAGAATACATCGACGAGATGTTAGCAAAAGGCTACATCAGAGCATCAACATCAGAAGCTGGATACCCAGTTATGTTTGTTCCAAAGAAAAACGGGAAATTGCGGTTAGTAGTGGATTATCGGCGACTGAACGCGATTACCATGAAAGATCGAACACCGTTGCCGCTTATCTCCGAGTTAAGAGATCGACTGCACGGAATGAATTGGTTCACCGCGGTAGACCTAAAAGGAGCATACAACTTGATTCGAATAAAAGAGGGTCACGAATGGATGACAGCCTTCAGAACGAAACTCGGACTATTCGAATACTTGGTAATGCCAATGGGGCTCACCAACGCACCAGCAACATTCCAGAGAATGATTAACAGCGTACTACGAGAATATTTGGATAACTTCGTGGTAGTATATCTCGATGATATACTGATCTTCTCGAAAACCCTAGAAGACCACAAGGAACACGTACACACGATACTGAAAACGCTACAAGACGCTAAGCTATTAGTCGAACCAGCAAAATGTAAGTTCCATACACAGGAAGTAGACTTCCTAGGACACACGATACGACCAAACGAAATACGAATGGAAAAGTCCAAGATAGAGGCAGTAAGAAACTGGCCAACACCAAAGAATGTCAAGGACATACAAAGCTTTAGAGGCTTTGCGAACTACTACAGAAGATTCATCAAGAGCTACGGCGAGATCGCAGCACCCTTGGATGAACTCACCAAGAAGGATAAGCAGTGGAACTGGAATGATGAGGCGCAATGTGCCTTTGACAAGATCAAAGAACTCATCACATCCGAACCTGTTTTGAGAACCTTCGATCCAGAAAAGGAAACGGAATTAGAAACCGATGCATCAGACTTTGCTCTGGGAGCACAAGTTGGACAACGAGACGATGACGGAAAACTACACCCTATTGCGTTCTACTCAAAGAAACTGCACGGAGCAGAACTCAACTACCCCATCTACGACAAAGAATTCCTAGCAATCATCAATGCTTTCAAGGAATTTAGACACTACCTCATGGGAAGTAAACACAAAGTTAAGGTGTACACCGATCACAAGAACATCTCTCACTTTGCGACAACGCAACAATTGAATGGACGACAAATTCGATGGGCCGAATACCTTTCAGAATTCGACTATGAAATCATCCATCGAAAAGGATCCGAAAACGGACGAGCAGACGCTCTAAGTCGAAGAAGCGACTACGATACAGGAGTGCCTACAGCGACAGGACAACTCCTTGAGATCAATAAAAATGGCAACTTTCAGCAGAAACAACTTAACGCCATATTAAAGGTACAAGACGAAGACCCAGTATACAAGAAGATCCAACAGTGGGCAAAGAAAAAGGTTAGGTTTGTAGACACGCCAGAAGAATGTCTCACAGAACCCAGAACTATCCCAAAGTACCATGGAAAAACCTGGATACCTCCAGAGTTACAAGAAGAATGCATCAAAGAAATGCACGAACACCCAGTTTACGGACATCAAGGAATCCGCAAAACACTGGATAAGATACGACGACAATACGACTTCTCAGGAATCAAGAAAATGGTTGAAAAGATTGTCAACGAATGCATACAATGCGGAAAAAGTAAAGCTTCGCGACATAAGCCATACGGAGAATTGCAACCATTACCAGTACCAACACGACCATGGGAATCGATAGCTTTCGATCATATTACGAAGCTACCAATGTCGAAAGAGCCAATGACCAATGTGGAATATGACAGCATATTCGTGGTCACGGATAGACTCACCAAGTATGGATACTTTCTACCATACAGAGAAGCAAGCAATGCAGAAGAACTTGCATATGTGTTCTTACGAACAATAGCAAGCAATCATGGGCTGCCAGAAGAAATCATATCGGACAGGGGAAGTACATTTACCTCTAAGTTTTGGCAAGCACTCATGGCACAACTTGGGACAAACCACAAGTCGAGCACTGCATATCATCCACAAACAGATGGACAGACAGAAAGATTGAACCAGACGCTTGAACAGTATCTGCGATGTTACATCAATTATCAGCAAGATGATTGGGTAAAATGGTTACCTACAGCGCAATTGGCTTACAATAGCTCGATATCAGAATCGACAAAGCAAACGCCAGCCTACGCCAATTACGGATTTAATCCCGAAGTATTTCGAACACAGCGCGAAGGACCGCAAGCAGAACGAGCAATGCTGCAAGCAGATGAATTGAAAAAATTGCACGAAGAAATGCAACACGAATTGGAATTCGTACGAAACAGAATGGCACAATACCATAATCGTAAAAGATTGAAGGGACCAATCTTTGGGGGGGGAGACATGGTCTACCTACTCCGACGAAACATCAAAACAACGCGACCAAGCGACAAATTGGACTACAAAAAATTAGGACCATTCGCTATCAAAAAACGAATATCAACGAACAATTACGAACTTTCACTACCAAAAACTATGAGGAATCATCCTATAGTACATATTTCACTTCTTGAAAAAGCACCAGACAATGCACCAGCAGAAGAGGACATCGAAGTCATGAACGAAACGGAATATGAAGTAGAACGGATCTTAGACATGAGGACAAGAAACAAAACACGCCAGTATCTCATTAAATGGAAAAACTACGGAGACGAGGAAAACACATGGGAACCTACGGGGCATTTGAAGAATTGCCAGCACCTATTACGGCAGTATCACCAGCAGCATTCAACAAAGCATCCCCAAACACAGCGTTCCAATCCAACACGTCAATAGCACCAAGAGACTGCGCATCGATAACAGCTTCGGATTCGCGGCGCTCCTCCTCCTCCAACGCATCCAACGATTGCAGACCCAAACGAGTCATTTGTTGACCTTTGGTAACCAACTGCCGCTTTTGACGGCGCAATCGCGCTAAACGGGCCAACGCTTCATTCAACTCAGCCTGAGCTTTGAGCATTTGCTCTTCCGCTTTCTCCTCCTCCTGATCCAAACGTTTCGATTCGGAAATAATGCGACCAACTGAAAGACACTCATTAGCAAGAGGCAGTAACACACAGAAAAGGTACCTACGTGAGTTAATCGCGACACCAGAAGCATCACAGGAACGCCCCCGCCGCACGCATTCCCCGCACTTGGAGGAACGCTCAATCATCTTGCAACGAAGGCCACGGGCTGAACAGAAAGAACACGGCATGACGTCGTAACCAAACGATTCAATGGAATCAACCAAACGATCGTTCCGTAAGGTAGAAGGAGCCTTCGACGAGGGATCTTTTCGCTTGCGAGTACGAGGAACGACGGTACGACTGGACATGGCGTCAGAAGGACATCACAAAGGGTGAAAAGAAAAAGAACTTACCAACGAAAGAAAGGAACGCAGGACTATTTATGAAACAAGGCCTGGGTCTTGAGGACAAGACCGTGGGAGAGGGGACATCGTGTTACGACCCAGTCATATGCAGGAAGCAGGCTGCAGGTTGGGCCGGCTGCATGGGTCGCCGGGCGGCACAGGCAGAACGGACCACGGAATATTGGTCGGCACGCCAGGACCAATGGGAAGAACGCTCAGTTATTATAAGTGAGCATGCACAACGCTCACCAGTGTTTGGAAGTGAGCATCGAGGATGCTCACCTCCGCGTTAACTAGCAATCGTAGTATATAGGGACCCCCAAATTCGCTTCATAGATAGACTCTAGCTCCTCAGCTTTCAACACGATCATTACATTGACCTAAGCTTCGCTTACAACTCTTTGACTCTGATCACTTGGTTACGGTCTACGACCTATCACCAACGTAACACCCAACTGCTCAGATTGACTGCCCTAGTGGCTCTGCCAACATAAACTATACGACTAGTTTATCCCTTGGGAACCTAGCGTTACACGCCGAAGACTCCTATTGGACCTTCCGTGCAACAGTCGTTACACTTTTTATAGTAAAAAAGATAGCTATTATAAAGCTAAAAATCCTGATATAATAGAAATTAAAAAAAATAATAGGGCTATTAAAAATATAAAAAAAAAGCCTTTAAAAATATAAAGCTAAAGTATAACTTTAAAAAGGCTATTATACTAGCTATAAAAAGGCCTAATAAAGCTAGTAATACTAAGGGTAAAGCTGCTAAATAAATTTATATTAGCGGTTTTACCTCTTTTAAAGGGAAAATATATTTTTATTATAATTTTAATATAATTTTAATATATTAACTCCTTTAAATATTTTATATTTATAAAATTAAAAAGCTAGTTTTAGCTTTAATAAAAGCTATTAAAGTTCTTAAAAAAATTAAAAAAATATATTACTTATTATAAATTTAAGTGTTTTTTACTATTAATTTATATAAGCGCTAAATAACTTTAATAAGCTTTAATATAATACTATTAAGGTAAAAAAGCGTATTATTTTTTTAACTTTAAGTTAAACTTTTATTAAGCTTACCTTTTTTATTTAATATAATAATAATAATAATAATAAAATTATTATTACTTTTATTATTATAAACTTAACTTTTAATAAAATTTTTACTAAAAATAAATAAACTTATATTATAATTAAAGCGCTTTTAACTTAGCTAGTTAAATACTTTAATACTATTAATCTGCTTATAAAGCGGGCTTATTATAATCTTTTTATTAATTTTATAGGTAAAAATACCTAAGCTTATACTAAGCTTATATTAATAAATATTATAAAGGTTAATTTAATTAATAGCGTATTTAATATAAATAATAAAGTAGATAATAAAAGTAAAAGTAAAGGTAAAAAGAATATAATAAAGCTAAACCGCGCTTATATTACTTATAATATATATAAGTATAAAGCTTATAAGTTTTTTAAAGCTATTATAAATATATAATAATTTTATAATAAATTTATTTTTAATATTTTTACTAGTAATTTAATAGTTTAATAGTTTATTAATTTAAGAATAATAATTTAATTTAAGTTTATAATACCCTTATAATATTTTTAATATATATTTATAATAAATCTATAATATTATAGTTTTAAATTCCTACTTATTAATATTATATAAGGGTTTTTATAAGCTTATATTATAAAAAGTATTATAAATTAAGGAATTATTATATTATAATAGCTATATTATAAAGCCGCTTTAAAGCTATATAAATATTATAATAATTATATAAGGGTTTTTTTAAGTTTAAGTTATTATAAGCTATTAAGTAAAATAAGTATTAAAAGAATATATAATACTAGTTTTTTATATTATTTTTATATTAATAAAGTAATAAAAGTATTATAAATATATATTAATAATAAAGGAATTTATTAAGCTTTATTTTTTTAATATATAATTATATAAAAGCTAAAAATTTATACTTATAAAAGTTTTTATATAGCTTAAAAACCTTTTTAAGCGCTTTAAATTAAGTTAAGTTATTTATTACTTTAATTTTATAGTATAATTATTATACTTTTATTACTCTTTTTATTTAGGCTTATTTATTTTTTTATTCTATTAATAAAGCTTTTTTTAGGTTATTTTTATTATAAAAGTTTTTTTATTATTTAATATTTAAGTATATTAATATATATTAAGGGTTTTACCTTATTTTTAATATTTTAATAATTGCTATATATATAACTTAAATTTATATTATAAGCTTATTAACTTTAAGTTATTATTTAAACTTTTAAACCTTAAAGTTAAAGTATAAGTTTAAAAAAAGGATAATTATTTTAATTTTTAAGTGTTTTATTAAAGTGGCTTTATATATACTAGCTATAATTTAAAAGTATTATATTTACTTTATAATAAAAGCTTAAGCTATACTTTTAGCTATACTTTTAAAAAAGCTAATTTTATAATATATATTTACCTTATAAGCTATTAAGCTTTTAATAACCTATATATATAATAAGTATATTTTAGCTAAGCTATAGCTTTATATTAATATTATAAGCGCTATAAAAGTATATTATTATTACTTTAATTTTACTTTAAGTTTTTTATAATATATAAATTAATTAAGCTTTTAATTTAATTATATTTTTAAAAACCTTTTACTTAATATAAGTTAAATTATAATAGTTTTAAGCTAAATTACTTTTATTTTTACTTTATATTTTCTTATAAAGTATATAAAGCTATTTTTTATTAGTTTAAATAATATTTTAGCTTTTATAGCTTAATTTTAATAGATTTTTTATATAATTTTAAGCTAATATATTATTATATTTATATAAGTTTTAACTAAAATTAAGTTAATATTATTAATAAAGCTTATAATAAAAATACTATTTATAGCCTTTAATTAATTAAAAAGTAGTGCTATATATAATAAAAATAAAATAAAAAATAATAGTAAGCCTTAAAGTATTTTAATTTAAACCTAGAATTTTTATAACCTTTTATTATTAAAATTAAGCTAAGATAATCTTTTTATAATAAAGCTATAAACTTATAATATAACTTATTTAAGAAACTAGTACTTTAAGATATAATATATAAGCCTATTATAATCTATTATATTAAAAGCTTTAAATAGGTTTAGCTATAAAAGTAAAGCTATTTTATTATATTTTTATATTATATATACTAGCTTAATTAATAGCCTTATTATTATTTTTATTAACTTATATTTTTAATTATTTATTTATATATTTAAAAGCAGTGATTTATTTTTAGCTTTATAAGTAAATTAAGCTATAATTATAGTTTTAATAATTTTACCTATTATACTTAATAGGGATATTAATTTTTACCTGTTAAAAGTATAATAACTTTTCTTTTTTTTCCTTAGTTTTTTAAGAACTATTATATATATAATTTAAAATCGCTTTAAAAACTATTCTATTATATAGCTTATATTAAAAAGTATTATAATTACTTTTATAACCAGCTTTTTATATACTTTAATAAAGCTTATAAGTAGGCTATTTTTATTTAGTGCTTTTTAGCTATTAATATAGCTTATTACCTTTTTAATCTCTTTAAGTATAAAGGGGGTTTAATTTAAGCCCTTATTAATATACTTTTAAATAGCTTTTATATTATTATTTAAAGGCTTTAATTATAGTTTTAAGAAGAACTTTATAGCTAAAACTTTAGCTTAAGCTTTATAAGTATTAGCTAAAAGTATTTTAAGCTTATTTAAGTTTAAGTTTAAAATTTATTTAGCTTTTAGCTATTAATTACTTTATAGTTTAGCCCACTTTTTAAGGTTTTAAAAGCCTTTAAAGCCTTTTTCCTTAATTATATATATAGCTTTTTTTTAAGCTTTTTACTTAACTTTATTTATAATATAAGTTTAAGCTTTATATATAACTAGTATAATGTTTTAATTAGCTTTAATTTACTTAAACCTTTATTATTTTTTAGCTTTTTTTATCTTTTTATTTACTTTATTAACCTTTAAATTCTATTAAAAATTTATATTATTTTTTTTACTTTTTTACTTTAAAATTATAACTTTTATAATAGCTTAAAATTATATTATAAGTTAATTTATATATTTATTTACTTTTTTAAAGGTTTAAAGTATAATTAATTAAGCTTTAATATAAAGCTTAAACTTTACTTTAGCTTTTATTATATTAATATTTATTTTATATTAATAAGGTATAAAAAGCTTATTTTATAAAAAGTTTACCTTAATTTTAATATTAATTACTTATAATTAATAATTAAAGCTAATAAGGTTAACTTTACTTTTATATATTATTATTATATTATTTATAGCTTATATTAAATTAAATATATTATCTTTTTTATTATATTTTAATTATATTATTATACTTTAAAGTATTATAAGTTTAAGTTATTATTAAATTATAAATATTATAAGTATATTTACCTTTAATAATTTCTTATTATATATATTTTAAAAGGGGTAATATAAGTTAAAGTTTTTTATAAAAATATGATAAAAGTATAATAATACCTTATTAAAGTTTTTAAAAAATATAGTTTAATTTAATATATAGCTTAATAAATATATTAAGTAAATATTTATATTATATATAATTATATAATACTAGTTTTTACCTTTTTTTACTTTTTATATATTAAGTTTATATTACTTATAAATATAAAATATAATATATTTATTATAATAAATTAAATTATAATTTATTATTTATAAGTATAAAAGGGTATTATTCCTTTTTTTTAATATTACCTTTTATATTATAATTATATTAAACTTTTTTTAAGCTTATAATATTAAGTAAATAAGCGTGTTTTTCTTTTATATATTTTAGTATAATACCTTTATTATTATATTAATAATAGGTTAAATTAATTTTTTATTATTAAAGCTTTTTTTATAAGGTTAATTTAAGGGTTTAAAAGTAGTATAATACTAGTATAATCTTATTTTATATATATAAAAATACTTTTATTTTATAGTTTTTTAAGGGTGGTTAAGGGTTTATTTATATTTCTATTACTTTTAAGTTATTTAAGCCTTTTTTATAATAAGGCTTTAAGTAATAGCGTTTTAGGTTTAGCTTATTTTTATATTATTACTAGTTAGTTTAAATAAATATTTATAAAAGCTTTAATAAAAAAAGCTAATTTTTATTAGTATATATTATAAGCTTTATTTTAATAATAATTTATAATAAAGTATACTTAAGTTTAAGTTAAGTATAATTTATTATAATTAATATATTTTAAAGGGGCTTTTATTATTTTAATAAAGTATTTATTTTTTTCTTTTTTATATATAATAGCTTTATATTAGCTATACTTTAATATTACTTTATAAAACTTAATAATATAATTAACTTTAAAGTAATAAAAGTATTACTTAAAGTATATAAACTTTTTATAAGGTTTAATATTAAATATTTTAGCTTTATAAATAAGCTTTTTTTAGTATAGCTTATTAGCGTTTTTAAGGCTATTTATAGCTAGAATTAATATTATTTTTATAAAGGTTTTAATATAAAAGTATTATACTTTTTTTTTAATAATTTTAGTATTATTAGCCTTTAATATAACCTTTATAAATTTATTATTTATTATATTATTAAGGTATTTAAAAGGGAAAGCTTTAATAATTATACTAAAAAGTTTATAATATAAGCTTACTTTTAAGCTAAAAGTAAATTAAAGCTATATTATTTACTTATAAAATAAGCTACTTTCCTTAATAAAAGTTATTATTATATTACTATTATAAAGGTATTTAACTACTATTATAGCTTTAATTTAAATAATATAATTAATAGCTTAAATTATTTTTTTAAGTATTTTTTTTTATAAATTAATAATTATTATATTACTTTTAATAAAAACCTTATAATTAATATAATTAAATATAAATTTTAAGAGGATTTTAATATAAAAAAGGTTTAAAAGCGTTTTAATTATAATTATTACTTATATTTTTAAAGGCTTTATTACTTATAAAGCTTTAATTATAACTCTTTTAATTATATTAATAAAGTTATATATTATAAGTATTTTACTTATATTAAGTATAATTAAAGCTTATATTAAAGCTATTATAATAAAGTATATTATAATATTTTAAACTTTCTTTAAAGTATTACTTAATATTAAGCTAATAATCTTTTAATATTTAGTATTATATTTATTAATAATATAATTATATATATTAATTAGTATAAATTTATTAAGGATTTTAATATATTAAGCTTTTTTAGCATTTAAATAATAAATACTTTAATTAAGCTTTTTTTTACTATTATTAATAATTATTAATATTTTATCTATTATTATACCTTTATTATAATTAAGATATAATATTATTATAAAGGGTAAATAAGTATAAAGATTTTAAATTTAAAGTTAAAATTAATTTTAAGGGCGGTTTTATAGTATAATTAAGGTATAAAATAAAACGCAAAAAGTTTTTTTCCTTAAAGTATTAGCTAGTATTATAAATACTATAATAATTTTATTTAATATTTTCTTTATTAAAAGGTTAAGCTAATTAAGTTATTTTATAAATAACTTATATAAAACTAGCTATTATAGCTCCTTTATTTTTAGTATAATAAATGCTTTTTTTATATAAAAAGTTATAAAATCCTTATATAAGGTTAGTATTACCTTTTTAAAATATTAACTTTATTTAGTAATTAAAGTTATTCTTAAAGTATTATTATAAGGTTTTATTTTAGTATTTTAATTTATTATAAAATTATATTATATAGGTAATAGCCTTATTAATTTATATAATTATTACTTAATTTATATTTAAATATAAATTATTATATTTTTAGTTTTAAAATATATATATATAATATTATTAAATTTATTTTAAAAGGTTATTTTTCCTTAAGTAGTTAATAAAAGTAAAGGATAATATACTTAAACTTTTTATTATTATATTATTTTTATTTTATTTTTTAAGGTTTATAATAATTAAAGTAAATATTATTTTTTAGTTTTATAATAAATAAGTAATTTAATATTTAACCGCTTACCCCTTAATATTATATAGCGGCTTTAACGCTTATATAATAGAGAAAATTAAAGGAACTATTTAATTATATTATTTTACTAGTATAAAAAAGTGGCTTTATATTTTTTCCTTTAAATTTAATAAGTTTAGCTTTTATAAGTAACTTTACCTTTAATAATAATATATATAATATTAAAAGGCTTATATAAGCTTATATTATATTTAATTAAATTATATAATTAAGTTTATTACCCTTTTTAATTAATATTATTATTTTTTTAAAAATTAAAAAGGTAATAATAAATATTATTATTCTTTTAAAAAAGAAAAATAATAAGTTAAATTAAACTTATAAAATTATTTAATTATATTTATAAGCTTTATATTTATAATAATTATAACTATTTATAATATTATAATATAAATTATAAAATTATATATTATAGCTTATAAGATATATTAAGGAATTTAATAGTTAGGGTTATATACGTATTTACACTTAATAAAATATATACTTAAATTAATATTATAAAGTTTTAAATTATTAAAGTTTACTTATATATAATACTAATTTCTTCTTTAATATAAGTTTTTACTAGTAATTAATTAAGGACTATCTTTTTTTTATAGTACTTAATTACTTTATAATTATAATATTAACTATTAATTAGTATTAAATTTTTAAAGGGATAATATAATATTATAATAAGGGTATTAATTAAAGTTAATTTAAGTTTATCTCTTATTTAAGGTAAAGAAAAAAGGAAGTATTAATAATTATAATATTTATTTATAGTATTTTACCTTATTATAAGTTTATATATAATATTACACGTGATATTAAGTTGTGAATATTATAATAAAATGTATTAGTCGCTGGCTGCGTAACAGGTATATCTAGAACACGCTTAATAGCGGCAGGGTAAGCGCAATACTAATACCGGCCTTAATAGTGGCAGTGACAATGACTTAGAA
Organism: Metarhizium sp. BCC 4849; assembly: GCA_037953715.1. Lineage (NCBI taxonomy): Eukaryota > Fungi > Ascomycota > Sordariomycetes > Hypocreales > Clavicipitaceae > Metarhizium > Metarhizium sp. BCC 4849. The sequence goes on from JBALJW010000003.1 coordinate 3,929,961, forward strand.
ATAAATTACGACTAATACTATGGAAAAATCGGTTTATAATATCGAAGGTGCCAGAGAGCTAAAGTGATATCACAGGTGCTAAAGGGATATTCTAGCACACTTAATTTTATTCTATAAATATAAATATAAATATCACTTTAGCGCGTGATATCACAATACGCAAGTCTGTTCTACTGGTTTATTTAGCCGTGACCCGATCCGAGGGCCGCAGGGTGGCTCGCTAATTCTGAGAGTAAGCCACAAACGCTCACCGTCCAATGGCAGTTTGCTATGGGCAAGGACAGGCCGTGGTGTGATAGTTGCATTACATTCATTTACGATTATGGAAACAGATGCCACATGCCACGGGAAGTCTGGTGTCCCGTGCCAGAATATCACTGGCTATGGCTCATTCCCGCCACCCCCCTGGTAGTTGCGCGATTCACCGAATCCAACCTCAACCGTGACATATGACCATGCCAGCTCAACATATTCACCGCCAGACACAACGTAAACAGGGTCTCCCGCAGTGTTTACCCTCTGGATTTATAATGTGCGGAGTCTCGTGAGCGTTTTAATGTCACCGATGTCTCATCTCATGCACCATCATTAGTTTTAGTTACGTCTACAGAGGAGTGTTGTCGCCAATCGGCCAAGTTGGCAGCCTCTGGGCTCATGCAGTCTGCAACGCACGAAGCCATTGAGGGGTTGGGTTATAACCTCCTGACAGGCTATTGTCCGTAGATGTCTTTTTGTTTTTTGAAAATATTTTACTAAAATTTATTGTTTTGGAGTACGGCACGTTAAGTGAGAGTTATATATAAACGTAACCCTCAGGTAAAAAAACATAGATTTTGTATTTTAGACTTGAAAGGCCAAGTTTTGACGCATCTGCGTGCGGGGCTCGTAAATCAGAGTCGTGATAAAGTTCTAGTTACTGCATGTTACATGAAAGTAACGTCTCCCTCCGAGACCGGCTGCACATGTACTAAGGATGCATTATCACGGAACATCAAGAGTTAGGGAGCTAGGCATAGAGGCCCAACAGCAATAACCTAAATGCCTCAGTGTCATCCAGGTCAGGTTACACACACTTATTGCCATCATGATATATACGAGACACCTGTCAGGCTCTAGATTGAGCCCCCAAGGACCTTTGGGAACCCAAAGACAATTATTACTTGATATTGAAACTATTTGTGAGACTTTACATAGAGGTCTTGAATCACTGTGTCATCTTTGCCCATCTGTCTACTATAAAGATCCCGTCTGGCCAGGAAACAAGAACTTTAAAGCAAAACCAAGCTGTGTTGTCAGTTTAATTATACCTACAATTCAAAGGACAAAGGTGAAGGTCTTGTTGCCACCAACGTCGCCATGTCTCACAACGCACCTACGTCTGGTCACGAGAAGCTTGTGCAGGAACTTCTTGATATGATAAAGGCAAAAAAATGGGAAAACGACTTTGCCTCGGGAATTGAGCGTGCCATTGCCGCGGCTCCAGTTGACCTTGAAAAAGCCCATATCAAAAAGGGAGCCACCAATGATGAAACCATAAACTATTTTCTCGACTTTTGCGATCGCTACTTGAGATGGGTGCCGTATACCACGTCTGCCAGAGATGAGCCACTCTGGGTGCTCTCGCTATTCTACTTTGTCTTTCATCAAAAGGGCATTGTAGAGAAGCAAACGCCCATAGAACCAAAATATATCGGCCAACATACAGAGTTGTCTCTGTGGCTTCAGAAATACGCCCGCACGCTGGGAACATGGATGGACACGGCAGCGTCTGCTGACATTGTCTCGTCTTTCAGCGAGAACCCGGAATACACCGTCTATCAATACGAGAAGCCGACAGGGGGCTGGAAGTCCTACAATGCCTTCTTCACTCGAAAGGTGAATCCGGTATACAGGCCTGTTGCCCCGAACAACACCGTCGCCAGTCCGTGCGATGCCAAGTTTGATGGTTTCTGGCCTATTACTTCGGACGGAGTAGTGGAACTCAAGGGATTAAAGTGGCCAATCCAGCAGCTGCTAAAGGATATCCCTGCTGACTTGGTAAACAAGTTTCATAATGGCATATTTATGCATTCGTTTCTTCTGCCGAATAACTACCATCGCGTCCATGCTCCTGTCAGCGGGACGGTCAAGCACCGCGAAAAGATCCCGGGAGATGTCTATCTTGAAGTGACGGCAGATTCGGAGACTGGAAAGCTGCTGCTTCCTCCTCGACGAATGGAACCAATGCCATATAAAGACCGCGATGGCAAGAGGCAGATTGACGCGCAGAATCATCCTGGTTATCAGTGGAATCAGGTGCGTGGGCTGTGGTTGATTGATACTACAGGCTCAAAGGATATCGATATTGGCCATGTGGCACTTTTTGCCGTTGGCATGGCACAAATCTCCTCGGTCCACTGGGATGACACGGGCAAGCCGAACACACAAGTTAAAAAGGGAGATGAGCTGGGCATGATCTCATACGGCGGTTCCGACTATATTCTCATGTTTGAGCCTGGCAAGGTTCACTTTAGCAGTGAGAAAGGTAATGAGAGCCCTAAAAAGGATGTTTTGTACTTGCAAGGCGCAGCTCTTGTCAACAAGATTTGATGATTATGGAAGTGCTGGCGACGCTTTCGGTGCTTTCTAGTTGTCGTTGCTTACTACTTTATTCTCGTTTTCCTTCCTTTGATTTCTTTTCAAGGTTAAAACTGCGGATGTGTCAAGGCCAGGTCGCTCATTCAGACTACGCACAGAATTACTTCCTGTGAGCATTTGCTTTGGTAGAGAATTTGCCAACTGATCAGCTTTAGCAATGTTTAAAGAATAGATCTACAAGGTCTTCCAATTTTCGCCCCCAAAAGTCCAAGCTGATTTGCTCGCAGCAACCGCGTCCATGGATGATCTCGACGTCATCTCCAAGCTCATGCCCTACCCTATACGTAGCCTCGTACAGAAAGATGAGCTCGCTTTTGTGATTCCCGTTTCAGTGGAGAGGGAGGAGCTCAAGTTCTACATTTTGAATGATCTACATAAGATGATTGATAATATGAAGGCTATGGTTTTCTGCAAGTCTCCCCGCATAGGCGGCTTGCTTACTGAGAAGACACATATCTGAGGTGTAAAGTTTTCGATATGCATTCAATGTTGTGACATGGCGGTCGCAGCGGTGCCGCCATCAACCTCGTTACTAATGACGATGCGCCTGCGTCACATACTTTTCGGATATGTTTCTGGATATAACTGCCAGCGACTACTTGTGAGAGCTTGGTGCGCCAGCCTTGAGATGAACATTGAACCGATTGACCAAGCCCGGGGGCGGGGGGGCATTGAACAGAAACTCGCAGTGGGGAAGTTGCGAGTAAGCACCCTTCAAATGTTTGGCTATTAAGGGGGAGGCGTAGCCGTGTGAGCTGGGAGGCGCAGAGATCAGACCGAGTAAGTAGCCAGCCTGCTCGGTAACTACATAGTCGACACGAGTCAAAACAAGAATGGTGGAGATGAAACAGTGGACAACATGGCTGAAGGCGAGGCAGCCCATTCGCCTACCGGTCGCATGTCGTTGATGACAGGTCGATGAAAAAAATTACACAAGAGTCGTCAACTGCTGCCCCAAGGGCCTCGTCATGTGGCATGTTTCGGCATCTGGAAAACCTAGCCCACGGCCCGCAATGCTGGGTTATGGCATCGATACCATGTGGACATGTTGGCTGGCACTGCCCACATCGATCCACCTGACTCGAATACTAGGTGCCAAATATGATGCCAACTGACGACGCTGCGGGCAAGCGAGCCCCATGGAGGCTCATAGTTACGTTCCTATTGCAATATAGACTGATAAATGATGGATCGGCAACGTATGAACTCGGGCATTTTGAGCGGTCGACCTTGGCAAATATCATGACTCCACTCGTTGCCAAAGCTAGCTGACGTTGGTTATTACGTATGTATGTATGTAGGGGTGTAAGTGGACGCGATGGTGGGATGCCGAAGCATCTGCGGACTCTGCCAATCGAAACAAAGGCTGTTGAGTCTTGAGGGTAGGTGAGATGATTAGCATTACAAGTATGACTCTAATAGCGGTTGTGCCTGTGGGCTTTATTCAATTAGATTCATGCCCACCCCAGAGTTCATGCCTCAGTACATATGCTGACTTGAAACAACTACCAGCACGTGGAATGAAGCCATCGGCAGGGCCCCTCGTCCATGCCTAGAAGGCATATCATGCTCCTTCCTAGCGTTTCTTTGAGAGTAGCCAGAAAGCCCGTGAAGTTCGTAAGAAAAGTCTGGTTGTGTAGCCTATCGTCTTCGTTTCTGTCCACAGCGTCGTAATCGGCCGGGTAGGGTCGCACGCACGCACGATCGGGAATGGAGAAAAGAAGCAGATCGGTCGCAAGGGTTCACAGATGGCGACGGATCCACGGGGTAGCAGTCACGAAGCCCATGGAACAGGTCTGGTTAATTTGGCAAACCCCCATGCTTTTATGTACACATGTCATGTAAAGCTAAACTACACCGCTTACTCAAGTTGCTTTTATATACTATACACTTTGAACTCTTCTTGTCCCAGCCTGCTTTAGTAGGCCCATCCAGCACTCCTTCAGCCAACGCCACGCAAGGCACAAAAAAAGAAAGAAGCTCAAGGCTCCCCCAAACACCAACCCGCTCTCCGTTTAATCCCCTAGCCATCCTGTGACGATAGCCACCGCAAGAAGCTTCATTTACGCCTTGTAACCAGCGTAGTGGGGATACGTAGGCCAGCCCCAAGGCACAGCCTTCTGCATCAGCTGGTGATCCAAGCCCTCGGTACCATTGTTCATGTACATGAACTTGGTATAAGGGACGTCGGCATGGTAGGAGAATTTTGTTCCGGCAGGGATGAATGCGACGTCGCCGTGGAGCAAGGCAACAGACTCGTATCCGTCCACGGCAAGAATAAGATGGCCGTCTTCCATCTGCAGGGCAAAGTGGTGCGGCAGAGTGGTCGTGGTTACCGTCTCGTTATCAAGCTTGGGGGACAGAATGACCGTGCCCATGGTGAAGTCCTTTTCGGTATTCTTGTCGGCAAACGGCTGGACAATCTTGTATCCGTTCTCCGCGTTGAGGAACTTGGGGCCGTAGTCCTTGGCGATGGCGTAGGGCTCGCCGTACTTGGTCGGCAGCTCGTTGGGGCCGTTGTGCCAGTTGAGGCGGCTGTCGCCGGCGGTGCCGTTGACAAAGTCGCGCCGCGGCACAAAGTTGTCGTGCAGGTACAGGTCCAGCGAGTTGAGGCTGGCGATGGCCTCGGGCGAGAGCGTGCCCGCAAACGGCGACTCGTCAAAGGCGGTGGCGAGGTAGGGCGCCGAGGTGCTCGAGTCGTACTTGCCCTCGCCGTAGAAGACGTCAAACAGGTGCTCGAAGCCCGCGGGGTGGAAGACGTGGGTTAGCTGGGCATCGGGATCGACGAGCTGGAACGTGTGGATGGTGCCCGTCGGCAGACTGGCGTAGTCGCCTGGGGTGGCCTGTCGCGCCTCTTGTTCCCCCTCGGATGTGTTCTTCTGGGCCCAGAACTGGACGCGGCCCCTGGCGCAGTAGAGATGTTCGTGGACGTTGTGGTGGTCGTGGTAACGGGCCGAGACGTTGTTGTTGAACTGGCCGTTGTGCTGGATCATGGAGAAGGCGCCGCCGCTTGAGTTGGTGGTGATGGCGAAGCGCAACACCTCGGCCTGGGAGAGCATGATGGAGCGTCCCCTGTATTTGGGGAGCACGTAGGGGCGCACAAAGTCGGGGGCTTGGCTCACGACCATGTTCTGAGGCGAGGCGGCTGCTCCTCCTGATCCCGGTGCGCAGGCGCCTTCAATGGTGGCGGCGGCCAGCGCGAAAACGAGAGCCTGTGTAAATCCCATGGTGGCGAACGAGGCAAGTAGTCAATGGCAGAAAGGAGTGGACGGCAATGGATGGATGGCCTGTGACGATTCCCAGCCAGAGCCGCGGGATTCCCGGGCAATATATACAATAGATTGGTGTCGTGATGGCATCAAGACCAATACCCACAGATCGGACATCCCATCCCATCCCGGCCGAGAAGCACCAGGCGCTGCCGCTTCGCGTAGGCCACGGTCCCCGTTGATTGGAGAGGCTCTCAATAACAGGCGATAGACGCCGCATGAAGCATAATTCCCCAGCGGTTCCATCTGGTCTAGCCAGGGTCCTGCTCTTAGGCATTGTCAATGCAACCCACACGCGCGTCACTGCAATTTCTACCTGCCAAGACGGGTAGCATGTTGTACATGAATCGCTTGCGTCTCCCTGCAAGCTGTGAAGAGGACCTTGGCTCGTATGATGGCCGACCAAGCGGTTTGTTCACGACCTGGCCCGTGTCTGCTGCTTCATCCACGGCGACTGGGACGGGGCCGTTTTGTGCTGGGATCAATTGATCCATTGAGGAGGCTGTTGAGCTTGACGTCTGGTGCTTTGTCGGGCGGCCTGCTTGAATTGATACTTGACTCCATGTCATGACTAGCCAGTGGGCTCAGAGCCTGTCCAACTTGGCCCCGTTCCCGCCTGCTTAGAAATGCGTTTTGACTCGGAAGCTGGTGAATGAAGGGGGGCTATCGAACTGAGCATGTCAGCATTGAGTTGGAAGCGACAAGGTGTGAACAGGCACGGCTCCGACTGGCTTTTGTGTGAAGTGGTTGAGGATATCGTCACCTGTCATATCGCGCTAGCCGCGAGGACAGAGCTTTGTTGAGAGGATTCGTATCCTGTTTTTCATGCTATTTACTCCTAGTGACTAAAGGCCCAGTGCCATGAGAGAAATGGCCCTTTGTTATTTTTCCAAGTGATTGCGACTGAAACGTCTATCCCTTCTAGAAGCTGAACCTACAAGGAACCCTTGGGTCGTCGGAAATTACGAACATCTGGGGCCTTGCCTCTTACAAAACTACCGAATTAGAATGGTTCAATATGACAGTTCAAGCTTCGACCAGCGTCCACAAGATGGTGAGACAATGCAAAATACTATCCCGACCATACTCCGAAGGGAAATAGCTCGGGTTCTTCTGTTGCTCATCGTCTTGGATCATCTACTGCTTGTTGGCACTGATGCAAGGCATCCCGTGTCCCCATTTTTCTTGATAAATGCAATCAGAAGGCCAGCTTAGTCCAATAACCCTGTAGGACTTTAGCCGGTCCCTCGACTCATGGCAAATGATGGCGTTGTTTCATCTGAAGTTGGCGTGAAAGATGTGGTCTGCTTACCAAGTATCTTTTCTGGTCGAAGTGAAAAAAAAAGAACCTGAGATATTCCGTAATCGATTCTTGACTGTAATGAATTGTAGAGGAAATGACCCGAGTCGCGTGACGACCAATGTGCCTCTTAGGCCCGTCAGTGTCGACGCAGCTCACCCATCACAATCTCCTACCTCATTCAAATAGGCATAAAAGCCCCAAGACATGCGTCAGCTACCTTGGTCGATAAGAAGACATCCCTAGGCCATAATGACTTATGCAGCTCAACCAGAAAACAGAGGCCATCGCTTACCACTCGGAGACTAGGAGAGATGTTTTATGCCACGTTTAGACTGTTGAAAGAATCCCCAAGTTTATTCACTCTACAGAAGAGTCACAAAAAGAAGGCAGTCCAATCTCACGGCAATTATCACGGTAATTAGGACCCGTCGTGTTCCATTGAAAAGCTTCTCGGTATTCCGCTCAAGTAATCTAGACGATTTAATGTACGACGGTTCCCGTTAGATTGTTGTTAGTTGGAGGGCCGGCTCATCACATATTTGCCTCATTTGAACCATGCCACTATTCATGTGCTCCTCCACATGGAAATGTCAACTGGTTCGCTTCACAACGCATCTACACGGGCACAACAACCTACGAGGCACGCGCCATCTTGCCTACTTGCATTTTTCCCTGTACACATTGACACATTCCCTGTCCTCGCCACAGCTGCTGCGTGTGTCGTTTCGCAAGACACTTGCTCTGTCCTAAAAAAGAAACACACTTGACTCTTCCTTCACATCTCTCAGGTCTCATCGGGCTAGGACCGAGTATAAGTGATATGAAAGCTTTCCCGACGACAAAAATACCCTGCAATAAGCAGAGCCTTCTGTCCGAGATAATAACGAAGTATAGCGAAATCACACCGTGGCCCAACTATTGTGGATCGTTAAATCATTTTGCACAAGCATAAAATGACACAGATGAAATCGTTGAATACCATATTGTCTGTATACATGTTCCGAGGTATACTAGGTCAATCACCACGTCCACGACTACACGACCGGCATCTCATCCCGTCTCTTCATCAAGAGCTTCGTGTAGATATTCATAAACGGAAACTCATGAATATGTCCATTTTTCGGCCTCGCCTTCCCATCGGGATACTTGATGTCATAGCGCAGCAAAAGCGTAGCAACAATCATCTTCATCATGTCGGAGGCCATGAAACGCCCCGGACAAGCCCATTTGCCATAACCAAAATGCAAGTGAATCTTGTCCGTGGTAGCGTACTGGTGCTTGTTTTCCTGGCCGGGGTCCCGGCGGCGCTGCTCGTAGTACCGAAGCCCGTTGAACGATTGGGCGTCCTCGAGCACCGTCGGATCGCTGGAGATGGAGTGCGGCGGGATGCAGAGCTGCGTGCCGTACGGGACGTGGGTGCCGTCTTGGAGAGTGATGCCGGCGGGGGCTTTGACGACGCGAAGAAATCCCACTAGTGGCAGGCTGTGTTAGCATTCGAGTCGTGGTGGTCATACGGGGCTTGGGAAGACATACAGAGTGAAAGGGGGTTATGCCGCTGAGATCTACAATATCATCTGTTAGCTTCTGGCATGGCTTTGAAAGGCGCCGTAATGGCAGGGGGGGGGGCTGCTGACTCTCGCATGAAGCTGTCCATTTTGCGTAAACCCGACAAGGACTGCTTTGTGAAACGCATCTCGGTCTTTTGCAGCGTCGTTTGGGCCTCTTCACGTAGCAAGTCGATGTACTCGGGGCGAGAGACGAGGTCGAAAATCACATGGGATCCAGATGCCGCCGTGCTGTGGCCGGCGATGGCAGTCATGGTGATCATCAGTTCCGCGAGAGTATCAGGTTGACCCTCTTCGTCGTGGGGATTCGTCATTTCTACCATGGACTGCAGCAAGTCGTTGGGTTTCACATAGTCAACACCGCTGGTTTCGAGGTCTCGCCGACGTTCCACCTCGGGTATGAGCACCTTTTTTCCTGCGCGGAGATGGGCCTTGTATTTCCAAGAAAATGGGAGGCAAAGGTCCAGAAGCGGTCGCATAAAGCAAGGAACGGATCTCATGGCGATTTGTGTTATCGTTACTGCCCACCGAACCGGATCAGCGCATTTGCCCGCTTGGTTATATGGAAACCTTACCATTGTCCGCGTGTCCAAACGCGGCTTTGAGCCATTCCGGATCTCGACATAGCGGCAGTCCCACAAAGGTTCGGTGTACTATGCGCTCGACTACCCTCAGAATGAACGGTTGAATCGACACCGAGGTCCAGTCTATGCGCAATATGCCTCCGCGTCAGCTTATATAGTTTTCGAATCAGAAGCGTGGGAGTAAGTACCCTGACAGGGAGGCAGATCAGTGCGTAGGGAATACTCTAGCTCATCCACCATGTCATCGCATAGCTTGGCAAGATTGGGCGTGATTTTCATCTATCAAATGCTTAGCACGGGTCCAATTGGAACATTGAAGTCATCAGGGCAAGCGTGTACCTGAAACGCGCGGATGCCGACGTCGTGTTTTCCCAGCAATCCGAGGCCACTATAGCGGCCGCCAAAATTCTAATGCAGTGAGTGGTGAGATTGCGTTGATATACATTGGAAAGGCGTGGTTTGCTTGGCGTCCTTCGTACCTCTATTAGGCCATGGATTGCACTTAGCTCCTGGGGTGGTCTGTTGTGAAGGTCGTCTAAATAGTTTCTTGACAGGATAAGCACATCCCCGTCATACCGCGAAATCTGGAATAGCGAGTCTTTCCACTGTTGAGAATCGTTAGAAATTTGACGTGTCCGGGAACAAGCGCCAATGGGTAGTCCGCAGACCTTCTTGTAACCTTCACTTATCATTGACGAAGCGCTGAAGGTGTAACGTATCTGAGCTAAGAAACGCGGCTCCCATGATGAGCGGTACCCTACATATGGTACGTCGATGACGGCAGAAGGTTTCCAGTACAATGAAGTGCATATTACCAGGACAAGAATGGCAAGTATTACTTGTATCGCAGGCACATTATAAGCTGACGAGTGGTAAAACGTGGATAGAATATTGCGCGAAAGAGACTGGGTCGAGTTGCTGTAATGCATATTTAAACGGGTAGAATGGAGAAATCGGGAAAGGGGATCGGTTGACGGCGTCCGTACCACTCTGTCGAGGGAACACAGTAGGCTTTAAGAGGATTGATATAGTCCAGCAGGTGTGGATTCATACGGAGATGGCCATTTCCTACCGTGTCATCAGCGGCAACATCGGATTCAAGGGTGGATCTTGTGCTGCGGCTAGATGTTGTGTTACACCAGTTAACTAGTCTGTCAAGGTTGGTACTGTTGCTGGAATATACCCCTATCTGCGTATCCATCCAATCGAGATATTTAACAAAGTACAAACGGGCTAGATTCGTAAAAGTACTGTACTTTGGTCTCAGCTTACGTCGACCCTACCCGAGGCCAAAGATATATACACGGTACTTTGCATCTGACAGTAAAATATTAACCGGCGTTACGGAGAGAGTTATGAAAGGCTGAACCAACTTTGCTACTTTTCATCCATCAACTTGTCAATTGTAAATTTCAATGCAAACGAGGCCAAGTTATTCGGCCGGGAATCCCCATGGTGACTTCTCATTTGTGGTCTATATTGTATCTCATCCAATAGCAAAATACGCCCTTTATCAAAATCTCACGCCCACCGCATACTCTATTACTCTACAGGAGAAGATATGTTGCAACCGAAAGTGCAAGCACATATACGGAATAATGTATCCCCATCTTGGGCCGCAAGCCCGTCAGAATCCGCAAAACAGACTCCCAAGACGCTTCCCATGCACCCCCAAGCGACCTCGTGGGCGCATCGATAAACTCCAGCTTCACTGCGTTATTTATTGAAAGCCCAGACAGACCAGCCGGCGCGTCATTCAAAAATGGAATGACATATCGGCCAAGAAGCCTTCTCCCAATGCCCTGATTCGCGTGCATACGCACCAGAAACTCGGATTGCGCACAAATACTATTCGTACGAGGCTTCTGGGCCGCCGTGAATTCCCGAAGCATGGAGTCAACTTCGCTGGCTGAGAGTTTGCCCAACGGCAGGCGTTTGTGAATGAGATTCGCGAGCCTGGCGGCATCTTCTATGGCCATGTTGGCGCCCTGCCCTATATTGGGGCACATCTGCACCACGTTAGTCTTCAGTCTGGTATTTTCGGCAATCATCGTGATTCTGCACATGTTAAACAAGGCATAGATCAAGCCCGGGGCATACATACCTTGCGGACAGCGTCGCCAATACACAACATACGGCCGTGATTCCACTGCTTGAAAACGCCTTCCTCCAACGGGGTCATCTTGTATATGGTGCATCGGGACCATACGTCGCCGAAGGTGAGGACATTGGATAATTTCTTGGAGCGCATGCCGTCGCAGATTTGTCTTGCCGCGTGGTCTGAGCAGGCGCCCTTTCCGGCGTACCCGGCTTGCGGTGTCTTGACCATGGCAAACCAGAAGAACTTGGATTGCTTGCCGGTAAAGACGTGGATGGAAACGCCGTCGTCCAAACGACTCAGCTGCTCTCCGAGTTTCATGTGAGGCACGTCGCGGGAAAGCCCGTAGATGCAGGAATACTCGTATTTGATGCCTGTGCTTCCCGCCTTAGCCATGCGTGATTTTGACGGCTTGTGAATGTGTTATACCTGAATTTTCCTTCTCCGTTGGGCGTCTTGGACAAGTTTGCTTCAAATGTCTCCATATTTCGGAACGAACCACGCTGTGTACACCGTCGGCGCCGACGACAAGATCTGCTCTATACTCACTGCCGTCGGAAGTCTTGACTACGGCGCAGTCTATGCCGCTTTCCACAGCGAGGACCTTTTTTCCTGTATGGATGTGGTTCTTTGATTCGAGCGTGTCGTATAATATTTGAAGAAACCTTTGCCTCTCCAAGAAAGATACGGGATAATGGTAACTGTCGGTGAAACTAGTCAGCAACGGATGCGATTTACACGCGTCCAGAACTTGGTGATGCTTACTTGGAGTGCAATGCCTTGGGATATCGGCTTTCAAACCAGAAGTCATCCGGGTAGCAAATCCTAGCAAGCTCCAAGGGCTCGATTTCCTTCTCAATATTGTCAAAAATACCAAGCTGGTCGAGAATGCGACCCCCGTTGGGCAGAATGCCAATCGAGGCTCCCAGCTGGGGCGCGATTTCACCCTGCTCAAGAATGGTAAACGAGACACCAAGGCGTTGGAGGCAGTGGGCGAGGGCCAACCCGGCCACAGATCCCCCAACGATTATGACGCTGAAGTCGTTTGGCATGGCGACAGTGGTTTGCTGCGAGGTGCTACAGCTTCTACCAAGAAGATGGAATGAGATGGGCTCTGCTCGAGTGCGAGTCCCGACGTCTTCTCTGACTTGGGCAGCCAAACCCGCAGCGCATCAAGAATATAGAAGAGTTGCTAGCGCTATCCAATGCAACGTTGACAGCAGTAAAAATGTCGTTGCTTGGACCCTTGTTCTCCTGAACTTGACTGCATGATGCGATACGGCTTCGGAGGCGTGCGCCTAGTAACAAGCATTTCAGGCATTTGACGCAGCATGGGATGATTGTGCGTTGCAATCCTCATGACGATATGATGCAATCCGGCCGCGATATCCGAGCCTTCATGTGAAATCTGACAGACGACATCCGCCTCAGCTGCGCATGGCTTTGCGCGCACGCCGGCGCCAACCGTCGACGGCACGAGTTTGCGGAAAACGTCAACGTGCAACCCAGGATCCCGGTAACATCATTGATACTACATTAGGCAAACGCGTCAATGTGATATGTGACTAGGCTTAGATATACGCATAAAAGGCGAGCTGCAGACGGCACTTGCCGTGAAACCAGTCCGCATCCCTCGGAACACCAAGCGGTCCCATTTCGTTGATAACGCTGCATACGCACCCATGTGCCGCGTATGCAGGTCGTCAAAAACCCGCCGGCGCATCGCGGCTCGTGTTTCCCAAAGGAGACGAATGGCAAGCACGCAACGCGGAATAGATGGACCGGCATGTCCATTCGAGCCGCCGTCTGCAGGCCCCCCGTTACGCAAACTACCCGGCCGGATACAAAAAAAGACGGACAAACCATCTCCAAATCTCATGATTCATGACGCCAATACGCCTCCAGCAAGCCCGTCAAGTCCCTGCATTAATGCCGATCCGGAACCAAGCGCCGCCTGTCCCCTTTGTTAACACGATGGCCTCGCCCATCTGGCTGTTTAGTCTCCTGCAAGTATTTCTGGGACTTGCCGGAATGACATGGAAGTTGAGTGAAGGCTATCCAATCATGCATGTCCATGCAGCCCTGGACGCTTCCTCATGGCTCGAGATGTGCACCGGCACGACGGCAGCCTCCTTCCAGTCCAACTGGCCCTGGTTCACGCTTCATCTGGTCCTCTACGCCGGCCAACTAGCAGGGTTCGTCTTGATCGTCCTGCACGAGACGGTGCCGCACACGGGGCCGGTCCGCGGCTTCGGGTATGTACACCGTAGAGCCATCAGTTTTCCTCCCACCCGCGCCGGCCAATGCTAACCACGATCCATGCCGCAGCCTCGTTGCCGCAATGGCGTGCATCTCCGCCTGCTTTGGCTTCTCGACAGCCATGCCCATCGTGTCCCTCTGGCTCCTGCACCGCCGCCCGGCCCAGAGTGTGGCCGCAGGACAAGCGCGGACATTGGCCCTACGAACCGCCTTCTGGCTCACGGGCGTCACACACGTCGGTGCCTTCCTGGTGGCCTTTGCAGCAACCGCCGTGTCTCCGGACCGGGGGCCGTTCCATCTCATGAACAGTCTGCTCGGGGTGCCCGACTGCTCCATGTCGCAGCTTGCGTGTGCGCCGGCGGCGCAGGGACAGGCCCGAGTGCGGCAGATGAATGAAATGACGGGCACGTCGAGCGGCTTCTTCCTGGCCATGGGGCTCTTTTGCCAAGCGCTCGCGGCGGCCGGGAGGCGCATGGGCTGGAGGCTGCTGGCGAGGATGTTTCTTGTCAGTCTGGTCGTGGGCCCGGCCGCGGGCGCTGCCGACGCGCTGGTGCTGAGGGATGCGTTGATCGGGCTCGGAGACGGCACGAGGGACCACAAGGAGGCGAGGAAATCCGAGTAGCTACTGTATGTACATGTCTGATAGCTCAGTAATTGAAGCCAACTCCACTCCGTGCCTGTGAAGGCGATCCATCCTTCCCGAGATCGTCCCGCTTTTTGATCGCTGTGTACATATGTAGGTGTGTTGCTATTATGGGCATGTGAGGCAGACACGAGCGGGTTGTTTCCTCTGAAGCTGAATCGAGAAATGGGCGGGACTTGTTCAACTGGTTTGGTAAACCGGCTGTTGTTACGCTCGTCGTTGTCAGGTAACCAACCATCAGCATGCAACCCGTACGCTCGTGATATACCCGTTTTCGACGCAACCATGAACAAGCGGAGTGACATTTGGCTGCTGGAGAGCAAATTGGCCATCGTGTCAAACCCTCACTGTAATGGCTACCGATAGTTGTCATGGAATTAAGCTCGTTGTATTTGTCAACATGCGCAGCGATCGTCAACCAAGCCTGGCTTACACGCATTGCGTATCCTCAAATTCACGTCTACCTGCTTGCTGGGCTCACACCGTCCCGTAAAAAAACTACCTGGTATTTACAAATTCACGCCGTCTGGTTCATCTGTTCCCGTCGTCCCCAAACCGCCACCAACTTGTCCAGCCCCTTGCCAGCATCCTGAAGCGCCTCCAGGCACACCTTCTTCACACTGGGAGACTGCAAACCCGCCATGGCCTTTTCAATATCGCCCTCGCTGCGGCTCCGGAACGCCTCTTCAATCCGAGACTGGGCGTGCTTATCGTTGAGGGCAACGACAATGGGAAACGACAGCTCGCCATTTCGCAGATCCTCCGCCACGCCACCCTTGTTGATGGCGTACTCGTCGGAATATATGTTCTTGCAATCGTTTTGCAGCTGCGCGTACCAACTACGTCGCAAGGTCGATTAGCTTAGTCAACAGAGAGCAAAAAAAGGAAAAAAGTGCATACCCGAATCGAGTGAATAGATCATCTAGTTGATCACCACCGTCGTTTAGCAGTCTTCCAAGAAGCACAAACAGTGTCCCGGTCTTTAGTTGCGCCATATTCCTGTACATGGGGACTCTGTCCTCCTCCGCGAACCCAAAGGCTTTGAGTCCATCCCTGCGCCAAACCAGGGACAGGTCTTGCCCCTCGAGCATCTGCTCCAGGGCCTTGAGCAGTTCCACGCCGAGAACGGGCCGTTCCCGCATGGCCCTGTTGATCGTCTTTGTGAGCACAAAGTACGCCCTGTTGGCCGTCTCACACGACCCGTAGAGCATGTGCGCCGTGGTCTGGTTCTTGCGCTTGCTGCTGTCGTCGCAAATGTCGTCCACCAGGATGAGGCAAAAGTGCACAGCGTCCATAATGTCCAGGACGAGGGCGTACTTGTCAGGGTCGTCAGTCTTCAATGTCGGGCTAAATGCCTTGACAAAGGGCGCGAAGTGGTGACGGCCGTAGATGCCGAGGAGATATTCGTACGGACAGCTGGGGAGCTTGTCGACGGCTTCCCTGTTGCTCTCGAGGGAACGACTCTTGTCATAGCCGTAGTGTTTGACGGTTTGAGAGGCGGCAGTCTTGTCGTGGCATCTGTTTCGGACTAGGTATCCGAGGGCGAATGCGGACAAGACGGCGGCCATTTCGCCGGCCATGAAGCGACCTGTGAGCCAAGCCATTGTTGCAGTTGAGTGGTATGTGTCGAGTTGATGGGGAAGTAGTGAAACGTGAGAGTCTGAATGTTGGGGTCACTGCTAGGCCTTGGAAGTAGGTACTCTAGGGCAGCTGTGTAGATGGTGAAATCAAGTAGATGAAGGTGAGTGGGTAATGACGATTGCTTTCCAAACGGGAGCCTGTCGAGTTTTAATAACTGATGAAAAGGCCAAGAGTTTTGTGGCTTTCGGGACCTGATGGTCAGGTTCCAAGGGGTATAAAAAGAATGCTTGCGTCCGTCATTTCTTCTCGGTATACCAACTTTTTTCTTCACCTTTTTTCCTAGTTTCCTCGGACACTGCGGCTTCTGACGACATGGACGGATTCAACAACGCGCAGGCCCCATCCGGCTATCAGGAGATTCAATGGCTAGCCGACACCTTTGTTGCATTGATGGGTCTCGGCTGGGTCGTCAACTACGCCTTGATGATCTGGCACTCCGCAAAGGGAGAAACGTACAGCATGGCTCTTCTCCCGCTCTGCAACAACATTGGCTGGGAACTCGTGTATACGCTGGTATACCCGTCGTCCAACAAGGTCGAGCTGGCCGTCTTCGCCGCGGGTGTGACTCTAAACGTCTTCATCATGGCAACGGCAGCCCGATCGGCAAGGATCGAGTGGAGTCACTCTCCCTTGGTTGCGGACCATGCAGCCTTGATTCTCCTTTTGGGAACCTTGGTGTGCTTCGCTGGTCATGTTGCATTGGCCCTGGAAATAGGGCCGGCGCTGGCGTACTCATGGGGAGCCGTCATATGCCAACTGGCCTTGAGTATCGGCGGCATGTGCCAGTTGCTGCAGAGAAACAGCACACGAGGAACATCCTGGACGTTATGGTATGTTAAGGGTCTTGCAGATTTGTGTAACTGCGACGGCATGGAACTGACATGACCCCAGGCTCAGCAGATTTCTCGGCTCGTGTTGCACCGTCGGCTTTGCCTTTCTTCGCTGGAAGTACTGGCCGGAGGTATATGGCTGGCTCGGCAGCCCGCTCATCCTCTGGAGTCTCGCCACTTTCGTGCTCGCCGACTCAACCTATGGAGTTTGTCTGTATCTGGTGTCCCGGGCCGAGCAAAAGACTGCGAAGCTGGACTGATCTCGTGAAAGGGGGCGACAGAAACACAATCCACCTTGTCGGCCGCCGGCAATGGTGGTCCATGAGGCCATCACAAATGTTATCTTGACGCCCCGTATTTGATGCATATTGCATAATGTGGATATCTTGCCTAGAATAGAAAATAAACCAATGGCTTGGCAAATCGGATCTCGCTGGTTGCACTGCATGGCCATATGCAAACTAACAAAGAGCCATGCCCTTTGATACGCCTTGTGACTAATGAAAGCGAACGGAGATGCCGTCATAGTTGCCACATGTAACCTGTCATTATTTTGGGCGTGTTCGGATGCGCCGTATACAACCTCAATCTTGAGAGAATACCGAGCTCATTTCGCACTGATAAGGCCTGGCTGGACTTGGTCGATGAGCTTGGAGCTGACCATAATATTCTTATCAAATACACCCTCGCCCATATCTTTGCAAAGCAAACCATGTTCTGTGCTCCTTTACTCACTAGACCTGACACTTTTGAAAGACTTGATTGTCTCTGCTTGAATACAACGATGGCCACCACCACCACCACCACCACAGTGGAAACGCTTCGTCCTCAGGATATGACATGTTGGTCGCAAGCCACGCGTCCGCACTCCAATGGAAACACTACATACCTAGAAGACAAGGTTGGTATGACGTGACCTCGTTAAGAAAAGAGAGTTGCTCACCCAAAACCAGGTTCTGACTGCACCTCTGGATTATCTGCGAGAGTCGCCCGGAAAAGATATCCGTGGCGGCTTAACAAATGCATTCAACCAGTTCCTTTGCGTCCCAGAGGAAAAAGTCACTGTGATAAAACGCATCATTGATCTACTCCACAACGCCTCTCTGCTGTAAGTTTACGTCGTCGTCATTCAGCTTTACCAAAGCGATACTGACAAGTTGTAGCATTGACGATATTCAGGACTCGTCCAAACTACGACGGGGCGTCCCCGTTGCCCACAGCATCTTTGGCATCGCGCAGACCATAAACTCCGCCAACCTAGCCTACTTCATGGCCCAAAAAGAGCTGGACCAGCTCACGAACCCGCGCGCATATGCCATCTTCACCGAGGAGCTAGTCAACCTACACCGCGGCCAAGGCATGGAGCTTCACTGGCGAGACTCGCTACACTGCCCAACCGAGCAAGAGTACATGCGCATGATTCAAAACAAAACCGGCGGCCTGTTCCGCCTCGCGATCCGGCTGATGCAGGGCGAAAGCTCCAGCAAACGCGACTTCGTCCCGCTGGTAGAGACTCTCGGAGCCCTGTTTCAGATCCGGGACGACTATCAAAACTTGCAAAGTGACGTGTATTCAAAGAATAAAGGCTATTGCGAAGACATATCTGAGGGCAAATTCTCGTATCCCATTATTCATAGTATTCGATCGCGCCCGGGGGATCTGCGACTGCTGAATATTTTGAAGCAGCGCAGTGAGGATCCCATGGTGAAGGAGTACGCGGTTGAATATATAGAGTCTACGGGAAGCTTTGTCTACTCGCGACAGAAGATTGAGTCTTTGCTTCAGCAGGCCAAGGCGCAGTTGGCAGATTTGGAAAATGGTACAAACCGTGGGGAGAAGATGCGGGCAATTCTCAAGATGTTGGCGTTGAAGTAATCCATACAATCAGCCTAGTCAATTTACATTCTATTTTATTTTTTCAAAATTTGCCAAAGCATGCAGGATAATAAAAATAGAGACAAGGCGCTGCTCTCATTACTAAATCTGGCGGGAACTCGTGCCGCGTTTGGCCATTTCGACATTATGGTAAAATTACCGGTTAATTTCCTACCTCAGTGTAAGAAAAGTAGCAGAGTAGACTGGGAAGTTCGGATCTTTTTTTATTTCGTCATGTTTGCGAGAGCTTTGGTGACGTATCACTTACGACGTTTCATTACTTGCCACGACAGATTGAGCTTATCAATACCCTTCTTTGATAAGAAAGAGCATCCGATTTTTCTGCAGCGCCCATAGAAGCTGCAGGAGCTGTCATGCGCCATTTATCAAGTTTCAATACGGAACCATGCTTATGGTAGGGGCGAGGACAAGATAACCATGCGGAATTTGCCTCATGTCACCCAACCACTTGATATTCTCACCCACGTCTGGGAGTCCACTTCTCTGCGATGGTATCCAACAATGTCACAATTTTGACGCCTGTACCGAGGTCGCAAACCAAGTATTGTTGTTTTTGGCCATTGAACTACCTATCCAGGTTGATTCTCATGGAATACCATCTATTGATACGCTGCTCCCTGTCCTTCGCTATCACACTATTAAAAATCTGGCCAATCGCGAGTAATATCGTAACATGTAACTTGCGCAAGTTTTGTAAATACAAAAGTCTACGTATTTTTAATTGCCGTGTCTCGTATCGGGCTTGGCGAGCCTCCCAAAGGATACGTCATCTCCGTGCGGAAAACTATTGTAGCACGTTTTCCACGATACGGACGAAAATAGGTCTTTAGTTTTTGACTCTCGTCACAAGATTCAGTGGTCTCTGCCAACAGTCGCTACTGGACCTGGGCTACATGGGGTCTGGTACATTAATATTAGGACAACAGCAGCAGCCGCATGTACCGTAGCATCAACATTTTCTTCCTAAAGCAACATTGGCTATATAGCTACTGACCCTAGCCCTAACCCTTGTTCCAAGACCCTAAGCCACACCTCTTCGCCGCGGGAATTTGCGTTAGTGGCTCGGTTTCAGAGCAAAACACCCGGGTTTGCTGCCAGAAACTGATCTTCACCACGCCGTCACGATACTTCCAAGTACTGAAATCGCACTATATGCTTTAGTTGCGCTTTCAGGGCATTGTACGCGTGGGACGGGAAAAGCACCGGCATCCATGATATCCAGCTTGGCAGCCTAACAGTTCAGTGACGCCCAATTCGGTTCTTCCGAGTTATTCCATGCATCTCGGCACACTGAAATACAGAGTCTGGTATACCCGGATGTAGTGCAGCTGAATGATGTGTGGCCGTGGATTGGCACTTCACGATCTGTGCCGGGATCTCCACTACAGCGCATGACATTAGTTTTCGCCCTTCAAACTATCTAGAGTCATTGCAATTAGAGAGAAAACTTACAAAGCAAGTTCAAAGGCCTCTTTATATTTCCCATTTGCTGCCCACTCCTGGCCGCATTTTTGGAAAGTCTTCTCAAGATTCTCAATGGTTTCCGTATCGCTCTTTAAATAATTAAAGATGGGAACATGCAACTTGACATCTGGGAGATCTTGACCAGGAGTAATCTCAATGCAGAAGAAGAGCTTCATAACTAGCATTGCCGGATCGTTGACTGGTTTTTCGTAGTCATTTGTAACCTCTTCCCTTTCTTGGAGTAAAAGATGCCATATAGACCTCAAGACCTCTAGGCTCTTTACGGTGACTTCGTCCTGCCGTCGGCCGCCCAAGGTGATGCACTGCTGAACCGTGTTGAATGAATTGCTCGTTGTGTGAACGTAAATCTTGAACCTGGCTCGATGTAAATCTTGTTCTTTCACGAGATCCACGCACAGCATATCTATACAAGGTGGGCCAGGACGCTCCAGAAGGAATCTGCTTAAGTTAAAACATGTACCAACGTATGCGTAATAATAGCAATAGAACGTACTCGGAAACAGCCGTAATAGCGTTCTGGCTAATTGGAGGCTCCAAATGACGCGCAACATTCCAGATAGTCCCATTCATAGATTTGGCAGACCCCATCTCCTTGATTTGGGGACTAATGTAGAGCTTGGTATCAGTCCGGGGGCCATCGAGGCCAAAGGCCAGCGCTGCAAAGGGGAGCCTGGCTCCGGCCTTTGGCTCAACCCCAGGTGGCAAAAGACTCGCTTGCCACTGTTGAATATTTTGCTGGGTTGTCGTTGCTTCTTCAGACGTTGGAGCCAGGGCATCCAGTAGAGCATCAGCCCATTGAGTGCTGAACCCCAACTCCGTCGAGAGAGATGCCAGGCATTTTCGCAAGGCGCCTATAGCGTACATGTCGTCATCCTCGGGCCCATTTGGACCTATGAATTACCAGGCATATCTCACTTTTGGCTTCCCGGCATTTAGGTTCAGGCTGAGATCCATAGGGAAACCACTCTGGGTAAACCACGACTTGCTTGAGGAATCATCGGTTGGGCGAGGTCCAAAGTTGGGGAGAACGTAATCGCAAAGGAATTGGATATGTTTGCCTTGATCAGCATCCGAGTATGACCCTGCCGCTCTTAAGAGGGCGAGCAGCGGCGGGACGCTGTGGCGCATCCAGTACCTCAAGTCGAGGTTGTTGGTCATGGAAGCTTGATTGGCCATTGTAATTGCTGTCTTGAACGAAATATCTTGTGATGGAGTAGAATAAAACGTAGAATTAGGGGACAGTCGATCCTGGAATGCCACACCAGGCCTCGAATTTAACACAAAAGAAGAACCAAGGATATTAGGCTCTTCCAAACACCAATTCTGGCTTTCCCAACATATCCAGATCTAGCGGACTGGCAAGTGTGACACGGAGTTTAGGATACGCATTTCTGCACAGGAATTCACATGTGGACGATTACGCACTTGACACATGCATGTTCCTACATTTTGCTGACGTGGCACTTCAGTTCATTATAGATATGCTTATCGCGCCGAGTCTGGTGATGGTAGTGGTAAGCAGGCAATTCTTATCGTCTGCCTGTAGTATTACCAGCAGGGACATGATTTGGTGCGGTGGCACGACAGGCATTGTTTGACTGTTGAGGCCTGCAGCTAAATGAATGCAACAATGGCGGCCCCTGACCGAATATCCCTGACATCAGCTTGTAAGCATGCCGTTTTGGCACGATTTGGCGTCTGACATGCGGGCTCTCATCTCCGATAACCCCCGCCATGTACAACTTTTCTTCTTTGCATCCTGTTCGGCAGTGACATTCTCAACTTGATAGTTGCTGCTGCATTAGCCGGATGTGAAATGCATCCCTTCTTGTTCAGAACAAGAGGGGCAGGCCCAATGCAACTTCACAGCTTCAAGATGTCAAGTGGCTTTTCGTTCTTCGCAACGCGTCACGCTCAAACGCGACTAGTAATGGCACGTATTCAAGGGTAGTATGGTTGACTGCCAACCAACATTCCTTGTAGGTACACCCCTTAGTCTAGCTGTCAGGCATACAGTACGGTCTAGCTTGAGGGAACTCCCATGCCGGTGCATGACTGGTCGTTACCCTATTCGCAGCAGGCTGTTGCGAAAGACGCGAATGGTAAGAGAGTAACCATCTACCATAACCCGACCGGAATGTATGGTAAAACAGTTTGCAAAGTATGAGTCGTCATTCTGCGTATAAAAACTCTTGGAATTTCTAAGCACTTCGGTATTACTCTAAACTATTCCTACTACCATTATACGCGCCACCCACTTTTGCTTTTATAATTTAACCACGATTGACAAATACGATATTAATGGACGACACCCGCGCCTTCACCAGGACCTCATCATTCTTCTTCTGCAAGAGGGGACTGTAATACAATGTCTGATAAACGCCCTTTTTCTCAGTGAAAATATACGATGCGTCGCAGTGAACCGGCTTCTTGCGGCCGTGTGCTGGTGAGCCACTGTAATACCATCATTAGCGAATCATTATGCGACTTGCAGCGCAGAGTAGCACATGCTGCATCAACATGGCCCTCTTCGGCGAAGAATAAAGAACAACTCACAATGCATCCGTAAAAATCATCTTGTATCTCCCTTCTTCGCCCCAGGGGTGGCCGCAGATCTGGAAGATCTCCTGGTAATTCGCAATGGTTTCCTCATCGGTTCGAACATAGTTCCAAGTCGGTAAATACGTCTTGACGTTGGGGAAGTCCCTGCCCGGCTGGAGCTCAAAGCTAAAATACAATTTCTGGCAGAGCATGGACGAATCGTTAATCGGCTTTTCGAAATCCTCGTCAACGGGGCCTTCCGGTTCTTGAAGCAACAGATGCCAGATCGGCTGAAGTTTCTCCAAATACTGGTTTGTCTCTTCATCGTTGATTTTTCCTCCGAGGCTAACATATTTGCGCACAGTCTTGAACGAGTTGCTCCTGGTGTGAATGTAGAGCTTCACCCTCGCATCAGACAGATGGGCGTCGTCGACACAGTCAATGCCTACCAATTCGATCGGGGATGGCTCAGGAAGACCAGCGAAGAATCTTGTAAAAAAAGTCAGTATTGGTGTGTACAGCAATGCGGGGGAGGTTTTGTGTTGACACAAGACTTACTTCTCTAGCATGTCGATTGCTTTGGGTTTAAATGCTGGCGTGAGGGTTCGAAGAATCTTCCAAACCTCACCCGCTGCTGGAGTGCCAGTGATGATTTCCTTGGCCTTGGGATTAACATATAGCTTCATGGATATGTTGGAGCCTTTGAGGTCAAAGGCGGTCAGCGCAAAGGGGATTCTCTTCAGAGGAGCCGCTTCAACACCTTCGGGCACAAAGCTTTGCAACCACTGGGGCAGCATATCAATAATGTGCTGAGCCTCGTCTGGTTTCACAGCAAAGGCGGATAGCAACGCGCTGCTCCATTTGGTCGAAAAGCCAAACTTGGCAGAAACAGAGGCCACGATGTCTCGAGCGGCCTGTATGGCCAATGGGTCACGGCCGTGTCCTCCGCTGGCACCCAACATCTCCCAACAATACCGTACGCAATTGTTGGACGACGCATTGAGACTGAGCTGAAGTGGAGAGCCACTTTGCGTCAGATGCGAGGGCCCAACAGCTTTGGACGGCCGCGGACCAAGATTGGGCAGAACAACTTCTTTCAGGGTGCGTAGCTGAGCTTCTTGTTCCGATGGGGAGTAGGCCTCGGTAGCTTCTAGAAGAGACTTGACTGGTGGGATAAAGTTATCGGACCAGTACTTCATATCCAAGGAATCTGCCGTCACATCTTGGCCAAGAACTGTTACCGTTTGGGTTGCCATCCTGTAATGTTCGGGCAATCGCACAGAGAAAGAGTAAGAGGCGGAAAGGGGTGAAGAATTGGAAAAAGAGTATCTGGGAATGGTTGGTATAGTGATGTGCAAAGAAAAAAGGCGCGCGAAGGGCCTCTTTGAATGTTCCCGAGAGCTCCTCCTGGTAGTCGCATCTGTAGCTCATACGTCATCCGTCCACATGCCAATTGCAAATTTTCCCCCTTCAACGTTCCAGATCGGATATAACCGTTCAAAAGAGATCCTATCAAGCAATGACTCGCATACCTCCCTGCAAAGTGGCAAAGTACCTGATAATACCGAGGACACTAACCACACCCCCGTCTCTAAACACTGCGGACGTATCTGGCTTTATCATTATACATGGATACTACATGCGACGCCCCAAAAATAGCCGCATGGGACGGAATATGTGGGCCTTTATCCGCCGGAACGAAGCAGGGTCTTTTTTTCCACGGCAACTCAACCTAATCCCGCTCATGTCCGTTAGACGGCGACAGCGGCGGACTTGCGTAGTTCGGCACGGAGTTGATAGCACTACAACGCACGAATATCTAGATTCTGCTCATCGGCTGATGATTCTGATATTGGATGACACTCCAGTTTTCACCTGACACAGACGTGGTTCGAAACGAATTCGGCAAATTGAACCTTGAAATTTTCCTATCTAATCTATACTCTCATCTTGACATGTCAAAATGCATTCTAAGCTCAATAAAACACCTCCACTTTAAAGCATCTCTACTTCTATAGCTACAATTCTCCAACTTTGGCGACATGTGTGTCCTGGAGCAGTGCCCATTTCAAGTTTTTTTGGATGCTACAGCATTGCGGCGGCGCAGCAGAACAACCGCCGTGCGATGAGGAAAAATTCTATCTCCGTGAAGCATATTGGGCGGACGCCCCGAGGGAAACTGTCCCTGCAACTGAAAGTCATACTCGAGTAAAAGTCGGCTCATGATTGCCTTAATCGTATACTGTGAATCCAATTAGCAAGGCTGGATCAAAACAAAGCAAAGCAACACTTGAATCACATACAGAAGCAAGAAATCGTCCTGGGCAGGCATATCGGCCCAGGCCAAAATTAAGGTTGGCGGTGCTGCTGTTAGAAAACGAAGTCGGCGCGGAATTCTGCTGTTTGAGCCACCGGTCTGGCTTGAAAGTAGCTGCATCGGGCACGTTTTCTTCATCCATGTGAATAGACCTTGCGAGAAGCGCAATCTGCTGCCCGCGTTCTAATTGGTATCCGTCAGACAATGTAACGGGCTTCCGGACAAGACGCCTAAAAGTGACTGCGGTCCCGGTTAGCCATGACCATTCCATGTACGAGGGTTGGCGTTGCGCATACACTCTCCGACTGGATTCATCCGCTGGGATTCTCTCATCAAGCTATCCAGGTGCTTCATGTCAAGCATGGATTGCTGCGAGATGCTCATCCAACCTTCTTTCAGAACAGCTGCCTGTTCCTTTCGGAGGCTGTTTGTGAGATCCTTGTCCGCAATCATGTCAAAGATTAAATGTGTGCTGGCCATGGCCGTTGTATGGACCACGGCCATGCTCAGAATTCCGAGGGTGCGGTGCGCAAGGGCCTCGGGCTGCGATTCTTCCTCGGTCCTCGCCAGATCCATGCACCATTGCAAAAAGTCATCGTGCTCTTCGTTGGGAGATTCTCTGCGTCTCTTGACCTCTGTGCCCAGGAGCTGTTGGATGTACTGCAGTTGGTCGCGGGCCTCTCTCACCTCGGGAACCCAAGTTCCAAAAAAGGATGTCAGAAGGCTGCCGAACCGACGCGACGTGGAGATGCTCTCGAAGACGTTGCGGCTGTATGAAGCGGTTGTCTTGAGAAAAATCTCGTCGCGGCAGGTTGGCTCTCCCACAAACACCCGTGCCGCGGCACGAGTAGCCAGATGAAGAACCATCTCGTACGGATTGACTGGGATCCAGGAATCTAGGCAAGCATGGTTGTCAGCTCGTACTCGAGGATACATGTTTACGGGTGAGAAATACACACCATCTTGCATGGGCAAAACTTGCTCAAAGGCAAGCCTCAGCTCGTCCATCATCACCGGGATGATTTTCGCTACATCATGTTAGCACAACGTCGGTCAATGTCGGATTTCATGACGCCTACGAAGCCTGGGAGTCAAGCGCCGTTGTATGGCATGCGTGTGCAGTTCGCTCCGAGAAGTATGCTCGTAACGGCGCCAGCATTGTCATCAAAGCTCGCTGTCAAGGGGTCCAACTTGTCGTTTGTAACCGCGCGCAGTTCAGAGGCGTACTTGAGTGGAATGACGACCAAGTCCATGTCCATTTTATGCAGCTTGAACGGTTGATCTCGAAACTACAGCGCAGTAAGCGACTGCTCCGCGATATTGTCGGGAACTCGGCATCGAATACCTTTTGATACCCATACTTGATAAGTTGAGGCGCCTGGCTATTGTAACTCAACCGGTCAAAGATTTTGGGAAAGAATGACGGCCAGGATCTGGCACTGGGTATGCTTTCTTTCCGGTTGCTACTGTAAACAACATAGCAGAGGAGAAGAGCGACGACAACTGCGACGACTGGTAAAAATGACATGTTGAAGAATGGACTTGTCTAACGTGAAAAGGGAATGAAAGATTTCAGCAGGGAAAAGTAAAGGTTTACACCATGTAGAGCCGTTATGCCGCTGGCGCTAGATTTAGCTCAAGTTTAAGTCTAGCCACTGTGATCAAGGCGCACTCACATGTTCCTGGACCCTGAATTATGACGACGCCTGCGACGGGCCAATTCTCCAGATTAGAGACACATTGGTGGAGTTGCCGCCGCCTGTGACGATGACCCTTATGCAGTAGAGCACAAGGGGAAATCTGGCTAAGCAGAACCATGGCATTGGTTATTGGCTAGCTGTTGAAAATGTAACCTGACGCGGTGGTTCCGGCATCTCTGGGCCCCCGTCGTTCAGATGCGGTGCAACCCCCGATGGTAACGAACCATTGCCGCATCTAGTCCCAGCCGCGTCGCATGGAACATGTCGTATTTGGATCGGAGATGCGCGTGGCTTGTCCGGGAGCTATGCAGTTTCGGACTCTTAGCATTCTTCGCATATCGCCGCCGCCCCGGGACCTGCATGATATGTTGCCGCCAACGGCCCACCATCGCGGATCTTTTTGGCTCACGACATTTTCTGTCGGGCCATCACGACATTTCGGGTCACATGGTCGGCTATCCATCGTTGCGGCTGTCGCCATGGCCGGTGTTCCTGCTAGGGTATGCCTCTTATCACCGAACTCGACTCATCAATCTACCAGCCCTGGATAATCCCAGACAGTGCTGCAAATTCGTCAAGGATCGGAAAATTCGGCCGGCAGCCATGACGGGGTGATTATTCGAAAGAAGCCGTGGGCGCAAACTACACGCTCAGACTACCTTGGCCGGCCTTTTTAACGGCGAGGGACAAAGAGCCGCGGCGCCGCTCGTCATCATGGCTCACACTTTTCTTTACCATCTCGAGTTTTGAGCAAGACGTCCAGATACCTACTCAACATTACAATGCTATCCGAACGACTGAATGTATTTGACGATTATCCGGCCGCGGTATTTGCCATTATTGGCGTTGCCGTAGCTGCTGCCGCATTCTTCTTGTATCTCGACTATCCCATAGCAGTAAGAGTGCACTCCCTCTCCGGTACCGCGTTTCAAAAGATAATAAACATGTCTCAAGGTGGATGTGCCCATCATCGGGTTGGAGTGCGATATACGAAATGGCTGGCGGCGATTCGAAACGTCTGGTACGCCCGAGAATCTATTCGCGAGGGATACGCCAAGGCAAGTTGCTCTCGGCTCTCATTGCAACATGGAACTCAGCTAACAGTCGACACACAGCATGGTGATTTTGCATTTCAGATACCAACAATGACCCGAATGGACATATTCATATGCGATCGCCAGATGACAAGGGAATATTATACTGTGGACGATGATCACTTGTCTTTCCGGGCCGTCATGTCCGAGGTATGCCGCAGAACCCGATCACATAGTTTTCATCGCAGCACGTCTAACTGTGACCAAGGAATTCCAATTCGAGCATCTTCTCCCAGGGCAGCTACACGATGTCCGCAGGATACCCAACTCGGTCATTGCAAAGGCCTTGAGCTGGCAGAGGACCAGGGCAAGCAAACCCGAGGACCCGTTCTTCAAGTCCTTCTCGGCCGAGTTTATCCATGGGTTCCAGGAAGAAACGCAGCGACTAGTACAGAACCAGAGCTCAGGCATCTTCTCATTGTTCCGAGGCACTCCCCCGGCCGCAGACTCTGGATGGAGCGCTGTGCCGTGTTTCCCACTTGCCATCAAGGTCATTGCACGTCTTACAACATACTCTCTGTTCGGTGAGCCTTTGTGTAGGGATGTCGAGTTTCTAGACATGTGCTGCCGGTTCGGCGATGCCATCCCTCGGGATGCCCTTATCTTGCGCTCTTGGCCAGCCTGGGCAAGGCCGTACGTCCGCCTCTTTCATTTCTTGTCACTCTCCCGTCCTGCGACTGACAATGCCTAGTTCTGTCGCAAAGCTCCTGGCTGCCCCGCGACTTGTGAGGAAGCTGCAGGGCATTTTGTACGCCGAGATACAACAACGGAGAAGTACCCGGGAAAAGAATCCCATGAAGGTTTGTGCTCGGCAACTGCAATGACCAGACTGGGCTTGCTAATCCAAGGCTGTAGGACCTTCTCGACTTCACCATCGACTGGGTTGACCAACGGGGTGAAGAATATGACGATTGGCATATTACCGATATGATGACCAACACAATATTTGCTGCCTTGCATACGTCCAGTCAAGTACGTTGCTCGTTCTGCATACGTTGGAGTCATTGCTAACAGCCCCGACAGCTAGTAGTGCATACAATCTTTGAGCTCGCCACACGTCCCGAGTATGCTGACCCTCTACGAGAGGAGATAAAGCAATGCTTTGAACTGCACGGCGAGGGTACCAAGAAAGCTTTGGACTCCATGCACAAGGTGGATAGTTTCATCAAGGAGACGCAGCGAATGAACCCGCTGGACGCATGTACGTGTTGCCTCCTCGCCCATCTACGCTACAGCTATAATTTCTAACATTTATATTAGCCGCACTGGCGAGATTGGCTCTTAGGGACTACACCTTTTCCAATGGTCTGCACATCCCCAAGGGGAGCGCAATTTTCACCCCAACGCCCTCTCTTCCAGGACGAGAGATTTTATCCGGATCCCCAGCGTTTCGACGGCTTCCGATTTTCCAAAATGAGGCATGACCCAAAGCTCGTGTCTTCGTGTGACCTCACTTCCACCAACGAACGCAGCATGCATTTTGGAATTGGGCGCCATGCTTGCCCTGGCCGATTTATGGTTTCCGACGAGGTGAAGCTTGCCATGGTGCATCTCTTGCAAAATTTCGACTTTTGTGTGGAGAACTTTGGGCCAAGGCCGAAGAATATGCCTTTTGGCAAGTTTATTCTGCCCGACATGAGCGCCAAGGTGTGGTTGAGGCCGTCTACCCGCGGTCAAGAGTGAGATTGGGATATTTAATTTTGGACTGTCACCTCGTATAGCCTTGTGAAGTTGACAAATATATGTAATGAGTTGTTGGTATTAAAATTGACTGCTATTATTACACACTGAAAATGGAAATATTGACCGTTGAGCGTGCCAATGTGCCAGTGATGCTGGTTTCTTGTGCTTCAAAATCCAGGCAAGTATTTTGGTAGCTAGTTTAAGGGGCCATTCATGAAGCTCAATTATGAAGTATTATCGGCTTCTCTGTTGAGCTGTCTTCTACTCGCCATTTATAGGCCACGCCAAGTCAACCCCTGACGGGCGTTTCGAAATAAAATATATCAACTTGAGAAGCGCGTATAACTGCTATTAAGTAAAGGTTCTCCCTTATATATATAAGTTTAATCTTATTTTTTAATTTTTATATATATTTTAAGTTTATACAATAGTTAAATATATCTTATTTAAGTTTTTAAAAAATGACGCGTAAAATAAAACTATACATCTATTAAAAGCTATATATAAGCCCTGCAACTTATATTACTAGGTTAATATAATTATAATGTATTAAGGATAAATTTATTAGCATAATTTATCGGCACAATTAGTAAAATAGTAGTATCCATAATTCTAGTATCTCTTAGATACTAGTATATACTATTATTTTATCAAAGGATAAGACGGAGCTCCTCAAACTTCGACAAATACTCCCTCCCAATCTTTTCCTGAAGAGAGACAAGAGCGTCCCATCTCTCCTCAATAACAGAATTATTATTCGTCGCTTGGTCATCTTTCGCATCATCAACTAATTCCTTGATGGCTTCTCGGCAATCTTCCGCGAGCCTCTTTATGTCTCCTGTAGTCCGCCGAATAGCGCCCAGCACAGCTTCCATCAAGTCTTGAGCGACTGATATATTGATTTCGTCTAACCGAGCGAATAGCTGGGCATCCAAGTGTTAGCCGCACCTGCTCTGTACTTATAGTGGCGATGCTTCGGGGCTTACTTCTGAAATTACTTTCTCGGTCATTTCATGCTCTTGTTCGCAGATCCGGATACTGTAATATACTATTGCCTGAAACACAGCAATACCAGTCAATCGGCCGCAGTTGCGGGGTGCAAACTTCTCATCCCAAACGACCCCAGAGGCCGCCTCTTGGAATGCAGTGCAGTCGGCAAGGGTCACTGCGGAATAGTATGACTCGGGGAAGCCCGTGGTTGTCTTCACTGCTACTGAGACCCTTCCTTCGGATAGTAAATCAACTGAAGCACTTGACGTACTGAGATTAAACGTGTCTCTAAGGATACAGAAACCGTCCTTGCTGTCCGCTTGGCACGGTTGGCTTGTTGATGTTGGCTTCGACGTAATATATTTCGCGTGAAACTGCAAGTGGGATTCGCCCCTTTGACTCGAGATGTACCTCACCCAAGGGGTTGCGGGGAAAGGCCCGGCAAAGGTTGTGATATATACCCAGGGTAGCATGTTATCTTTTTTGTCCAAACCAATAGCCTGGAACATGGTCTGATTGCAAATAAAACCAGCTGAATTTATGTTCAAGGTCGCAGCCGAAGGGCACATGAACCTGGAGTATGGAACATAGTTAGCCATGATAAATGCCGTTGATGCGTGTGGAGGGGATACGCTACCAGCTTCTTCCAACTATGCATCCGAGTTGGTCCATTGTGACCTCCTTATTCACTTTGACTTTGCCGAGGATTTCAAGACTCTTTCTGAATATCGGCTGGGGTCCCTCTTTGGGATCCAATGCTAGCTCAGTCAAGCTCATGGTTATATTCTCAAATACACTCCACTCAAGATTGCTATGCCCTGGGTCGCATAATACTCGCCTCGGCAGACTGTTTTGCTTGATTCCATGATAAAGTCCTTCGACGATATAATTGCACGAGGACGCAGCCGTGCTTATTTCTTCACTCAGGGTGCGTAAGCGGTCTGTCGAAAGGACTGTCACGCCATTGCCATTGTTCTCTCTACATGCCATGGTTAGAGAAGGGTTGGCATCATGGATGGCGGATTCCTTGTTGGAGAGAGGGCGAACGCCTAGAATCTGCGGAGGCAGTCCGTTCAGTGCAAATGTGTTCTGTACGAACGCACTAAAAGACGTTGCAGCCCGCTCCGAGTTCTCTTGGCTCATTTCTGTCGATTCCCAAAATGATTTATCTGAATGGCAGTCTGTCGTCTTGGCCTTGAGAATGATGATTGATGGATAGCGGCGTACAAAGCCATTTATCCAGTTCTTACCGAGAGGTTTAGTATCACCGCTTTCTCTAAGGACATGGCTGGCGTGTCGCACAATTTCCGCATACGTCGGGGCTTCTCCTTTAGCCGCCAGAGCAAGGGCCCAGTGGCAAATTTGCTCTTCTTTGTTGCGAGAGATCCTTTGATACTGTTCCATTGAAGGGGATTTCCGCTGCGATCGATCTTGCATAGTTTGGCGTGGAAATCGATGCTTCTCTGTGACTTGTCTCGGCGCAATGCTACTCGCAGTAGGCCGCAAGTTTTCACCCATACCTTCTTCTTCCGTATGGCTTGAAGTCATGAGGGGACTACAGTCGCGGTGAAAATTCCCGCGCTCTTGTGGAGAGAGATGGCTGCGTCAAAGTGGCCATAGAGTCAATGCCAGGATGGGAATGAGTTGTTCCAGACTCTGGTGGCGTCAATACATAGTAGCGGCGGCGGTTCTATGTATCTCAGAAGTAAAGTCAAGTTCATCATTCTTCCCTCGCTCTCCCCTGAGAAGCAAAATTATACCATACTCATGCATTTGGTGGTGGCAATATGGTATTCAGTAGTTCCAACGCCAAACCACTCTCAAGGTTCCCGGGGTTCCGGAGGGCGCGGGGTACACATATCGGATTTCCCGGAAAGGGGGGGTATGGAGAAGACCGGGGGTGGGGAAGGACGGGGGATACATCTGACGTCGGCATGTTGGTTATGTTTATATGTAGGATGACACCCATGTCTGGAGTTTCCCGTGGGCGAAAATGTCACGGGGGTATCACAGTGCGGCTGACGGCTCCGGTGTCGTTGACATCAAGTTGCCTACATGTAGAGGCCGCAGTACTACAGACCTTCATATAGAAACCTTAATTTTCTGCTTGATTAACCTCAGAAGCCTGTCAAGAACCGACGAAATCGCTGCTAATCCCACATCAAGCCTACATATGTTCGGACTTCACTCCGAGAAGTCGCGCCTGTAGATCCCGCTGATGGGTGCAAGGCACGATGTCTTGCGCCTCTGAGCTGAATACATGCTGGATAGTTGACGGGGGACGATGGAAATGGGGTTGGGCGAAGGCTGCACGCTGTGGGACAATTAGTCGCTATAAAACTATTTGATGTGTACCGTCGACGTATGTAGCCTCAATAGTTGGTTGGTCAGGAGGGACGCCCAGCGTGCCGTGGCAACTTGGGCAAGGTAGTGAGGCGATGAAAGATATGCCCATCTGCAACAGTCAAGGCTATTACAAATGAAATGAAAAGTAGCCGTGTCACCATCTGCAACTCAATTTTAGCTTTCTTTGAAATTGTGTAGCCGCTTGAAAGGCGTACCCGAGCCATAGATGCCTCGTAAAACCTCTCCACCAGGCGATTCATGCTTCGACCGTTGGACCGTACCGATTTGGCTGACTGAGGCTCCGAGTCTAATTTGGAGACACGTCATCAATAGAGATACTCCCTAATAGAGCGAGAACGATGCAAACCTTTCACCAGAACTTTAAGAATTAATGTAGTGTTTACGGTGTGTTTTAATAGAGTCAACTGGTCTGTTTTACGAAAATGGTGAGAGAACATACCGACTTTGAAGAACTGAACCAGAAACGGGATTCATCCTTTGTCATTTCGTACAACACGAAGGCTTTATATTCCATCTTCGAACTTCAAATTGTAGCCAACTCGCTCAATGCAGTCCTACACCAGGTAGATATCATTCCGTGATAGGATTGTCTCCAATGAGGGCGGTACAAATCTTTAACGCGGGTACACTTTAATATTTTGCGAACTTGGACAAACGAAGGGACCTCTGGCCCTCTCGTGGCGGTCACTTTTGACGTTTGGACTAGCAAACTGGTAAGCAAAGGCGTAGCAGTTCATTCAATAATGAACAATTAGCCCAATTTTGTTTCGTTCGTTGGAATTAGGCTCGATATCCAATCCCGACCGCTACCTGGCTATCCGGCTATGGCCATGATACGAGTCGGAATGAATGGCGTTTGAGTCTGACGTTAACTTTTCAAATAAAATTCAAGGGAGTCAACAGAACGACACCTCATCCAAACTAGTTTCTGTCACTACTGTAGTGAAACGTTACACACGACATGCTTTTTGGAATGCTACCCATCCAGCGCCTCGACGGCAGATAATCCAAACAGCCGATTGTGGAGGAGGAGGAGGAGGAGGAGGAGGCCTGATTTCATGCACGAAATTCCGTTTGAAATCTGACACAGCCTATCATTGCTACTTCTCCCACGTAACAGAGGCAATTGAGTTTTGGCTATGGGACAGCGTGCATATGAATATTGTTGGAGGAGGTGTGGTGGAAGTTGGCGGCGCAGTTGGATTCGTTTCTCTGGGGGTATCTCACAAGTCAACAGCATGTACACCATGATATCTTCCGGCTTTCCGAAGCCCTAGTCGCTGTTTTCATGTATATTTTGAACCCCGCCAGAAGTTGGCCGGATCTGTGGTTATGCTTCGCACAAGTATAAATAAGTCTCTTCTTTGCCGCTGTTCATGATCACCAACTTCCACTTGAACCTAAACATTTCAGCTTTGGCTCCGGCGTACATTATAATACAGGCCGGGTGTTCTGTGAAAATAGGACTTGTAAGGTGAGTCATTGCAAATTAGTAGACGATTTTGAAAGAGTCTAACTCGTCGGGTAACGGCATGTTGATTTCTTGCAGCAAGCTATAAACGACCTGTCCGTGTCCTCCACAACCTGAACCATTCCTGCTTTATTATCGCCAATCTGTATCTGCAGAACTGCAACATGTTGCCGTACACAGACACTGGTGGGTATCCCGGTTCAATCTCCTCTGATGTAGGAGATAACTGGACCGATGGCAGCGTGGGACATTCTGACTTCGACTCCAACACGGGTTACTTGGAGAGCTCCGCCGGTCTCAGCGATAGCAATTTCGAAAGTGATACAGGCGCTGCTGAGGGACCAGGAGTATCTCAGGCCTCGGCGGGGGCGGCCACGTTTGTTGAAACTATGGCAACGCCATCCGCTATCAATCCCCATGCGATTGTCAGCAGCTCAGTACCAATGTGCTCCTTTCGAATTCCGAACATCGAACCATGCCAATCGTGTAAAAAGAGACCAGTAGACTGCTACTGCATCAAGTGTGGAGAAATCTGCAGCGTGTGCTGGTTAGCTCATCCCCCGGATTGGCATAGTACTCACGTAGGGATACCAATCTCGGAGCAGTAAGTTTGCCTTTTCCTGAGAACCAAAGCTCTAGATCCGTCATGAAGACTAACCTTGGATACCAAAGCCGAAACGCAAAACGAGTTAGGGAAGAAGAACAGAGGCGCCATTTGTTCATCCACAATATACTCTCGGCAGCAACTGAAAAACACCGGCTTGAGCTTCACAAACGGGATCTCGAGTGCCTGTGGTTCGCTGTGAGGAACGACGAGAAGGAGGACAAAAGCAAGTCGGAAGAGAGCACTACCCTAGACCTGGAAGAATATGACGGGTTTAACAAGATTATCGACGAGCATTGTCAGACATATAATGTATCAACCTCAGAATGCTACCCGCGAGTGGTCTCATTCATTGGTGATACTGGAGCTGGAAAGAGCAGCCTTATTCGGCTACACATTGAGCATGCTTGGGAGTCTCAGATCCGGCCACTTGAAGATTCGTTCAGGGTCCCTGTTATTGGCTTGCCCTCGTCTAGTCTACCTACGTCCGGAAACGTTCATCTCTATCGCGACTACACCGTCGACTCGTTGGACAAGTCGAGTCCTTTGCTATACGTAGACTGTGAGGGGTTCAAAGGTTCTGGTCGTGGAGAGTTTGAAGAGGCGCTGAAGAAGGAGCAAGATCAGGGAATAATCTCGAGAAGTTATAATTTCGTACGCCGCAAGTTATCGGGTATGACCAGGAGAGACTATGCGGTTCAAGAATTGTTTCCGCGACTGTTGTATAACTTCTCTGATACTGTGGTATATGTTGTGCGAAGCGGAACTGAGAGGCAGATGGAAAGCATTCTGGAAAACGTTTTGAAATGGGCACATTCCTCACACTCGGCCGCCGTGAATCGGGTGACACTTCCGCACATCATCGTCGTGGAGAACCAATGCGACGGAAACTTGAACCAAGAATGGGAACACGCAAACACCACCCAAGATATTCTGAGGACGTATGCTAAGCTCGTCTACGTGCAAGGCACTTACATTGCGGCCGCTGCCAGGCGATTTCGGGATTTGGGCACCAAGATAGACTGCGTAGAAGATCTACTGCTGCAGTCTTATTCATCTATCCGGTTCCTCAGAATTCCAAACCTAACATCAGGCCTCCCTCTTGCTGGGCAGCTTCGAGTCCTGCACGGCATGATGGACGAATGCACTGCGGAATCACAAGCCCGGAAAGCTGCCATAGGGATGAAGCTGAACGCAAAGTCTCTGGAACAATTCTTCCACCTCGCCTTCAACCACTATTCTGCAGACCTACACAGACCGTTCAATTTCCTCGAGGCCTTGTTTGCTGCGCAGCCGCCGCCGGAATCTCTCTTTGGCAGGATACTGTACATGATGAAGCGAACGTTTGCTACCCTGGATAGAAATCAGGATGTGAGAAGCATAGCATCGGCATTTGCCCGCATTGTCATTCCATCAATCTCCTCGAGTATAGTGCTCGATGCCGATCGTTCATACGGCGTGCATGCCGGAACCCTTGTGAGCATTTACAAGGGCACGCTGCGACAAAGCTCTCAAACCTGTGAGAAATCGTATGAGAGCTATGTAAACCGGGCGTTGGAGGAATTCAGAGAGCGCTCGGTTGAATGCTGCTTCAAGAATACCAGTAACGCTCGGTGTGTGAATAGCTTCTTGGCACACAAAACACTTGGCCGTCATCAAGACATTGACGGTAATATCATTGGGTTAGGGGACTTTAAATCTGACCTTTCCGACGAAATTGCCAAGCATTGGCGCAGTGGGATGGAATCGTCGTTGCAAGATCTGGACAAGGTTCTGAAAACGGACGCGACATCGCGGGAATCTGTCTGGGCGGTCCATGAAAAGCATCTTGCAACCCTTTTCGGACGCCCCTGCGACTCTCCTCTCGATCAACGGTCAATTTGCTACTGGTGTATACGTAATGATGCCACGGAGATACTACCGTGTGGCCATGGCATATGCGATGTCTGCATTGCAGCCAAGGGGACCGCAAGTAGCAGAGACCCAAGGGCATTCGATATTTATATGTGTAACCTTCATTCGGAGGAGGTCACCTTCCGGCCTTGTGTCAGTTTCTTGCTTCTGCCTAGAGATATTGGCCGTCGTATCCTTAGTATAGATGGCGGCGGCGTTAGAGGACTGGTCAGCCTGAAAATACTTGCAGCTATTGAGCGCAGAATGGGAGGAGATGTTCCGATATCCGCATTTTTTGATCTCATTGGAGGTTCCGGCAGTGGTGGTCTGGCTGCTCTCGTCCTAGGACTTAAGGGCTGGAAGATGGACGCACTGGAAGAGACTTTTAATCGAGCATATAAGAAGGTTTATTCTCCGAAGTTCAACCCAGCTCGTTTCTTTGGACACGATTACTACGAAGACTACGGCAGTGGGGATATTATCCACGAAACATTCGGCGCAGTGAGCAGAATGCGACTCCTCGGTTCGACGGTAGGCCTGCCAGAACACCATGTTTGTTCCATGCGACGGGTGACTCAACTAACTTGGCCTTCAGAATCGCGAGCTACAAGGGAAATGGGCTCGAGTATTTGTCACAACTACAAGGGAAGAAAGACCAGGTGGATCTGTCATTGCCAATTATCCCAGATGCAGTAGTACGGGTAAGTAAGCTTTGAAAGCGGACATGATCAAGACGAGTTCCATCCATCACACCCCAAATGTAATTATTGTATTCACAATACTAATAAACAAAGGCGATGCAGATGGACATGTCCAGACTTGTAAAACAGGGCAGAGTGCCGACTGGCCCGAAACTGAAAGCTTCCAAGTCTGGGAAGCCGTTAGGGCGACGATGGCCATTCCTGATTATTTTCCGCCGCTTAAGCGTAATGATAGAGCGAACCAAGACTCGTTTTACTATGACGGCGGTGCCTGGCAAACAAATCCATCCAAAACGGCCATAATTGAAGCTGGACGCATCTGGCCCGCAACCGAAAACAAGGGGCCCGACATACTTCTCTCTGTCGGAAATGGCTCGAGCAAGCGAAAGCTGACACCAAATTTGAGATCTAGCCAACAATACCGCCGTGTTGTCCGCAACTTAAACTCAGAGGACAAGCCACTAGAAGACTTAAGGCCCGAATGCGCAGAACGTGAAGAAAAATACTTTCGATTCAACCCAAATGACAACGGTTCACCCGATCTGGACGATTTTGAAGCCATGGGCAATGGGGAACTCGAAAATATTGCTAAGGAATATCTCGAAAATGGAATTACCCAACACAATATCAAGCATGTATTTTACAACTTGCTCGCGACTTCATTCTATTTCCACCCGACGGAGCAGGTGAATGAGAAGCACGCGGTGATTCTCAAAGGTAAAAGTAACATATACAAATGCGACCAAATGCAGGTATCCCCAGGCTGACCTTTTTGTCCAGGAAGCATCAAATGCCGATGCAAAAATGGGTCGGAGCTTGCGAAGAAGATTGCAGAGCATGTTCAGAAACTGCAAAAACCACAGTTTAAATGCGAAGATGACCATTCCTTCTCCATAGACCTGCACAGCGCCATGCCCAAAATGCTGCAGGAGGGAATTCTAGAGCTGGAGGATATTGCGTTGAGGTTTGATGCCGTGGATGACCCCAAGTACCATGTTAGTGTCCAACTCACAGGGTATGAGTTTCCACCAACCTATATTAGTGGTTTCCCGAAAAAGTTGACACGCAAGGACATTGACCGAAGGTTTGTAGCATGTCCAGTGAGTTCCAATTGAGGCGCGAGTATTGGGTCCGATACTATAGCCAGTTTAACATAAATAAACTGCTCCTAATATTAAAGCTATCCAAACTGTCTACTGATAAAATACCCCTCTAATAGCCGCAACTTAGCGGAGAAGAGATACATTCTTCCCAAGTCTTTGCAAGCTGATATATTTCTTCATAGATTCCCGTGCTACTCGGGATAAATTTATTCGTGGCTCCTCTTTTATTTACTAATCTCACGTAGCTTTTTACACTACTTACGATCTGAAGGGAGGTTCCGTGTTATGCGAAATGCTTTTATGCTTGACTAGCCTATGCTTACTTGAAAGGTCTATACAATGCCATCCAATGTGGCCTGCTAGCTGTTGCAGGAAATTAGCTGGCGCCTTGCATGTACAGGCTGGTAGAAAAATTGCCAGAGGAAGCTAATAGAACAAAGAGGTATCAAATGCTGCATAATAAGAGCGCGTTCTGTTTATAGTGTAGTTGAACAACGGCACAAACGACGTATATCTTGGCTCTCTCACTTTGGCCTCTAACAGTCGTACTATCATCTCACCCATGTAAAAGAAAACAGATTGCAATTATGATATATTATGACTAGCTATAGCCCAGATTATTCAAGAGTCAATATGACTGCTCGCATGTAAATTCGTCACATACGGTCAGATGCTCGGTACGAAGGGGGAACGAGAAGAGGCTGGGACCACGAAGTGAGGCACCTGTGGCGCATTTATCACTTGAAACGATGGAAAATATAATAAATAGTAGTGGAAAGAAAGGCAATGCGATGCTGTAAATTTATGTAATTGAATGCGTAGTCTTTGCGGAACTGTCAGAGCCCAAATGGCATCCATGACAGGGATGTTCAATGTTGGGAAACTGCGGCCATGGACTGCATTTGCTGCCCGTCATGTCTGCTCCAGTACCTCAAGAGTACTTGTAGGTACTCGAGTAAATACAACATTGAAGGATGGGTGAGCAGCGCGTGCAGTGTAACCCTG
Organism: Metarhizium sp. BCC 4849; assembly: GCA_037953715.1. Taxonomy (NCBI): domain Eukaryota; kingdom Fungi; phylum Ascomycota; class Sordariomycetes; order Hypocreales; family Clavicipitaceae; genus Metarhizium; species Metarhizium sp. BCC 4849. The sequence continues at coordinate 3,969,640 of JBALJW010000003.1, forward strand.
GGGCATTGTCATGCTCCCAACACACCATCAATGGTCGAATGCGACTTGACACGGATGGACCAACGTGCGCCCGCAGCCTCGCTTCGTACAATCAACAGACTCGGTGCGACCAACACGGCAATGAAAGCCTTCATACCAGATTCCCCACTCACATACATACGAGCACAACTACCCATTCGTGCAATCTTGGTGAATACCAGACATCACACGGCACCGGGGAGCATGGGGGGGAACACCGCAGGTGCCCGTACATGAGGTGTCGCCTCTGCCTCATTTCATCCCCATGGCGCCGTATTCAATAAAATCTCAAGAGCCCGCTTCGTAGCCATCTCCCCATCTTCTCCGTACATTCATCACCACCTTGCTCCGCGTTCTCAGTCATCCAGTCTCCGTGGCCGCACCGTGAACAGCCTCGACACAACTCTCAGGCACCTCAGTCGCCAGCACAAATGGCGGGCAAAGGAACCATAATCGTCACCGGCGCCAACGGCGGTCTAGGAAGTGCCATAGCAGAGCACATTGCCTCCAGACCCGAGTTGCTAGGCCATCACGGGATATACATCGTGCGAGACGCGTCCGCAGCGCCGGCGCTCGCCGCGGCCCTTTCGCGAGGCTCACCGTCGCACAAGCAAGAGGTGGCCTCTCTGGACTTGACCAACCTCGCCAACGTTCGCCAAGTCGCACAGCACATCAATGTGAGTCACTATCCGAATGCTTCCCAAGGCCCTCACGTCTTGCTGCTGTCTAACGCCGCGGGCTGTTCTATAGAGCCGCGTGTCTGCCGGCCAGATCCCGCCCATCCGCGCCCTCATCCTCAACGCTGGCGTGCTCGACTTTGGCAAGCAGACGTGGACGAGTGACGGGTTCGACGTCACCTTTGCGTCCAACTACCTCGGACACTGGCTGCTCACGCTCCTGCTGCTCCAGAGCATGGACAAGGAAGCCGGCACCATTGTTGTTATTGGAAGCCAGATGCACGAGTAAGCATCCAAACCCCTCCGAACAAGAGAAACAAAAAAAACATCCTTGATATCTAGCAGAGCTAACCGAGGGTCCCACGCTGCAGCCCTAGTGATAAGCGCAACCACCTCAGCAAGGCGTTTGAAGGCAAGTACAAGCAGATCATGGGCAGCGACGAGGCCAGCGTCGAGGCCGTGGCAAAGGGCACCTGGGGCTCGGCCAAGGAAGACCCTTCGTTCCGCAGCGGGCTCCGGCGCTACGGCGCGTCCAAGCTGTGCCTGCTCATGATGATGTTTGAGCTGCAGCGGCGCGCCGACGCCGACGCCCGCCTCGGGAACCTGCGCGTCGTCGGCGTCGACCCGGGCACCATGGCGACGAGCATCACGCGCCTCGCGCCCTGGGCCATGCGCGTGATCCTCTTTGGCGCCGTGTTGCCCGCCGTCGCGCTGCTGTTCCCCCGCGGGCCCATACGGACGCCGCAGCGCTCCGGGGCCGATGTCCTGCACGCCGCGGGCCTCTTGGGCGGAGCCGACGCCGACGCCCGGCCCGACACGAAGGCGGTCTACTTTAACGGCAGGGAGCCGATGGAGCCGAACCCCGAGGCCAGGGACGCCCAGAAGCGCGCGTTGGTCTGGGCGGAGTCGGTAAAGTATACCCGGCTGGTGGAGGGCGAGACCATTCTCGGCGATTGGCAATGATAGACACTTGACGGCATGTATGTATCTGTAGTATTGACGGAACCGTGGCTGCCTTGAGCGTCTAATCTCCGTCACTGTGGAATCTTGAACCCCCCCGGGACTTGATGGGTGAAGAGGCCGTGGGGATCAACCCTTGTCCTGACGTGCTGCAGCTGTACCACGCTCGCCTGCCCGTAGCTCGCAATCACTTCCTGCCCCGGCGCCGCGTAGTTGATGTAGATGTACGGGTCGTGTGCCCCGAGGTCCCTTGCTCTACGGTCAATCTCGTCCATGAGCGCGCGCGCCGCCGCGTATACCTTGTCGTCGTCGTCGGCACGAGACCACGCAGGCGACAAGAGACACACGGCGAGCGGGCCGGACCGGTCTGCGAGCCCCAGGGCGTTGTCTTGGGCGCCGCGCGCGTACAGCTGCGGCGGCAACGGCTCCAGGTTGACGTTCCACCTGATGCCTGCGATGTCCTGTACCGACGGCAAGCTGGCGTTGTAGGCGTCGAACGTGGCGCGGATCATGGCCTCTGTAGACACAAAGGTCACCGTTGTCGAGAGGTAGCTGTATCGTTACTGCCCATTAGCCGACTCGGTACTCAGAATGCCAGATGAAGAGTTGCATATTGGGCCGCTTGTGGCGGCTGCAGTGAGACCCCTTGTCTGGCGAGTGTCGACATGTTGGCCACGGTAGCGCCGGCGGAAGGGTACGGGATGGTCGGCAGGTCGAGGACCGGTTGGTAAAAGGCGGGAACCTCGTTGTCACTGGGCTTGGTGTAGATGAGCTGGTTCAGGGCAACGCTCAATTTGTGCGTACTGTTGAACGACCAGCCGTAGAGGAACGACGCATTCTCGTCATACTTGGCCAAATCCATGAGCTCGGCATACACGCGGGCTTGCTGGTCGACGGCCGAGAGCGGGTTCAGCGTAAGACTCGACCACAGCAGGCCCTGTTCAAACGTCTTGATATCGAGGTTGGTGATGATACCAAAGTTGTTTGACCCGCCGCGGAGCGCCAGCCACAGGTCCAAGTTTTGCTGCTTGCTGGCCTCGACGACGGAGCCGTCGGCGAGAACAACCTCGAACGAAATGACCTGATTGCAGGTCCAGCCCTCCCGCGGGCCAAAGTAGGAGATGCCGCCGCCGGCAGCGAGCCCTGCAACGCCGACGCCGGCAACACGGCCGCCCGCGGCGCTGAGGCCCAGCACATCTCGTAGACGGCGTCCCATGTCGCGCCGGCGCCGACAGTCACGCTCGACTTGTCGCCGCTGACGACGATCGAGTCGAGGCCGCGCCTCGGAACCACTGGTGCCCGCCGCCCCGGATGGCAAACTCGCCTCCGGTGGCTCTCATGGTCTCGACCACGCAGGATACATCGCGGGCAGCCCTGGGCGTGACGAAGCACTGGGGATGGAGGCCCGAGACTTGCGGGCTAAAATACGACGTAAGCGCTGCGGCGTATGCGTCGCTTCCCGGAAACAGGACCTTGTCGGAACCGAGGGCGGCCTGCAAGGCTGCACACGTCTTGTCCATTGCGAAAAAAAAAAACGGTCAGCTCAAAAGCCAAGAGAGAGAGAGACAGAAGCAAAAGGGAAAAAAAGGCGTCAAGTAAACGCTGTGAAAGGGCGCAGAGGACTAGGGGACTGATGCAGGAAGAACCTTACACACACACGACGGAGACTCAACTTGTCAATCATCTTGCTGGGCCAGGAAACTGCGCCGCCTGTACTCAATGTGACCCTACGTTATGTAGGTGACGGGTTATGAATGGACATGAGCGCTCGAGGTGCACCCAGCTGCAGCGTGTGTTGGTTCCGAGCTCTCGTGTAGACTGGCGCCTGCATATCCGGGCGGCGCAATGGACTGTGACGGGCTCAACGGGGGCATTCATGTTTTTATCCGTCCAGAATCATGTACTGGTGCCATGTAATTTTGTCACTCGGCCTTTCGGCCTTCTCTTTCCGCCTTTAACTGTCTCGCGCTCGCCGTCTTCCACTCCATGAAACGCACGTGGCGGCGGGCGTGTCGTCATTGTGCCTTCAATTAGTTGATCCTTCGTCATCAAACTGCACCGTGCTCAGTGGCTGTCTTTCTGCCGTCTGGTGTACAGAGTATTCGCCTGCCAATCTGGGATGGGGGTCTTTGCGCAGGGTCTTGTCTGGTGCCATACACACATGGCAAGGGCCAGCACTATATGTATGTACATGTGTTGCATGAGATTGCCGTGGTATGCCGACAGATACAGTGTCTCGATGGTGGGGGCGAACAAAATATTGATAACAACATTTGAACATTCACCACAGTTGGTCTTGGCTATGCAACCGGAAAGGGAGAGCCTCGAGTCCCTTGACCCTTGTTTCCGGCGTACGACGGCTGACGGCATCAAGGCGCACTAGTTTTTCCCAACGGCGTGGCTGCAGCTTCATACAAAACACACCGGACCTCTTCCGGGTGTATTGTGCAGTCTGGTGCAACACAACCTCACAAACACTGCTTATTCTCTTGGCATGTCCAGGTACTTTGCCGGGCTCAAGCTCATGTTCATCGACCCGGACGCCTTGCCGTGTAGGAACTGGCCAACAAACAGGGTAGAAAATTGTAGGAAGTCATATCCGGCCATGGGCAGACATATGCAGCAGATTCTATCATCAGCGGCTGTATACACAATGTATTACAAGTTCACCGACGTGAATGGTCGGCTCTACCTCCCGCTCACACCCATTGTTGAGCCGGCCTGTCCTCACGCACGTGGTTGGACTGGCGATGCCAATCCGACCCGTCGTCAACTCGAGCCGTAGCTTTGAGCGGCTGTGTGTCAGTCATTTCGTAATCAAGGATTTGTTTCGACTCGTCACTGCCGCCACCAAATTGGCCACGTCTCTGCTGCTGCTGCTGCTGCTGCTCGTAAGACAAACTTAACTTGGGCGACGTAGTCTTCCCGTGCCCGTGCCGGCGCGACGGCTACCCAGCAGGCGAGAGCGCAGGGACCTGAAGAAGGTAGATGCCCTCGCGCCAGGCGACAGAAACTATATGTAGGCACAGGCTGGCATGCAGCCCACAATGATGGCTATATCCGTCTCGGTCAGTCTAGGAGAAAGTCGTCAGACCAAAGCGCGAGATGGCACGCCACATGTTTAGAAACATAAACATCAGACTCATGAGCACAGACTTGCTTGGGCGCCGAGCCACGACAAGTCGTCAGACGAGAGGAGCTGCGTCTTCGCGTAAGGCGACACAACGCTAGCCGCCACTCCGCTGCATGGCAAAGGAGAGTTGGCCAATGCGTTCTCAAATCAGAGGGCTTCGGGGATCAGACGTACAGAAGTGCAATAGAAAAGACGCACACGAGCTGGAGTCGTTGCTTCAGCGGCAGGTGGAGGCCGAGGAGAATCGGCATGGGAAGAAAGAATATGTACAGGTCAATCACTGTTCCAACAGCGCTCTGCACAGCGCCAGCCAGGGAGAACCTCTGGCCCTTTGTCTGCAGCTTGACGAGCAGCGAGGACCATGGCTTGCTAGGATCGGGTGTCGCGTACACGGCGGCCAGTGGGATGTTGGACAGGTACACGAGCAAGGTGATGACAAGGCCAAGGTTGATGGCGAGCTTGAGTCGTCTACCCGTCGCAAAGAGCTGTCGGTAGAGCAAGAAGATGGCCGCTTTTGAGAAGAAGAACACGGGCGAAGAACAGCACCGTCTGGATGAAAGGGAGCTGGAGGAAGCGCCCGGTGTAAAAACACACAGGAACATCCCAGGCATGGCAATTGTGCTCTGCCCAGATGAGGTTTTCCGTCAGTACTGCTGAGGCGAGCCGGTTCGAACAAAAAGCAACATGGCACAACGTCGTGTCTTGCACGCAATGATGACGCCAGTGTAGGCAATGTTGACCAGGCACGCCACCAATGTGATGTCTGTATGCCAGTGAGCTACTGCACGTTTCCTGGTCCAGAATTCTCCTAGGGCTAGGGTCTCACAGTCGGCAGAGTGCAACTTGCTGCGATTGATAAACAGCCGCCCACCCGTGAAGGCGATTGAAATGGCTAGCAGCGTAGTGCCGACGGCGATGACGGTCGGTCCCAGACTGGGAGGATCAATGAAGTTGTACTTGCCACCAGGCGGTTTCCCTGCCGGTATCTTACAAAGATCCTTTGTCGAATTCATCTTGACATGCTCCTTCTTTGGCCCAGGACCACAGACGAAGAGGTTGGACCAGTTTTGGCGTAATCCGGATAGTTGCCTAGCAGATCAGCTACAGCTTAGAGAAAAGCTTCGTTTCACTTCCATCCAATGTGGATGGAGGGGCTTTTGAAGCTTAACTATCACATGGATACGTTTATGGAGCTGTGGAAGAATCAACATGGTGTTTTCGTCAGTAGAGCCAATATTCTTCCGATGACCACACCATCGAGCACTGTAGAAAATGCTCTACAAACACCTTCGGAAAATATTCAGCCCCCAAGCACTCGTTTCCATGCACCAGGAGCTGTAAGACAGGGATTCGGCAGAAACATCGCCCTGGCAGGAACCATACTCAGTGAGGGCTGGAGATAGGAGTACATATCTAGGAAATAATGGAAGGTGTCTGCAGAATCAGACACAGGTGGCGTCAATAAAAGCAAGACAAGCCTCTCAAGGCTGTAACCGACAGTATGAAGTGCATAGCAAGCCAACACTGCCACGCCTTCAACCAGGGAAAACTTCTTGCCGACGAAGATCTGGGGGCCCTCCAACCAGGGGAAAAAGGTCCCTCTGCGAGGAATCAGTAGCTCTTCGTCTCCCTTGTCATCAGGCAGAATCCAGCGAGATGGTCGCCAGATGTATGGGTCGTCCCAGTACCTGGCGTCCGTATAGACGCCGAGCAGCAACGGGAAGACCTCGGTCCCCGGGGGTATAACGAGAATTTGATCCCCGAGCCGGAGAGTCGGCGCCGTGTAGGACGCAATTTTAGGTATGCCGGTAACTGGGGGGAAGATGCGGAGCGTCTCAAGAAGCACAGCCTGGCAGCGTTTGTGTTACACGGAAATCGCCCTGTTACACAAGGGCTACGGTCACGGGATTAGGGCAGAAGGTCCTCACCGACTTCTTGTATAAATAGACGTCTTCGGTCCCTCAAGGCCTTGAGGAAAACCAAGGACCTTTGATACCAAATACTGTTATTAGTTGAATTGAGCTAAATTGCTCCAAGCCCTCTTTCTGAGCCCTTGTAACAGTTTGAGATTGGAGAACAGGTCGTAGTCCCACTCATCATTCGGGTGTCCCCCGGAGAACATCTTGATTTCCTGGTAGATCCATGCTTGTACGTCTGGATGTACTGCTGGATGTACTGCTAGGAGAGTAAGGGTGAAATTTAGCGTAAGACGCACGGTGTCATGGCCTGCAAAATTAATGACGAAGCTGTTTCCAAGGATCTCGTCAACAGAAAGGCCACTCTTCTTGGCCTTGGCAGATACCGGGGCTGCACTATTTTTGGCTTGCTCGCGAGTATCTGGCTTTAGGGCACGGACGAGGGGTGTCAATAAGCCATTTTGCTTGGAGCCATCACTGCCAAGAGCAGCTGTCTCCTCTCGGAGAACCTTCAGCAGGATAGACCTATATGACTCGGCTGGGCGTCCAACTCTAGCAAGATGCCTGGGAATAATAGTCCCTCTGAGACGGTGATAGGGAATTAACATCAACAAGATAGAATTGTCAAGAACAGTTCGCAAGGTATCCTGGTAGTCCTCCGCGATTTTCTCCGAGTCTTTCGGTCTGGTATCGGCCTGTGACTGGGGACGCTCATGGAAGGCTGTCGCACCGAGCACATTGAATGTGAGTGCTCGCAAGTCATTTTCGAGACTCGGGATATTGCCACGAAATTGAGTGGTCCAAGCGTGAAGCATCGATCTATCTCCGGCCTGAGTTAACCTCAGCTTGCAACCAGCCACCTCAGCAAATCCACTTACCGCGTGTGACATAACGTCTCCCTCCACACCAAAGACATCAAGTCGTCGTTGAACGGGGCCACGACAGCCTTGTGATGGCGGGGCCAGTCATCCAACCCTACGGTAAAGACAGATGGCCCGTAGATAGCCAGCATGCCTAGTGCAGCAGTCCATTGTTAGCGCCATCGGGCCGACGTCCGTTGATGTCGGCGTGGATGTCCGCCTCTTGCCAGAGATACATCGAGACAAGCTAGGCCAGAGGTTGGGGGCCAAGGGATAGAAGAAGGCTTACGGTATTTTTGGACTGGACGCACAAAGTCACGCCATCTTGCAAAAATCTCGCCAATCATGTCCGGGTCGGCAATGTGCAGGCTCATTTCTTCTGGTGACACGAGCGCCCAGACCGGCCTCAGAGTTGCGGTAGGGCGGCTATTCTCCAGAAAGTGACAAGTGCGGTGCGAATATCGTACACAGTCGAGGTATGAGCTCAACGGCACGGGCAGGAAGTTGAGAAGGTTCCATACGAACGGTTGTAGAATGACCCAGGTGTAGCTGTTGACGCCGAACGGGATCCTGACAATAGGGACGTCCAGAGCGCGAGCCCTGTGCACGTTGGACTCGAGACGAATAAGAGTCCATGCCAGATAGGTGAGAATCGACGAGAAGAGTATTGAAACAATTATTGGCGCAAATTTGAGAGGAAAGGTGATTAGCCAAGTACGTGGCGGCAATTGTTGCTTGTCTGGCTCGGCGCAGCCCGTAAATGTCTCATACTTTTATACCCGTAACTGGCTAACTTGAAAGAGAAGTACGAACATTGGACGTAGTTTATAACCCATCTGTCCAATTCGTTCTGGATATTTGGCTGTACACTGCACGGAGTGAATATGTACTGCAACTACCCCGTACTTTGCCCCCTATCCCCCACTCACCGTGTCACGGAGTGGGCAAGCTTGAATCCACCAGGGACCATGCGAGTAAAAACACGTCGAGAATCGTACTTGCGCTGCGTCTCGAGCAGCTTGTCCACACTGGCCGGCCCGTAGCTGGCGATGGGGTTCTGCCATTGTGCCGCATAGTTGATGTAGATAAAGGGGTCCAGCTTGCCCATCCGGCCCACACTGTGCTCAGTGGTTGCAATCAGCTTCTTCATCGCCATGTTGACGGCTTCGTCGTCTGCAGCATTGGACCAGGTCGCGGTCGCCATGACGATGATCAGGGACTTGTCGCCACGGTTGGCCAGCCCGAGGGCATTGGCCACAGCGTGCCGCGCGTAGAGTGTTGGAGGGATGGGATCCATTGTGACTGCCCACAAGAGCCCCGGGATTTGGCGTACTGATGGCACGAGGGCATTTCATGCCCTCACAGTCGCATCGACGGCCCCGACACAAGACCGAATGGTGACGGTGGCCGTTGCCTGCCTGGATCCGCTCCCCCATCCCATCAGAGTCAGTCTCGCAGCGGTTGGTGGGAAAGTGGGAAAACGGGTGAGACGACAAGAGCGTCTGTACACAGGGATCATCGAACTGGAGAGGAAGCATACCTGAAGCCCTTGATGTCCCTCGATTCTGTATCCGCCGCCAGATCTGACTTGACATGTTGGTTATTCGCTGCGTGTTGGACAGAGGGCAGCTCTGACAAGGCATGGTACACTGGTGGATTCACCACCGGCCTGGTGTACTCCATGTTGTTGACGATGACCTTGACATCCTGTTTCCCCGAATAGGCAAACGTGGTGAGCAAGGACGCATAGTCGTCGTAGGTTGCCGGGTTGCTGAAGTCGGACAAGGCAACCACCTGGTCGTCCATGGTGGAAAAGGGTCTGTCGACAAAGCCGCCCCAGAGCTGGCCCTGCTCAAACATGCGCAAGTCGACACTGGTGACAATGCCAAAGTTGTTGGAGCCGCCGCTAAGCGCCCACAGGAGGTCCGCATGCTGGTGGTGGTTGGCGTTGACGATGGAGCCGTTGGCAAGCACCACCTCGAAATTGATGATGGCGCTGGGTGTCACACATCCATCCCACGCGGGGCCCCAGGTACGAAATGCCCCCACCGACAGACAAACCGCCGACCCCCACGCTGGATGCGCGCCCCCACCCACTGTCAACTCTCGGGCGTCGAGCTGCGAGTATATCTCGCCCCAGGTTGTGCCAGCGCCAACAGACACAAAATCCCGACTGCTAATCGTGATGGCATTGAGGCCGCTGAGGTCGATGGTGACGCCGCCGTGGATGTTGGCCGCACCTGCGAAGCTGGCGTGTCCACCTGACCGTAGCGCGAACTGACAGCCCGGCGTGGGTGGGCGGATGAGATCATCACCGTCATGGTTATTTGTGGCCACTGTTGTGAGCACAATCACGGCTTTGGATACATCTCGCGCGGATTGGGGTGAGACGATGCAGTGTGGACGGACGGCTGCCTCTTGCTGTGAAAAATATGACCCCAGCGATGCTGTGTAGGCTGCGCTTCCTGGGAACGATACTTTGTTCCCAAGTACCTTGGACAAGGCAAGACACTGCAGGGTTTGAGGGCGACCCCAAGCGTTAGACCCCGTGCCCGGCTTGCGGTGAGGCAGGTTTGACTTGGTAGACTCACGCAGATGACGGTGGTACAGGTTGTATTGAACATGCCAAGTCTAAGACGTCCTGGATTGTAGTTGATAATATTGTGGCTGCAAACTCTGTATTGTACAATTCACTGGTTCTTCGCATTACACCTCCAGTGATGTCTCTCGGCAACGTAATTATCTGTGGTAAGCAAAAGGGGGGGCGAAATACTTATAAATTGTGAACAGGTATTGCTGGCCGCTTCAATTTCCGTGCTGCTGCTGGTACTCACCGGTCCCCAAAAGCAATACCAAACACCAGGAGTGTACGGGGTGCAAGCCTTCTGACATGAATTGCGACATGTAGTACGGAGTATTCTACAAGACAGTGCAGTCTTACGTACATATGTTCACTTGACCGCATGGCAATGCTTCGTGTCATGGAATCTTACAACGCACGATGCCACCTCCATATCTGCTGTGGTCATCCTGCCTGCAGCCAATCATGAGATACTGTCCGCTTGCTTTCGTCACCATTCCAAGATACAACGCATTAAAGCATACTGCATTGAGCAGCTTCTTGTGAGAGATTGTAATGGGAGCGGATAAGTACGCAAAGTGCCCCGTGTCTATAAGCTTGTGATGTTTAATTGAACGGGCTTCAGTCATATCCATCCTACTAGACATTATATCCAAGGTTGAAAAGAGGAAGGTAATGCGTCATTACGCAGAACTAGTTGCGTATATTCGGTGGTATAAAGGGTCAAAGGTGGCTCAATATCGTGCAATAAATGCAACGACCTACGACAACATTTGTACGTCCCTGCAGGAGGGCTCTTCGCGACGCTGGCCGAGTCTCCGCCATTTATAAAAATTATTCTTGATACACGCCATATTCTCATCTTTCCTACCAAATCAATCTATCTGTGCTATTCTCGTAAATCATGTCCCTGTCGGCCATCTCCACGCTCTACTTGGGCGACGAGTCTGCCGGCGACTGTGCCGGTCTCCTGCCACGCTGTGCGCCTGCCCAACGTAGTCTCGACCGCGATACTTCCTGCAGCGTTTGTACTCTCTACACTGGTGCTATGGCGATTATGGCGGTTCACCGTGTTGCCCTGGCTGTATCCAGACCTCCCCAAAGAGTTCCCATACTGGATACCAGGTGAGCGTCCAACAAGGAAGTCAACTTGGAAAAGCGACAGAATCACTAACCACGTCACTCAATAGTCTTGGGTTAGCAGCCCTAAGGATTCGTAAATTCCATCCGTCCCGTCGACGTGGTCTAACTCTCTCCGTCCAGGTCATGCCCGCGCATTTTTCCAGGATTCAAACGGCCTACTCGTCAGAGCCAGGTATGATGAGCGCGCTCGACGCAAACAGTCACTGCGAGCAGAAAAAGCTTACCAATAGCCCCAAAGGACATAATTTGGTACCTCCCGGGAGCCGTCCGCTCTGATGGTGTTTGGAAAGACTTTCTACGTCGTCACACCAAGTCAAGCAGTCGGACGAAGTGTACCGAAACAGCGAGGCGGTTTCCTTTGACGACTGTGTGCAGGGCCTCATGAGAAACAATGGCAACGACGAAGAGGCCATCAAGGCTGTGTTCACGGCCCTACCCGTCGACAAAGCCGGCTTCCCCAACCCACGGGGCGAGTCCATCGGTCCCTTGGCCTCTGTTATGCACGCGCATCAACTGCACCCGGGCGCCAATCTGGCTGTTCTGCAGGACAAGGTGCAGAAATGGCTGAATTGCCATGTGCACCCCAAAGAAATCTGCGCGAAGCCCACGACCACTTCGTCAGGCCGCAAGAGTGTCGAAGTGCCGTTCTATCAGTGGTGTTTGAAATATTTTATCCAGCTCGGACAGGACATCTACTTTGGAGAGATGCTGGCGAGGATCGATCCAACGCTTCCATCCACATTTTTTTCTCTTTAATGAGCTTATCTAGAAGATGCTCTACCAATACCCGGGCTTTTTGTCCTCAGACATGTCCGTTCCTAGGGCTCGGGTCATCGCCTCGCTCGATAAATACTTGCAGGTGCCGCAGGAGAGAGCGGGGGATGCGGCTTGGCTAGTCAATGCCATGGAAGATGAGATGAGGGCCGTGGGCGTCCAAGGAGAAAACCTCGCCATTGTCATATTCCACCTGTATCTCGCGTACGCCCGCCCTCCGTTCAAGCTTGAAGGTGACACTGGGACATGAGCCAGAAACTGACTACAGGCCTCTCGCAGCATCAACACAAACACCCGCAAAACAGCCTTCTGGGTCCTGACATATCCCCCCCACAACCCCGAACTGCTAGCCGCCTACCGTAGGGAAACCGCGCCGGCATTTCGCGGACCCGACCTTGCAGACCCGTCCGTGATCCAAGATGCCGCAAAGTGTCCCGAGGTCGATGCCGTCTGGCACGACACGCTGCGCATGTTGGGCTGGTCAGCGTCGGTCCGGTCCGTCACACGAGATACCGTCATTGGCGGGAAGCGCATGTGCAAGTGTATCCTTGTGCTGCATCGACTGCTGCATTTCGACGAGGGCATATTCGGCGATGCTACGCACCAGTTCCGCACTGAGCGCTGGCGAAACAACGAGAACCTGCCTTGAAGTCCCTCGTTCCGGCCGTTTGGCGGCGGCAAGACCATGTGCAGCGGACGGTTCATTGCCCGCTTCTCCGTGACGAGCTTTGTAGCCACGCTCCTGCACCGCTTCGACGTCGAGCTGGTAGGAAGCCCAAGGTTCACCCGTGCCGACGAGGGGCGACCTGTGCTGGGGACCATGTCCATCAGGGAGGTTGGTGATTTCAACATCAGACTGACTCCCAAGCCGGAGTTTGCAGAATGTAGGGACGAAAGTGGCGCCAGTACTCTTGGATCAGGCTTTTTGGAGTGGTGATGGCTGTGTCGCACAGGATATAGAGGGTGCTAACACATCAATACATGTGGCGTGGCCACGCCCATTTTTCGGTGCGATGGGCTGTTACTCCGCCGCATGCTAGTTGCTTGGGCCGCAAGGTATACTGGATTCACAGCATTTTCTCTTCCTAGTTTTGGCTACGCTTCCGGAATTGGCGAAGGAAAATGTAGCGGTGGGGTTAGTTTTATAGCTCTTGTTTGAAGCGTATAGAAAAACAACCTCGATTTTTGAAGCGTTGCGAAGCTATCTTTTATGTGGCTGGCAGCACATGTGACGGCAACAGTTGGAAACCAAGTTACCATGCTTCGGTAGTTCATCCAGCCAGTCACGATTGTTCCAATGTTGCCAAGATTCAGCTGTGGAGTGTCATCAAGACAACGCGCCATACGCACCGAGGTCGGCCAATTTTCCCGTCTCGTCCCGGCGCACTAGAGCCGCTTCGGGCCTCCAGCCCGGCTGGAACCTCGCCGGCCATCTCCGAATCGGAACCTCGACGGAACTCCACCTCCTCCACCTTGCTCCCCGCACCCGTGAAGTCAGAAACCTCGGAAAGTCGGGCTCTAATCTGACCTCCGAAACCGACTTCGGTCTCTCTTCAATACCCGACTTGGCGAGCAGTATTCACATATATATGCCGCCGTACCGAAAGCACACGGTTAGAAACCATCGCCACCACAACGAAGCACACTCATCGTCATGGGAAACACACTCTCCTACACTACTCAACAACACACCGTCGACCTCGGCCCCCGCGGCAGCATCACAGGCCTGCAGTACGACAACAAAGCTCGTCGCTATGCCGCCGTGCCCTACGCGCTGCCTCCCACCGGCCAGCATCGATGGCGCAAACCTCGCCCTCTCCCGCCGTCATTCACATACTCCCCTGCCAACCAGCCATTCAACGCCACGGAGCTGCGTCCCCCCGCGGCACAGGAGGACCGCGACCTGGCCACGGGGCAAGTCAACTCTGCGAACGACGGCGTCAAGGGCACAGAAGACTGCCTGTACGTCAACATATGGACCCCGGTTCCCGCCGACGCAGCCGCGACAGCAAAGTGGCCCGTCATGATATGGCTGCACGGCGGGTGGTTCCAGGTCGGCGACGCATGCCACGACCCAGCCAGCGACCCAACCGAGCTGATTTCCACGGGGGGCCTGAACGCCATCGTCGTAGCCGTAAGCTACCGCCTCAACGTATTCGGCTTCTTGTCCTCGGGCGCCCTGCTCGAGGAGAGCGGCGGCGAGGCCGCAGGCAACTTTGGCCTGTGGGACCAAAGGCTCGCCCTGGAATGGGTGCACGACAACATCGCCGCGTTTGGGGGGGACGTGGACAACATGACGATTGCGGGCAGGAGCGCGGGTGCGTACGGCGTCGAGGCGCAGATTCTACATGACTTGCGACGGCATCGCAACCCACGTGCGGGAAAGCTGTTTCGCCGCGCGTGGATGTCGTCGAATGCGATTCCCGCGCAGCCAAAGACTGTGCAGGACGCCGAGGCGCAGTTCGACGAGGTCTGTGAGCACTTTGGCATGCCGGCTTCGTTGCCGCCGGCGCAGAGGCTCGCGCGGCTTCGGGCCACGAGCGAGGCAGACCTCGTGCGATGCATCCGCCACTTGAAGAGCCATACCTTTCGCCCTGTGACGGACGGGCTGTTTTTCCACGCCGGCATGGTCGAGTACTTGCAGTCGGAGGCGTTTGCGGAGGCCTTTGCGTCGCGGGGGATGAAGCTGCTCATAGGAGAAGTTGCTAATGAGGAGACGCTGTACGCACAGTTCAATGGGCCGACGGAACCGACTTTGGAGTCGTTGCGGCTCCAGGCGGCGAATTACTACTCCCCTGGGGCGACGGCCAAGATTCTCGGACAGTATTCGCTCCCAAAGTCGAGTGACATTAGGGATTGGAAGGACGCGTTTGGTAGAATTATTGCGGATGGACAAGTTCGAGCGTCGAGTAGGTATTTGGTTGACGCGCTGAGCAGGCATGGGCTCACGACGAGGGATATTTGGCGGTATCGGATTGATTATAGATTGAGCTTCATTGACGAGACGGTTGCGCCGATGGAGTACGGGGTTAGTCACGCCATGGACGGGCCGTTGTGGAAGTAAGTTGTTGACTTTTCCCCTGTGCGCGTCGATGTGAAGGCTATGAGTTCTAATTAGCGCAGTTATTCCATCAATCAGCTTCCGACAGATGAGGAGCGCAAAATGTTGGATACATGGGTCAAGATACTGGTTGCGTTTGTTGGTGGTGATGAGGACTTTGACTTTGGTACAAGGACCATCGACGAGGTCAAGGTGCTCACAAGTAAGATGGATGTTGCGATTGAGAAGGATGCGAGATACAACGAGCTTCGAGAGCTTGGTGCCATATTCTCACAAAACTGATTGTGCACTGGATGTGTAGGCAGAAGCGAACTGAGCCCTGAAACAATTTATAAGATGATTGAGGATAATCATATTCTATGAGATATCTAAGGTATAATTGCTCTATCAATGTAAATCTAAAGGCTTCAAACGCCGCGCTAATGATGCTCCTCGAGTACTTCTTCTTGTATGTCCTTTCCGGCAGGACGTACCGCATAATCCAGACTGGCGGGCAGTGTTCTATGCCGGCCTCTCAACATGACAAGGCACACCACCAGCTTACTGCCGGCGCGCCAGCCACCACAAAAACTGTAATTGGCTCCGGGCGAGCCGACGGATATTCCAACGCAGCCGTATGCGGATATAATCTCAAATATAATGTTGAAAACACTATATGATACTGGATCCTCGGCAAAGTGCGGCGCTTCGATGACGGTGATGATGAATGTGGCCAGTGCGAGCAACCAGATGTCATCGGCCAGCTGACCCCTAATTTGCTGTGAGATGAACAGCCGCCTTGTTCGAAACGACCTGAGAGCCTTGGCGTATGGATCGACGTATTCCTCGTCTTTGGTTGACTCGACGGCAAATAGTCCCAGGGAGCGCTCCTCATACACGTTGGAGTTGCGCATGGTAATGATGACTGGGTAAACGGAAATGTACATCATGATGACATAGAGCACTTGAAGACCAATGTGTGTCTTGGCAATGGGGACAATGTAAATGCCTCCCGATCGGACCGCTGCAGGCAGTATTGGTTAGCAGCTGTGGAGAATAAACCCCATGGGACAGAAGGAAGCGACTCACCGACAGCCTGGAAGAGCCCGTCCATGATGCGCGGTCCAAAGGGTATGGCAGAGATGACGGGATTTCCGATGTTGAGAAGCTCAAATGCCGCCCAGTCTATGCCATTTAGCATCAGTACCATGAAGGCAAGCCACCAGGTGTGCTGCGTAGGAAACAAGTTTGTGTAGACACGCCGGGGATAGCGCAGGATGTATTCTAGGGTCGACCGCCATTCAGTGACAATGGGTCCTTCAGGGAAGACATGTAGGGCCTTTAACACAGACCAAAGGAGGAACCGAAGAAATATCGGGTAGGCCGTATTCCCGGCCAGGATTAAAAGGCCCATGGTCACCAAGACATAGTAGGCCGCCTGAAACGGCACCATGTTTGCGTCGAGCAGCGACATGCCGGAGTTGTTGAAGGCAGAGACGCCGTTGAATATGCCGAGCCACCATGGATTGATGCCGTTTTCCAAAGCCGGGCGCGGTTGGTTTGTGGCAATCCAAGCTCCCAGGCCGAGGCAGCCAAGGACTTGCCAGAGGGTAAAGTACAGCGGAACAATGAGAGAGAGTAGTTGAAGGGCTTTGCGCTCGATGCTACTGACTTGGATCCTCTCTTCGGCAGTCAGGTTGATGAAGTCGCCGTTTCGTCCCATGTTCTTGCTTGTCAGGAACGCTAGAGGGTTGGGCGTAGGTTCCTCCAAGGGTTCGCCAAGCGCTTGGTCAGAGCCAGGGTTGAGCAAACGTCTGTTGCGGCTCCTCAAAGGTGCAGGAGGACTGAGACGGGATGCCTGTACCGACAGTCCCTCAAACGGCTCTGCATCGCCCTCGGTCGCTTTTGCCTCACGGGCTTCACTGTCCGAGGCATTCTGGTAGGCGCCAGGATAGGGTACATGGACGCTCTGTCGACGGTCCAATGGAGGCCGAGACAGGCCATTTCGAGCCAGAAGCCGACGGAATGAGCGTTTTCTCGCGGAAACAAGCCATATTGAAACCCATACGGCACTGCCGCAGATCATCAGCAAGCAGAGCAGTACCTGTTGTGCCGTCGTCAGTTTGCTGAGGTCGACTGTGTTGAGGCCGGTTTCCGTGACGCCGGACACGACCATGAACAGGCTGTCAACATAGGTGACGGAGAGTTTTGGCGCCGACAGCAGCCAAAACACGACGGAGCTGAACAAGGCGACGAAGATGAAGTAGGCGTAGTGGAGAGAGACGAAGTTGACGTGGTGGCTGCCAAGCCGGGAGACGCGCCGCCAAGCCGCGGCCAAGAGCGCGCATGTGCCGTGCTGCGCGTTTCGGAGACTCATTTTCATGGAACTGGCCTGTCTGGCACTCACTCATCTCCTCGAGGGCCGTGGCGGGCACGGGCTGCTTAAAAGGTCGGCGATGTTGGCTTCTGAAATTTTCCATCAAATTTTCCATCATCAACGAAATGGCACTTGAACGAGACCAGCACGACTCTTCCCGTGAGATTACTGGTCAACGTGCTGGCAGCAGACGGAAGCAGCCGTCACACCAGCACCTGCCGCCCCTGCCCTGGTGCGCCGTCGCGGCCCCACCGGCCGGCCAGCCGTCAATTGGTCCAATCAATGTTTCATTCGTCAACTTAACCTACCCTAAAGCTCAAAATTGTTTCAGTCGCGTCATGAACCATGTTCGCACGGCAATGCATGGTCAGACCTGTGCAACCATGCTCGGGCGTAGCGATGGGAGTGATGACGGGTCATATGGCCCTTTGGGCCGACGCCGATGCACTTCGCTCAAGTTGACACTTCACATTGATGCATGTCTCGTCTCGTTGCCAGTCAAGACAGTTACCCAATGCCGATGTCGGCCGCAGCGATTTGGTATTACAACTCGCCGACGTGAGATATTGTCAGTTTTCACAGGTGCCTGGGCTTCCGCCGCAGACTCGCCTATTTCCCAGACCAAAAAAAAATCACTCCGTATTTGAATACAATTCCACACGTAGGTGTTTCACGGAAGGGGGGAGCTGGGGGGGGGGGGGGCTTTCTATTGTGTAAACTCCAAAGATCCTTTTCGACAACCCAAACTACCAGAAGACCGAGATCATGTAAACTTTGGATCGCAACCATCGTCCTATACAGGACGTAGCACCAGCGACCACTTTTATGTTTGGTTGTATCCTCCCCTCTACGGAGCATACATGTGGTGGCACACTGACCGATCGAGTAGATGATGGACGTGTATTGTGGTGGCCTTGTGCAGTCCGCCAGCGAGACGACTTCATTGACTGTCCGCTCCAATATCTTGGCTGCTTGCTCCGTAGTGCGGGAAATGATCGCCTCTCACATCAACAAAGGTTCAGAACCTGACGCAAATGACCCCACCGATTCCTTTGTCTCGAGCTGCCGCACTCGTTGTTCATTCGGTGCGCAGACCTGGTCCGACACAACTTCAAAGAGCTTACATCATCTCATTCTTTGTTCTATCCGTCATGTTTCACGTCTACCCAGTATTTACTCCCATTCTCAGCCTGGCAGGCGACCGCAGTCTACAGCCACCGTGAAGGCAACGATTTGTCATAATTGCGAAAGATGGACCCTCGTCCCGTTACTCGGAACTCGATGACGCAGTCCAGTTCCCAGAGCTTCGACGCTGATGTTTTGGGAACGGGAGCTTCATTCGCACCAAAAGAGTTGGGGGGAGACATGCCGATCGAGACCTTCTTTCTCGATGACGCCGAGTCGAGCATGAAAATACACCTTCAAGCCGATAGTAGAGTCTACATTGAATCCCGATCTCCAAAGCAACACGTTGACTTTGAGTAAGATGAGTCCAAGACGGCAACCCAAGAAACCACGCGACTGGAGCTGACAGTGCATATTGCAGTGTTGTCTTTCTGCACTCGCATGGTGTCGATAGATATGATACTTGGAGATGCGGAGACGTGTTCTGGCCGGGCTACGTCGTCGATGACTTTCCAGGAGCCCGAGTGCTGTTGTTCAATTATGACACCAAGATATGGACGCATTTTGGTGTTGAGGATATAGAAAAGATGGCCAGCAACCTAGTCCGCGTGCTCGGAAATGCCCGACAAGGTGACTACGGGGGAAAGCCGATAATATTTATCGCACACAGTCTCGCTGGCTTCCTGCTTAAAGCAGTACGTTGCCATGTCTCTTCTCCTCCCAACTTGCCATATTTCTCACCGAACACTTTAATAGGCGTGTATTAAATGTATGCAAGACTCCGAAGACTTAATCGGCGGAAGCATTCTCCATTCCACTAGAGGCGTCGTCTTCCTTGGCACACCGCACAGTTCCGTATCTGTGGGCGGGTGGCAGCCCATCTTACAAAGAGTTCATGAAGTAGCCGGCACGTTCCCCGAATCTTCTGCCAACTTGGACGCTGTTGCCGTGAGAGCGGCCGTCGACGTCTTGTCAAAGTTCTACCCGGTTCTTGAGGCGACCAAGATGCGCATCTTCTCATTTTTTGAACAGCACGAAGCACCCGGAGGCAGTTTGCCTATTCTGGTATCTCAAAGCTCAGCAAAAGTTCCCTTCATAACCAGTACTGATAGGTAAAAACAGGTCACGAGCTTCGAGAATGGGCTTCATCATCCGTGCGAGACGCGCGAGACACTCCCAGGGAACCATATCACCATGTGTCAATTCGAAAGTCGCCTCGATCCCGGTTACCTATTGCTTAGCAATGCCATCCAAGCCATCCTTGCTGTCCCCGGGAACCTCGATGTGTCCATCTCCAACACCCCAGTCGCGCTCCCGCCGTCTAGGATGGAGCTGAGTACTGTATTTGCTGTCCAAGGTACTGCTGACATGATTTCTTGACGAGATTTGAGAACCATGACTAAACTCGTCTACAGATCTTCTGTCTTCAAAAACTCTACACAAGCCAAGTGACCAGGATGATAATGCCACTCTAATACCGCCATCCATCATGTATCAATTCGCCCCCAGTGGTAAGCCTTTATTTAATGCAAAGATTTTCATTCAACTCCTAATATGACACGCAGTCAAGCTGCGCCGATTAAAGAGACTTTTGGCCTTCCCGCAGTCGTATATTACGGATGATCTTTCTATGCGCAGCCGAGACACGCTGAGCAAAACCGAATGGGTAGTGAACAGTCATGGCTTCAGGGAATGGCTTGACTCCGATAGTCTGCTTATTATCCGAGGACCCAGAGGATCGGGGAAATCCACGCTCGCATACCGAATAGCTCACTTCCTTGGTGTGGAGAAGGAAGAGGACCTCGAAGATACCCCTCGAAGATGTGTGCTGAGCTACTTCTATGGAAATACTCTAGGCTCGGATGATGTCATTGTTCAGATGCTGAACCAATTCCTACTCCAGTTCCTCGAGATTATGCCTGTCCTGGCTCGTCACTTCCCGAATCATCGTGTTTTTGGTCGTGCGAGACCAAGTTGGCCGGAGTGGGATGAGCAAAATTGGACCGCATATGACGAGGATTCGAAAAAGATGTGCCCTGATCTAGATACTTTATCACGAGAGACCGAGTCGACCCGTGGATTGAGCAGCAAGGACCTTCTTATCAGCCCCTTCACTGTCCGGGAACTTGTTGAGATACTGATATCGATTATCCACGACGAGCTAGTTGGCGAGGTCATCATGATCATTGACGGTCTGGACAACTCCTCAGAGATATCCAAGTCTCTATTTCGGCGTTTCCTTGAGTTAATTGAGACAATGAGAAGCAAGCAGGTTAAAGTCTGCCTGAGCTGCGATACTGCTCAGATACATTCTTTGAAGCACATCGTGGCTCTGGACACGCTGCATAACTTTGAACCTGTTCTTCAACCAGTTGAAAACCTCGATATTCTCTTCCGTTCCGTGCACGAGAAGTACAGAGTGATTCCGTCTAGGAAAAATGAGTTGATGCTACTGGCTGGGAAGATTCGTTCTATATGTATGCGGTCCCACCTGGCTGTAAGTCTGGCTCGTCAAATCCTGGGCGGACTATCCTCACTTGATGACTTGAAAGCATTCACTGCCACCTTGGAAGAGTGCCGTATGGGGGATCTAGAACCAGAAAAGGAGATTGATAAGCTTTATCACTGGGCATTTGATCATTTGATCATACTTCGCGGATGGAGGCACATGAGTCTGCTTTTCTTGATTGCGGTGGCAGAGCGGCCCCTGAATCTCGCCGAGGCAAATGCCTTGGTTCCCTCTCCATCAGAGTTTGCATCTTGGTGTGATGAAGATTATAAGACGGACACTACTCTGTCGGAGGAGAGAAATGCGAGCAAGCCTTTCCCCGAAACTGATACAATGCAAGGAGTACATGCTTTAGAATCGAAGCTTCTCGGACTGGTCAGAATTTCCAACGGCACACTGACCCTCTTTCACCCCGATCTCAAGACTTTCCTCCTGCAGAAATTGTCTGACAGACATCTCAGATTCCACCTTCATTATCATATTGGAATCGCATGTCTTACGTTGCTCCAAGATCTGATACAAGGAAGCAGCCAGATGACATACGACCTGGAGAGTCAGAGATACACGCTGCCAGTCGAAAACTTCAGTTACCCCTTGAGATACTGGTCCAAGCACCTCTCCGTAGCCCAATCATCTGATCAGTGGATACAATACGAGTCGATGCAGGTTTTGTTTCCGTTGGCGAGACTCTGGGATAACGCCGAGGTTCGCGATCTTATCCACGGGTTCTCCCCGGCTAGGCTTCCACCGGTCTCTGCCTTGTCCATACCTTGTATACTCGCTGCTCACGACTTGGCAAAGGTTTTGGAACATTTCTATTTCCTAGCACCAGGGCAACTGCCGCGCAGGGATATGAATCTGTCCCTAGAACAACGATGTGCCGTTGTGAATTCCGGATCTAAGGCGCAGGCCGTCTTTCAAAGGCACGGACAGGAAAGTGCCTCAAGTGATCAATACGGCAGAACCATTGAGAATTACAAAGCTTGGGCAAAATCAAGACATGACGCGGAGCAGCTTCTTCTTCCTGATTGGATCCGCGAGGCTATAGGGATAGACAAAATGGGTAAATGCGACTGGGGGACAGTACGAGGCATTGCAAAAAACGCCTCTGAGCACAAGAAATTGTCGAAGGATTCCTTTCAGCAATTAATTGCTCTTGCTGTCCGCCGAAACGACGTGGAATTGGTTGCAGATCTCCTTGATGATGGAGCACGCTGCCATTATATTGACAAAGATGATCCACGGAAGCCTTCTGTTTACCATATTGCTGCCTCAATAGGCAACACAGATTTGGTGCAGGAACTCATCCACCACGCCTCACTATTCTGCGCCACTGATGCATTTGGTATGCGTCCCATACATTGGGCTGTTGAGCGCGGCCACCACGAGATGGTCAAACTCCTTGTCACGGCAACATTAAACCAAGATGAGCGAGGCCAAATTCCACTGTTCATGGCCTGCGAAGGCGTCTCACCAACTACAGTATTGGCTGTCTTGGAACAAGGCTTTCCCCCCAGTTTCACTGACAAACTCAATCGAACACCAATGCATGTCGCTTCGTCCATCGGAGCAACAGACGTGGTTCAGCTTCTTTTGTCCAAGGGGGGAAACCCCGAGGCTCAAGACGACCAGGGAATCACGCCACTTCATCTTGCCGCATTTGGAGGTTGGACCGGTGTAGTTGATGAACTATTGGCGTCCGGAGTCTTCATCGATGTTACTACAAACGACCAGCAAACACCGCTACGCTTTGCCTGCGAATCGCCTAATCCTTCATTGGAGGTCGTTTTTACTCTCCTACGGCGGCAAGCCAACCCGTACGCCAAAGATTCCGAAGGCATAACACCGCTACATATCGCAGTGAGGAATGGATCAGTTGCAACGGTACAGCTGTTGCTTAAATCTGTCACCCACCTTAACGGCGTCGAAGAGCTATTAGAACTAGCCGAACAAAACCAGGAAATTACACGAATAATCCACACCATGATCAACCAGGGAAAGTTTGTCCCAGCGCTTCAAAGCAAAATTAACGTTGTATTCGTTCATGGATATTACGAATCTCCTACCAAGACGTGGTCCGAGGGGTCGGCGTCATGGCTGTGGCCTACGAAATACCTCCTAGGGAGCGAGTTACAAGCCCGAGTCTACTTCTGGGACCGCCAGCTCGAACTAACAGATTTCTTGGGCGCAGCAAATGTTAGTGAGCTTGGGACGAAACTCTTAGACTTTGTCCGCAGCATAGTGTATGCTCCAGAACTCTCTTCCAAATCTGGAAAAACCATGCCGCTGGTATTCGTCAGCCACAGCCTCGGTGGTCTGGTAGTGAAAGCAGCGCTCGCTGGTGCAGCCCGGAAGAATGACTCTTGCCTCAGAGCTATCAAAGGGCTCGTGTTTTTGGGTACTCCACACCAAGAGTTGGACGAAAATTCACGCAACGATGCGGTTCAGAGGCTAGTACAAGCGGCTATTGACAATCGCCTCGACCCTGGGCGGAACAATTCATTGAGCGGACAAACCAAACTAGGATTTGCCCATCCAGAGCAGACCGAGGCATACAATAAACTTGATTTTGACTTTGGAGGAATTTGTCAATCTCCTCATCCGGGACGGAGACATCATCGGCACAGATTTTCTTGGATCGCCTTTGTCGTGGGCAACTTTGTCGTCGGTTTTTGAACAGACTGTGGAAGTGGCTTCTGATACCAGATTCATCCTCATTCTTGACGCCTTGGACGAATGCGGGCCCGAAACAGAGCATGATTCAAACTATCTTGACAGAGTATGTCGGTTCATATCTCGCCGCCGACCGCTTCGAAATCTGAAGATATGCTTTTCCAGCCGACCTTCCAGCGTGTTATTCTCCGAGTTTAGCGAGGTGGCGCAGCTGCGGATGGAAGACTTGAACAGCTCAGATATTGTCAGAGACGTTGAGCAACCACTACTACTGACAGGCGGCTTCGGCGAGGTAACACCGCAGCAGATGGATCACTTCAGCAGCTCAGATATCGTCAAATATGTCGAGCAACGATTAGCCAACGGAGAAGTTAACCCGGGACTAGCAGAAGATGTAACATATCTTTCTTGGGGAGCAATTCTTCAGAGAGCTCTCACTGTTCATAACCTGATTCAACGCTTGAAAGACGATTTGGATTTCAACCACCAAATTGTCCGCACCCCCGAATTGCTGGAGACTCTGTACGAGAGAATGTTGGATGATATCCCGTCACACTACAAGAAAGAGGCGTCCAGGATTCTTCGCATTATCGCCATTGTGCCATTTCAGTTGGATATTGATTTACTAAGCATCGCAGTCGAGGACTATAGTGTTGAGCCCGGAAGTTCTATCCAGGGAGCTCGAAGCGATCTTGCAGCTGTCAATGCCACATATGGATACCATGAACCGAAGAGGAGCGAATCGGCCCACGAAGAGCGGAGACTCAAAGCAACTAGGCGTATGAACCGCCGTTGTGGTGGTCTTCTCTCTATTCAAGATGGAAACGACATTCGCTTCATCCATGACTCCGTGAGGAGCTTTCTCTCCAAGCCTCAGAATTCTCAACGATTACTCGGAGAATTGACAGACACAAGATTCGACCCTCCTATGAACTTGCTAAGCGCTTGCATTATTCGACTCAAGCAAAACCTGGACGAAGAATGGCCAAGCAATGACTCCACCGTTGATTACAGAGCACTCATCAACAAGTTGGTGACTCAGGCACTTGCTGCCGCCTCTCTTGCGGACATTGAGCACGGAACGCGTCGATTCTACATCCGCCTATTCGGAGAGCTCAGCGATGTCTGTCTTCGCATCCAATGACTACAGCCATTACCTACTAGCCTGACGTACACAGCCCCCGTGCCTGGTTCCTTCAATGGCATAATATACGAGCACTACCGCGTCCTCCTGGCTATAAAAGCCGAACTATGGTGGTATTTGCTCACCACAGTAA
Organism: Metarhizium sp. BCC 4849; assembly: GCA_037953715.1. NCBI lineage: Eukaryota > Fungi > Ascomycota > Sordariomycetes > Hypocreales > Clavicipitaceae > Metarhizium > Metarhizium sp. BCC 4849. The sequence goes on from JBALJW010000003.1 coordinate 3,994,703, forward strand.
ATGAGAACATCGTCATGCTGAAAGACAACAGTAATGTCTCCCTCCTCACACATCTCATCAACACAAAGGACCTAGCCACGCTCCCCTGGGCGACCACCATCCGCGACTCACATAATCTTCCACGCCCTGACGTGGTAAAGCTCTTCTTCAAATTCCAGGCGGACCCTAATGATGCTACACCAGATCGAAACGTGTGGCGTGAAGTTCTCGAGGCGGGCTACCACGTCTTTGCTGTCGACATAGTGCCATCTAATCCTGGGCCGGCGCAGACATCTGAGAATAGGGATAAATGGGTCAAGATTATGGGACTGTTTCTAGAGTATGGCGCCGATGTCAATGCCGGTTTCCCAGAGGCCAGGTTCGAATTGCGCGATCCTCCACCTGCCGTGAAGCAGAGTACGTCTCTGCGCTTCAAAACACTGGAGCCTAAACAGGCGTTGCTGGAAGTGCTGGGACTCAACGGGGAGTACGATAGTGAATATAGACGATATCTACGGATCGTCGAAGAGAAGCGCGATATACAACTGCACCAAGTAGCGGAAGCGCCCACGTCCCCCCAGCTCATGCCCGTATCGGCGACACCCGGGCCGCCAAATAAGACGCCGTGGCTTGACCATCTTTCGCCGTCTTCGTCTCGTTCATGCGCACAGCCAGAGACGGGTGGTGTCAGCACAATTGATACCGAGGAAGGGCAGCCACCGGGGGATCATGCTCAAAGACGGACTTCTCGGTCCGCCCAACAACAGCCTTCTGAGGAAAGTCAGCCAGAACAAGAGGTTCAGCGGGATAGGTGGTCTCGTTTACGACAGGGGATTATTCGTTTCAGGCATAGCCGGGCCCCTAAGTAGGTACTGGGGCAACTAAACATGTTTTACGTTGAAATTAATCATGTAGTACCACTTAGTCCTAATCTGGAAGAACGCCTAACTCCTATAAATTCAGTGAGGCGTACGTTTATTTAATTTTATAGCCTTATTAATGTCTGTATTAATATATATATATGTATATATATATGTGTGTGTGTGTGATTTACGTTTATAGCTTATTTTATAATGGCAGTAAAAAGCCGTAATTGGGCGTGGCACGAGTAGTGCCCTTGTATTTTTGACACAAAGTTGCGACTTGAAAACGTAGGAGCGTGGTCTTAGTACTTGGTGGCTATATATATCTGATACAATCCTAAGGCTAGGAGTTGATGCTAATACCTATAATGCCGCGTCGTGGTACTATCTCTTTAGTTGCGGAATAACTCATGGAGGCTCCTCTAACATACAATTTTCCCAGGTACGTGAGTCTCCGCGAGCTATTCTGCAGCTGAAAAGATAAAGAGCAATGACTTGCCCTATTTTAAGGTCCTGATATCTGACACCATTATGTGCGACAGATACTTCGCCAAAACTTTGGTAGTACAAAACTGTCCTCGAGCCTGCTAATTAGCAGTGGATAACCTACTAATATAAGTATTAAGATGATATTGTAGTGTCCCGATTATTTCTCTAAATTAGGCGCGGTCTTGGCCGAGTGATTTTGTGTGTTGGCCCCGACCAGCACTTTGTACATGGCTTGTAATAGCCCGAGGACCAATTGGTAGCAGATGGGTCAAGTTGTTTCAATCGGAGTTATCCGGTCTGAAAACAGGGAAGTCGGCATGATTATAAAGCCGCACCAGTGTAGCAGTCCGCGGGTACCAAGTCGTGCAATATTGGCATCTGGCGGGCGTGACCTCTCCGTCTTGGCTGTCTAGTGATGTCCCCCAGATATTGATGGTAAGAAAAACAAGTCTGGTGTTGTCTGTACTAAATGTCTTCATACGGTCCCCCATTGACTCATGTCGGTTTCGGTGTCTATTAGCTTATATGAAACTGCAGCCTGCCGGCCACCTCTAGCCTTTTTTTGATGCTAACTAAATATCAGAATTTACAGGGCAAGTTTGCGTTTGTTTTATCCTTGTAACAATCAAGAGGGCTGTATCTAGCATTACGTATTAAATCGCGGTGTGCGCTTGTGTTTGCTTGAGGATGATATTTACAGGCGGGATTGCCGCCTCCTCCCAGAGAAAGACTCGCGGGGTGGTCTTTTAGACAGGTAGGATAGCGTGGTAGGCCTTGTTCAGGATTATTTGGAGTTTTAAGAGTTAAGCTTTTAAAATAGTCTTTACTCTCCCCTATGTTATCTTGGAAGGCAAACCTGGGAACCATGTGTCTAGTCCGTAGAAGAGTGTGGATAGGGCTACTGCATAGACTGCTCTCCTAGCTGCTACTGCTGACGTTTTCTGTACTGTATTGTTAATAAACCGTAGCTATGAGATAACCTTGTTGCCGTAAGTGACCACTTCTTGATGTGCGTGTTAAAAGTAAGCTTACGGTCGAGCTAGATTGACTTCTGTGCCTTCTCTTCCTGGTCCTGGTGGAAGACTGATGGGGAGCTTCTGTTTTGTTTCCTAGAGAATTGCATGACATCTGTCTTATCTGGGTTAAAGGAGAAAGCCTCCCGTTGTGCCCATGCCCCCATTTACGCGATTGCAGTGTCTGTTTCTGCCCTAGTCTCCTTTGCAGTGTCTCCCAAAAAGACGTGGAGCATCGCTGTATCGTCTGCACAGCCATACCTTTCTGTTGCCCCAGGTAGAGAGTAGATAGGAATTGTAGCTAGGAGATGAAGGATCGGTGATAGAGGCCAGCCTTGAGGGAGGCCGCAGAGGAGTGAATTCTGTGGGTACTGTTTTGGCATGTTGGAATCTAACCAGTGCTTTGTGATGGGAGACAAAATGGTCAATAGGTCCACCATATCAGAAAATCCGGCCATCCTTGCCGAAGTCGGAGAATCAGCCTATTGGAGAGAATCGCATCAAAGGCCCCTTTGACATCCATTGTGACGAGTCAAGTGGCAGCACTGAACCTTGAGACCTTGCCGTACATCAATTGATATATCAATCCCAACACTGAAGGCACCAGGGGTGTGTGTGTGTGTGTATTTAACGCCTTTGCTGAGGAAAATCCTCACTCCTGTGGAGTATTAGGCGTGCTACGCTATATTAATCTAGATACATATAGTAAGTCCTTGCACACTTTTGGTTAAAAAGGGGCTATTAATCTTTCTTTTGTCCCTTCCCCGTCAGCGGGTTTTAAGATTCGTGGGATAATACTTGTTGTCCTGTTATTGTGTTGTCGACCATTATGGGGGTCCGTCCTTAGTTCGTTTTCAATTTCAGGTCAAGTACAATTTACAAAGGAAAGTAAAAAAAACCACCCGAGTGGAAAAATAAATGATGAGACTGGGACTCGAACCCAGGAGGATTGCTCCATCAGGAAGCTGGTGTTAAGGTAACCTTAACCTGACGCCATAACCAACTCGGCCATCTCACCCGATGCTATTGACTTGAAGGCGCCAGGTGACCACATGCAGTGACCTTTACATGTCAATAGCACCCCCGGCACCGCTCTTACAGGATACAGGCACCAGCGACCTCTGTTACAGTGCCCGCACGGTGCCGGCACCGCTCCAGTTCCCCATAAAGCCCCCAGTGCCACCACTGAAGTCTGCATTGACGGCCGCAGTTGACGTCAATGCGTCCCCAGGTGCTGTCAAGGTCATGCTGGTCTGCATGTGACCATTGATCAAATGGCATAAATCTCTAGCATTCCTTTCTTTCCCAACCCTGCCTCACACTTTAAACATCCAGTCTGAATATCCCGCCTACTTTTGCTTCGGTGGCAATGGCAGTAATACTAAAGCTGTCTGTCAAGGCAAAAATTCTGCCGATTTCGACCAATGTCCAGAGATGCAAGACACCTTGGTGCAGGGCATGAAAACCTTGCCATCAACAACACTCGCATCCGCCGCTTCCTTACTCTTGTTGCCCTCAAGAGTACCGCACGGTTTTTTCATCGCCACGGCGCTTGCGTTCCCATTTCGAGACGCCTAATCGTCAAGTCGGATGCCTTTGTCGACTTGACAGAGGGAGCAACAATGAAATTTGTCGCCAACAACACCTCGGTCCCTATACCCAAGGTCTGGTGCTCCTTTACTCGCAATGGACGCGTATACCTTGTCATGGAGAGAATACGAGGCGATTGCATCGCGAAAGGATGGGATGAGCGATCCAAAGAATCCAAGGACACGCTCTTGGCGCAGTTGAAGGTCATGGTGGAAGAAATTCGCTCGCTTCAGCCTCGCCCTGATGCGGGGGTCGAGAGCTGCGTTGGCGGGTCGTTATTCGATAGCCGGATGCCCCGTCCAGATCGCCGCTTCGGCCCTTTCCAAACTATACAAGAATTTCACTTGTGGCTGAGGGACAACTTGCGGCCCTCGGAAGCCGAGAAGCCTGAGCAGGCGGCTGAACAAGATTGGAAGGACGTCAAGGACATGGCCGCGCGACAGGACGGGCTTTGGCCTCGGCCAGTCTTCACCCACGGTGATTTGAACCCATGCAATATAATTGTCCGAGGGGATAAAGTTGTTGGCATCATCGACTGGGAATTTTCCGGTTGGTATCCAAATTATTGGGAATATACGTCTGCGTGGTGCACCCAGATATTAAGAACAGAGTGGCAGGATCTACTCAGCAGCTTCCTGGAGCCATTTCCAGAGGAGTTGGAGATGGAAAGGACTCGGCAGAGGTGGTGGGGAGAGATCTGAACAAGGTCTAAATCGGCCAAGATGTCCATTTTGTTTCGAATTACAGCCCTCGCCTGATGCCCAAATGCGTAGTCCTGACCTGGTGCTATCACACCGTCTGAGGGACGATTGGACTGTACTCTCTGTCTGGAATAACCCAGCAACACAATACTGAGCGGCCAAGGCCCTGATTCATTGGCTCTGCATCCCTCTCATTCGGCCATGGCTCAAAACGGGCCCCAGGTCGGGTGCTGCTGTTGAGTGTCTAGAGCAGCAACGATACCAACCAATTTCGGATGACACATTTCACCAGGGCACCAATTTTGAGGAGTCAAATGCAGAGGACTCCGTATTCAGTTGCAACTGCAGTAGTAAATGAGACATGTCGACCGTCTGTCCCGGACTTTATAGTGCGCTATTGGAGTCCTCTAAGTATGTATGACGTTCTGATGTGGAGGTGCCACATCTATGATACAACAGTGACGCCGATGCACGTTGCAGCACCTAAAACTATAAAAACGGTCGCACCTTACTCTGTTAAAATCCAGACATTACGTCAAAGGTGCAAGCTCATTGCCTAGAGAATCCCTTCCATCATGCCCACCACGCGGTCTGGAAAATGTAGCGCCGGAGCGCAGGCGCAGCCAGTTGGGAAGAAGCGAAAAATAGAGACCGGCGACGACATCATCCCAAAAGGGACATGGAAGAATAAAAAAGATGGAGAGCACAAAAGTACTGCTGATTCGACCGAAAGGCGTCCACAAAAACAGACAGATGCAAAGAAGGCAGACACCAACACACAAGCACCATCCCGTATCTTGGAAAAGGGAGTGCTATACTACTTCATCCGTGGCCGGGTTGGCATGGATGAGCCAAAGTCCATCGACGACATCGCAAGAGGATATCTCATCCTTCGGCCCATCCCCGACGACGCAAAGCTCCACGGTGCACTCCCCACGTCAGCTACAGCCAGACTTATCGCCTTGCCAAAAAAGGCGCTACCTGCAAGCCCAAAGGACAGATTCATGGCGTTTGTCGAAAAATCACACGCGTCGTATGACGAGCTTGGCGAGAAGTTTCTAAAGGGAGACGTTTACGAGACCAAGACGGCAGGACGGCGTCAATCTCCCGATGCAACGCCCGTAGGGGAAGGCGTCTATGTTCTTACGACCACGGGTCGCGAGAGTCACCTTTCGTACATGGCAACTCTGCCCCATGAGCCGGGTGAGCTGCAACATGCACTGCGATTCAACGACAAGGGGAGTTTCATCATCAGTAGCAAGAATCCGACGTACAAGGGCCCGTCGTTTGCACAGTTGCCAAAGGGACCAGAGTATCCTCAATCGTGAGTGCGCATCGATACTCGAGAGAGCAGCTTGAAGCGCGGCATCTGACAATGTCTGGCAGGGTACTTGACAAGTTTGGGGACCTGCGCTGGGTGGGAGCGCAGCCTGAGTTTATGGATTATCCCCGCGCGCAAATCTTGCTGATTGGACACAAGACGGGGCTTGGTGAGGAGGACAAGAGGGTTGAACATGGGGAGGATCCGGTCAAGACGTTGAGTCAGCTGGAAAAGGACGACCTTGACAGGATGCAGCATTTGTCGCCGGATGAGTCGGATGCAATCTATGCGGATTTGCATTGCAGGAAGATGGCGCATCCGGAGATTCAAAGCGACCTTGGCGGCTAGTCTTTCCAACACCGCGACTTTTCTTGATACCTTTTGATCCCACAGTTGTGCTTTGTGTTCGTCATTTTGAGCCGACTTGTGTGCTATTCTCGGTATAGTCATTCGTCGTCCCGATTCGCATACCCTAGCTACAATTAGTTTTACATTCGGGCGAGTAGGTGTCCTGCCCGTCGTCGGGGGGGCGAGTGTGGTACGCGATTGGGTAGCTGGTAGTAGCCATTTCCTTTTGCGAATGCCCTCGGTCAAGACTAGAGCATGAACGTCATGGAATTGCTGCGCGTTCTGACTTGACCGGCTCCTTGTATCACGTGCGGCCTGTGCCGAGACGCGAGCACTGATTAGGTATAGTGTGGCTCGTGCCCCGCAATTAACTAGCTGGCATGGCGGTGGTGCGATACCGAGCCCGACGGTAGAAAAATTGGGGTGCTGTGGGGTAACAGATCGACACCAGACTCGAACGCATCCGGCGCATCCCTCTCCCGCTGTCTTGAAATCCCCGTTCGGACCCTTGTATATCCTCTTTGGCCCCGAGTCAGAACAAGGGACCTCTGGAATTATGGCACGCAAGAGGAGGCAGAACAGCTCCAAAAACCACCAACCTCGACGGTTACTTCCTAGTAAGCCCGAAGACCGTCGGCGTGGCCCGGTACCCCCAACCCCAGCATCGACATCAACGCGGCGCAAACACCCGACAAAATCTGCGTGCTTGGCTTGTCAGAGGCGAAAGTCCAAAGTATGGCAGTGACTTCTCTTTGCTGTCTTGCTTGATGGCTAAGAAACCATATTAACAGTGTAGCGGGGAGCGCCCGACGTGTGCAAGCTGCGCGACCAAAGGCGACACTTGTCTCTACGAAACGGACAGGTCGGGCGAGACACATTTGCAAGCCATCAAGAGGAGATTCGAGGAGATGGAAGCGACCAACACCATGTATGAGAAACTTCACGGGCTTCTCCAAGCCGCCGACGAAGCAGATGCAAAACAAGTCTTTGAAAAGATTCGGCGTGGCGTAGACATTGGGAGCATCCTTGTCCAGAGCAAGGAAACCAGTGCCACGACGCCGCCTGGCACAGCGAGCGACGACTCTCCCAGTTCATGTTTTCAACAATTGCGCTCGTGGAAGCACTGCCGCCCTGCTCCAAGGAACAACAGGCTGGCGCCCGACACAGACCAGTCAACTATACTGACTCTTCCCCCGCGGCCGCTCGACGCCTACGTGTCTCACTGGCATCAGGATAGGTGGACCCAGATAGGATGGACAAAGGCGCACATACATCACCTCATCGACGCCATTTTTTCTTGGGACTACCTCCCTTTCAGCCTTTTGTCTCACGATCTTTTTCTGCAGAGCTTCTATAGCGACTCGAGCCAGTTTTGTTCCTCGGCCTTGGTGTGCGCCATCCTAGCGCTCGCATGTCGCCTGGTAAACGAAGACAAGGACGAACTTGAAGTTCTCCCATCTGGGTGGATTGGGAGCAAAACCTTCTTTGACCAGGCCAATGCAAAGCTGCACGAACACCGGTCCAAGGTCCTTCCGGATATACAAGCAATCGGAGTGCTCTCACTCTATCACCTGCGATGTGGACAAGAAGCCAAGGCGCAAGAGTATGCGGAAAATTTCATGGCTAATATTAAAGAGTATTACGACCCCGACTCGTCAGTTCGCAATAAGGGCGAGCAATACGAGAGAGTGCTGGACATTACCTACTGTGGGGCGGTATCGCTGTCTCGGTATGTGAATAAAAGATGCCACGACTTGTGTTGGGTGGCTATTTGACATGTTTTGCAGCATGTTACTTTTGACCACGGGGCGCGTGTTTACCATTCAGCTTTCCACCGCCCAAGCACATGTATCCATCTTGAACACGCTACATCCGATCATGCAAACTAGAAACGGTGGTCGTGGGTCTAGTCCAGGTGCGTACTCGAAGACAGAGACAAAGTAGTCGAGAGTCTGCTGGGTAACAGGATCGCAGCCTTGACCCCAGGAGGGCGCAACTTACAGATGCTTAGCATGCAGTTCATCTCGGGCAAGATCTTCGAGTTGACCGAATGGGTGTACAATTTCATAGCGTTGGCTCGCTCAAGCATCCGAAGTGGCTCGGGTAACGCGAGGGCCTTCTACAAGAAGTGTCTGGACTGGTACAAGGAGTTGTTTGCCTATGCCGAAAGCGACTGCGGCAGAACGCCGTTTGTACTATTCGCCCAGTAAGCACATGACACCGGCAAAGCGGCACAGGCACCTAACTATGATGCAGCATATATTACCACTACTGCCTTCTGTGTGCCTTCCGGCCCCTCATCGGCAAGGACATGGGAAGAACCGACATCCGGCCATTCACGATATGTAAGGAGACTGCGCAGTCCGTCCTGGCTCTGACACAATCCTACGATGACCTTTTCACTCTTCGCCGCGTGTCTGGGCTCATGCCGTATTTCGTTTGCACCGCGGGTATGCTTGGTCTGAGTATGGAAACGGAGGGCAGGTCCATGAGCTCGGTGCACCTACGCCTACAGCACACTGCACAGGAGGATGAAATGATGGCCGTGCAACAATCTCCAAGTCCGGATCACGGCAATCTACGGACAGCATCGCCGTACATCACAATGTCGGCGACCGATCATGCCCGCCTGCTGCTTACCAAGATGGGCTCCGCACATCCGGCAGCGAATATTGCCAGGAACCAGCTTTAAGTTACCTGAGGAATCTGGGTACTGCGTGACATATATCCAAAGCGGACTCGGCAATGTATTCATCTTGCAAACATTGCCCTCTCTCCTTCATGATGGACGGGTCGTCATGGGGCAAGCTCAAGAAACTCCTTCCACTTCTTCTGCCATGGTGCGCTGCGGGAAGCCCGGGGCTCCCACAAAACGCCCCGAAGCACTGGACATTTGGCGTGGGAGACGAGGGTAATTCTTGGCGTTTGGTCCAAATTGGCACCGTTGCTGGCAGGCGTTTCATCTTGCATCGATTCCCAAGGTTTTGGCTGCTTGTTGAATTGGGGAGAGGGAACAAAATGGGTTCCAACGCACAGTAACTATTACCAAGTATAACTGAAAGATCGGCGTTGATACCAAAGAAATAGAAAACGCTCTGACATTTATTAATAGACTGTGTCAAAAATACTTTACACACAAGAAGGGACGGGTTAGAGCCGTACACTGAGAATTTACGAACCAGCCCCCTTCCAAAAAAAAAAAGGAAGAGAAAAGAAGCAGAAGAAAAACTCCCCCGATCCCAAGCTAAATGTAGTAAATCTTCTGCTAGCCACTTGGCCGTATCCTCCTCTGAAAACATCTACTACAGAAACACCTATCCGGCTTCCGTCGTTTTAGCATTTCCGGGTTCTCGGGGTAGGAGACGTGCCGGGCGCTGGGTCGAGGTGCGCGAGCGACCTTGTTGGGTCTTTTTGTTCGGATGGGACATGCAAGTATAATATTTCTTGCCCGGATAGCCTGCGGCGTCATGTATGACGGAATTGGCTCGTTATCATTCTGTACCAGACCCGCCTCAGGAGCCATGCTGTGACTCTTTGGCGCAAGAGCCGACGTTGCACATCTAGGATGCCACGGAGCCGGCAAAGCACGCCCCGTCGAGTTGTAACTCATCTTGTATTGACATGGAGATGACGGTATAGTGTCCATGGCGACGTCCAGATCGGTAGAATAAGCGGGAGCATTAGCTGGCCGCGCCTTACTTGTCTCGACGGGCGAGCAACTACCAAATGGAGCAATGCCAGCTCCCGGGCACGATAACGGCAGTGGCCCGGTGCCTACCGGGGCCACATATCCAGGAAGGTTGGGGCTGGCCTTGATCACTGTCGGATATGTCGCGGGCATGATGCCTTTGGTGTGCTGATTTTGATACGAAAGGAGTCTCCAGCTCTCATCGGTCGTGTTGCAAGAGGCCACGAGGAGATTGGTAGACACCATGACTTTGCCTTGTGGGGTTTTTATCCCATCAAATTCGCTGTTGTCATATGGAAGAGTTGACGGCTTCATGACTATACCGTGTCTTGGAATAAATGCATAATGGACCTTGATGCTTTGAGGGAACTGGACTTGGTCTGGTATCCCGTTCTTAAGGCAAGCTAGGGCATATAGTTGTCGTAGTCTCTTATTGAAATGGGAATACATAGAATTATTCCGTCACCATCTTGTATTTATGTGGCTGGCTGGAATGGCTTGGACGGACAGATTCCAGTATATTCCATCATGATCAACATCCAAAAACCTTGATTACTGCATCAAGGCGACGCTTTGGCCTGAAAACGCCGGAGGATGGTCCGAGTTCAGAATGCTTTGTTCCAACTGATCCGCCAAGGCGGCGGTATAAATTCAGATGACGGAACCTACGGAACAGGTATTATGACCTGTCATTCTAGAGAAGACCTCTCAGAGCGTATCCCTGGTTCGTACAGCCTGCGCCATCGCTAAGCCCCTGACGCGGGAACGCTACCTTTTAGGTTTTGGTTGCAACTACTCGGGATGCCTCCCGCACATCTGATTGGTTTGAACGTGCATAAAGAGACTGCTAGAAACTGAAAAGGGCGACAGTCTGACCTCATAGTGCAGCAACGTCATTCGTCCCTCGGAGACCGCTCCTGAAGCGCAGTAGGCACGACATTGTGACGTCACGGATGCTTAAAGCAGCATACTACACGACGAGTGTAGGTATACGATCTACGCCTATAAGCCCCAATCAAGGAAACATGATGGACAAATTGCAGACAGTAATACGGCCAAGGGAGTTCCAGTCCGTGGGATTTATGCTGGACGTCGGAAGCTCTTGGGTGCGGCAGTCAGTCACCTCCGGGGACACCTCCGCCGAGCATGATTGGCCCGACTATCGCAGACCGAAAAACTTGACAGGCAAAGATCCGCACATGGGCTTTGTCGCCTGCGAGACCAGTCCCCCGGGGCCGGAGTTGCGGCATCATGACGTTGCGGAGCTGTCAAGGCAGCACGTTTCCGCGATAAAGCTACTGGATGCTTTCCCGCAACGTGGTCATATCGAAAGTCTTTGCTAAACGTAGCGAGACACTTCTCCGTCCAGCGCGTGCCTTGTTTGAGTTTGAGAACTCGGGCGACGTTATCTGAACCCGGATGCGGTTATGCGGGGTGAACGCCTTGCACAGAGCATTATATGCTGTTCGACTTGGCTCGATCTGTGGCCCCTCTATAAGGCGACCTTATTTATAAGTTGACCTGGATCCTTTGATCGCGATACGGAGCACCGCCAAGTCCGGGAGCAGACCTAAGACCATTCTTGACCGAGTAGACTCGGAAAATCCGGACGACGCTGCAGTCCAGACATTTGCTTCGGACAATTGGCTCTTCAACAAAATGGAACAAGAAGCCCTATCTTGAATTGACTAAAACACGGATGCCATTGAAGTTTCTGCGCAACATGTCCCGCATAAAATTACTACTAGGTACTTATCAAACTATCGAGATTATGCACACTTTCCGTGGCGGACAATGCCAAAAGAGCGATATGCCTCCGCTCTTCGAATTCGTAGAGCCTGAGGTCCATTATCTCCTGAACTGAATAACAAGAGCCGGCTCTGGAGTCCACTCAGCCAGCTGCTTCCTGGCTCCGTCAGTTGCCTCTCCAGAAACCCGACGGCTGGATCGCATACGTATAATACGTCCCTGTCACACTTTTCAAGAGACACAAACGCCAGATGTCATTACAAACTGGGACATACAGGGCATCACTTATACAGATCTATGTGGCGCCTGCGGCTGAGAAGCCTGGCTTTCCACAGTCGGATCCGGCTTGTTCATCGTGTCGGTGCTATGCGGACCGGTCGTGGTTGGGGCTGGCTGCGCTGCGGTAGGCTGACCCTGCGCTGGCACGCCCCCTTTGTTGCCGTAAATGTCAGAGTAGACGCGGGGATCCAGACTGTTTTCCGTTCGAGTCGAGTGCGGTCCATATGTGCCCTATGGAGCGTTGGTTGACGATACATTGGAAGCTCCAGGAGCCACAGGTTGTGCCTGGACAGTATGCCCAAGCTTGCTGCTGTCCACTCGCGGATGAAGAACGTTGACTAGACAGGAGATGTGTCTTGGTTCATGCTTGTTGCCTCCTTCAACATAGGCAGCAGCCTGGGCGGCAGGCTGTGGTGGTGGAAATCGTGGTGTTATAATGACATGCTTACGCCATGCTCAAAAAATCACCACCACCATGTCCTTGACGTGGCCCAAGCAGCCGAGACCACCATGATTGTCTCTCAGTCATACAGCGACGTTATATTGAGATTCCTATAATACGGTTTACATTTGAAGTGGTTGTACAGGGTGCCATCTGTTCGGAGAGTGTTCGTCACCGCAAACAACTCACCGTGTCTCGCCATACATCAAGTTGTCACATAATCTTCCATTCTCAAGACACAGGATGTTGTCATTCCGTAAATCTTTCTTTCTCTCTCGCCTCTCCTTACGTCAAGGAAGTATAGCTTTGGGAACAGGTTACGCCAACCCGCGTTATCACGCTCGTGCTCGTGGATGTTAAAAGGATCAATGTCAACCGCGAGGCTTATTTAAATCCAGTCAAAGAAACTCGTCAATCAGTCAAACTCATTTCTGAAATAAAAACCCGACATCTCGATTTACAACGGAAGCCGCAAAAGAAGCCGTTCAAAAAGTCGCCCACCCAGCATCCGGTGATAAGGCGGCACCACTCACGACAAGCCTGGTCTCGAGCGAGACATTGATGACACCAAAGCCTACCGAGGTCCACCTCTAGCATAACGAGAAAGGGCAAGCCCCCTAAGTCCCGTGTGGGAAGCTCAAAGGCAAGAATGCTCTTATTACTGGTGGAGACTCTGGAATTCGTCGATCTGTGATACTTCTTCTTGCCATGGAAGGGGCCAAAGTGGCAGTTGTATTCCTACCCGCCGAAGAAGATGCGCAGCACAGAAAAGCCCAAGTAGAAAAGAATGGAGGGGATTGTCCTCATTTCCAGCCACTTGAGCCACTCAATCAACTGCACCTACGTGGCAGAAAGGATCAAATCCGCATTTGGCGCGGTAGATATTCTAGTAAACAATGCCGCTACTCGAAACGGAAGGGCACCATTTTCGATATATCCGAGTATGTCTATTCACCAGTTCTATCAACTGTCCTCCTCACATGCTAACCCGTGCTAGAGAACAACGGGCTTCTACCTTTTGCGGTAATATCAATTCCTACTTCTATCTAACCAAGACCATTTTGCCTTTTATGGCCAAGCACGGCTCCATAATCAATAGCGCTTCGGTAGACTCATATATTGGTGTTCCCAGCAGACTCGACTACGCCACTACCAAGGGTGCTATTATCGCCTTCACTCGTTCCTTGTCAAATCATCTGATCAAGAAGGGCATACGTGTGAATGCCGTTGCCGCTGGGCCAGTTTGGGCCCCATTGATTGCTTCAGGTGTGGAAAAGCCCCGGCAGCATAGACATGGGTTGGGCAATTAGACGCCAATGGATAGAATTGGCCAGCCAGTTAAGGTTGCCACCAGCTACGTCTTCCTCGCGGCGAATAAGAGTCAGTTTATGAGTGGGAAGACACTATATCCCAACGGAGGTATTGTGGTGAATGGCTAAATTTTCCGAGAAGGTGTTTAAAAAAAGCCTATCCTACTAAGTTTCAATCCTTGACTACTTTACTTGAATTGCATGCTAAAGCCCTACGCGTCAAGTCTTTTGCAGCCGCGCCTTCGTTGACTCGAAGAGGTCTGTGAAGCTCCCGTCCGAGATTAGTGGGAGGATTGGTGGACAAAAAGTCAATCTTGATGCATAAACTTTGAGGGCTTAGCCACGCTTTTACCTTGGTTAGTAGCGAAGCATCAACGGATTGACAGAAGCCAGCCATCATTCCGGTCGTCATCTGATATGGGAAATGCATTATATGCTTAGAGAACTGACATGGCGTTTTACATGGTACTATCTCGTCTGCTTTTCATCACGCCGCGACTCCTCCGCTACCGAAATCATCCGATGGCCGCAAATCATGTTTGAGACTCCGTTCTCGGTCTCTATTTTCTTATGCCACCATCTACCTGATGATTTGGACGATGAGGCGGCTACTCATTACACCCAGTGCTCTCCGTTGCTTTCAGCAGACCGCATACTGGATCCCCTCACCAACAGATCAAAACGGCAACGCCAACATCTGATCCTGTTTTAGGCGTATCAAAACTATGTGCCTGCATTCGTATGAACTGTGATTACATCTGAAATCGCCACTTCTGATTTTGTGCTCCGGTACCAACCTGAGCCTTCTCATGGCTAGGGTATTGAATTTCTTCCGTCATCGGAACCCTTTCGCCGCTCATCAGACCAAGCTCCATCTGCGCCAGAGGCAGCGTGAAGGCAGGCCAAGACAACGAGTGATACCGGTTTCACGAGTCAATTGTTTATAAATGATTTGAACTGCCTGAAACTGGTTCCTGTCATGTCATCATCTAACTTTGACGGATTGGAACCTTGTGTTGCACGTTGAACACCTCATGTTAGCCTTCTGACTCACTAATTGGCGCTGCATACAATGGGCAGCGCGAGCGACCGCTTAACAATGGGAATATTTCCATTCTATGCTCGCTATTTGGTTAGTTCTCAGAATGACTGCTTTCTGTTCCTTGCTTGGCTTAACGTTGTAGGGTGCCGCAAGGCCGCGAGCAACTCATGTGTCGGGCTCCCCTGAGGTCCAATAATTAACTTTTAACGGCCCTCTCCTTCTGCTAAACCTACGGAGGAAAGTTTTAGTTTGGCTCTCTTTAAATCTTGGAGTTTAGAATTTTCCGAAAGTCTATCGTAGCCATCGGCGGTATTTTGAGTTTGCGCCATAACCACTCTCCTGCTCCACTGCACACTTTGTCTTTGAGGAGCATTGCTTTTGGTATTTAACTGAATAGACTCTTCAAAACTTTTAGCAGTGGCTGCTATTCCAAGATGGTGGCGTGGCCTTCTTCACCAGTCACCGAGGCGAGAACCATCACCTCATCCGCTGTGGACGCAGGGCTGGCCCGCACCACCTGAACAACAGTATAGCCGATTTATAACAAATCTATACTTTTGGGCTTATTAGTAGAAATATTTGAGGGCTTTTCTGACTGTTTTCGGGGATTCTATTCTGTTTCCGGCGGATTCTTTTACTGCCTTGTATTTCGATGCACCGTGGACTAAACTATGTGATGTCCCAGTCCGGCAGCAGACAGTGATATCGTATTGGCTTGTCGAGCTCCTCAGACGAATATAAAGATGCGAGGGCATGTAGGCCTAAATTACCGTATGGTTCGTCTTATCGGCAACAAGTTGTGACAACTTGCGAGTTCTTCAGTCATTCACCTCACCAAGTTCATTGACATTTGCCCAAGCTCATTTTTGCCATCTTGCTCCGAGACCACGAGGCAAAATGAAGGTCACTCGGCTTGTGGTTGCCGCCTATCTGGCGTGTGGACTTGCTGCCGCTGGTAAGGCTCTTGCTGATACTAGCAAAAATTCTGCAACTATTCTAACTTGAGACAGATATTATCAATCCTGCTCCAGACCAAAAACATGAGGGTGACAAGACTGCTGCGACTTGGAAACCTGAGAGCAAGCAGCCGGCGCCAACCTGGATCCCAGAGAGCCAGAAGCCTGCTACAACCACCTTGAAGCACGAGACCAGCAAGCCTCCTCCGACTTCCAAGCACGAGCCTACCAAGCCTGCTATAAGCTCTAGGCGTGAAAGCAGCAAGAAACCTCCCCCAAGCACCAAACATGAGACTAGTAAGCCTGTTACAACCACTAGGCATGAGAGCAGCAGGCGTCCAAGTTCCAAGCATGAGACTAGCAAGCGGGTTACAAGCACCAAGCATGAGAGCAGCAGGCGTCCAAGCTCCACGCATAAGACTAGCAAGCCTGTCACAAGCTCGAGGCATGAAAGCAGCAGGCGCCCAAGTTCCAAGCATGAGAGTAGCAAGTCCCGCACTCGTTCCGAAAGCGTCAAACCGAGGAGCACCAGAAAAGAGTCTAAGTCGGAGAGCAAAACCCGAGTAACATCATCTGAAAGGCCGGAGTCGTCGGAAGTACCGTCTCAGCCGACGCAGGCTGTACCACAGCCGCCTGAGGTTGGTCCTCCTGAGGGTGGTCCACCAGCGGCAGTTCCTCCCGAAGTTGGAGGTACTCCGCCTGAGAGTCTGCCTGGCCCGGTCGGCGGTGCTGGTCCCGGAGGTGGTCCTGGTGTCCCTGGTGCTCCTGGTGCTCCCGGAGGTGGCGGTCCCGGAGGTGGTCCCGGAACTCCTGGTGCCCCGGCGGCGGTGGTCCTGGGGGCGGTCCTGGAGCTCCTGGAGCTCCCGGCGGTGGTGGTCCCGGAGGTGCCCCTGGTGCTCCTGGTAGTCCCGGAGGTGGTGCTCCCGGAGGTGCTCCAGGTGGCGGTGCTCCTGGTGCTCCGGGCGCTCCCGGTGCTGCTGGAGGTGGTGGCCCCGGTGGTGGCCCCGGAACCCCTGGTGCCCCCGGCGGCGGTCCTGGTGCTCCGGGCGCTCCGGGCGCTCCTGGTGGTGGTGGCCCCGGTGCTCCTGGCGGTGGTCCCGGAGGTGCTCCCGGTGCTCCCGGTGCTCCCGGTGCTCCCGGAGGCGGCGGTGGTGTGCCACAGCCAGCCAGCGGCCAGCCGGGAGGAGGCACAGGGCAGCCTCAGCCTGTTAACCAGCCTGGACAAGTCAGCCCTGCCAAAGCCGAGCAACCGGGTTCAGCCGGTGCCGGCCCTGCCAATGCTGCGCAACCCGGTCAAGCCGGCCCTGCCAATGCTGTACCTCCCGCCAACAACCAGCAGGCTGGCCCGGCCAACGCTCAGCGGCCTGGTCAACCTGGCCAACCCGGCGGTAACCAGCAAGGTGGCGGCGCAGCCCAGCAGACAAGCCCGCCGAGTCCGGCTTCTGCCGATAAGGCAAAGGCTGCATTGGGGGCTGTCCTTGGCGCCTATCTTGCCATTATCCTCCTCTAAGCATGTGTTACATGAGGTCTCACTCACCTTTCTTGTTTCTACAATCGTCCTTTTGTCAAGATGTTATGTTGAACCCCACCAACATCTTCCACCACTGAGGATGGATGTGTGGGAGCGCGTGAAGGGGCTCGGTTTGTGTAGAAACGTATTGTGTGTAACTCTTAGAGGTATCGTTCCATAGTGGTTAAGATATGAACCATTGCCAAACTCATGCCAGCTTTCACGAGTGACGTTTGTTCAACAGACTTGTTCATCTATATTTGGGTGTAATAGTCCAAATACCTGGTTATCTAGGTAGCTAGGACACTACTACCAGGCAAGAGTGCAAACCTTCTAAGTGCTCTTGGGTATACGAAGAGAAGTCGATTTCTCTATACGGATATAACAACTTTGCACAATGTCATAGCAGGATGATTCAGATGTAGCAATACATTTGTGGGAATTGTTGGAGGCGTCTTGGATTTGGTGACGTGCTCAGCTGAATCTAGACCAGATGTACTTGACTTGTCGTTCAGTGGCGGCCACGCCTTGAAGCCAACCTACCAAAGCTCCCAATATTCGTTTACTACTATTGGCTTTGGATAGGCCATCTCCGCGTGTGGCGGCACTTGTGGTTCAGCTGCCATGTAGACGAAGCGTGTGCAGGACAAGATGGAAATTATAAAGTTAGACACATACGCTGTGACTGTTTGCAGATCAACCTACCTCGGATTCGAAGTATATTATTTCTTACCTGCGTACCAGGCAGCACCGAAATGGTTTCGTCGCGACGCTATGCCCTCGTCGCACTCGTCGTATCGTGCAAGGCCAACGCCAGATCGATGCTCCAACCGACCACAGAGCCACAGCCACAGGAAACATATCAAGCCGGCCCCAGCCCGACGATCGCTGCCATCCCTCATGACCACCTAGCATTACTCAGACGCGCGACGACTTCGCCATTACAGCTTCACACGTGTGGATATCTTTATGGCGACGCCAGTACGTGGTAGCTTTATCGGTCAAGACTCACGTTTGTCTCACGTCCTTGGGCTAACCTTGACATGTTCCCCAGACCAGGCATTTACTTGCGGAGGCTCCTATTTCTGCGCTACCTATTCGCAATACAAGGCTTTCGGATGCTGCACAACGACAAGTCCATGCAAATTCCCGACAACATGTCTCCCGCTGGAATCTTCGTCGGCAGTGAGCGGCGCCGACTTGAGCTATACCCTATACTGGTAAGGGACATGGCATCAATGATACATGCTGTAATGAGACTGATGTGAAATTGCTAAATGCTCTGAAAATTTGATAGCTCCAACACAGCAAGCCCGTTCTGCGCAATCGTCCAATACGCTGACTCGTCGTTCCTCGGATACACCTTTCAGATGTGTGCGACCGCCGCGACAACTTTTCCCATCTACTATCATGCTACTGAGACAACCAGCAGCGGCACGACAACCATTGGCTACACTCTAACCACCAGCAGCACCACCTCGACCAGTACTACGACGACGCCGCCGCCGCCGCCGCCGCCAAACTCAACGTCCACGCCAGTGGGCGCCATTGTAGGAGGCGTCATCGGAGGACTCGGTAAGCGGGGACCTGCCTGTAAATTGGACGAGTAAAGCTGACCGTTGCAGCTGGCTTGGCGATTCTCGGTCTCTCAGCCTTCATGTTCCTTCGTCGGCGGCGAAAGAAGAGGGCTCTCAGTCCTACCCAGCAGCCGTTTGTCTCGGAGTATTCATACGCCAGTGGTTATCCAGTCTCCAGCGTAACGGAGAGCGTCAATTCCACGCCGTTTCAGGCGCCGGGGCCGGCTTACTCCCCCAGCAGTGTCGGCCATGCCCACGGGGGGCAGCATTGGTCTCAGGTGCACGAGATGCCTACCGGACCGCCTGAGAGGGACGCACACGAGTTGGCGACATGAAGAGAGAATACCCCGGAGCAGGGAGCTGTCAGAGGGAACATCAACATTGAATGCTATGAGCCGCGGCCCAAGTGCGGCTCGGCATCCATGATCGCGCATGAACCAAGCCGCCACAAACGATGGGCTGGCTTGGCCTGAGCGATGCAGTAGACTTTCGGGGGTGAAGACCTGATGGTGATGCCATCGGCTGTGTGCTAAAACCAGGCGTTGTATCGATCCTTGAACGACGAGCTGTAGCTGCTGTCTATGATGATGCCTTGCGGTCGCATCGAGGATCCCGTGCTAGGTATTAAAATACCGAATCCTGGTAGCGGGGGAATCTACGGACATGGAGTAGTCATGGTAGTAATTACTAAGATTCAATTCCGACCGTTGGCCAAGTTGTGGCTGTTGATATGGTACGTTGATACGGTGGAGTTTGGTGGCGTTGACTGTTGGCATTTTGTTACCCTGCTCCGTTGATTGCTCAAGTTTGTCCCTGCCACCAGCTCACAAAGAGCTCGAGGATTTCTGTTACGATTCGACTTGGGGACAGAAGGGAGACCATGAAAGTACAACGGCGCGGTACACCTATCCCTTTGAATGGGCGCAGCTCCAATTGATGTATTTAACCTACTTTTTTTATGATACTTGAGGATACTAAAAGATACGCTTTTGTTAGTAATAATAGCTAGCCTTTTTTCATTTTTTTTATTAATAATTTGATTTAATAACTAGTATATTCTTACATACTCAAGTATCTTTAAAAATTATTATCTGTAAGTAGATATATCTTTTTAATAAGTAATTACTATTAGCTAGAACCCTGGTCCGTTACAAAAATTGGACCTGCGCGCAATCGAAGGGATAGGGCAGAACCGACCATGAGGCCTCGCTAGCCGAGTTATCCAGCGAGGCTCGGGCACAAAATACCCACGACAACACTTTAAAAATAGAGTTGGCAAACTCGCCCAGCTGAAAAGGAGAGATACTGGTAAAAGTCAATTGCAGCAAGCCAGCATTCATGGCTGCGCGGCGCGCTGGCGCAACACCACACACATCAAGGCAAAACACCCACCAGGACATCATCAGCCGCCGTCGAGGAGAATGAAGAATGAACCATATTCTTGTGCCGCACACGTCCTTCGCTGTCAAGATACACCCCGAATGTAGACGGCTCGACACGCAAGAATCGACATGGCAACGAAATGAGGGTTAACTGGGTTGATATCCTCGCTGTGGAGCTACACGCCACTGACGCCATCAACTTTCAACTTATCAATTGATACGTTGGTATCCAAAAGCTCAAAGCCGCAGTGGGCAACAATACTGGGACCATGCCAACAGCCTTTAGCCTGACGCCTCGCGATCGGCCACAATGCCGAGTAAGGAGTCTCGATGCCGTCCTGTTGCTGTGGCGGAAACTCTGGTCACACAAACGGTCAGCCCAGCCCTGGCGATGCGCGCAAGGCTGTCCCAAATGCAGTACTAGATGAACTGATAGAGAGCATCAGCCAGAACAGCATCATGGTGTGTGTTCTAGAGCGTACTCCGCTCCAGGACGTAGCAGAGTTCTCTGTCCCTGCAGCAGGCCGCATCAGGTCTGACGCGCATGTTGTAACTTGTCGCTATTGAACCGGACACGTCGTCTCCAACTTTAAGCCCAGACTTGCAAGTGTGTAATTATTCTGACCGTTTCGTAATGGGAATGCTACGGCTGAAGTTGTACGTCTCGAGAATGCCACGACGTGAAGAGTTTGTGCTAAACACTACAAGTGCTCAGCTTCAATGTTCGCTAAATAGAGTTGGTGACGCCGCTTCCGAGATGCTGCGTAGGGTGCTTCCTCATTGACAACTTTGATAATGGCCGTAGACTACGTGATAGTGTGGCAGGGTAGTTTGCCATATCGCACTGGGCTGCGAGTAGATGACCCAGCATCGAAACTAAAGCCATCGCAAAGACGAACAAAGTACAATAGCTCCAAACTTTCCTACAAATGCCAACGAATACCACGTCTTGGTCTAAACTGAACTCTTCTTCATTCCAATGCCCATTGCGCCATATAAGTGCAGCCAGCTACCCGATAAATTCGGCAAACTTGCTCCATTCCTCATCCTCCTCGAGTCGTTGCCAGTCCTCATCCCTGACACACATGGCCGCCGCCATCTCACCACGCGGAGACTTGGGCATAATGTACATCAAGCTCTCAACAGGGAGGAAGCCCGGTCGGCGCACTGCCTCGGGCCGTCCCAGCCCAAGATTAAAGTCCAGGTCGTAAAGGTCAACGCCGGCCCATGAGCTGAGCATGACGCCCGACGAAGCATCCACACACCCAGTGATGACGACCTGGCTTTTATCTGCGCAGCGGCTGAGAAACGTCGCGAGGGCGCGGGTGTTATATGCCACGTCTACGACGCTGGGGTCGAGTTGTTTGCGAAGATCAGATGCCACGGAGCCCAACGACTGTGCACCCACTGCTCCCACCGACGACCGGTTGTACGTCATGTTGGTGACGGCCCCTGGATACGTGGCCGGTAGACCCAACCGTGAGCGTACATCGATGGCACGCGCAAAGGTGGTACTTGCGTCGGCGGGGAGGCGGTTTGCGCGGGCTCGGGAGAGACATGTCCAGATGAATGCGCAGACGGCGTCGTCGGTGGACACAAAGGCCGAGTTGGCGGGCTTGGTGGCCGTCGCCTCGGACTTGAGGGCTTCCAGCGACGCCAGGGGGAAATTGACGTAGCTCCAAGATAATCTGGGAGGTGTGCCTGGAGACGTTGTGCTCTCCTCGGATCCTGCAACGGGCGGTTTCCGCAGCTGATGCTCAATCTCGGCGTCGGGCTCCCACGAGGCGTCTAGGAGTTGAACACTTTGGCTCTTGTCCATGTTGCCGACTGCCAGGTCCTCTTGTGAAAAGGCATCACCGTGGCACGCTCGTGACAGCCACTTGATGATGTTGTTCTGCCCGACCATGTCCATGGCATTGTGTTGTCCGACCATGGTCAAGACCAAGCCGCCTTGGATGAAGTTTGCCTGGACGGCGAAAACCGGCCCATGGTCGTCAACTAGGCCGATGGGCATGCCGGGCATGTTGATGGTCATGCATGGGGCAATGGCGCTCTCGTCCAGCATGCGAAAGGGAAACCTGGCTTGCCGCATCGCGCCCATGGTTGGTGCTGAGGCATCGTCGCGCAAATCCTTGACGACGAGCGGGATCTTGTCGGTAGGTATGATCCTGTAAGTACCCGTGACACCTTCGCTGGCGCCTTCGTTGATGACATGACCTGCGAGCCATGGAAAGCTCTCTGCTAATGTTTCGAGTCCGTTTCTCAGAGTCTTGATGATGTGACCGTGGACCTCGGGATCGGTGACGGCGTAGATGGACGCTATCTGGGTGTATAATTTGTGCAGGGATGGTTGGTTACCCAGCACATCAAGGAGATTGTTGTCTAGCATTTTGTTTCCTGGTATCATAATGTCGAGGTACTGCGTAGAGAGAATTGCGCTGCTTTGGATGGGGTTTTTGGTTCCTTTACAATGTCGGTCGTTGGGTTTGATGTTGTGCAGTAAGCTGCATGTGACCGGTGATCGTCGCTAAAGACTGGTGAGAATTGACCTATTCCAGGCAAGCTTCGGCGGGTCCCTTTCTAGAACATACCAAACGGTATTAGTTTAAATGGTTCACTGTGATTCATACTTGCTCATAATGGACTGATATCTTGCTTGGTTGCCGCAACTTTACAGCGCAGTTTCAATCAGTCGGGACCGACCGTGTCACCCGTAGATCGAACACAGCTATTGATTCCTTTGTTTGAGTCATGCCTACGATGACGACTCACGAGTTCCCTACAAGTAAGGGTTGGGCTAATTGTCCCAACGCTATTGATCCCGCCGACACTACTTGAAGATGCGAGCAAATTGTGACAATCGCGAAGCTGTGAGTTTTGGAAAAAGAACATTTACCGCGCCTGTTTCTACCATATTTCATGGCCGTGGCAACACATGCGGGTTGCGTTTTCAATTGTCAAAGTAGAATCGAGTCCCTCCATTTCCATCGCCATGCGTCTTACTTCCTCAAATATCAACGGTGGGCGCTCAAATATGCCTTATTCCATATTGATCTCACATTTCGACGGTGGCATCGCCAGCAACAGACCTCCCTGGCTACTGAGATGATATCGTGCCTCGACCGTGGCTTGCGTGGTTGGCCAGTATTGTTGAACCGTCTCGTACAACTACGGACGTACACGGAACCAATGAACAGACCATGGAAGGAAAAAAAGATGGTACATAATTCGATTGGGAGTAAGCCAAATAAAAAAACGCAAAAATTATCATGACTCTAGGAGCGACGCCAAGTTTTGTCCTGAAAATTACATATGTAGCACTTGCAACACACTATTACACTCGGCGATTTCTGGGCCCAGAAGACCAGCAACTCATCACGACGAACAAACGTCCGTGAGGAATAATTTCACCAGTCGGCAACGCGGGGGGTGTGGAACTTACTGAGATGGTAAGAGTTGCCTTATGCCTAGTGCATATTAATTCAAGATGATTACTTGGCACAAGAACGGAGCAACTCCCCATCTGGCTCTCATGTCAAACATGCGCAGAGTTACGCACTCTGAGGTTAGCCTTGTACTATTCTATGAGAAATTAATGAATTTCAGTCATGGAGAGGGACATGGATTGATTGTTCAAAGCGACGATTCATTAAGGACATGTTCCCGCGAGATGCACCTTTCGCCTAATAGTCTGTAACAAGTCAGAACACTAGGCCCCAACTTCCACCAGGCGATGCGAATTCAATGACAGCACTGGAAGGCTAATTGTCCCTTGGATTGTAGAAAGATCGAACACACCTTTAGGTAATTGCCTCCCACACTTGGCCAACTAGTCAATAGTAGTCACCCATTCAAGAGACCTGGGTCGGGCACAATCATGTCAAACTGCTTCTACAAAACCTCCACTTCTCTCAGTTATACTACCGTAGTCTTGTAAGTGTAACCCACCTCTTCGGCAGGGCGGTAAGTGCCGTTTTAGTCTAAACTCTGTTTGCTCAAGCTGTTGCATTGTATCAAGGGCCCTTCCATACTTTGAACCAACCACAAACAGAGGAAATATGGCTGCGGCGCAAGACTCTCAACCGAGCCAGATATCTGAGCTACAATCGAGGTTGTAACGGACGCAGTATTTGGAAAGTAGCAGTCTAGAAGGACTAATACAGAGGCTTGGTCCATGGAAGGTCTGTCTGGGCCGCCCCAGCTCGGCAATCCAGAACACATCGTCTCGTGCTGTCAGCAACAGGGCCAGATGTGATGATTCATTTTCATATGGCGCAGACATGCTGTAGTTTTGGCGATCCGCGGACTGGCTTGTGCTAAAGCTGAAAGCTCATGTCTCACCCAACCTGTGCCAACACAACCGGAGCGCAGGCGGCAACCCGTGCCCCACGAATGTTGATCACACTGATCCTCGCGCATATGACCAGCTCAATAAGCAAGCGGCACTATCCAGCTGGCGAAAAGAGACAAGTTGCCCGCATCTCGGCGTATAGAAAATCCAGGTAGACCTACACCACTCGCTGCACCAGTCGCACAGGTGACACTGGCACCACCGCCATTGTGCATACCAAGTGAGGATTGGGAGGGGGCATAAATCTGCCTCTATACGGGGAACACGGCGCTCAGCTACATTCTGAGCCGATAAAGTTTGCGCGACCGACTGGACCTGCAACACCGTGTCATCATCGACTCGGGGATGATCCAGGCTTGCGCTTCAAAAATTCTAGACCCCTTCTATGCTGCTCCACTACATCTTGCTATTGAGCATTGTGTGGGCGTCAAGTTCAGAATCACGCGCAAAGTCGCATCCCATGTGGGTGGTGATGTTCCTCGAGACCAATGCGCGTGGCTGCTGTCACAGCTCGCACACTCATCGAATGGGCTCATACCATGGTCTATGTAGCCGAGCTTCCCGAAAAAAAGTATTTTGTCGTAAATGCAACGATTTGCCATTTGTCTTTTTAGCCCGGGCATGGAATATCATCATCGTTCTAGACCTGCGGCGTACGGCAGAGCATGCGCATATCCGGGCTTTATCAACGAGCATGTACCCTGCGCAACCAGAATAAACATAGTCCGTGCAGGCTTGGAATATTTTCAAAGTTTTTAAACAAAATCCTTGCGACATGTCTTCTCCTGCCACACGACAAGTTACGTACGAGTCCACCACCACCGACTTCTCGCCAGAAAAGCGGACGCCTTCTCACTCAAAATGGAGCTTTGGTGTTCTCAATGACAAGACAACGATAGAAGTTCCAGGCATGTATACCCGATTGCACATGTTGAGTATAAAGACGGACATCAACCAAGATGCGACAATGCTGACTCTGAACACGCAGGTTCTGTGCTGCTTCTTGCCGCGGACCGCAACGAACCTCTCGGTCTACGAAACATCCACGCGCGAACGTCGCATTCGTCTATCCCAGCTGGATTCCCAGTAGATCCCGATAGACACTCCATCAGACGGCAGGCACAGCCGGAAAAGAAACGCACCCAGGATGGCACTATCATCCTTGATCCGCAGCCCGACGAGTCGGCAAATGACCCCCTCAACTGGCCCGGATGGAGGCGGGACGCTGCTTTATTGTCCCTGGGCTTCTACTGCATGATTGGAGGCGGAATAGGATCCTTCATGGCCCCCGGATTCACCGACATTGCCCAAGACTACCATGTCAATGTGGAAACCGTCTCATTAGTCGTCGGTCTCTACATGGCAGGCCTTGGCGTCGGATCAGTGGTTGCGTCTCCAACCGCCATTCTCTTCGGCAAAAGACCCGTCTATCTTGCAAGCGCCGTTGTCTTCATCGGCACTTGCATTTGGGCCGGGCTGTCCCCTTCCTTTCCGTCGCTCGTCGTTGCTCGCATCGTCCAAGGCATGGCCCTGAGCCCCATTGAGTGCCTACCATCCGCTACCATTGCCGAGATCTTCTTCCTCCACGAGAGAGCGTACCGTATTGGAATATACACGCTGCTGCTTCTCGGGGGCAAAAACCTAATTCCCCTCGTGAGCTCTGCCATCATTGAGCGATTTGGGTGGCGCTGGATATTCTTGTTAGTGAAGACCAGGCGATTTCGATTCTGTTAGGTGCTTGAGCTAGGAGCTAACCGCGTATAGTATCGTGACCATTGTGGCGTGCTTAAGCTTCATGTTTCTGGTGCTGTTTGTGCCAGAGACATTTTGGGATCGGACACCAACACGGGGTCCTACGAAGCGGCCAAGTTTTTTCCGCCGCTTCTCGTCACGAAGGAGCATCCCTCCTCCAGAACCTCCGGTATCAATAGTTCCAAGACCGATACAGCTCGCTGGCCAAGAAAATGCCGCTACTGCTTTGGGTGTCGGGCAAGGAAAAGAAGATGATGGCAGACAGTTGGAGACGTCCATCGGCGCTGTCGGCGGAACGACGACAGCCACGACACCCGACGAAATACAGCCGGTTGTGAATCAACCAGGAGAGAATGGCAGCCAAGGTGATGGACCTGGCAAGAGTGTTGAAACTAGCAAAATCGACTGCGTGAAATCTTCCAATATTGATTCGGAACGGGGTCAAGTTTCAACAGGCATGGCCCCGGCCACCCAAGCATACACGCATAGACTTCGCCAAGAACCGGCAGAGTCTTTCTCGCAGCAACTTAGGCCATATCACGGCCGACTAAACAAGGACAAGTGGCTCAAGGTCATGGTGCGCCCCTTTATTCTCTTTGCATACCCATCCGTGCTGTGGTCTGCGGCCGTCTATTCATGCTCCATCGGTTGGCTCATGGTTATATGCGAAATCATGGCCATTATTTACCGTGACCCAACATCGTACAACTTTACTTCCCTGCAGACAGGCCTCGTCTACATCTCCCCGTTTATAGGTGGTATTCTAGGAACTGCTGTAGCTGGCAGGGTGAGCGACGTGGTAGTCCGGGCCATGTCGTCGCGCAACGGCGGGCTGTATGAGCCCGAGTTCCGCCTCGTCATGGCAATCCCTATTACACTGGCTACATGCACTGGACTCATGGGCTTTGGGTGGTCGGCAGAGGAAAAGGACCACTGGATAGTTCCCACCATCTTCTTTGGCGTCCTCTCCTTTGGCTGCTCGCTAGGCTCAACAACGTCTATTACCTTTTGTGTGGACAGCTATCGTCAATATGCTGGCGAGGCACTCGTGACGCTAAACTTTGCCAAGAATATCTTCCATGGGTTGGTGTTTGGTTTATTTGTCTCCCATTGGATGGTTGACGAGGGTCCGAAAAAGGTCTTCATGTGGCTGGGGATCATTCAGCTCGTCGTGCAGATTACCACGATACCCATGTTTATATTCGGCAAGCGAGCCAGGCTGTGGACGGTGAGAAAGAATTTTATGGAGAAATTCTAGATTTGGTTGCTGTCTTTCATGACAGATGACTGGAGTAATTAGCACTCTTACCAGCCCATTCTTGTTCTCCATGATGATATTATCTCGATTATAGTGTGAGTTTTGTCTCAAACTAGTGTTGAGGTTTTCATGTCATTAGTATATCGACACATTCATATACGTTCTATATTCCTGGTTGAGAAGCTTGCCGCCAGACGAACTGGCCAAGATGGGGCCTAACATACCCTACGATGCACCATAGTTGTTGTGTATAAGCAACCGAAAACTGGTTACATAGATGCAATATTATCCATGCAACCTAGGGTGTTAATTTCCCGCAGCTAGCACCACCCAAGCTCCCAAGTCCAATGAAACGTTTAATTAAATCACAGCTAACGTTTGTGGAATATTATATTTGTCCACTAGGAGATCACTTACATCGTATGATGGAAAGCGTGAGGGATAGGTACCAGAAGTGGTCAAATACTTTTTGCCTCAGACTGTAGTTCAATCTGATACAAGGGCCCAGTGAGGGTTTGGAGTAATACCTGAATTTACCTAATAACAGTCTTTAGTATGGCCCTCTCTTACCAGTGTTACTTCAGTCATGAGGCAGATGAGTTGCTAGCAGCCGATAGGAATATAGCGACATGCTTGTCAACTAAGCTCGACAGTCAAGCTGCACATATCTTTGCCAATTGCTTATGTGGGATTGACCCTTGTTTATTCAAAGTACGCAATTTTTTTCCAGTCACTACGATCGACCAGGTTCTGGCGCAATTCGCCTTGTTTCGCAGCAGTTTGTGAGCAAACTGTTCTATCAATTACACCACGTACTGCTTGGATCTTTTTGTTGAGCAAATTGAGGTACGAGTTATTGAGACCAACCTAGTTAAGCGTCAGGTTGTTAAGCCTTCCTCGTACGGCACAAGCCTCAACACCTCAGTCGGAGGATGTTCGTTCGTCTCTCATCAAGCATTATACCCATAGTAGTACTATTTTTGTCTTGTAAAAGAGGTGTTCTAGAGGCTTCAGCCACCATCACAGTTGACTCTCAACGTTGAAAGCTTCAGCACCATTAAAACACGTCAACGAAATGGATGAATAATTAAGTACCACTAAATACAATATATTAAGACATTGAATACTACAAAGAATCTGTAGTGTGCATGAAACTCTTCGGCAAGTGGTTAACAGTGATAATGCCTGCGGTGATGTGATCGAGACAGGGAAAGAGGACATATTATGCGGCCGGCATCATAGGAAGATATTTCAATGTTTCACGAGGTAATTAAAAGGACTGGAAAGAAGTAGGGTCGACAGGCTGCAACTAGTGTGGCGTATACAACACATACAATTCGCAGCCGAACTTGCTTGGCTCCCCCATTTTGCAAAATCACAGAATAGCGGAGCCATGAACACCACGACAACGATCTTAGATGCATTCCCGGATAAGGTGTGTTAAATTCACTGCGCTTTTGAGGGTACCGCAGACCCGGTCTCAAGCATCGGAGGCTTGAAGATATAACCGAAAGAGACTGTGCTTTTACGCTTTATACTATGCAGGTTATTAAACCAGATGCCACGCGAGAGCACTCACTCCGTTCTTAATACGGGACAGCTAGCTTGTTGGAAGAACAGCTCATTGATGCAGGAAGGACGCATGAAATATCAACTATTCCGAAGGCTACCCTGACTAGTGCGAGGCATACTAATTCATCTGTGGGGACTCGGTGTCTACGCCTGCAGTTGCTGGTTGCTGGTTAATGGCTGATGTGACAAGGGCAGGGTAAATGGGCTTGGAACGGTTGGTTCAAAATTCCATTCAATACGCAACTTTGCGGTATCAAAAGCCCTTGGTTTTCTGAGAGATCTTGGAGGATCAGAGGTCTATGAATACCAGAAGTCGGCGAGTCCTAATATGCTGACGGATTCTCATTGTGTAGCCATTTTCTGTCAGCATATTACAAACCTATAGGGAAAATGCAAGACAAAAAGAATCCTTTAATCACAAGTCGTATAACGTGACACCATTATGTTCAACACTGCGAAGCCTACTACACCTGGTCTAGAACAAGAATAGTTGACTTCCCATCGTTGCTATTATTTTTAATCTAAGCTGAGCCCTAAAAATATTCTTCTCATCTAAAGATCTTTCTTGGCACACCGAGCAAGGTTCACCAGATCCCCTACAGGCAACTTCTCTTGTTCTTTGCACACCTTCGCGTTGGCTACGCACTGATCTGCGCGTGTATTTTGATCCGCGCATATTTGTATTCTGTCGATGCATTCAAGGAGCTCTAACACCGGTGCGTCAGGGCTCACTTCACGCTCGTGGCAGAACAGTAAGGCGTTGAAGCACGGGATCACGTCATTTTCAGGGCGTGTGCAGTGCCTCACAGCAGCAAGCCTAGAGCTAGCCCTAGAACCAAGGTTGTCGTTGATCCAGTTGATGTAGCTGCCAACTCTGGTAAACACGGTGGGAGTCTTGTTGCAAAGATCGTCATCGTATCTGTCCCTGATGCTCCATGACACGACACCAAGCAACTCCCTTGTTTCCGGGTGGAAAAGAGGACCACCGCTGTCCCCCTTGCATGGATTCTTGCCTTGTCCACCAGCGCATATTATGGTATCTCTATCACCTACTTTCTGGTTCTTGTACTTGGCGGCACAGTCCTCGCGTGCGTGAATGTCAAGAACAATCTTGCTAAGCTTTTCAGCGAGGATGATGGGTTTCATTTCTCCATCTTTGGGAACAGTTGATTCCAGAGGGGTTTGTGCGCCCCTGTCCTGCCAGTTAGCATATATACCAGACATGCTGCAGTGCTGAGCCATGGCACTTACCAGCCTGCGGCTATCGCAGTGGAATTGACCACGGCATCCCCGCCGGCCGGAGGAAGCCCGGCATAGTCAATAGTGTCGCTCTTCTCAATCGGAGTTGATAATTTTACGATGGCTATATCGTTTTCTTCCCGACCGCCTGGTAAGTCTGCGCGTCTTCCACATTCATCCAACGGCAAGTCCGCTGTGCAATCACTGGGCGCGCCTGGTGTGTAATTGGGGTGCTTCTCGACAGATGCGACTGTTGCATTTACTCCCCCCGTCTTGGTGGACTGTGGCAATTATTAGCTCTGTGCTGCTTCATATTCCATCAGCTGCACTAAAGTACTAGACTGAAGGGTGGGTAGTATATTTACCACTGTTCCCGCTGTCACGGAGACAATTTGGATCTCGTCGCTGATAAGGCAATGAGCAGCCGTGAGAACTGTGGTGCTGTCTAACAGGCTGCCTCCGCAAACATGAGTCCCGTTCTCATCACGAAGACTGACAATAAATTTGATTTCACCGTCCGGAACATCTTCTCCGCCTACTATCCTCTTATCAATAGTTGCTGCTGCTGCTAAAGTAGCAAAAAACGTGGCGGCTAGTGTAATAGCCGTACTGCGCACCATTGTAACGGGGAGTTCACGCTGGGTTGCTGAAAATGGGTTTATAAAAGATGATAATGTATAAGAGCGAAGGCTGTTGTTTACTATTGATAAATTGTACTGTAATAATCTAAATGAATACCTTACTGTATTTATAGAGAATGAAAGAAGCTCAAAAGACCAGGCTCGCAAAAAAACAACCAAGTATGAACGACTCATGAGTATAATCTCAGTGCTATCTTATAGAATACTGAGGGGCTCATGGAGCACCTATTCCAGGGGTAATCAACTAATCAGACAATAAGGTTAAACAGTGCCTTTTTAAAAATTAGCTCGTAATAGTTATACCAAGAACCCTGTTCGGTATAAAAGGCTATATTACTCTGTATACTTGACACCAATAATAGGTCTGCTTGCCCTTCTTTTTGCAGGGTGTCTGCATATTAGGGCTAATATCGCTTCAAGGGGCTTTTATTGTACTTCGTGTGTAAACTTCCTTAACCTGTTAATCTTAGTTTTCCTAAAAAATGCGTTCATATCTTTTTAGCTACCAAATGGCTCGTGGGGCCTCCTCTGCTAGACAATTTTTTCAGTGAGCGAGTCTCCACGAGTTATTTGGTAGCAAAAAAGATAGTATTTACCAGTAAATTTTTTCAGTCAAAGATCATGTACTGGCTTTGTTCCGTCAAGGCGCGATATGTGGGGCCCCCACTGCCCCGCGAGACTCTCGGCATTTTATTAATTAATCTCCCGGATCCTTGTGCGGATATTAAATCCTGGCGCATAAGTTGCCGTGGAGTCCTGCGGGAATGGCACGATGTCGAACGAAAATGGATCAAGATACATAATCCACCCTCAGGAATGGAGTTTTACTTTTGACCTAGTGTCTGGTGTGATTTCTGTCGCCTGAGGTAATGAGGGGTCTAGCTGTTACAGGTTATTTCAGGACAAAAGGCCATGTAAATCAAGCCACGTGAACAATTATACCTTGTAATATATGACGATCAAGCGAGTATATTGATAACTGACTAGGTGGTTCTAACAAATATCCAAAGCTAAGGAAGACGGAGAAGAAAGAACAAGAAAAGGAGAGCTCTTGAGCTCCTAACAGTAGTGGTACGTGGCGGAATTATCCCCCATGCTGAGATATCCATCAACGCTAACATGACTCTTGGGGGATGATATTGGGTCGTCTAATTGCAATGATAACGATGGGGGCGTTGGCGCACTGTCTTCCGTCTCAATGCCAGCATACCATAAACTTGATTCGTCGGAGCCCGAGCCTTGCTTTTGCGGAGTTTACAACTTCCTCTGTAGCTGCATAAGGACTTGGTTTCGTGTGTGCAGGACCGTCCAAGACTGTCAAAGAGATGGCTTCTATGACACATGGGTAAGTGCCCGCAAAGGTTCTTGGATGTCAGTCGTCTTGCCTATCACCAGACACTCTATCCGCCTGTTGAATTCGCAATCATCTGCCAATTTCTTGAAGCTATTGACCAGACAGGTGTCGCGTCAATAGAATATAGACCGGGACTGTCAAGCTGCTGGAAAGGGATTTCGGTGGGCCACCCCCAGCCCGCCATACGAGTCAAGTCTGGTCCGTCTGGTCCATTCAATGTTTGATCTCGGCCTGTATACACCGAGACTGGAACTCAGCTCGAGGCGCCCGCGCAGCCCTGTTCCGAGGCAGCTCCCTGGTGGAGATGACCGACATCGGCGTCAATTTCACCTGCACGCCGAAGGATGGCCCAGACACCCTCACCGTCACTCACCTGGACGTGAAGGACCAGACCGGACAGCAGGTCGACGAATTCCCTGCACCAGACTCCTACGACGCTTCACAGGAGCAGCCGTCACAGATGCGGCTAAGCAGCTCGTCGACGAGCAAGTCGCCGCCTACCACGAGGCCGCCAAGGAATTTACTACTGGGCCAGAACGCGACTTCGCCAAGCACTTCTCCAGTAGCTTCCTCGAATAAGGGAAATAAATTCTGACCAACACCAATTGCACATCTGGTGCGTATTTGCACCAACCTATAGCAGCATTGCCGCCAATGCCACTGCCTCTCCGACTTGATTTGCCACCACAAACACCGCCCACAACCCATTGACCAGACAAAGTCGACCTGCTGAGACTTATCGCCAAGAGCAACGACTACCGGTACCTCCGGGTCTTCGTCCGCCTTCAAGCCGGCGCTCCGGCCAGGAACCACATCGGCTACGCCATCCGAGCTCATGCCGCCAGCAAGACGGGCCTTGAGGTCAACCAAGTCCCGTAAATGAACACCGGATGGGCCATTTCCAATATTTTTGGAAGTTGGGAGGAGTATCGGCTTATTTTTGCGCGTGCGTCAGATGGGAGAATTCGATGGCTTGACTGGAAACCGGATGGAGTTGTCGTTCGCTTCGATCAGCATTTGTGATTTAGCTGAATGCTATGTGCTCGTGGCGAGGGCGTGGCATATGCAAAGAGGACAAATTGGGCGCTTGGAGCTGTCATGCCGCTGCCTCTTGTAAAACGATGATAGCTGTCGAGTAATTTTTCAGCGCATGGCTCGCAGTCGTATACGGGTCAGCTAATACTTTGCTTGAATACTCAAGTTCTTCATTTTCTTGAAATATTAAAGCGTATATGAGCTTAAAAGCTTAAAACTGTACGTCAAGTTTTAGCTTCCATATACTTATTATTGGGTTTACGTCCCGTGCCTTGATAGTAACGTCCGGTGATTCCGTGTATCTATAAGTGCCTTGCTTACCTATGGCTAGTAGTCGAGTAGGCTGTGGGCGACAAAGAAGCTGGAAAACGGCGTTTCAATAAAATCGCAGAATATTATGTCAATCCCCTCTCCGATCAAGTTTCTCTAATCCCAAGTCTTACCATTTTCTGATGACGTCGGGACCCAAGGCAAACACTGAAGGGAAACGGGCTACCACTGTTCAAGTTGTTCCATTCATGGATGCAGCAGTTTAAGAATTCTAGATGCGTTGTTAACAGGATAATGTTTACCAGAATCATGGTCCCTGGGCGTTGCAACATATTTATCTACCCGCTACCTGTCGCTGTTCTCAAGCCTAGGCGCCTTAGCATTTGGGTTTTTGCAATGGTATGATACGAGTCGGTGGAGGCGGGGCTAGTAACCTCTGATTTACGAAATTCCGAGTTATAAACAAGGAAAGGCAATAACACAGTCCTTGGTCTATGTGTTCCTGTCGATTATTTTTAACTGTGAGCCACACAATAAACCTGGTGGCATGATTTTATTGACTAATACTAATCCGAGTTATCCGAGAAGTCCGGCTCGCTCTGAACTGTAACTGGGCCCGTTTCGGTATTGTACCCCATACATCCCTAATAATAATTTATCGTTTTATTAGAGAGGTCTTGTTCCTCTTGTTGATATCTATTACTCTATGCCGCTTTTACATGTCCGCAGGCCATTGATTCAATCTTGACATCGCAATATTATTATAGAATCTCGGAGCGAGCGGATAGCCAATCCGTTGGACTTGGTCGACACCTCGCAAGGATCTGTGGTTCGCATTCGGCTATTCGGCGATTGCGGTATCCGGCATTTAGGTATTTCAGGTCCGGATTCTCGCATAACTAGATGAGACAGCGAATAGCAAAGTATATATTCTCCACCCTAGTACCTTGTACATAAGGCAGTCTACTTTAAACTTGTGAAGCCCCTTTATGACGTATTGCCTGGGAAAAAACGTCCTTAGCAGTTACTGGCGCAAAATTTATGGTTTAGCAAAGTACTATACTTCATGGCCTGACACATATTAGACTTGTAGTTATACAAGGTATCATGCCACATCATTCCCGGTTGATCCGGCCACTTT
The DNA here is from genome assembly GCA_037953715.1 of Metarhizium sp. BCC 4849. Classification (NCBI taxonomy): domain Eukaryota; kingdom Fungi; phylum Ascomycota; class Sordariomycetes; order Hypocreales; family Clavicipitaceae; genus Metarhizium; species Metarhizium sp. BCC 4849. The sequence continues at coordinate 4,029,555 of JBALJW010000003.1, forward strand.
TGGCCCATGATTATGGACAAGAAGTATCACAAACCCAGAGCTTGCTTCGGACTTGGTTGGAATCGTGTTAATTCCGACTCTCGTGCTCCGACTCGAACTTGTCCTGGTCTTTGTAACCCTGCTATGACCCTACTGCTACGAAATCAGTACCCTTGTGTGTTGGTAACTTAAGTGCGCCTGATATAGCACCGTGAGGTGAGAATGAGTCCATTTCGAAGGCCGGAAAACAGCTCAAAAATAGTTGCCAAGTATCCACTAGACTTTGCTGAGTATAAATGGGATGGGAGATGCTGTTCAACAAAGATCTTCATCTCAGACTCATTCTTCCTTTATTTATTTACATTACTACAAGTAATCCTCGCCAAAATGCAAGTTACCACTTTCCTCGTTACTGTCTTTGCTGGCCTGTGCTTGGCCACTCCAGTTGCACAGGACCACAGCTCTACGTCCATCTTCGGACTCAATGATAACTGCCACCCATTTGTGAGTAACACCATCTTTGGCTACTTTTGAACGTATATGATGTTTTCTAACATATTACAAAGTCATGCCGAAGACTTCGTGGCTGCGTACTTGTCGATGAGGAGAAAGAGTGCTTTTACTGCAATCCCGACCCTGGTTGCCAACTTAAGACAAACTAATATCACCACACACGAACCCGATATAGTTTATACGCCGTTGGTGTGAGCCGGGGATACAAGAGGGGAGTGTCGAGATCGAGTTGTTTATTTGAGGTTATAGCAATTACTATATTGCTACCTGCTCGAGTATTTACATTCGTATTTAACCTTAGGTTATATAGAAAATTTACAGTCTTTTGTCTTATTCATCCTGTTCTTAATGTGCTAGGTATTACTAATCTCCGGTAGGGTATAATTTCCATTTCAAATGTCTTAATCAAACAGTTGAATTGTATCCTAAATTAAGTTCTAAAAAGTGTTGCCTTTTAACCGGGACGCTTTCCAAATAGGTTTTCATGAGCGTTTGACTTCCGACGCTAAGTGATGCTGGTATATTCTGGTCTGGTAAAACACTGAACCAATGCTGCGGAATTATACGCCGCTGCGCCTTAATTCGAATATACACATACACAAATACGTCAAGCATCGCAAGTACAAGACGCAGTAGCTTAAGTAGGACCAAGGCAAAACACAGCGTAGATATCGTTGCGGCTGAAATAACCTACAGCTCATATACACGGTTCACACTTTACTGCTGCTGAATTAGAGTGCAAATCGCTACACGGCGCAGCTACTCAAATCGGGCAACGAGAGACTCTTCCTTTGCTATCGACATGAAAGAGCACTTGGTGGAATCATACCAAGCAAAAAGCCTTACAGGCGGCAGTTGCTGTTACCTCTCAGGCATTTATACTACTCTTGTTTTGAATGAGCAACTCGACCTTGACGTCCATGATACCTCGAGATCTTAACATGAAATTCCCCTTGAAGACCCGATCGAATAACTAGTCCCCTCCCCCACCCAGTTGCAAACACCCTCAGTCTGAGCATTGAAACAGCCAGTTTGCGTGTTATACGGACAATCACCCTGATTGGAATTTGTCAAAAGATTCTGGCCGTCGCCGCCAGCCGTAGTGACCATGAACGACTTGAATGCGGGGTTGCCGGGTGCGCACGTGTTGTCCCAGATATTACGGGTTCCGACGAACTGGGCGCAGTCAATGTCCGAGTAAAAATTGACGATGGCAGCATTGGTGGTGAAAGCGCAAGCGATGGCGTGGAGCGGGAGATATGAGGGCTTCATTTCTAGGGATTGCGTGTGAGGGATGTGGTAGGGTAGAGTGAGGTGGAAGGGTTAGTGACAAGGCTTCGTAGAGGGCTTTTGAATAGCTTCGAATTTTGTTTAATAATTCAATACTGTCTTTTAAGTTTAACAGATCCTTGGGAAGTTGAATCTAGGACCCCGACCTACGACCAGTATATATACATGATAATCTAGGCGTGTGTGACCCGACTTAAGTGACGGGGACATCTAGGCCATAAGTACCAAGTACCTTTGGCTTCCATCGTGGAAGCCTCGACCTGTTGTGGTCTGTCACAACGCATCACTTGTGCTAAATGTTGACGCAGCCAACTCCAAAGACATCGCGATATAGCCGTCTTCGGGCGTTGTGACACCTACCTGTGTGACACTTGCTGAAAAATGTCTTCATGGTTGGTAGTTTGAGGGGAAATGTCGAGAAGACTATTAGTGACTCAACGTGCTAAACGGAGAGGGGCAATTTTGTTCTTCGTTGAACATGTTTTGCTAATGCGAATCCCATCCATTTCAGTGCTTGCACGGCAAAACGGACGGATCGCCGAAACAGACACCTTTACTGTGCCCGTCTGTGGCTTTTGTATAGAGCGGCTTTAAGATTTTACGATGCTCCACTTGAATTACTGCCCTGGTTGTGATGGTCAGAAACACTTCTGAGGATTATACATTAATTTTTGGTTGTTTCGCTCTGTAGTCAAATGAAATCACACGCATGATACAAGTATCGTGCAAGCGTAAAATCTAAAACAGTATTGGGCTGTACCAGGTGAGGATTATACATACAGTACTCCGTATTGTCCGCGAGACAAGGTCGTATCTTAGGAAGCGTTTGTGTAACAGAGATTGACTGTCGTCCTACTGGAGGAGTTTCCACCGGGGGTAATGAAATTTTGTGTGTGTGAGTATGTATTGTTCACTCGTACTACTAATGTTTGTTAACTGTAGGCGGTGCAACACATCTTACCAAGATGTCTCTGGTCCGTAGACTTAGTTGGTCCTCGGCGATCAATTGTCGCGCAAGACACTAGTCGCATTTGACAGTTACCACATCACAGCTCAGTTATCCGATATGGCAAAAGCCCCCTCAAGCGTGTGCAAGTACAACCGAATGTGCGTATCCAAATGGAGGATTGTCGTGGAAGCATCATCAACTCAGACTTCAAATCTTGTATTGGCCACCACTGTTTGGCAAGATCCTCCTCCATGATCGAGACCAAAACTACGAGTGCCCCACTCAGATATAAGATTTCAGGTCACAATGAGGTAGTCACTTGGTGGAACGCTGCAGCTTATGGGTCAAAAGATGTCTGGTGCTTCGCCATTTTTGTCACCACGGTGCGTGTTCGAGACATAGCTTGTCCCCACGTCACGCACCAGACATTTTGAAAATATAAATACAAAGGGTCCCTGGCCTTGCACATCCAATGGCCAGTCGGATGAATCGGGGAAGAGCCAGCCGTCATTGATGGAGTACAGCTTACCTCACGGAATACATGCCACTACACGATTCGAGTGAGATCAGCACATACAGCTGGCTCATTGAACCAATACATGCTCGTGGTATTGATCCTATTCGTGACATATTGAAAAATTCATCTCTAGGCTACGTCGTCACACATCTTTTCGGATTGACCCTTTGATTCCCGTGCATTGGGCGACGCCGATGGGTGGCCAGCCAACATGACAACTTGCCTGGCACAAATCGGTGAGTACTCCGTACCTCAGATGCTGAGAGGGCGAAGCAAAATTCTTCACGAATTCTGCAGTGTCCAATTTTGTCTCGTAATGATGAGCTGGCAGGCTGGCGATTGGGCAGCGTGAAGCTGAAGGACGGCGCCACAGGGTCTTGCCTTTAACGTCAACCGGTCAATACTTCTGGACATCAATTGATCTTTTTTATATGGAGCGAGTCACACCAGAGCCAATAGAGTGGGCGTGGCACGAGTACATAGATGATAGTTCCCTCCGCAATTCTGCAACGTCGGCTCCGTCGGGTTCGAAACATGGACACCCTTCTATGATGATGGCGTTGACATCAGTCGCTGTGATCGCCTTGGTAAAGCCGATTATGCTGACCAGACTCTCTGGATCATTGCTTTTTAATTGCCTAAAGGCTTTGGGTGTTTATAGGATTACCGTACAATATGGATCGGGTCATCTATCCCGTCCTCAAACCGGAGAGAGCATACCAGTTCGTGCCGCGGCTGGTGATAGTAGTCAATCTGCGACAGGACTCGGTCAGAAAATTAATATAGTAATTGACGTGAGGCAAGCTCGCCAGAGCAGAAAAGGCTACCCATGGATAGGTATATCATCGAATGCAGTCACTTCTTCTCAAGCCGACATGCTCGGTTCGCAGAGCAAACCATGCATGGAACGGAGGGGAGGGGTCGACGAGAATAACCAATACGGCCAGACGCAAGAGGCAGCTTGATACATGTACAATACCATACCTCTAGGGATATATAAGGTTTACTAAATTCCTCATGTTGCAGTCATTGTTACTCGTCTCCCTGTACTAGCAAGATGAGGCGGTGCAAAAGGTCCGCGAGGACCTCGACGGGCGCCCCAGGTGCCGGGCTCAAGGCCAAGCGCGAGACTGGAACTTCTGGAAGCTCGACAACATTAGCCGCCAGCCACGGCACAGCCATGCAGCAAGGGGGAACATGGATGCTCCCACGTGCAGCAATGAATACTTGACGTCAAGTAGCGTCAACGGTCTGGTGAATGGCTCGCGGCCCGGTAGACGCACCCGCACCTGCTACTAGCCCCACAAGTATATCCTTAATAAAAATAGAGTCAATCGCGGTAAGTTTTGACGAAATAAAGAGGCGGTTAGATAATTACACGGATTTCTTGATGATACTGCTATAAGTGGCTATTTCAAGCTATAACTCTATTAAAAAGTGAATAATGATTACAGAGCTTTTTACTATTTACTCCCGCTGCCATGTATTTACATGTCAACGGTATACTTGAAATTGATGTCTGGTACCTGTGGGGCTGTGAATGCCGGCGGCTACTGGGCTCCGGGCAATTCACGCCGGCAATTGCCGATTACATGACTAGATCTGGCACGGCTTGGCAATAATCGTCGTGGGCCAAGGCCGCTCAGACTTTCCCGAATTACCTCCGCCAACATCAACTTGTAAAGTGCCCATTCCGATTGGATATCATGTTCTACCCCACGCAATATGCAGCTCGCCACGTTGGGAGCCGAACGGAACATTGAACACGAAATACTTTACTCACATTGAAGAAACCTGGCATTGGCTGATGCCCAATCGGAAAAGAGCAGTGACCTTCTTAAAGCCTGACCTCCAGATACTCCCCTCGCAGTTCAGGGGTAGGGGTCTTTGGCCGGTAGGCTGAGACATCAGTCTCCTTGTGTTGATCTTGATTGTGAAAGAGTCTGGTCTGGTCTGATATTAATTCGTTACACGTGGACTCTTGCCGGCAGTTGACGCGTCTGATGTGCGCTAAGACCCAAACTTTCTAGCAAGCGGAATTTTACCTCGCCTCCAGATGTCCACTTTGGAATTGATGCCTTTGCGTCCTAGTCCTAGACTTCACTTGACTCTTTGACGGAATATACCGCCAACGTCAACCGGCCATCTGTTTGCATAAACGTATAATCAAATTTGCATAAAAATTCCCGCGACTTCGGCAACTCCACGACTCCAAGGAACGGCAAAAATTACCGGAACATGACTCTCTCTTCGTCGAGTGGGGAGCACTACGACAACTTGAAGCACCCCCCAGCAGAAGAGTAACAGGAAATATTTCCTAATTAGGCAATATGTGACCGCAGCGGCTTCGGCATCGAAGCAGCGTAGGGCTAGCCGTGGACTAACCAACTACCGACTGTGCCACCAAGTCTGTTTCAACTAACAGCTCCTACCAGACTGAACAAGGCAGATTGCTTTTCTGCTACAAGATTCGAAGGCGAATGGTAAAAGCTCATGTCACCACGAGCTCACTGTGAGACAGCACTTGGATATCGCAGTGCCTCAACTTGAACAATTCAAGTTATTCTTTAGAGAAATAAAACGTCGCAGTAGCAAGAGTGCTGTGTATTACGTGATTGCCTACCTCACCCAAGCACTTTATCTTTATGCAATTGCACTTAGCTAGTCAATCCAGCGGGAAGCATAGTAATGCTAGATCCTTGGCAATCATGTCTCACGCTATCAAGGTAAAATAGTCTGATGAATTCGTCTCATGCTTAGCCACACGACATCATGGGTAGCACCTGCATAATAGCACAGCCCTCGCGGCATGCTAGGACTCAAATGCCGTGCCTACAGACAGCTGTCTAGGTTCATGCTAGAATATCAAATGATGGGCCTCCATAGTCGTCAACCTCAGAGTATGAGGCAAAGAACATGATATATAAAGCTGCCTGTGTCTCCTGGTATTGCTTTTAGACCCAAGACAAAGACTCTTGCTCTTAAGGCCAAAAAGCCCAACCCCCCAGCCCGGGACACGTAAAATTCACTTTCTTTCTACACCACACTCTTTTTTTTTTCTATTTGCGAGAGCTTGGCAACATGACTTCGGCTATCACTTGGAAGCGCTTGCTTCCGCATTTGAGCTCCTTCTTTGGGGGGTTTGTTATGCCCAGCGAGCATCGACAGGCTCAAATGGCAGACGCGTGGGTTAACCACACGGGCGAGAGTATTCGTGGGCTCGTGGACTCGATTCCCATTTTGGGACATATTGACGGTATAACACTGCTCCTGGCTGGATATCGCCATGGTGTATCTAACAGAGTATAGGAATCGTTCACTTTGCCATGGGAGAGACGGAAGAGGGTATTCATGCCGAAGAACAGGCAACTCGCACCATTTTTGTGCTGGGTGGTGGTGCCCTGGGCGGTCCTGGGGGAGCAATGGCTGGCGGAGCATTAGCAGACGCTGGCCTTACTGGTTAGTACAAGTGTCGCAAGAGTCGAAGGCGGTGCAGACGAATAATAATCCTCCTTAGGAATCGAAAGTCTTCGCCACCATCGTTATGACCCTCAAGGTTATTTCGCTGTCGGCACGAACCTCTATCATGATTTCGACGACGTAATTCACAGGCAAAATTTGACTGTAGAAGATGTTGACAGAAGCCTTGACAATCTGCAGGACGACCTCTTTGATCTGCAGGTACTTGGACTTACCGATGGTCTGCCTGCTGCCGGTACCAAGGGCAAGGTGTCGCCAACAACAACAGCAAGTCCACTGCTCCAAGCCGTACTTTGACGCATTTTCACTAACTCTGCACACTTAGATTTATCGTGTTGAGGGCAAGAGCATTGTCAAGGACGGCGACAAGTTCTTCGCGGGCGACAACCAGCGCATCTTCAACTATCAAGGCAATGTCGTTGCTCGTGAGCAGCTGCCTGATCTGAGACCCATCGAAGAGCTTGCAAACAAACCTGGCCCTGAAATACCCGAGGGTGACCCGGCGCAAAATGAAATTCCTGGCAAAGGAAAGGGCAAGGGCAAGGGCAAGGGCAAAGGTCAAGGCAACCAGGGACCCGACAGCCTCGAACAAGAGCTGAGAACATTCAACCGAATCGGCATTGATGGAAAGCTTTTCAAGGACAATGGAAAAGTCATTTTCCTCAACTTTGGACAAAGGGATCGAATGCTGGGATACTATGCCCAGAAACTTATTGACCACCGAACCCTCGTCGAAAAGTATCGAGCCACGTTGGAAGCGGAGCGACCCGGCGGAAGCAAGACGGCAGTAACCGAAAAGACGCACGATATTCGGGTGAAATCATTCAAGGTATTCCCAACGTGAACATTGAATCTGTAACTGTCCAAAGAATACTAATGCCTTTTGCAGGTCATGACGCGGGACCTCGAACAAACCGAAAAGGACGCCATCACCGAACAGGAAAAGAAGGTCTTCAGAGATGCCGAAGCCAAAGTTAGAAAGGCAGAGGCCGCCGTCACCAAGGCACAGGCTCAGATTGACAAAGCCGAGGGACCCCAAGGATCCAACCAGCCCGACAAGAACATTCAAAAGGCCAGGGCCGACCTCGAGGCAGCCAAAGCCGACCTGGAAAAGGCCAACGCAGAGTTCGAAAAGGCCCCCAAGGACAAGGGCGTCCTGGTAGTCGACGTCAAGGCCCCCGACAGTATGGTCTTCAAAACTGGCGCTATACACCCATCTTTGAAAAGGTAATCCCGGGGACTGTCGACGTCAACACCCCGTGGATCGCATCGCTGCCTACACCAATTCTCAAGCTCATCCATGACAATCCCGTTGCGCTCGGAAAGATTCTCACCTTCAAATACGCGCGCACTGCCTCGGGCACCGGCGCCCAGTCTGCGAATCACTTATTCCCCAAGAACCTGCAGTACGTCAAGCAAGACGACGAGATTTCAATGGAGGCCGTCACCCCTTCCAAGCTGCTCCACTGCCGCCACGTGAAGCAGAAGATTCACTCCTTCCAGGACGGCAGTGACGACTGGATCGAACATTACGAGTACTTGGTCAAGTTTGACGAAAACTCGGAGCCCGAGTGGTATCCCGCGGATCTCATCTCCCCCGATCTCCGGCAGAAATTCTACGACGGCGTGGTCAAGTCTGCCAAGCCCATTGCCAATTTCAAAGGCGGCAAGGACGGCCAGCTGTTTGTCCAGTACGAAGATGGGACCGAGGGCACCGTGGACAACACCCAGGTTTTCTGGCAAGAGTTTGACCCCTCGGAGCAGGAGCAGCTTGACCCCCGCGAAATCGATTCCATCCTGTACCACGCACAAAACACGGATACCCGCTACGATGGCCGGCTTCACCTCAAAAAGGACGACGAGTTCCCTCTAGCTAATGGCGCCGGGGCGGTAGAGTGGAAGAGCGCGAGCGGCAAGCCCATGTATCTCGGGTCAGCTATAGACTTTCACGGCACGGTCCATCCTTGCATGGTTGTCGCCGACGAGGTGCCGCATTGTGTTGGGACGTTTGGCGGCCGGGCAGAGCCCCATCAGGGCTCGTACGATCTCCTGCCTTTTAACCCCGATATCATGGAGTGGGTGGACTCGTACGCGGGCCTGATTCCAGAGGGTAGGGAGGGCGTCGTGGGCGGATATGAGAATAACAGGCAGCCGCTTTACCATGCGGTGACTAATGTCAATGGACATTGGTGGGTTGGCAAAGCCGGACCTCAGTTTGTATGTCGACCTAGACGTCTGTGCTCTTCTGTTGGAGTTTTATTTGCTAATCTGTCTGCTTTGTAGAATGGATCTCTTGTGCCTGTCGGCGGCGAAGAGATGGGTTCGGGGGAGAGCTATATATTGTAAGTTGGTCTTGATTGGGAGTTGAATCTCGGAACATGTGCTAACAGTGACTGCAGGGTTTGGAAATAAATACCGCCGGTTTAAAGTACCGGGGTGCTTGTCGCGATTCTTATTCACTTTGGTATGTGGGCTGCTAGTTAATCTTCTGCTGACTTAGTCTTGTGCTGATACCAAATGGCAGTTGAAATATTCCATCAGAACGTAGTGGGGTGTCACTGGAAGCTACTTGTAGTGGTTGAATATTTCCGAAAGATGAGAAGGGAATAACTAGCTTGTGTCTACGAGTCGCGGACAAAGTGTCTTTTAGGTAGCTTTATTTCCAGGCAAGCCCACGAGCTTGGCTCCTCTTTTCTTTGTAAATTTAAATAGGCAATAAAATGTTGTCACAGAAAGAACGCGCTCTACTTGTACAGCAATTACACTCCCTTATTACCTGACAACATATAACTGAACAAGGCTAGCGAAAAGTGTTGCTATTTTGGCATCGTCGAGGCAAGTGCAGCCAATGTCTAGCAATATATTTAAAAATAGTAAATCCGTAGGAATGTCTTTATGTTATGATTATAGTAAGCCAAGAATTAGGATGAGCACGAGGGCTATGTGTTGCTGATACGTCTTGTGGCGGCGCCAAAACGAATTGATAGTTGGATGAGAAGTAGACCCTATTTGTTTTTTTGTTCTTTTTAAAAAAAAAGGGAGAAGAGGCAGAAGCTGCGTACAAATCATGCTTGTAAGGCGACGGATAATATAGCAGTGGGCCCCCTCGTGCGATATTGGGAATATGCTTGTGTGGAGGAAACTCGTACCGTCATGCTGTTTTTATTTAAGGCTCCTAAAATCTTGGCCTCCTGGGGTCTTGAGTCTTGGCGGCTTCGTAGCAGAGGCCAGGCAATAGTCACTATGCTGCGACCCCGTTTATAACTATTTCATGTCTGCAATTTATAGTACCTAGCGGTAACGCGCGGCTCGTTGTGCCATTACTGGTCGTGAACCCGTGGTGATGATGTATAGGGTGGGTGCTGCATAAGATAGGTTTCGCGAACTGGCACCTGTGATGTGATTGCAGTTAAGGTAACAAGTGCGGCCCAGCCTGCGTGAAATCGTCAGTGCTAGCGAACCAACAAAGATTGATTGGCCATGGTGGTGTAAATAGTAATACTATAGGCACCAGACCACATGCAGCTTCTTTCTGATCCAACATGGCCATATCTAATAAAAGTATTGCCTATTGCAGATGGAAAGTTGTAACGGACTCTCTCTCTCTTTCTTGTCAAGCCATACGGAAAGTCACATGATTAAAGTCGACCCACTTAGCCTTGCTCTTCTTCCATTATCTCTTTAGTTACCCAATAGCTCGTGGGGCCTCTTCTACCATACAATTCTTTTAGGTAAGCGAGTCTCCACGAGCCATTCCGCAACTAAAGAGATACGAAAAGTCGACCCACTTAGTCCTGCCTGACTCTTCTTCCATTATGCTGCGCTCTTGTTTCGCTGTACCTTGCAGGATCTCTTCACACAGGCAACCGTGTCTCGCAAGAATGCTTCCATGCAATCCAAACTGCCAAGCTGCGTAACGTCAACTCTCCCACTACAATACTACTCTGAAGTTTTGCCACAGGACCAGTAGGTCTATTTAATGTGCCGAGAGGGAGCCATTTCCGTTACCGCGATTTGTTGTGTGAAACACCAGACCAGTTATTAAAGAGTCAAGTGTGGATATCGATCCAGACATGGATCTACCCGAAATTGATTAGTAGTCATGCATGCTAAATTACGGCTCCCTCTTAGCGCCGGTCCCTGATTGCTTATCTTTGCCATACACGTGACTTTCTGGTTTCCTATTGCTGGTTCCAACGCCTCGTGTCCCTTTGCATGCGCGCGATGCTCGAAGTTTTAGATCAATTGATCCCTAAACAATAGTCCAAATTCGCGGACAAGTATTGACCAGACAAGCGCTGTTCTTGGCTCTACAACGCCCAACGGCCAAGCTATGACGCATTACCTAATTTCGCGTATTATGCAGCCTTGTACGAAATCGGACTAGCTTGTTGTCGTCTCTTGTGAAAAGAATGGAGACTAGCTTGAGGACACCAGTGCTCTATTAACTGGCCTGAAGACAGCAGTGGGCATGGATAAAGTTCCGTCATTAACGTAAAACAAGGTCTTCCCTGCAAAAACTTTTATTCCGTTGGGTGCCTTTGTCGACATACTACCTCGTAATTAAAAGAGACTGCGTGTGTCAATATATACGGATGGCGTTGACCTCATGCGATAACATGAAGCTACTGCCCTGAGTCAGAATCCTCTTGGCTTGACTACGGATACGTTACATGCAACTATACCGATATTCTCCATGTCACGTTCAATACCAACAGCAAAGTAGATATAAAACGCGAATAATGGCTACACGAAGCTCTTTCTTCCAACCAGGCTGTTTACACTCTACATCCAAGGTTCACATACTGCCAATAACACTCTTTATCAAATTACTTCAAATATGATTCTTGGCGTATTTTTTGCTATTCTAGCCCTGTCCGTTGGCCTGAACGGACATGTTATCCAGCAACATGCATCCGACTCCACCGAAGCCAATCTAGATTCGAGAGCACCGGGCATGAAATTTGTTCATCCTGGTGTATTCGTCGACAGAACCCAGCTACGCCGCATGAGGTCAATGGTCAAAGATGGTCAGCAGCCATGGTCGAATGCCTACGCAGCCATGATGAAGCATCCATACGCCAAAGTCACGGACCCAAAACCGCGGGAAAACGTCAATTGCGGTGCTTATTCCAAGCCGGATAATGGGTGTACCGATGAGCGGCGTGACGCCATGGCGGCCTACACCAATGCTTTGGCGTGGTTTACAAAAAAGGACCAGGCCAAGGCTGATATTGCGATTTCTATTATGAATGCCTGGGCTAATACGATCAAGGAGCATACGGGGGGAAATGCGCCCCTTCAAGCTGCCTGGGCTGCCTCGCTTTGGGCTCGAGCCGGGGAAATCATTCGATATTCGGACGCAGGGTGGAAAGAAGAAGATATTGCTACTTTTTCAACCATGCTTAAAAAGGTGTACCTCCCTATTGTCCAGAATGGATCTGACAAACCGAACAACTGGGAACTCAGTAGGCACTAAATCTCTTCCTACGGCTTTTCTGCATCACTAACAACATCCATCTAGTCCTCATGGAAGCTAGCATCTCTATTGCGGTTTTCGTCCACAACAGGGTTGTGTATAAGTCGTCTTTGGAACGCTTCATCAACTCGGCAAGCTACTACATCTATCTAAAGAGGTACGGCCAGTCATGTCTCCTTCTTTTAATTTAATGCAAGTAATACTCACACGCTTCTTAGCGATGGCTCTGAACCACTCTTACCACCAGGAATGACTCGAGAGACACTGCTAAAACGCTGGTGGTGGGGTCAAGACACGTTCCAGGAAGACGGAATGGTCATGGAGACGTGTCGAGACCTCATGCACAGTAGCTATGGCATTGCTTCCATCAGCCATGTTGCCGAGACTGTGCGAATCCAGGGAAGAGACTTGTACTCTGAGGATACTGGCAATCGCTTGCGACATGCACTTGAATTCCTTACAAAGTATGACAATAAAAGGGGTACTGAGCAAGCACCCGACTGGCTTTGCAATGGAAATGTCACCAAGAACATCAAGGACATGACGGAACCTGGATACAGCAATCTTAGTGACAAATATGACATGCCGAATACAAAGCAGTTTACGGCGGCTGCGCGGCCCGCGCACGCAGATTCTTTATTTATAGCGTGGGAGACATTAACGCATGCGACGGGGGAAGTAGATGTCTGATAATGTTATTAATAAAAAGAAGCTCAAGAAAGCTCTGCCAGTTTCTCAAATTAGCTTTAAAACTGCTTAAACTAGCAAAGCAGCCACAGCTTAGAAACTCTTTCGAAAAAGGCAACTGGATCCGTCTAGATTAATGTTCTGTTCGAGGCTGTATCTCGTCGCACTTTTACCACCATTCCATCAATTGGCTTTCCCGTAATCTGAATCGTCTAAGACCCTTCTTAATAACAGATCCTCAAGTGTCTAGGGTGCGGTTGGAACTTACAGTATACAGTTTGGATTTGGTCGCGTATTGATTCTTGTCATTCAGACGAGGCTCGCCGCCCGAGTCCAAGTCCAACTCACCAATGCCCACCTTTTCAAACGCGTACCGATGGGCTATGAGGGCAGTAATGGCCCGCGCCTCGATATTCGCCAGCTCCATGCCGATGCAATTTCTCGGGCCCCTTTCAAACGGTCTCCATACGCTGGGCGGGAAGCCGTCGCTCTTGAGCCAGCGCTCCGGCACAAAGTCTTCTGCCGTGTCCCCGTACACTGCTCGGTCGCGATGCATGATGTAGTGGTTCAGGTAGATCCAGTTTCCGTCAAGATTGTAGTCGCCTTGCGAGGTGGAAACGACGAGGCCCGTATTCGGCTTGGAAATGCGAATAGAACCGGCGGGCGCGTAGAGTCTCAAGACCTCTTTGAGAACGGCAGAGATGTATGTCATCTGGTGGATAATCTCATCACCTCCCGGACCAAGAAGCTTCTGAGTTATTGCCGTTGGATCTTGTGTGGTTTCAGGTCCAAGCAGTCTTTCTAGCTCCTCGCGTACGGCCTTCAGCGCGTGCGGCGTCCGCGAGAGCTCATAGATGGTCCAGATAATTAGAGTGCTAGTAGTATCGTGGCCTGCGAAAAGAAAGGTTTTCAGCTGATCAGACGTTTCGGCTAATATGTCGGGTGTGAGCTTCTCCACGTCCTGGAGACTGAGGGCCAGGATGCTCCGCGATCGACTAGTGTTGGATTCGGCTTTTGTGGCTTCAAAGTTGCAGGAAACAATGGCCTTTAATCTGTTGCTAATCTGCTGCCCAATGAGACGGCGCCTGATATGTCTATGAGGCATTAGCCACCAGGGGAGCTGAAGTTTATCGTCGGCATATGCTATTCAATTGTGGCGTTAGCCAGGCCTTGCCATGGTCGGCTTTTGATCGAATGTACACACTTTTGATGAGTTGTTTGTAACTCTTTATCAGCTCTCCTTGCTGTGTCGAATCCACCTGTTGTGCATTCACATCTTCACCCATGGTCACAATACCGATAATGTCAAATGTGAGGTTTGTTGTGTGCTGGTCCAACGAGAAGCTTTCCCCTGTTTTGGCAAAGTGATCGAGGATTTCGAGGTAGGTCTGCGCCTTTTCAAGGATGACTGGCAAAAGTGTCATCAAATGCTGCGGTGCGAAGCCAGGGTTGAATCTTTTGCGAACGGCTTTCCATCGCTCATTCTTGCAGGGCGTTAGCCATCACAACTCGAACGAAACATGTCGGGTATATCTACCTGTTTGAGCAAGATTGAATTCGGTCCAATCAAATCCACAATATGGTCAACGGATGGCGACTTCATGACGCTATATGGAAAATCGGCGGAAGAGCGAGACACCTGCTCGGCCACTTCATGGTTGGCAACGACAACCATGGGGGGAACGATAGGCCAGTTGTCTAGAAGCATAATGGGCGGTTTCCCCAACGCCTCGTGCATCTCACTAATGATGACATCTTTTCGGGTCAGCTCTCGGTTGGCATTTAATGATGGTATGCAGACGTAGCGGGGTTACCTGGATGACGGTCGGGGATGCCTTGCTTAGTGAATTGATCAAACAAGCGTAGATGACCCCAGAGCAGAGACGGGGGAAGCTGAGGGATATGAGCATTCTGCCTGAAACGTCTGTAGTGCAACTTATTGTAGAGGTATGCGCCTGCAAGGAGTACTAAAGTACCCAGGACCGCTTGCACGGAAACAGACGCAGGAAAGCCCATCTTGTTGGGGTTGATGCCACAAAGGGCCGAAAAGAATCGCGGCTGTTCAGAACAAAGTGTGAGTGAGAGAAGCGAGGCCGGACTTTGTGAGCTCAAATGGCCTCGACGCACGGCGTCGATAAGCGGCACGTACGGAGTACGCGGTAGGTATTCTTCTCGTTTGAAATCCTGGGCGCAACAAGCCAGATGAGGGGAAAAATAAAGATTAGGTTACACAAAGCTGCGACCCTGAAGTTTCATCGCTATGGGGAGTGTGGCTGTCGGTGGTCGGGCGTTCAAAAGTTGCCCGTTGGTTTCTGCGGGTGGCGTAAGCCTACGACGTATGTATGCATGTTGGCTGGATGATTTGGCAGATGAGATCAGCGATCCCTTTATAGGAGTAAGCTGACTTGGACCAACACAATACCCTCGAGGTCAGCCACTGGGTGCCATCAGCGAGGTGCCTGTAATCCATCATTCGAGGCTTGGAACCGACACGCATCCTGCATGTCGCCGAGCAGGGGCCACTGAGAAGAGCCTTGCATGTGTGTGACAAACGAGACAGCACTTGAGCCACCTCTGGTTCCGAGTGTTGGCTTCTTCCCTGGAACGCGTTTGTCGTAAATTTGGGGGTGGTATTCCCGTCTCACCTCCTACGTAGCCTCCCAAGCCAACCGAGTACAACATACCACACGAATGAGAGCAAGCCCGCATTGCGCATAATACCGCAGAGTGCTTGTTGATGGATGAGATTGAAGTCGGGCATGTGCCGAAATCCAAGGTTGGCACATGAGTGAGTTGTCCGCTGCCGCAACATCAAGAATAGATCCCAAGCGACATCAAGGACATGGAGCGAATGACATCATTCTGTTAGACACCAATAATCACTACACAGCTACGCTAATGTGACATTTTCCAACCCACAACCTCTGTTCTGCTACCCTGCTCGTCCCCTTTCAGCGCTGGCGGCATGCGAACCATTTTTTCCATTGCCCAGATATCTATGGTAGTCCATGTCGATGGAGCGCAGCTCTGAATACGGCACCATGTGAATTTCAGTTGCTTGCGTTACCGTTATGGTCCCTGACGACGGCGTTCCTCGTGGCTTCTGCGAGCCAAGGTTCAAGGATAGCCAACGTCTCCCAACATGGTTCGGATCTGGCGCCGGGCTTCCTTTGCCAGCCTCCAAATTACGAGTGTCGGTCGACCCTTTGGATCTCGCCCCCCAGTAGCGCCGCCACGATGAAGTCGTGACCGATAGCTGGGTCAGCAGACCCTTCAGCAAGGGGACAATGACGGGAACACAAGCACAGACGATGCCGAGATTGATCTCGGCAACACTACAGCGTCAAAGTCAGCGTTGGAGCCAGACGACAATGTATATAAATATAGCACTGACGCTAAGCCGTATGATGGGCATGAAACCCAAAACGGATCAGGAGTACCATGGACCATGGTCTGTCGATAATTCTCAATTCGTGGAGACAGCCCCGCGACAGAAAAGGCGCAGGCTCTGGACATGGTCGGCAGCGTCAGCAGAAGTATTGCACATCAGGGCGGGGGTTGAAAGGTACAGACAAGAGACCGGTTACAAAGAGAGCCGAGACACCAAACTTCTTCTTGGTCGATAGGTTGAGGCTGGATATCGCCGTGATGGGTATGGCAATGATGTAAAGTCCGTGAAAATGGCCAACGCGCCAAATACAACACTAATGGCCGGCGTGTCCCTGCCAGTTCTCACGCGGTAGATTGGATCCGACCAGCCTTCACCCTGGTGAGGAGCGCTGTAATATATCCATGCCCCGAGCAAGGTGGCGTAGGATGCGACGGTGAAGCCGATGCCAGCCCAAATCATCATCTTGCTCCTCCGCGATCGCGCAAAGATGCGGAGGAACAGGGCCAAGAGAGAAACCTTGGTCAGGGCAGCAGATACATCGTACATTGCGGTTATCGCGCAGGTTTCCTACTTGTCCGTCATTAGCAGGGCTCTCCGTGTGTAGGGGGAATGCGGCAGGGCTACCTTCATCAACTCGGATGTTGCGGCGCTGACCGGTATGTCCCAGAAGTGGCGGCCATACATGTCGTCGAGTACTAGAGAATGGTGAGATAAAGAAGGTTGAAATCGAGGCAAAGTACTTGCGTTCAGCCAACAAGATGCCGCATAGTCCCGAGCTGGCGCACTATATTGACACATTAGACCTTGGTACACAAGCGCCGGAGCATGAGCATGCTATGACCAACACCGGAGAGTATGGAGAGATCTTGAGACGATTAGTATAAAGGCGGCACGGCCAAGCTATTGGATCTCCGTACAATCATCCCAGCCCAAGCTGTGCTTCATGCGAATGCGAGTACCGATACGCATTATTATAAAGCACAGGGCCACGGGAAGAGTAGTGTAGATGGCGAGCCGAGGGATCCAAGCCTGAGATTCAGCATCCAGCAGATTGCTTTGCTGCCCAGGAGGCGGTACCCCGAGGGGGACTTTCGTATAGTCTAGCCCGTCCATGGTATGATGCGGCTGGGATGGGCGGTTGCTTGATGGCCGAAATAGCCGACACTTGCGAAAAGTGCGAAGAGGAAACTGCAGAGATTTAAGAAGTCTTGGTGGAATGACGGCCTGCTTATGCCAAGTCAGACAGACGAGGCTGGAGGCTCGCCAATACTCCCACCCTGATGCTGCCATGGCCTCCAACTTGTGAGGCAACCATTGTGCCCAAGTATGGTTACCTGTCAGCGGATCCTACAGTCGAAAATGCAAGTGCCCGTTTCAGGCGGCACTAAAGCTTGGTCGCGTGATATTCCTAGACGGAGATGGGTGGCATGCATGGCTATGTCAGCCCGTACTTCGGTCAAGTCTCCCTCATGGATTAACTGCCAAGTGCATCCAAGACTAGCGGGCTTATAAAGAATGATGTGCTCCGTACGGCGGTTACCATAGTCGTCGATGGCATCGTTGCTTCGAGACGCGCCTCGTCAGCATGGTCCGGAAATAGGCCGTTGGCTGATTTGCAAGATTACGAGAGCCTCACAACGTATCGAGGCTTCTCACATGATATCTGGAATGGTATACAGCCTCGAGTTTGCCGGTATTACTCGGCGCATCTTAAAAAACGCACAAACACCCTTCTTGTTTGCGCAAACGCCATGTTGGGACTAGACACGATGACGGTTTGCGAACTTGATATTGCATGCCCACCAACCTGGGTTTGTGTCTTGGCCATTGTGATTGCCACACAGTTAGTTGTATTCGCTCATCAACTTATCCGGTTTCACTACACGCATCGATCTCCTGGTAATGGAAAGATACCACCCAAGTACCCATTCCTCATCCCCTACCTGGGAGCTATCCTCCCGCTCCTACGAGACACGAAAGAGACTCTAACCCGTCTTACGTGAGTGAGCGCGCCTGTTTCATGCTTGTCTGAGAGCTAACCGCCGTGGTGTGGAGATGTTACAATGGGAAACCAACCGTTGCACGTGTACCAATGCTTCCCGGTATCGATGTATACTTGTATCAGGACCCAGATATAATTGAGCGCATCTGGAAGGTCTCGTCGTCGTTGGATTTCCGCCCTATGGCTGTTCATTTCCTCCGAAACGCGTGCGGCCTGTCTCGCGAGTCTGCCAACTTGTATCTCCTTGACAAGACGGGCATGAACGCGAAGCCTCTGCCTGGCACAAGCAGTGCAGAGCACCTGCGGGTGTATCGCAAAATCTACGAAAGCGATCGCCAGGCGTTGATAGGCCCCGGGCTGGATCCAACGCTGCAACGCTTCATTAATGCCTTTTCCAGACGAATGGCCGTCTTCACGGCAACAGAATGGATAGAGATGGAAGACTTCTGGACCTGCATCCAACACACGGTTGCTGCGGCTGAGATAGAAGCCATCTTCGGGCCCAAGTTCTTGGAAATGCACCCCGACTTCATCAGTCTCTTCTTCGAGTATGATCGTCTGATCCCTTCACTGCTCAAGATGCTTCCATTTAGTAGAGCCGAAAGGCTCCGTTCCACGCTCCACGGCAAATTCAGGTCTTGGGTAAGACGTACCAGGAAGAATCACGCCGCGGCACCCAACGACAATGAGGGCGACCATGACCCTCATTGGGGCTGTCGCTGGACCCGATACCGTCACGAGGCATTCCAGCCGTTCTTCGACGACGATGCCATTGCATCTATTAATGTTGGTGTAGCCTGGGGGTAAGTGGTGCGCTGTTGAGTTGCGTGACGCGCAGGGCCGAGATTGATATTGACGTGATGGCAGTGCGTTGGCCAACACAACCCCTTGCGCCATGATGGCCATTATTCATGCTCTTCAAGACGCCTCCCTCCATCAACGACTGCGACGAGACCTGGACGAGCTTTGTAACGGGAAATCCCTCCAAGATGTACACCACAAAGAGTTGACAGGACACGTTCTCTTGTCGGCTATATTCGCCGAGACGCTGCGCCTCCACATGACGGTCTTGATGCCGGTGATTCCGCTCGACAGCGAGCTTGATTTGGGCAGGTGGCGCATTCCTCGAGCGAGCTGGGGATTTATAAACGCCGGTGTCGCCCATCACAACGAGCATGTCTGGAATACCAAAGGTGGTCTTCATCGGGTAGAGTCATTCTGGGCGGATCGGTTTATAGTCGATCCAGCTGATCCCTCGAGCGGACCGTCTCGCCATCAGAGTCGGCACCAGCATGCCCAGTCTCGTCATGACGATGGTCACGGCAGCAAGCCCTATTTTTCTCTGGAGGGGCTCGAGGGTTCCTGGGTCCCGTTTGGCGGTAAGCAGCCGTCATGTTTACAAGTTGCAAACGTGTCCGTGAGTCCGCTGACCATGTGCCGAGTATAGGTGGACGAAACATGTGCCCAGGCCGCTTCCTCGCCAAAGGGGTCATCACGTTCGCCCTGGCTATGATGGTGAGTCAGTATGACATTGAGCTTCTCACAGACACGATTCCAACGGGCAATGACCGGTTCGGAATCGGTGTAGAGTTGCCAACGCGCAAGATTCCCTTTCGCATCAGGAAAAGAAGAGCGCCAAACGGCACTCATTAACCGCGTCGCGATTTCATACCCGAGTAAATTTGCCAGTATCAAGTTGCTTCCAAGTCTGGACACAAAACGAACATGGTGGCTTTCAGCGCCTGCCTGCAGGGCTTTTCAGGCCCTGTGGCTGCTGCAACATGCGATGCCGAGAAGGATGGGATATTGCTATTTAGCGAGATGGGCGTACTCGGGAAATGAGATAGTCATTGACTACTCTGCGGACATGGAGCGGGCATGGGTACATTGGAGGCCATGGCCATCAGGGCATCAGGGTTGCACTGTTCGTCAATATTAGTTCGTTGCACACACGTAGCCTTGTATGTACAGACGTCTCATAAATAATGCCGGTTTGTGACTTCAACTTGGGATGGAGCAGACCTCGCCTCTGGAGTGTGACGCTCGCACAAGATGCTGCGTAGACGGATGCCAGAACCTAACCGATTCGTTGCTGGAGGGTATCATGACATGCATGCGGATGCTTATGGAAATGGAGGGGGTCGCTGCGAAACAGTCATCTTATTACTAATCATAATTCATTATTCATGTCGTAAATGCAACCCTTCTGATAGGCACAGCCCCAACATGAACAAGGCTGGCCTTATATCTTGTCGGCCAACACGGGCTGTTGGTTGCACGCGCGACTCTGTTGGTTACACAAGACGCACTGGCGCATGCGGTGCCACGAATCAATCTTGGACCCAGTCTTGCTATTTCCGTTTAGTAACCATACTTTTGATTTCACCAGAAGTTCATATGGGTTCTTGTACTCCGTACTTTCAGCGTGACAAACGGCACGGGTGGGTGTCAAGTACGCAAAGCCCGACGAAGGTGGTCGATCGAGACATGGAATATCTGGGCTTTTCAACTCTGCTGCAACTCATGGGTATTGACTACGTGTTGGCTTGAGGGCTGCCCTTCATTTCGCGTCTGGTGCTTGTCATGTGCCCATGTACGTGATGCCCTCCTCTGGCAACCATTGAACCTGCAACGAAGCTGCCATTCATCTTGCTCGACACCGCGGCATTTAGCGAGTTAGAGAGGTACGGTATTTAGTCAACCGCTTTACAGGATTCATGTTCTGACTTTTTGCTTTTATATATAATCCAGGTACCACGACCACACTGCCGCAGTACTCCAAGCGTTCCAAGCGTTCCATGTCGCGACAATGGAGACTCAGCATGGGATTGAACCTCCAGGAGTCGCCGACAATGCTGGCTCTTATCAAGCGCTCCTTGAAGAGTGGCTACGTACACAAAAAAGCCGTCGCCGTAGTCGAATCGGCATCTCTTTTCGCAACCTCCAGTGCATCGGTCGCCGAGCCTCGGAACAATATCTAGACACGTACATATCGGCTCTTTCGAGACCATGTCGAGCCATACGGTCGCGACAACAAGTTCAGATTTTGTCTGGATTTGAAGGCTTGATACTTCCAGGAGAGATGCTTCTGGTTCTGGGACGCCCTGGCAGCGGGTGCTCAACATTCCTCAAAACCTTATCAGGAGATACTCACAGCTTCCATGTTGGGGCAGGATCAGTCATCAACTATCAAGGTATTGCTCAAATCAACAACCACCCGTATCATGCTGAAATCAATAAGCTCAAATTTTATTTGCCATGCACAGGAACGTCCTTCAAAGAAATGCACCGCAACGCACCCGGGACATGTATCAACCTTGGCGAACTCGATGTCCACTTCCCAGAGCTGACTCTGGGTCAGACCTTGGAGTTTGCAGCTTCCACTCGGCCCAGCTACAACCTGGCTTCTGAGAAACACGATGATACGCAGAGAGCAGAGGGTACGGCGCGCGTGATTGCCTCGCTATTTGGCCTGAGTTCGGGATATGATACGCGGATGGGAGATGCCCTCATCAGGGGTGTGAGCGGTGGCGAAAAACGACGGACAAGCATCGCCGAGGCCTACATTGGCGGAGCACAGGTACAATGTTGGGATAACAGCACTCGAGGGCTGGACAGTTTAACGGCCCAGCGCTTTATTGACTTTCTCCGACGTTCGACGGACGTGCTGCAGTCTACGGTTGCCATGAGTTTATACCAGGCCTCCGAATCCATGTACAAGGTGAGGCCCTTGGTCGCAAGTCCAGCTTTCACCCAGGCTCCGGTTAATCCCAATTAGCAATTCGATAAAGTAATGCTCCTCTATGAGGGTCGTGAGATCTACTTTGGGCCCATAGACGACGCTGCAGACTATTTCACAGCCCTCGGCTTCGCCAGGCCCATCAATGCAACCACTCCGGATTTCTTGACATCCATGACGAATCCAGCGGAGCGTGTTGCTCGAGAAGGCTGGGGCAATCGGACGCCTAGATCGCGGGACGATTTTGTCTCGGCGTGGAACATGAGCCGTCAGGCTAAATCGCTCCGTGATGAGATTGCCGAGTTTGAGTTGGCAAATCCCATCCGTGGCAGAGGTTCTAGCCACTTGACTGACAAGGAGGCCACGGGGGATGTTGCAAGGTGACCTCCAATGTCTTTACATTATGCATCTCGGGCTAATGTGTTGGTTTTGCAGTCTGCCGCCATCCACCTTTTCCCTCTCAATATACAAACAAATCATGGTGTGTCTTCGACGAGCGTATCAACGCCAGCGCAACCACTTCGTCCCTGTTGTGTCAATGCTGGCTGCCAATGTCGTCTTGGGCCTCATCATTGGAAGTGCATACTACAACCTCGACGAAGGTTCCGATAGTTTGTTGCCGCGTTCGACCCTTCTTTTCTTCGTCACCATGTTGAATTCTTTCGTCCCTGCGTTTGAGGTCGACCTCATGTACGCACAACGGCCCATCGTGGAGAAGCAGAGTCAATATGCTTTCTATCACGCCTTCGTTGAGCGTGTCGCATTCATGATATTGGACTTTCCCGCCAAAGTAGCCCTGTCATTCATGCTCCATCTTCCGATTTACTTCATGACAAATCTTCGCAGAACCGGAGACTCCTTCTTTACCTACTGGCTGTTTATGATGGTCAATCTGCTAGCCATGGCAATGCTCTTCCGGATGATAGGGTTCCTCTCGAGATCCCGGGATGGGACACTGACGCCAGTTTCTATTCTCACCCTCTTATGTGTGCTATATACAGGATACGTTGTCCCCCCGCCGTACATGGTTCCTTGGCTTGGTTGGTTCCGCTACATCAATCCCATCGCCTACACCTACGAGGGCGTCATGATTAATGAACTACGCCATCGTCAATTTCTATGCTCAACCACTATTCCAGATGGCCCAGACTACCGCAACATTACGAGTGCGGAAAAACTGTGCATGGAGGTGGGTAGACTTGCTGGAACAGACTTGGTGGATGGAACTGAATTTCTCAGGCTGAAATACGGCTACGTCGAAGCCCATATGTGGAGAAATATGGCCATTCTACTTGCCATGATGGTCATCTTCTGCATCGGCCATTTGTTGGCAGCAGAGTACATCCCGGCCCAAAAGTCGCGTGGAGAGGTGTTGTTATTCAAGAAGCCTCTTTCAAAACTTGAATGTAGTGAGGAGACGGGCATCCCGGAGTCTGAATTCGGCGCAATCGATGCGAATTTAGGCTCCAAGACGTGTGGACAAGGTGCTCATACTGAGCCAGATGTGACGACGCCCATGCAAAGAAGCCGACAAACGTCAACTTTTCAATGGAGCGAGATATCGTACGACATCAAGACTCGTGGGGGCAACCGAAGACTATTATCAGATATCAGCGGATGGCTGAAACCAGGGAGTCTCACAGTCCTAATGGGCGCCACGGGGGCTGGAAAAACAACCCTCCTTGATGTTCTGGCCGCGCGAGCCTTGCGCGGAAAGGTTCATGGGACCATTTTCGTTGATGGTAGGCCAAGAGGCGCCACCGGTGACTACCAGCAAAGAATGGGATACGTGAAGCAGGACGACAACCATCTTCCCACCTCGACTGTTCGCGAGGCGCTGCAATTTAGCGCACTGCTGCGGCAGCCGAGCACCCGGTCAAGATCTGAAAAACTAGCCTACGCTGAAACTGTGTTGAAGATGCTTGATATGGAAGCCTACGCCGAGGCGGCGGTCGGTGTTCCAGGCGAAGGCTTAAATGTAGAACAGCGCAAACGGCTCTCCATCGGAGTTGAGCTGGCTGCCATGCCGGATCTCGTACTTTTCCTAGGCAGGTACCTTGTTCGCAAACGGGATGCAAGCTTGCTAATTCGTTTATAGATGAGCCGACATCGGGTCTTGATAGTCAGACAGCCTGGTCAATCTGTACGCTCTTGCGCAAGCTCGCAGACAATGGGCACACCATCCTATGTACCGTTCATCAACCTTCGGCACAGTTATTCAACCAGTTTGACCGTCTTATTCTCCTGCGAAGTGGCGAAACTGTCTACTTTGGAGATATCGGGCCAGAAGCCACAGTTCTAAAAGAGTACTTTGAGTCGCGGGGATCGCGGAAATGCTCAATTGACGAGAACCCAGCAGAGTGGATGATGGATGTAATAGAAGACTCTACCAAGCCCGCCGATGACCACCAAGCCTGGTCTCAAAAGTGGAATGCTAGCACGGAAAGACAAGAGGTCCTCGATCAGCTTGCAGGCTTTACGACCGAGCGCGACCACCAAGCTGACGTGCCAGCAGATGCGCGGCGGCAGAATAAAGGAGGGTATGGAGCGACCATGCTTCATCAACTTCTCATCCTGGTGCAGCGGACATTTCGCGACCAGTGGAGGAACCCGATTTATTTATACACAAAGACGGCCACTTGTTTCGGATTAGTATGGCTTCACTTTTGCACATCTCGCATGACCATCTTCTTGACGCTGACAAGCCCCCAGAGTCTAGTGAACGGAATCTCATTCTACAAAACCGATAGCGACATCCAGGGTCTCATCAGCCTTTTATTTTCATGTTTTCTGACCTGTCAGCTGTTTAGCATCCTCTCCATGCTCATCATTCCACGCTTCATCAGAGCACGGCATCTATTCGAGGTGCGAGAGCGCGACTCCAAGCTCTATTCGTGGGTTGTCCTGGTAGCAGCCAATTTAATCGTCGAGGTTGCCTGGTTTACGCTCATTTCCGTCTTCATCTTTGTCTGTTGGTATTATCCCACGGGCATGTACCGCAACGGCGATGCCTCCTTTGGCGTGATTGAGCGCGGGGGGTTGGCCTTTATGCTCTTGTGGCTCTTCATCATTTGGAGCTGCACCATCTCTCAAGCCTTTGCAGCCATCATTGAAGAAATCGAAACCGCAATCCAAATGTCCACTCTTTGCTTCTGGCTGAGTCTTGTATTCTGCGGGTATGTCTGCTCGCTTGGGCCCTGACGACGGGATGCGCTAACTGGTCGTAGCATCTTGGTGACACCAGATCACTTGCCTGGTTTCTGGAAGTTCATGTATCGCGTCTCGCCCCTCACCTACTACCTCGAGGGCATTGCTATTGCGGGCATCGCGGGGATTCGGGTACAGTGCTCTTCCGTGGAGATGCTTCATGTCCCCCTTCCACCGGGTTACGGGTCGTGCCAAAAGTATCTTGGGGCATATATGCGGGACACAGGAGGCTATATTGTGAATTCTGAGAGCGCCGACGGGCCATGTGTCTTTTGCCCCGTCTCCAGGGCCGATACCGTGCTGAAAAGTCTCGGGTTGAGCACGGATAAGAGTGTTGCGTGGAGAAATGTTGGCATATTGACTGGTTATATCGTTTTTGATGTAATTTGTGTCTTTGCCTTGTACTATCTTTTGCGGGTGCCTCGGTTCAAGGCCCAGAGCTCAATCAAACGGTAGTATTCTGCTTTTCAAGCAACAATTATCATGTGTATCAGCATATAGAATTGAGAAGTAGGCTGTAATAATTGCAGGGAATGGGGGAGCAAATAAAAACCAGTCTTTTGTACTCCGCATGTTTGACTTTTCTACCAAGACATCTTAAACCTCCCTTTCTACTAGCGAGCGATATAGTCATGATTGGATAGTGGTAACCCTTGAGGAGTGCATCGTGAATGCAACCCGGATTTTTTAACCTGCATAGTGTGAAACGCTCGTCATTGCGTATATTTCCTCATCACCTTTGCAACCTTGAATGTTCTAGTCCTTTGTCGTTCATCGTCTTCATACCCCAGAACACATGCCTGCTGCTTCTTACCTTGCCTTGGCTCTCATATTAATAATGGCGCCAGGTACGTTGTCGTGAGACAAACAAATATCGCAGCCACCTGACGTATCGGTGGACTTTCGACTCCCACAAACATATGTAGCCGTCTCAGACTCAGACATGTTCCTCTATCATCTTGCTCGACCAAACCTTGGGTTTGGGGTGAACCACAGTAGTAATCACACGTTTAGTGGAAAATGAGTTGGAGTTGAAGTTGAGGTGACTCGACAAGTTGCTTTCGGAATGCTCGGCGCTTAAGCCAACTTTTAGCTTTGGCTTTATCCTGCACCTCCACTTATGTACGACATTAGCAACGGTTGATTGGATGGGACGAGATTTATTCCTTATCCCGGATCCCAAGCCGATCGGCTTTCAAGATCGGGAATTACTAGCATCAAGCGACTGCCCGTCCTACACCCCAAGCTCGGAACAGAACGTTTGACGTCATGGACAGGAAGCTAAGGAAATTGCCTGTCGTAGTAATGCTTAGCTAACCCCGGAACTTACTTATAATGCAATGGCAAGTAATACATGCAATTGGCTAGCGAGCAGAGGCGTAAGTATATATAATAGTCTGCTAGGCGTTATGGCACGTCGCACGGTTTCTACGGATACTTTCGCACATACCCTACATCATCTGTCACCATTCAAAAGCAACAACTAAAGCCATGGAATATATCCGCGAGACTATTGACTGGAATGGTCGCAAGGCGGTGAAGCCATTATCCGTCATTATCGTTGGTGCTGGCATAGGTGGCTTGGCCCTGGGAATAGGTCTTCAAAAAATCGGGCACAAGGTGACAATACTCGAGCAGGTTCACGAGATCGCAGAGGTTGGAGCCGGTATTCAGGTAGCGCCCAATGCAGCGCGCATCCTGTACCGATTTGGTGTGTTGGAGGAGGTCACGAAATACGCCAACATGTTGGAGAGAAACTCGCTGAGGTGGGTGGGTGAAGAAGCCCAAATTCCTACCCATTTCATCCAATACTGTCCCGTCTGCTGCTCAAGTCCTAACTATTACGCAGACGTTATGCAAACGATGAGGAACTAGGATCGGCGCAGCTAATGCCGGATGCTGGCAATAAATACGGCGCGCCATTAAGCGTCATTCATCGAGGCGATCTGCAGCGAATTTTGCTACAAGCTGCGAAGGACTATGGCTGCAACATCTTAACGTCCCACAAGGTTATTAAAGTAGATGACGGGTTTGAGCCCCGCGTACAAGTCCAAGGCGGTGACTGGTTCTCCGGAGACGTGGTGTTTGCAGCAGACGGAATCAAGTCGTCTATCCGAGCACAGGTTGCTGCTAGCTATGGGCAACAAGACCGCTCTGCCCCAACTGGCGATGCTGCATATAGGGTGTTGATTCCTAAAACAGAGATGGAGCATGACAAGGAAGCAATGTCCCTTCTTCAGGAGAATGTTGGTATGCGGTACATGGGCCCAGGAGGGCACATTATGGCGTATCCCATCAAGAACAACACCGTGTATAACATGGTACTCCTTCACCCAGCCAAGGAAAATGAGGATGGAAAGGAGACATCTTGGACCACAAAGGGAAGCAAGGCCGAAATGATGAACTTTTACCAGCATTGGTCACCTCTGATTCGAAACCTTTTGAGCTATGTGCCCGAAGGAGAGGTTCTCGAATGGACACTCAACTCGCACGTTCCATTGCCACGATGGGTCGAGAACAAAGTTGGCCTCGTGGGGGACGCATGCCACCCCATGCTACCGTACGTGGCCCAGGGCGCGGCGAACGCCATTGAGGATGCTGGCGCCATCACGGCCGCCTTGACCTGTACCAGTGATGTCAAGCTGGCCTTGCGCGTCTACGAGCTTACACGCAAGGAACGAGGCGAGCGAATCCAAGCCAGTGCTTCCACGGTTCGTACAACCCTGCATCTACCGGATGGGCCTGAGCAGGAGCAGCGAGACAAGTCTATCCGGGCCGCCAGTCATGGGGAGGGAAATCACCCCGATCTGTGGGCTGACACTGATTGGCAAGATTATATGTGGGGGGTTGACGTTATGAAGAATATAATTGAATCATGGTCCGAGTTATCTGGACAGGCTGAGGCTTAGTATCAAAAACGTCTATGCCATGCCATTGTTATTACACGATGCTGGTACCAGACGATATGTGTAGTCAAGGAGACGCCATTTTCTCCTTCGACTTGCGCGGCAACCCCGATTAGACAAGGCTCTCAACTTTACTCACAGAAGATGAGCAACAGGAGATTAAACTTCCACCGACTCAGTGCTAAATCTAGGACGTAGCCATTAGTTGTTATATAGATAGTCGAAGTGAATATATTAAGTGACGTTCTTGTAGGAGAGCAGTCAAGTATTGCCCAAGTATTATCCTATCAAAATAGCACCGTATCTGCTTACCTGAGCGTATTTTGACAATTCAATGTTACTTTAGTATTAGTAGTTGTAATTGCTTTCGCTCTAATCTGTTTAGATTTAAGGAACAATCTAAGAAATATGCCTTAAGTTACACCGTCTTGGGCGCACATGGTCCAAGTAAGAGAACACTCTTATCTCATCACAGGGGTTAATACAAACCAGCTGACCTTAAATGTATTACAGCAGCTAGCTAGCAACTATTATCACTGTAACTGAAATTGGTCCACCAAATAAGAGATTAATAATTTAATTAAATAAGTAACCAAAAAATAGGTACTATCTAGGAATTTAATCTTATCTCGGAGAATATACTACATTATATAATACAAGGGCACGTATTATAGTGTCTTGCAAGCTACCAAGCGATGGAAAACACTAGAATATAAGCAGTTAAAAAAAAACGTATTCGCACTTTATTCCGGAGATTGAAGAACGGCACAAACGGTATAGCTGCGTGATCTGGGAATCGAACCCAGGGCTCCCCGACGCTGCTTGGATGGCAACGGAGAATTTTACCACTAAACCAATCACGCGACTCGCTGAATCAGATGCCTGGCGACGTTCAAAAAACAGTATATATTAGGGGGGTACTGCTATTGGACACATTTACATCTGCAGATATTAGGTCCGGTCCAACTCAGATTTCAGCTTCAGAGCCACTACCTGTACCTCGAGCATGCTCAAAGTCCTGTGAATAAGATAAAACTCATGAAAATTATAATAGGAATTATTGTTTACCGCATACATTCTTGGTTACGTAGTATAAACCCCCCTCATAAAAACCAACATGTAAGCGTCCTTACTTGATAGTCATAATCTTAAATGAGAGAGGTCATGAATCACATCGTACCAATGCTTCCTTCTGTAACAAACTGTCGCCTGCTACGCTACTCTAGCAACGCCGCACTTTCCGATAATAGAAATAAGAACGAACGCGGAATAGCCCCAAAAACCACAAGTTTATTAACTCTCTGCACTTAACATAAACCTAAACGACCAAAATAGCATCCCGCGGAATACTAGTAAAACATTCTGAAACTAGCTGCGAAACGCCCACCCAAAGTAAGCGAGCGAGTACGGGCAAGTATTGGAGAATAGGAAAATGTTGCTCGGGTCGTCATGGGCAAGCGTTGTGGGAAATACTTTGCCATCTCTGCCACGCTTGTACCCGTCCCTCCTGGAGTTATTCTGCAACCTTTTCGTCCGGGTATCTTGTCGCAAAAGTACCTAGAGCGCGGATGGTAAAGGAAAACTTGTAGTTGGGGTATGAAAATGAACAAAACCCGTGAAAAGCGCCCGGAATCTCCTCCTCCAGCCATTCGCCATTGTCTTGCTGGCGGCTCATGAGCAGCTTGACACCACGTTTGATCGGCTCCACGGCCGGGTACTCGCCTGCCATCAACGCGATGACAGCCCAGGCCGTCTGGACAACAAGTGAGCCTTGTGGGCTTTCTGTATATATTTGGTCCGCGCAGCCCTAGCCATCTTTGTTAGCATTGTCTGGTGCCGCAGGCTCCTCGTACATGGCATGACTACTGACGCACCTGTAGGCTTTCCGACCACCCTCCGTCTTGTCGCTGCTTCGAAATGAGAAAGTCGCAGGCCTTTTGTGCGTTTAAACTATTCTCATACGTCTCACCAACAGCAGCCAGCGCTTCCAAGCCAAACATGGTGCCATAGGTATAGCAAATGCCCCAACTTCCGTACCACGAACCATCCGCTCGCTGGTCCGACTTGATCCACTCGACTCCGCGCTGTATAAACTTTGCAATGTCTTGGGTCCTGTACTGTGGCCAGTGTTCTCTGAATAGGGCCAACGCCGTGACGCACGACGACGTACACTCTGGGTAGTCGTGCTCGACCGTGTTCCGGGCAAAAATTTCCGTGAGGTTGAGCAGCTCGAGATATGTGCTTCCCCTTCGTGCCTCAAAGGCGGAAACGCCCCCGGTGCTGTTCTGATACAGAATCAGGGAATCCACAGCATCGAATATTCGCTCATCGTCCAACAGGGTAGGATAATGTGCAGTGGTTTGGAGGTGAATAATGGCCTTGATCGCCTCGGCCGTGCAGTCACTGACGGCATAGCCCTGGTACTTATTGCTAAAAGTCCAACACCCTCTGCGTTGTTGACGATGGTATTTTTCTTGGTCCGGACAGTCGTCTCTGATTTGCTGATTGTCTAGAAATTGCAGAGCCTTTACACACATCCGTCTCCAGCGTTCATTTTGATGTAGACCGGCTGCACATATGCCGAGAACAATAAAGGCAGTGTCCCAGGACTGGCTGCCGTTGGTACTGTTGATCAGCATGCCGTCCCCGGTCATCCAGAGAAATTCTTGTATTTTATCGACGTATTTGGTCAAGGACGACGACTTTGCGCCGTCTCGGGAGAAGGATATAATGGTCGACATTGGCTGGTCGGTTGCGGCGATGCCTCCGTAATGCGTATTTCTTGCTTGCATATCAATCAGCTCGCCCAACCAGTCCTCTGCCCTGGATTTAATAAAGTTGGGAAGCAGATAAGGCTTCCAAATATTAATGTATGCCCAGTGTATGCCATCAACGATCCGTGACCTGCACTGTTTGTAGTCTGCCTTGGAGACAGTTGTTCTGTGTCGTTCCCAGTCAATATCTTCGTATGGCCGAGCAACAAGTTCTTCTCGGAGCGACTTGATAAGATCGGTCTCTTTGCATCTCCACCTGGTCGAATACAGGTAGGACATTGGCTGACCGGCCAGCCTCGTCTCGACGTAGAACCTCCAAGGATGAAAGGGCACCCACTCGGGGAGCAGCCAAAGTTCTGCAGGCATCGGGTGGACAATATCCCAGTCAACAATGCCCAGGATGGCCATCCACAGCTTCCCCCAGACAGACGAGTATAGGGCACCGCCGTGAGAGTGAATAAACTCTCTGGCTCGAATAAGAATGGGGTGATGAGGAGACATGCCAGCAATTCTCATGACAATGTAATTGATGGTGGTGCCGCAAATGTTGCTCTCACCAGTCGTATGAAGTCCCCAGCCTCCATCCTGTGAGTTGACTCTGGTAGCAAGATATGCCTGTAGTTCTGTTGCAACGTGGTCGGGGATTGCCGTCTCGGTGACATACCAGGCAATAACTATGCCTGCGCAAAATGTCATGGGGCCGCCGCTTTCACATCCCCAGTGCCCAGATGGGAGCTGAAGCTTTTCAAAAAAGGCCAATGCATTCTCCACGCCGCCCAAAGGGGACATGGCCCGTTGCAAGTCAGGAAGACCCTGTAGCAAGGTTAGTGACATTGGCACCAATTTGATGAAAGAAGAGGAATGAACAACTGATACGCACCAAAGGCAGGCCAAGATAGTACTTTTCTGCATGGCTTTGCGGCCAGTCCTTTTCTGCAGCCTCATTATCGAGGTAATGCCAAGTGTGACGACTGTCGTCGTCTCGTAGACGCCACCTTGTGAGGTCTGTCCGCTTCACGCAATGTTCCATTTTGCAAATATCTCGCTTGGTAAGATTTTGGCGTCTTATAATATCAAGGTGCTCTTGTTTATATTATATAAAAAGAGATCAAAGTAGGGGTGGCTGGTTTTTCTCCTTTCTCAGTAAGCTGACGTGAATTTGAAGTAATCGGACAAAAACGCCGCATACGTAGCTTCATTGTGTAACCCCAGGCCGTCATTCAGCTACGCCTCGACATGGGCAAATCAAACATCGGGTCTAATGTCAGCTACAATAGAACGCCTCTTTTACTGGTCGCTGCAAGCGGACATGAGGCTATTTCTGGATTGCTGCTCGGAAGGGCGTCCTTATTAAGTTACCGGTATAGTTGGGCGCCACTATTAGACCCGGATCCATGAAATCGAAAGGAACTTGTGAAAACCTAATTCCTTGACTAGTAGCTGTCTAGGTGTTTACTACAAATATATTAATTATTTATCTTTATTATATATACTTAAAAAAGGCTATATTGGTAAAACAATAGAGTATAGAAATGCAATTTAAGAGTAACTTGATTTTATAGAAAATTAAAATAATATACTTATAGGCTATTAATTGGCTTATTTATTTCTGTTCATTTACCGTAGAATAAAGTTACAATATAACCCTAGCCCTAATAGCAAGAATAACAAGTATTACATGTTAGAGAGGAAAGGTATTATAAAGGAGAAGAGAATAGTATAAAGTACTATCCAACAGAGCTAGATTATACTTTAAATAGCTGTTCTAGACTATTGCTTGTTTTGTGGGTGTAGACCTTATAAGCTGCCGCAAACAGTCGTGACACAGTTTTTGAGGTGCTGCTAGGGACGGGAAGAATTAAATAAAGTGAAACAAAAATATGCTTAGTCGCCGATGCCGTGTGGCGCCGCAAACAGGCAGGGAAACTATGCTCAGGCTGCAAATGGATATGGGCAAACTTGGCGTTGATTCAAACAATAATAATCGGGCGCCGCTTTCACTAGCCGTCGGGAACTGGCACATGGGCGTGGTTAAGTTGCCGCCCGAGACAAGAGTCTAGATTGAGGGTGGGCTGAAGAAAAGAATGGTAGTCGAGACGGACGTAGGATGGCTTGTAGTCGACAAAAATATGTGTTTCAGGCTACATTCAGCGTTAGAACCTTTGGCCAAAAACACCAGCATACGCATAGATGGCACTGGTTACCACTACTTGACAGTGTCCAAATGTTAATTTATTAACAAATGAAAATTTTACGAGTTTCGCGGCAAGGCAATAAAAGCCGCTCTATGAGATCGGGGCGATTTCTTGGTGCAGAGCAATCATGCCTTGATCAAAACGGTGTCACGCGCCTGCACTCAATTCCTCTGTTACGTAAAGCTGCACATGTGGGCACTTGAAATCCTTGATGCTCGCCCGGAAAACCCAAAAATGGACGCCATTCTTTACATTGTTAAAGAAGACGCCTTCCGCCAGGGCCACCCGAATCCGGTACACCAGTGTAACACTGGACTGCCCCGTATGTCAAGCCTCACGCCGTTGGCTGCCACATCCGGCTGAATATTCCTTGTTTCTGTAAGTTCCATAAATGCATTCGTACTTCTGCTCCAATAATACCTAGGCTTCGGGATTCTCTTGCGTCGAACTCGGTAAAACACGAAGCAATGGTCGGCGACCTATTATCGCGATCACGAGCAGTACAGCCATTTTTACCCATCGTGACGCCGATGCGCATCGAAAAGATTACACAAACTAGTTGGTCCGATCGTTGAGCAAGAGCTTCTGGAGTACGCCGAAAACGGCAGAGCAGAAATGAAAAAATTGTTGACGAGAATTTTGCAGCAACCATTGCATGCCAGAACACTAGATCCACGAGCAGACAAGGGCGTTTATTCGTGCTGACTCTAGGATTATGACTGGCTACAACTTGCACAGCTCCGATGAATCTTGCCCAGAGCACTGGATAAACGAACCACGTAGAGGTAATACGAGTGCCAGCAGCCCTTTCTCCATCAGACATTACAGTTCTCTTGAAGCCAGTCTTTGCGTGTCTCGATCGATATAAGACTGCTTCCGGGAATACTGCATGTCTACTGTGCGCAAACGGGTTACATGACAAGACGTTGCAGAGCATATCTGGTTGCCGTCAGTTAGTATTATCCGACACATGATTTTCTCCAAATAATCTACAATATTCGCAGTCAAATTAGAGTCAATGCAAAAAAGAGCCTAGTCGCACTAGCCGAAACGGGCCCGATCAACGAAGCTATAGTTGGAACCTTCCAAGAAGATCGTGTCGAGCTCGGACCAACCAAATAGGGACAAGTCTGGTCGGGCCCGAAAGTCGGCATCGTCATGGTACCGCTGAGCCAGAGCGCCCCACCGCCACAAAGTGACGAGAATTCCCCCGCCTCGACCAGAGTCACCAGACCTCATCTTTGAAGTTTCAACCTCCCATATCCCCTCCTGCCAGCGAATGGACGTTCGAATTGACCACTTCCCGGCCGACCGAGCGCTTCTTGTGGCCATGTGCAGTGCCTGAGATATGAAGAATGTCCGAATCAACAGTCTGCCGGCAAACCGGCGAGTGGCTGCTCACTGTCAGTCTGCCCACGCGCCCCGTGGCCCAACATTGAACATCTTCCCTCGTTAACCTGATCCAGACTGCCCTACCTGCATCAGACGAAGAATCAAATGTGACCGCACCGAACCGTCCTGCATGAAGTGTGCCAGTCGCGGATTGGAGTGTCCTGGCTTCAAGACAGTGTACCTCAAGTGGAACCAAGGCATCGCAAGCAGGGGCCGGCTGGCGGGCAAGTCGGTTCCCATTGTCAAAGGGACACGGAAACAGGTTGGCAAACAGAGGCCGTTGTGTCGAGATGAAAGCCCCAGCGGAGAGAGACGTGCCGACAAAGATGGACAAGCGTCCGACACCAGCTCTTTGTCTCGAGATGCCCCGACATCGACAGTGCACGAGCTGACCCCGGCGCTTTCCCTCCAAGAAGCCAAACATGTCGTCGATCCATTCCTCAGCACATCTATATTCAATAGACTCGTTGATCATTTCTGCACAAAGGCAGTCTCCCGGCTTACCTGGATCGATCGGCCGCGCCATCCACTGCGCACCATTGTCCACCGCCTCCTTCAGACTTCGGCATGCGTGCAATTTTCCGTGGGCTCCCTTGCAGCTGCCCACATGTCCATGGTGCTGGACACGCCTCACGATCAATCCAAGGCCCTGTTCAAGACGTATGTGTCGTTGCGCGACAAGAGTATGCAGGCGCTGAGCAACAAGCTGCGCTCGGGGTTGCCAACTCCGTCCCACGTGGCGCCAAGTGCTTCCACAAACTTCACGCTTACCGAGGTTCTTGCCTCTATGCTTGTGCTTTGTTACACTGAGGCCCTTGTTCCAGGTTCCAAGGCATGGAGGCTTCACCTCCGTGGATGTCGAGCCGTCATCGACCTGCAGTCGCTGGAGCATTGGTTCGCGGCATCCACAGACCCCATCATCAGGTTCCTGCTCAAGGAGGTATCAGACCTGGAAATGTTTACTGGCATTTCCATGTTTCACCAGGATTTCGCTCCCCTGCCAACGTCGCCGCTGCAGCCAGAAAGCACAGACACGGGCTGGGCATTTACCAAGCTGATACACGCCATCACGGCGCTGGAGAGGGAAAGACACTGCTTGCGACAATCCAACGTGCCGCCTCCCAATGTCGACATGAGCGTCTGGTGCAATAGGGCTGAAGAGGCCCGTATCAGCTCTCTGGCCTGTACTGACTGGCTGAATGAAAGTCAGCGCAGCTTGCGTGAGTCGTTTGAAGCTGTCGCGCGGGCGCACTATTTTGCCGCTATAATCTACAGCTATCAAGCGTTTCAAACGTGCCATGAAAAAGGGGCAGCGCTCCCTGGACTTCTGCAACCTCTGCTGGCCGATGTTCGTTTTGTCATGGCCGGGCCGACAGACGAGCTGTTTCACGATTTGTTCTTCCCGCTCTTTATTGCTGGCATTGAGAGCGCCTCTGACCCCTTGATGAGGGCAGAAATCGATGGCCTTTTTCTCGAATCGCTTTCGCGAACCGGCGTATGGTGCAATTATACCGCCTTGCAGTTCCTAAGGTCGTTTTGGAGCGCCACGTCTACTCTGCAAGAACCCATGAACTGGATGGATTTTGCCCGGCAAAACTTGTCGGTGATGGAGCCATTTATTGTTTTTTGAGAATGGGAAGCGAGGCATCTTTGGTCCAATGGCGACATCTCTACTGCATGCATATTTGCAATACGCAGTCTTCTGTCCAGGTGACATGGACCTGTGTGGGCAGCCTGAGATGCCATGTGCCATCTTGCATTGAGATTCATGACAGCATAACCCCGTTAGTACCGGATACTACGAGCCGGTTGGACACGTGTAGCATCGGCAGTGAATTTACAATTTATTGAGGCTATTTTGCTATGCTATCATAGACCTGAGAGTTGCCGTTTCTAGCAAATGATTTGTAATAATTCTCCATACATGGATCCTCCAATAGTTGTTTCTACGCATTGCTACTATTTGACAAAAATAGTAAATTGACAGCGCTCACTCAAATCCTGCTCAGAGACCTACTGAAATGGTCCATCCATCCGGGGAAGAAGGGGCTCTCCTCCAGAGTCTGTGGTTCCCAACCAGCTTCTATCAATCCACGCTCTATCTGAGACTTTTCATAATGCGACAACAGGGGAGTTAGAACATGCTCCGTGTGGTGTACTTGTTTATACTCTCTCAGATTTGCCTTGCTCTCGGTAAGCACCTTCAAACACAAGGAAGGCACGTACGGCTCATCCATCAAGTCCTTCACCGGAGTAAAGAAGGCCTTGAAGTTGAAGACTATTGCCCCAGAGAGAGGCAATCGTCGCAGCGTTTGCCAATCTACGCGAAAATAAATGTCATCCGGGCGAAGCCCTGCATCTTGTCTCTTCATACCCTCGAGATGGGGGTCGCCCGGCGGCGTGTACAGATGTTTCCCGACTTCAAATCCCCAGGCTCCTCTTTGCACAGGTTTGCCGGCAGGGAACTTGGTGAAGAAGCTGGTGGCTAGTCAGTCAAGGCAAGACGTCCGGGGTGCTTCTGGTGGCATTCAACCCACCGGTCCATGCTGAGCTGCATCTTGCTCCTGTAATCGGGCACCGGTCCGTGGATTTCAGCGAGACCCTTGCCCATCTTGACGCCCAAATTCCAGCCCGTGGATGCGCAAATGATTCCGGCTCGTAGTTTATATCTTCCCGTCTCGGGATCCCTCAGCATGATGGCGAAATCCTCAGGGACATTTTCCAGCAGGAAGTGCAGGCCGTCGGTCTGGTCAATATGATGTCGAGAACCTCGAATCTTGTTCTCCAATACCCCGTTGACCAGCATAAATTGCCGGGGATACCGGGCACAAAGGAACTGAATCACCATTTCCATTAGTTCCCTGCATGCGAGCTCCGAACCCGGAAGAGCCTGCATGACATCCGTCTTGTGTTTTTCGACAATGCTCTTGCGTAGGCGAATTTGCTCTTCGTAGGTACTCTCCAGCTCAATCCAATAGTCGGGCTCCATCTTCTGAATCGCTGTAGGCAGCGCATTCTTGATCAGCACTTTTCGCCAGGTGTACAAGTTGAAACATGCGTCTCACCCATGGTTTGGTTATAGGGCCACCTCAGTGGTCGATATGGTCTTGGCCTGGCCGTGGCAATGTCAAAGTCATTTGCAGCACGAGGCAGAGGAACCTCGGACAATGCCGCATAATCTGGGAAGCTCCCCAAGGACCGTATTTCCCCCACGCTGAAGCCACTAAAGACAATTCTTGAAGGTGATGCGAGGCGATAATCTTCCTCGAGGCCGAGAACTAATTCGGGGTGTTGTGACGGGTTGCTTGAAGAGGCGTCTCCTGCCCCGACGTCGGCGCCGATGCAGGCAACGAGTTTTCGCTGCGATGGTGGAAAGACATTGGAATAGTTGGTTGACTTTGGCTCCGGTATTCTCCTTGTTGATATCACGGGCCATGGTAGTTTTTCGAGCGTCTGCAGTAGCTGGATGAGGAGTCTGCCAAGTACATGCGCCGCGGCGGTGCAGAATACGACGACAACGTTGTGTTTTGCATTGGAAGGGTTTTGTTCCATTATTGCAGTACAATGTCACATGGAAACGCGTTTAAAGAAGTGCCGTCAGTCTCTGTAGTCTTGAAGAAAAGGAGCGGCAGGCGTAGACGAGCACCTGGCCATTTAAGGCAACTCCAATTGACTATACTATATCAACCAACAAACCTACCACTCGCCGCAGCCACGATGCTTCTAATGTCTGCGCTCCGACACGTCCAACATGAGTGTCCAAGCTCTTCCACTTATCCACAAATCTGGCAGCTTCTCGTGGGGCCTTCCCCATT
Organism: Metarhizium sp. BCC 4849; assembly: GCA_037953715.1. NCBI lineage: Eukaryota > Fungi > Ascomycota > Sordariomycetes > Hypocreales > Clavicipitaceae > Metarhizium > Metarhizium sp. BCC 4849. The sequence continues at coordinate 4,067,870 of JBALJW010000003.1, forward strand.
TGTGTCGCCGTGGCTTTCGGCTTTCGGCGTTCAGGATCTGGTAGTTTCTCAATCGACCTGTAATTTTGGGACTAGCTCCCGAACCCCACAAACTCGTGGCCTAGTTGCAGAGGTTGCATGCGACCAATTATATCATCAATTTTATGTCTGGTCTGGTTCAAATGTTCATGTTCAAATGTTGTCCCTCGAGTCACCGCCAGTCTAGCGCACTCATTCTTGATGTCACGAAAACATCTGCCGACTCTCACTACAGAGTCAACTGGGCTATTATGGCCTCTACTACTCTCAGTCGCGATCCGAGTCCGCTGACGCCAAGATCTCAATAACGCATCATGCGGCTCCGTACTCTGTGGAAGCTGCCCGGAGCTAGCAAGACGGATTTCACTTTTTTTCTAGATGCATTTAGTTAGTATTAACTAGCAGTAATAACAAGTATCCATAAGACACGAAAAGTCTCTTCCGGGTCGTAACATGTTGCCTTGGGTTTTAGTTAACCATCACTTATATTGAGTCGACACGCATTTCGAAGGACTTATATGACAAAATACAGACTATCATAACTAGTCACAGTGCCAGTTATTCCAGGCCCTCGGTCCAGTTACGTTGCGATGTAATTGTTGGAATGCGCACAGACTATTTGTGACAAGGACCTAGTATTTAGGGGCTTGGAACAACATTCGTATTTAACTAGTACTTTGCTTTGATACCAAAGGTCCTTAGTTTTCCTTGAAGCCCTGAGGGCGGAAGACCCTTATTTATATTAAGAGGCGGTGAGGGACCTTGCCCTAGGTCTCGTGATCAGAGCCCTTGTGTAACTATCGTCGGGTTCAAGGTTCGGCCCGTGCCTTCATGGCAACGTGTCATCCGTGTAACACTATTTTGGCCGTCTGTCAAGAGACAACAAGGCCCAGTTTCAAAGTCCAATATAGTGAGCATTCAGTCAAGGGCCCCTATTGCTGGATACTTTGGCTCTGTGTCTAAATGGTCAAACCTGACAACCACTGTGACAGCATCTATCGGGTAGGCAGGAGACATCGCCAGCCAGCACACGTCTTTGGATAGCTGTCACACGGAAATGGCGTTATTACACAAGGGCTACGGTCACCGGATTAGGGCAGAAGACCCTCGCCGACTTCTTATATTGAAAGAGGCTTTTGGTCCCTTTAGGCCTTAGAAAGCCAAAGACCTTTGATACCAAAGACTGTTATTAGATGAATTGAGTAATTCTTCCAAGCCTAAGCCCTTGTCCCAATATCAAAGTGACTACAAGGATAAATGTCAAAACTCACATCTACCAGTACCCAACCACACGGGAAAGCACACAAGGCGGTGTTTTTCAAAGGTATCGACCGGTGAATCAATTTGTCAGAGATGAAGCAGACATGAGCGGTGGGCGGCCAAGTTTTCACGTGTGACAAGGGCTCGGAAAGAGGGCTTGGAGCAATTTAGCTCAATTCAACTAATAACAATCTTCGGTATCAAAGGTCCTTGGTTTTCCTCAAGGCCTCGGTCGCCAGAGACTTCTTTAAATACAAGAAGTCGGTGAGGGCCTTCTGCCCTAATCCCGTGACCGTAGCCCTTGTGTAACCAGCCATTTCCGAGTAACATCACGAGTTGTACTCTGCTGAAAAAGCATCACAGCCATTACATCCTATCTGAGAAAAAGGGCATCATGAAAAATGACGTACTTGTTGCAAGTATGCTACTGCTGGGCAGCAATATTAGAATGGGAACTGATGCTCGGGCATGACTCTTGTCCGTGCATGGCTTTTGTTAGCTATTTGGGCACAAGACAATATTTGCCGGCGACTCGGACAGACTACCCACTGTCTCAATACTCGACGAAATTTTGGGCGAGCTGAAGCTGTAAAGGGCCTTTTTCTGATAACGTCGGTGCAGGGCAATCCGCGGCCATTTCTTGTCACGGGCTTCTGGTCCTATAAAATCCTAATTATCTGGCAGCTTTTGCTTCCGTAACCTAATCATGCTCGGATATTCTCGTACGTCTACCGGTCTTGGTTGGTTTCCAGTGCGCTGGAAGTGCATGCGTATCTGATCTGAAAGGCCTGGCCGCAGGATTATCAGCATGAGGGGCACTGTTTTTCCAAGCCAAGAAAATGAACCACAACGACACATTATAATTGTCAATAATTTCCAGCTTATATCAGTAACAGCCCGAAGAGCAAGGAAGCCCTTGCGCAGTTGGAATGGATGTATTGTGGGACATGCCGCGCTCTCACGAAGTCACCGCGTGATCTGTACTGGACGGATGCGGGTAAGAATGAATTGGCGTCCAGTGTTATCAACGGAAAGTCCCACCTAGGTCACGATACGAAGTCGTCCTTGATTGTTTATAGTATTCCCTATCGTATTCCCGAAAATCATGCGATGGTTGGGTTCGTTGCACGTATGGTCCAACTAGAGGCCCTGTCAAAAAAGACATCGAGTCATTACGACCAAAACTACCAAATGTATAGGCGGGTCAGTGGTTACGTAGAATACTAAGTGAGTTAAGATCGACGGTGGACTAAGAAGCGTAAAGCACCGACTCGTTACTGTCTCTGAATCCTTCGTGGATCCATAGTGGGAGGCAAAAGGTAGTCAAGCAGATTACGTCCCTGACTGTCGCGCTTTATAATACTTTGCGAATGGCAAATATATTCTGCTACAGACTGTCCAGCTTCTGCTAGGTCAAGCTAAAGCCAAATTCAAAATACGGCTTATATAATCAGAATAGTTGGATTTCCCTGCTGTTAGTACCTCTTACTCGTACGAGTTCTGCTGGCCCAATCTCGGCGTAATAAATCTGAATTTAGACGCAACTTGGCTATGGCTCAACACAGCCCATCGCATCCACCTACTAGTCGACCCGTCAGCGACCAAGTGCGCATGTGGTCTTATAGTTGCCAACGGGTATAAAGATCCACCGACTGATGCTGCTGACGTGAGGTTGGAGCATTCTCTACGTCTGGACCAACTTTGCCAAGCCGCCGGGCGTAGGAACGTTATGACTAGGAGAATACTACCAAGGTCATAATACAATATTATAGGCTAGGACTAGTTGAATTTTCTGTATTCCCGGCGTAGGAGCGACAGAGTGTCGAATATAAGGACATGTCTTTGCCCTTTGTTTGCAATTCACCATCGAGCTACATGTTCCTTTACTGTATCAAGTCATCCCGCGTTTATAATACACAACAACTAGCAACTCTCCCAATCCCCTCATATTCAAGCCCTTTATATCTCTACTTTCCCCGTCATGCTTTTACCAACCGCGGGTTTCTTTCTGCTATGCGCCTTGCAGCCGGCGCTCGGCCAAGCACCAGCTGATTGCAGCAGTAACAAGCTCCTGTTCAAGCAAATTACCCCTCACGAAATAATCATGGGCTACAAGGCCAAAAATACCGGCTGCGACGCTGGTGTCAAGGCATGGGTCGGCATCTGGGATGCCAATGCCGCGCTCAAAACCAACTTCAAGGCCTGGAAGTACTTGGAGGCTGACGAGGGAGAGGTGCGGTTTACCAAGACTGACCTGGGAGATGGGCAATGGAAAGCTGCCTTTGTTTGCGAAGACGGATGGAGAATCCCCTTTTTGTTGTCTGGCAACTTTGAGCTTGGAAGCCGTGTTTCTTCCACTGGCACTTGCATCGTGAGAAGAGACAATCCGGGTTCAGAGTGGGAAACTTGGTCGTGTGATGAGTTTGACGAGGGATGCAGCCTCGACTGCGGATACACTCTGTCATGCGGTTTGTGCAACGATTGCGCGAGACAGTGCAACATGCCGGCCGACTACGAGGACTACTCATGGGGAGATGACTCAAAATGGTCTGTCAATTAAATAGACGATACGGTGTCTAGCCATATATGGAAATATAATGTGTCGGTTAAGATAGGCGACCGTATGTAATCCTGTGCTTGTATTCATACTCCGGACCATGACCTTGGCTTTGACATGTCTTGCTACAATGCGGTGAAGAGTTCAATGGTAGTGCTGTTATTCTGATTGACTGTACGGTCTGTTTCGGGGCTGTTGATTTGACGGCTGCTTCCCATACAATAGCAATGCCTACGCCGCGTTACTGTCTTTTACCCTCAGAGGAGGCATGGATAGGGGTCGGCTGCAGAGGGCATGGAGCCTTATTTCCGACGGCCACCTAATTCCCGGAGACGTCTCGCTTAAGGATCACTATTCTAGGGTTTAAAATTACATCCCTTTGGGTGTTCGAAGGTGCCGATTTTGTACCGAACAAGGATGTCAACCAATTAAAAATCTCATTATAAGAGATACATTAATATACTAGGATATTTATATAGAGATATAAGTACTATTTATCTTTATATATACAAAAAGATACATATTTATACGCACTAAACCAGGTATCTACTAGGTATCTCAGGCAAAGCGGGCCCGGTACGCAATCGGCACCTTCGAACACCCAAAGGGATGCAAGGCTTGGATGAGGGTCATGGACTCATGGCAGGGGACTTCAGGACTCTAACTGGGTCAACTATCCCATGAATATTGCAAGGCTTGAGGAAAACCCCGGCGGCGTTCAAGGGGTCATTTAGCCAATCGGAGAATAGCGGCGAAATGGTACCTTTATTTACCTAGAAATTAATAGGTGATGATTGTCCCAGTACCCCTGTTAGGTATAAAGAGCCATGCATATTGCACTATGTATAGTAACATTGAAATTATTTATATTGAAAAACAAGTACCAGCCTCGTCTGTCACGATGTGTGGGGCAGAAATGAGGCTCTGGGGTCCAGATGTCATGGTCAACCCAGACGCAAGCTCCAAGCTCAAGTCCATAACAGCTACATGTAAACTGTAATCTGGTATGATGGCGTTCAAGTACTACGTGCCACCGGTTATACTCCCAGACCCCGCATGGTGTCTGGTTGGTCATTGGACGCTGACTTTGGCATGTCGCGTAACCCGAGGAATACGAGCCGAGACTCGGGTATAAAACGCCTGTTGCAACTAAGCAGCCGAGAACCAGACCTGATCAGATCATCACAATGGCCACACAGGAAAATATCCAGCGTCTTATCCAGATTCGCAACGCAGGGCTACAGGCAGCCTCGGAGGCGCGCGACGTGGACGCGCTGATGAAATGGCAGGCTGCCGACACCACATTTACAGACAAGGGTGCGCCGACCCCGACCTTGGACCGCGATGACGTCTTTGCATTTTGCTGATTGTATTGTTAGTCCATGGCACCGTCGTCTCTGGCTGGGACGCCGTGCGCGACCACTATGCCCAAATGTACCGCGCCATGCCGACGTTCCGCATTCTCCGGTCCGAGACGACGGGGTATACTCCCGAATTCGTAGTCGGCGAGTTTGAGTGCGAGGCCGTTGCGGGCGTGGATATGCCGCAGTTGGGCGTGAACAAGGGAGACGTCATTCGGATAAAGGCCGTTTCCTTGTTTTGGTGGCGATGGCAAGGCAAGGGTGAGTGGACGGGTGCCTTGGACGACGAGGCCGTTGGGGGGTGGAAGATTTACAGAGAGAGGGTATATAGTGTGCCGGTGGTGTGATTATTGCAGGCTATCCTGTGCAGATGATTGAGACTGATGTATACGCACTTTTACATGTATGGGAATGTGAGAGGATTCGTCTATGGTGATAACCACGCTTGATTACCTGATATAAATGCTCTGGCTTGGGGCGTTTGAATCACCTGATTTTATCTAGGCAAGATGACAAACTCCCCTGCTTAGCTTTCGCATGGTAAACACACGAAAGTATACGTCTGGCAGGTTACTTTCCTGGGCACCAGATCATTCCACTAAACCTGACGCGAGCTCAACAAGTTTTTGCCAGGCACAGTCTCTAATTGATGGCTGATGCCGGTTCATTTTAGTTTTGCGCTCAACTTTTGCTGCCGAGAAACAAGACAGGAAACCAGGGCTACCATAGCACAAGTTAAGCACAGGAATCGACATCCTCCTGTTTCATGTACAGCTCCTACAAAGCCCCAGAGTAAAACCGGCATAAAAGAGACGCGGTAGCCCGTCCGTAACAAGGCCTCACACTTTTGCCAATAGCCTCATCACGAACCACGCAAGCTAGACATGACTCTAACGCCAACAACTAAATTATGCCCCTCGACGTAACCCATCCTTGAAAACACGCGTCACGTCCAAAATAGTGTATATAAACCGCCGCATCTCTCAACTACGTAGTATGTATTATATATCTAAAGCATGCAGTCAAGCGTCTAATTCACAACGTCTTCCTCGCTTCTCTCCCCCGTATCTTGCACCAAAAGTTAATACGGTCTACCCATAAGCATCACCTCCTCGCGCCACGTCAAGCTCCGCCTCATCTTGGCCGGCGCCGCCTCCCCATCCATCTTCCTCCTCTCATCACTAATAATCGCCCACTCCGCCACCGTAGCCCCCGTGCCATTCCTGGCATCCACATCTCTCTGCCCGAGCCCCTGGTTCCCGACAATCAGCAGCGTCGCGTACCGAGCCGCCGGCACAGCCTGGCCAAGAGTCACATTGGTCGTGTTGCCCACCGGGATAGCAATAGCATCAAGGTTCGTCGCCTGCACGCTGTAGGGGTTGGACAGCGGCACGCCCGCCAGGTGCGTCACGACGGTGTACTCAGCGCTTTTCGTCTGGGCAGACACATCCACGTCGGCGAAGCTGGCGATGGTGGCGTTGTGAAAGACGACGGTGGCGTTGACGGGCGGCGCCTGGGCCCAGTTGAAGTGCAGGCCGGAGACCATGGTGCCCACGTCGCCGGGCGCGAGCATGACCGTCACGGCGCTGAGGTTGGCGGCGTACTGCGGCTGCCATTTCGTCGAGGTGGCGCCGTCGACGGCCCCGATGGGGAACTGGCCGGGCCGGTGGGCGCCGGGCGAGTCGGCGGACCGGCACTGCAGGAGGTTGCCGGGGGTGGTGTTGATGCGGCCAATGTTGCGGTTGGGCACGACGGCCGCGCCGTCCACGGGCAGGCGGTACGCGGTGGCGTTGCCGTCGGCGCCGGCGTCGATGGTGATGGTTGCGTTGGCGAAGCGCGGGTCCGCCGAGGGGAGCGGCCGGACGTGCCGGGCGCGCCGGACCGTCGTGTGCGTCGCGTTGGACGAGGCGGCGAAGGGCCAGCCGCGCCAGTAAAAGGTCCGGTAGCGCAGGTGCGACAGCTGCGGCGGCAGGTTGGGGTTGATGTGAAGCGTGTCGTCGGGGAGCAGCCGCAGCCCGAGGTAGCCGAAGACGTTGACCTGGTTGGCGCCGCCGTGGCCGGTGAGGAAGGGGTACGCGGGGTGGGTGCCGCCGTTGATGGTGGCATTGTCAATCAGTTGCTCTGAGAGCTGGTAAAAGGGCGCGCGGGCGTACGGCTTGTACGAGTACTGCGAGTAGGTGTAGGCCGAGCAGCCAGAGGGCGAGATGTCGTTGGCAATGATGGAGAAGAAGGCCCACGTCATGGCGGGCCCGTCTGGCGACTGTTTGTTTGCGTACTGCGGCACGGCTGTTAGTCTTGTTCGGGTTCAGGGGGGAGAAGCAGCCATGGAGCGTTCTACTCACATAGTCCAAGTCGTTGAGCGACTCCTGGGTGGTGTAGTTTGTTGTGTAGGAGAGCGGAAACGTGTTCAATATCACGTCCGCCTGCTTCACCACGGCACTCCCGTTCATGGTGGTGAACTCGAGTGTGACGCCATTCTCTCGGAGGAAAAGCACGTTGGTGGCCATGGAATCCCATGTTGCGTTTTTCTCGAGGCCAAATTGTTCCCGGAACGTGTTGGCAGTTTGCAGCGTTTCGGCAATCAGAGGCATCGTGTAGCCACCTGCGTCGACGTGGTTTGCATACTCGTCCTGTCCATCATAAGTTAGCACACGAGAAAAAAATGGCTGGGTTCGAGTACAGAATCACGCACGGGATCCGTCATGTTTTTCACCGTCCAGGATGAACCATTCGGAGCCAAAAGGTTTGAAAAGAGCGTGGCGATGGAGTCGTATACTGGAAACAGGCTCTCGTTAAAGTACCGCGTGTCGCCCGTCGCGACGAGCTGGTTGACAAACGATATGCCAATGTCTCCGTTCAGATGGTACTGGTAGTCCCAGCAAGGGCCGGTGGCGGTGCAGTTGCCAAAACGACCGCTCGTCCAGGGGAATGCGGCCGCGTCCTTGGAAAAGACCGTCTTGTTCTGGGAGCTGGTGTAGCTGGTCTGCGCATTCGCCTTGGCTTGGCCGTACTTGTTGACGCGATAGTTGGTGATTCGCTCGGCAGACTGGGGGTGCGACACGACGAGCCCGGGTTGCATAAACAGGTCGGCATCCCAAAAGATGAGACCGGCGTACGAGTCCGACACCAAGCCTCCGACCGAGATGCTGTCCACGTTGACGGGGGCGTCCTTGACCAGGCTTTGGGCGTTTGGTCCGACTGTACTCTGCAGCAGGTAGTACGTGTTGGCGACCGCGATGATGGCCGAGTCGATAATGTAGCTGTCTTGGGGTAGAGTCCCGTTGTCGGGGTCAGCATAGCTGTCGACCGAGTGGTCGGGCATGACGTCGTCCCACTCCTGGACGTGAGAACGAAGAGACTTGTAAAAGCCCTGGGACAAGGCCGACGACGCGGCATTCTTGGCCACCTGCTGAGGATCGTCAAAGGCATCTCCGGACGCCGCGCCGACGTATTTTGTGATCCTCACCGCCTTGCCGGCGGAGAATGTGACGGGGACGGCCTGAGCAATAGAAGACTCGTTCTTGCGAATATAGGGCTTGTTGCTGACCAGAGTCTTGCGGCCAATATCGACGTCGTCGGAGCCCGTCATGTTGGCGTAAATGTACGCAGTCACATTGGCAATGCCGGTGGGCCGAACGGCCGAGTAGATGGCGCCGGCATCCTCGCCAGACTGGACAAAGTCGGTTCGAACCGCGGAATAGCCATCAAGGACGTTGACAACGGTGGCATTGGCATCCACCGACGGGACAATTTCCAGATCGACAACCGCCTGGCTGATGTGAAGCTTGTTTGTAAACATCAAGTACCGGATGTCGTAGGAGCCATTGTTTCCGGCCGACGGGGACCAGGTATACGACCAGCTGAGGACCCCGGCCTTGAAGTCGTACGTGGAGCGAAAGTTGGTAATGGTCTTGTTGTCGACCGTGGAGTCGAGGTAGACGCCGTTGCCGAGGTCGAGCACCAGGCCGCTCCAGTGAGGCACGCCGCTAATGACGCTCTCGTAGCCGTACTGCAGCAGCCAGCCAAAGTTGGTGCCGTTGGTCTCGGGCTGGGCGTTCCAGAAACCGGCAATGGTGGCAAAGGACTGACGCCGGGAGAAGAGCGGCCAGCCGTTGATGACGTCGCCGCCCTCGTCCTCGGCGTCGAGCTCAAAGAAGGGGCCGACGCTGGCCACGCTGATGCCAAAGTAGCCATTGGCAACAGAGCCTCTCGACTGATAACGGCCTTGCTCGAGCGTCGTGGTGCTGAGGAGCCAGTTGTCGTCATCCCAGGTGACGCCGGGAAAGTCCGTCTTGTACACGGTTGTGCGGTTACGGCCTCGGTCCTGGCCGCTGTACCGCGCCAGGCATTTGGCGACGCGGTCTTTGCCATTGGCGGCCTGCACGGCGCTGCAGAGACCGAGGGTCGCGGCCACGACGGCCGCTTGGATGAGCTGCCGCGTTTGTGTCAGTGGGCGAAACACGGTCAATCACATCTTGAAGGGTGTGGTGGACTCACAGTCGCGCGCATGTTGCGAGTCCCGGGCTCGAGGGTCGATTCACTCTACACGAAAAGCAATGGAACAAAGCAATGCCACCGGGAGAACAGTGTAACAGGTGCTCGGCAGCATTTGTATTCCGCGCGAGCATGCGAGATGTTGTTTATACGGCCCGTCAGCGACTACCAAGTGGGCGACATCCGGAGCTACTCGATGGCGAAGCAGCACGGACATTGAGCTTCCCAAGCAGCAAATCTCTAACGGGCCGACTGGTAGCTGTCTTGTGGCTGGACGAATCCCTGATTTATCCTGGGGAGCAAAGCTCAACCCGGTCCGCGGAGCTCAGCCCCACCATGCTAGACCGCGACCAAATCTCCATCACGGTGTAGACATGGCTTTTGACCCAACGGCACTCTGCAGGTATCCATTGACGTGCGCCCATCGTCATGATGGTCCGGCTGAATCGAGAGAGACGGCCCTGTCTGGCGTGAGCCTCAATCGCCGCGGTTGCTCAACAAGCTGTGCTGGGGTGGAAAATGAAAAAAAAAAAAAAGGGAAAAAAAAAAACCAAGACGAAAAGAAATACAAGGTTGCGAAATATATTGGCGGCCCTCGCTATTCAAGTTGCGCTACGCAGTACATACAATGGGCATACCATCAAGGTCATGTCAACTATTTCGCATCAAGCTCACGGCGTGCCCATTGCCAATTGGGCATGAGCAGAGTCACTATTCACACCAGTCGACTCGTCGGCTCTCCAATTTCCCCTCTCTTCATCGCCAACCGTCTCGTCACGGTCCAGTCGTCACTAATCAGAACCATCGGCGACCCCGCCAACCCGCCTCAACGTCATTCCATAATGCGGGGAAAGTATGGAGTATGGGGAATTGACTTTGGCCACATGCAGCTTTAGCCCGTGTGGCTTCCACATCATCGACCAGCAGACTCTGGAAGCTCCCACTGCCGATTCCGGCCTGGAAGCCGTCATGGCATACCCGCCGGCGCATTGATGGCAGTTGGTGTCGTCTGCCTCGCCATCCAACCCAGCTCGAGCCAATTCGTCCGCCAACCCAGACCAGGCAAGTTGATATGTGCCCGATGCGTCGTGAACTTGCGTTGGTCACTGACCGCATCCCCGTGCCATGACTCATGGATTGACAAGGTATCCGCCCTCTCTCGGCTCTATCACGGCCCAGCCATGGATAATAGTGGAGGCCCTCAACTGCACCTTGTCTGGCCTGGTCCGACGACGGACAGACTTTGCCGCATCAATGCATTACGTGAACACGCTCCCGACTCCCGCACGAAACAACAGCCGGACATGGGCGCATCACGGTGCCTATTCGGGCCTATAGAGTCAATCTCTGATTTTACCCGAAACATTGAAACTGCCACCACGTGCGCCCGTGCCATTTGGGCGGTAGCCGCTCCCGTTCCGCCAGTGTTTGCCTGTTCGGCACAAGGCCCCTTGCGCCACCCTGCACCAACAACATATTAACCTTGCAGCTTCTGTAGTTCTCAAACCCCTACCCACTTGCTACAGGGTGATGCAGCTCTCGGTATGGCCGAGAATTCTAAAGAACCGGCCCATGGGTGGCCGTGGGCAAGACTAACTTTCGGTCCATCAACGCTCTCAGAATCATCAGTGGCCTCTTGGTTCTGTCCTTTTGAGTCCGATTCTACGTCGCATGTACACCGTGACATCTGGCAAATGGAAACAATACATCTGATGGCATAATACAAGATTGTTAAAAGTACAAAGTAATATATTCCTTTTAGGAACTACTGCTAAAAATAGAGTACAAAAAAATAGTGAAAGGGCTCGTCCCATTGATACACTGCTAAAAAATAAACTACAAAAGAATAGTGAAATGGCCCCTCCCATCGACACGTCCCCCCAAAGCTCAAGTCCATCTCGCTCATTGGACAGCCGTCTGATTGTAGTACAAGTCGCACGCATGAGGATGCTGCAAGCAGTACTTGGGCACCAGAGGGGCGGCCCCAATGCCATTGGCAACAAGGTACTCCCTAAAGTTGAGAATGCGTTGCGTCAAATATGTCGTTCGCTTGAGGCCAGTCTTGGGGTCCTTGTTGCCAGACCAAACCAACTCGGCCAGTGCAGCGGCCCGCGGCCACATCTTGGAGCTGATGACGGCGTCGTCGACTTGTTCGGACCACAGTGGCGCGGCAGCACCGATAATGTGCTTGGCTTGGTCAGAAGTGAGGTTCGCCGTGAAGTCGTAGTCGTAAATGCGCTGCCACGTCTTGTACGGCGCACACCACGAACCACCGGGGCCGCCGTAGTTGAAGGAAAAGGTCGCGCCGGTAGCATCAGGATTTGACTGCGGCGCGTTGTAACGAGGATCGTTGGTCACGTACCCGCCATTCCCACAATCGAGATACATAAAGTCGGCGCTGGACACAATCACGTCGTAGCCGGCCTTGGTGAGCTTGTCAATGTTGGCAACGCCATTGTTCCAGGACTGCATGATGACGCTCTTGGACACATTGTGCGCGTGGGCGTCGGGAGAGAGGACGACATCTTCCCACATGATGAGTCGGCGGTCCTTCTTGCCACTGTTCTCCTCCGACATGAACAGTGGGTATGCGTGGTCGATCCAGTACTGGTTGAGGTCAAAGTAGGTGCGTTTGGGGTCAGCGGCGAACCAATCCCTGATGCCCTTGCTAAAGTTGAAACAGCCAATCTGGAGCTCGTCACCTCCCACGTGGAAGAAGTCGTCCGAGAACTTCTTGGACAGCTCCGAGTAGACGTTGCCGACAACCTGGTACGTCTTGGGGTTCATGACGTCGAGCTGTCCCGGGTTGGGCTGCACGGCCGTGTGCAACGGCCAGTTGTCGTTGGACCACCAACTATTCTGGCACGTCACAATGTCCTGGTCGATTTGCTGCCACCCAGAGGCAGAGTGGCCGGGCATGTCGATTTCGGGAATGACGCGCACGCCGCGAGCGCGAGCATACGAGATGATGTCCTGCACATCCTTGGCCGAGTAGCTCTCGCGGCCAGAGTAGGCATCCTTGGTCACCTGGGGGTAGGCCTCGAGGTGGATGGGCCACGACTGGGTGTCGGTGATGTGCCAGTGGAGGATATTCATCTTGGACAAGGCAAGTCCGTCAATCTGTTCCTTGATCTTGTTGGCGGAAATAAAGTTTCGGCCCGTGTCGACCATGACACCTCGGTACGGGTAGTTGGGGTGATCCTTGATGGTGACGGGCTGCTCAACAATCAGGGACCCGGCCTCGAAGATGACGAGTTGCTGGAAGGTGGTGAAGGCATGAAGGGCACCCCAGACTGTCTTTGCCGCGATTTCAACAGTCGAAGACGAAGCAGACACGGTGAGGGTATAGCTCTCGTCGACGCCGTGCTTCAAATCGGCGGACCAGTCGGACACCTGTACGTTGACCTCGTTGAGCCAGCTACCGCCCGTGTTTCGCTTCGACTTGGCGCTGCTGCTGCTGTCGTTGCTGCCAGCGGTGGGAAAGGGTTCGAACTTGGGGATGGGCTGCTCAATGGCCTGCGGCACCCATCGCAGCGAGGTGATGGCCTTGGAGGCGCGGTTCCAAGCCTCGGAGACGAGCTGTGTGTTGGACTCGGACTTGCGATTCGAATTGGTACGCAGGTTCAGCCAGCCAACATGTTTGGGACCAGAGTCACCCCAGGTCACGTCCTGAGGCGCGGGAAGCGGGTTGACCTTGACGGTGACGGCAGAGGTCAACTCGACCGTCGCCAAGGCGGCGAGGAGGGCAGATGTGTAGAAGCGCATGTTGAGACGAGATTTGCCAACGGATTATGACGTGGTGTCAAGGGAAGAAGTTGATGAGGGTGCCTTGGCGACGCGTACACAATCAAAGGCGCCGAACAAAGGGCACACACGGACCGTGAATCACGAGCCTGGAGAGAGCTGCTGGTGTTGCCAAACATCAATGAAAGGACGGGCGGTTGGAGGGGCCAACTCGGTGCCTTTTGTACGAAACCAGACGAGATTGGATCCAAGGTCTTGCCTCCCAAGCAAGTGGCTGCAAGCGTCTTTGAGACATTGGATTGGGCCAGGTGGGTTGTGTCCAGGGACCTCAAAGAACCATGGCGAACGTGTGCGTGAGGACAGAAAATTGGATGGAGAGGGACTGGAAGCATGAGAGGGACCAGTTCAATGTTGACCATGGAAATGTAACCCCACCTCCACTCTACTGGAAGTAGTATTGATGCAGGCCAGCAAGCCAAGACGCCGCAGCTGAAGCTCCCGCGCGGCAGGACCAGACCTGGCGCTTGCCGGCGAGGCGTGTCTGGTACATGTCTACTGGTAGCTTGTAGCGTAGCCGCTTTATGTACTTAAGTAGCATTGAGTCCATGGCTTTAATGTTCCAGACGTCTTCTTTGTGAGGCAGAGTGGAATGGGGTCCTTGCGCGCCTGCAATCAAAGCAAAATCACCTTTGACCATGGCCAGGAACCGGCAGAAGGAGCCCATGAACACCTTGCGGAGACAAAAGATATTGGACGGGGAGATGCAATGCAACCCAACCAGGAGGTCCCATGAAGGGCAGGACCTGCCACTGCGTAGGGCAATTTGCGGAACCAGACTGAAGGTATCGCATTAATGTTTCATGCCAGCCGACGTCTGTTCATGCGCGGGCTTGGCATGAACACAAGGCTGAGGGACATTTGCTATGTCGCTGACGGGTAGATATCAATCAGGGCACCTCGACATCTCTGTGCTCAACCGTCGTGCACATCATTGATCAATTGATGTCACCACATGTGCAGGTGGCTTGCTGCACATTGGCCAGCTGTCAAGTCAATTGCTCCCCCACCATCTTTGCCCCATCAAACATTGAACATTTGAATTGACTCTTCACATTTTCCCCCTTCTTCGACGGGCTTCATCCTCACCTTTTCAATGCATTCCGTCCGCAGAATCGGACTCCATGTCGGTCGCCCATCTCCAACAACAATCCGCCAGCAGTCCTACGCCTCAACCGCGGCCTGACATCCGTTGATGGCTGTGGTTTCAGCTGCCCGCGCCGATGCTTCCATGTTGCCTGCCACAGCTGCGCGATGCATCTAGGCAATTTCCCCGCATTGCGACGTTAACGTTACCTCGACATTGAATCCATTGTCCCATCAATGATGTCTTCGACGCCACGGTCCAGCATAACTTCAATTCTGTTCTTCTTCTTCTTCTTCTTTTTCAGCCCTTGCGTCACGTCACATGGTGATTTTGCGTCAAAGCTGGGCACATGAGGCGTCTTTGGAGAAGACAAGAGTCATCCGTATTCGCTGCTGGTGTGATGTGATTTTACCAACATGACGAGAGGTTCTGTCTCGCATGTGGCCGTAATTGGCGTGAGACATTTGCTCCGCATCTAGTCAAGATCCGAATCCTTGGCCATGTTTTCGTAAACACGGCTTGACACATGGTCTCAACCGCCAACGTTGCCCGCCGTCTTGTTTCCCGTCTGGTGGTTGGGGGTAAATTGACCTGCCGTGGACGGGCATCTGGAGCGACTCGGGAAGATCTGTCAGGCATTGGATAAAAGGAACTGCAACCTTGGCTTGCTCTATGCCGGTCTCGCGACTGTTCTGCATTGGGCAGGTTGAACATGGACGCGTTGGCTTGCGAAAACAGCACCAGACGCGACAACTCCATTTAGGCCCACTACTCTCGCCAGACATAAGACGCCAAGAGGCAATTCATCATGTTTAGGGACATGACATCTGCTGTATTCCTACTCGCCTTGACCCCAGAATACATACGATCCGTCGGCTTTCGGCACGTCGGTATCATCTGACGACGTTCTCCCTGCCAGAGTTCCCAACCCCGCGCCTCGACGTCGATGCCGATGCCTCGGTATCTTCCTCTCTCCTCCATCACCCCACACTCCAACAAGCCGTGAGCCGCCCCTCCCGTCTCGGAACGATTATCCGCCCGCTGGGGCCGTGTCACTTTGGCGCCGCAAGTGTCATGGATATTACCAGTTGGCATGTATAGATATAAGCTGCTAATCCACTTGACTGCGTATACATGTTTTTCCCTCAATATACGCCGCAAATCATCCTGTGCTGTCTTTCAAGGCTAAACTCCCCGACTGACCCATCACAAAACAAGACGACAGACCAGACGACAGACACCATGGCGCCAAAAGGGCCCATTACAACGCCCTTCACCCAACTCTTGGGCATCCAACACCCCGTGGTTCTAGCCGGCATGGCCCATACATCCGGAGGCGAGCTTTCTGCTGCCGTCTCCAATGCTGGCGGGCTGGGAGTCATTGGTGGTTTGCAGTACTCGCCCGACCAGCTTCGGGACATCATCGCCGAAATGAAGGCCGCCTTCAAGCAGCCGGATCTGCCCTTTGGTATTGACCTCGCGCTTCCGCAGGTCGGCGGCAACGCACGGAAAACAAACCACGACTACACGCACGGGAAGCTCGAGGAGCTCATTGACCTGACCATTGAGAGCGGCGCCAAACTTTTCGTGTGCGCAATCGGCGTGCCGCCCAAGCACATCATCGAAAAGCTGCACAAGAACGGCATTCTCGTCATGAACATGGTGGGCCACCCCAAGCACGCCGTCAAAGCCCTCGATCTCGGCGTCGACATGGTGTGCGCCCAGGGCACCGAGGCCGGCGGGCATACCGGCGAAATTGCAAGCTCGGTCCTTGTGCCTGCCGTCGTGGACGTGGCCCGACGTTACAAGCCGCCGATGCTCAAGGGTTCTACCGCCTTGGTCCTCGCCGCCGGTGGCATCTGCAACGGTCGGGGTGTTGCCGCCGCTCTGATGCAGGGCGCCTCTGCCGTGTGGGTTGGAACCCGCTTCGTGGCCTCGGTGGAAGCCAACAGCAGCAACGAGCACAAGCAGGCCGTCGTGGACTGCGACTTTACAGGCACGGAGCGAACGCTAGTCTTGTCCGGAAGGCCCCTGAGGATGATGCCCAACGACTACATTCGGCGGTGGAACAAGAACCCCCAGGAGATACAGAGCCTTTGCGACCGCGGCATCGTCCCCGTGGAGCATGACCTGGAAAACGGCGCAGAGGACATCAACGTGCCTCACTTTATGGGCCAGGTGGCGGGTTCCATTCAGCGCATTCAGCCGGCGGGCGAGATTGTTCATGAGCTTGTCGAGGAAGCCGCCGATATGCTGCGGACCGGGGGACGTACCTTGATGGGGGTAGTAAGCTGTAGACTCGGCCGCAAGTAAACCGCCGATTCGGAATCTTGGGTACACTGGGCGCCATGTAAGAATAGACTTGGATCAGAGACGCGCAAATAGGCACATGGAAACATTCGACAAACAGACGGGACCAAACGTTGCTTGGCAATACCCCTTGACCGGCATCTTGCCATCAAGCGGCCTGTGATTGTGATAGCACCATCGCTGGTGATTTTGCCCACGACGCAATTATTCCTGCCAGATGACTCTTTGCAAGTAAGAAGCTGGCATGGCCTGACACAACACATAGGACAGGACGTAGCCCCTTAGTTATTCTCAGTTAAATTATACTCTATTTTACCATCAACTAACTATACCTGTTACACGGAAATGGCCTGTTGCACAAGGGCTACAATCACGGGACCTAGGGCAAAGTCCCTTACCGACTTCTTGTATATAAAGATGTCTTTGGCCACCAAGGCCTTGAGGAAAACCAAGGACCTCTGATACCAAAGACTGTTATTAGATGAATTGAGCTATTTGCTTCAAGCCCTCTATCGAGCCCTTGTCACATCTCTGACAAGTTGAATATCTCTTCTTGCTTGTCAGATTTGACCTCTTATAAGGCGTCATTGTCACGTGGTTTACTTGTGTTGACTGGCTCGTAATAAGAAACTAATATTACTCTTAGGCCCCGAGATTGGGTATTTGGGTTGTATGTGGAAGCTGCTCGCATCTAGCAGGGCGGATATGACCCCTTTTTGTAGAGCCTTTCCCCAGTATTAACTAGAAACATTGAATGGCACAATCACACACAACGCACAAAGCGTCCCTTCCAGGACAATTACCGAGGGAAGAGGAGCGATACTTATTGTACATGTCTTGTATAAAATATAGTTAAGATTGAGGTCCCCTAAATCTCAGTTAGGAGTTACTATTAAAATAAATACATAAGTTATTTATATCCTATTTCGATAGCTTGACTGGGACCAATAATTTAATTTCGTCCTCTATTCTGGTTGTTTTCTTCGTTTATTCGATTTCTGTAAAGAGAATACCATGTAGTTCATGCGAAATAAAATCACACTAAGAACAAGGAAGTGGCGCACCTCCCTAGGCGTGCATGCGATTGACTTCTACATCCCCTTCACTATCCATCCCTATACGTACCTGATAGGCATGATAATCTACTATAATACTTGTCCTTAAGTTGCGCTGCCTAAAAACGGAGCCATGTAGTGCCTGTCACAGTCATTGATACATTGTCTAAAATGTAAATGAAATGCCCGGTCTAGATGCCTAATACGACATGACGAGAAATAGAGGGAGACCTACACCAACAGGAGTGCCTTCGCTCTTGGTAACATTAAGTGCCGCGCCACGACCACTATGCAGGATATCCCATTGATGTACACTGATTTCAGGGCAAGTCAATACAAAGCCTGCGACCGTCTGCTACGTGGCTAGCTTCTCCGTCGCGGGCAACACTTTTCCCATTGATTCTATACTGGTGTCTCAAAACCGCCATCGTTCGGCCTAAGAAATCGGCCGAGACAGGACATGAGTCTCACCGATGCTACAAAGCTCGCATGTCCGGGACAGCCTAGTTTCCCGATCGTCATCTGCCGCGCCTTTGTCCATTGGACTACTGGGAGACGCCTAACCTTAATTGTACACGCTCTTTGACCTTAGTCTAAGCGAGTCTCTAAGCGAGGTGGAGTGCAAAATAGGGAAGCGCGGCTATGTCAGCCATTGGATTGGGTACATAATGTCAATCGCATAATGTTCATGCCAGAACAAGCAAAACAAACCATTTGAAAGCAACGCTAGTCTTTCCAGCCGCACGGTTTCTACACGCATTAATATCAACTCCGCCAAGGCACAGAGCCGCACAGACGCTATCCACGACTGGCTCATTGCAAATGTTGCATTTGCTCCACGCGATCGCACAGCAAAACCTCTGACTTGGCATCTTGATTCTCCCATGTCAATCTTCCTCAACAAAGCAGGGCCCACAGCAACTAAGCAAATATAATACATCGGTAAGGCGAGACATTTACGTTTAGAGCCCTGCGGGGGTAGAATCAGGTCCCCGTGCTAACACACTATGCCCCCTGGACCTGGACAGTAACTAGCACTAGTAATAATGTATATATATTCACAAGGACCTCATCATGGCGAACACTCTCTTAATAGCAACACAATATAATTCTCTAAAGTCCGTTGAAGAGTGTCCCATGTCACTATTTGATGTCCACGGACAAGTATCAAGTTCTGATATACACCCCAAGACACGGATAATCTTGTCACGATGCGCGTCTTGTGGCTAGCTACGGCACTTTACACGCTCATAGAGGCAGCGGCTCTGACACCCGAAACCAAAGCAGTTTGTTCGGGGCTACATGCCAAATTCCCAGGGCAGCTGGTTTGGGACCCAATCGGACCGCAGGCCACCGACACAATCTCCCATGCTTCAACCTACAACACAGCCCTGTTCGACTACTGGAACGCCGCGAGTTCCAACAACAGACCCGGCTGTGCATTCTTCCCATCCAACGCTGACCAAGTCTCTGTCGCAGTAAAGCTCCTCAACGCATACCCCACGGTGCGGTTCGCGCTCAAAGGCGGCGGGCATAACCCCAACCTAGGCCACTCCAGCGTGGACCAAGGGCTTCTGATTGCCTTTAGACCAAATTCGCAATACGCCATCCCCTCTGCCGACGGGGAGACGGTCGAGGTCGGCGCCGGTTGCAAGTGGGAAGATGTGTACTCGGCTCTTGAGCCGCTTGGTAAAACCGCCGTGGGCGGTCGTTTGGGAGACGTCGGCGTTGCCGGCTTCCTGCTTGGCGGCGGGCTCTCCTACCTGTCCGCGCAATATGTAAGATGGAAATATACTGGTCTTGTATCTCGCGTCTATAGTTACCCGCTCACACCCCGCCTAGGGCTTCGCATGCGACAACGTCGTGAGCTTCGAGTGCGTCCTCGCAAACGGCACCATTGTGACTGCCAGCTCAACCTCACACCCTGAGCTGTTCTTTGCTCTACGAGGCGGAGGCAACCAGTACGCCATCGTGACCAAGTTTGTCTTGAAGACGTACGGCATTGGCCAGAACGGCACCATCTGGGGCGGCGTCCGTACATTCACGGCAGACAAGCGGAGCGAGGTTCTGTCCGCCGTGACAAACTTCACCGCCAACAATGCCGACAGCAAGGCCGCCATTATCCCGACATTCAACTTCTTTTCCGCGCTCGGAGCCAACGTCCCCGGGAGTCTGGTCTTCTTCTTCTACGACGGACTAGAGCCGCGCCGTGGCGTGTTTGACGAGTTTGACGCCATCGCGAGCGTGTCCGACAGCACCAAGCGCCGGTCCTACACTGACCTAACCAAAGAAGTGTTGGCCGGGGACATGAAGGGCCTGCGATTCCAAATTCGAGAAAACACGTTCCCCAACATGCCGGCAGGGGACATGAACTCTTTTCTAAACAGCCACTATGATCTTCTTGTGAAGAAGTCCACCGAGGCCGCGCTCGGGGATGTGCTAGACTTTAAACTGTTTTCGTTTGCGGTCCAGCCAATGCCTCGTGGAATTGCGCGAGCTTCCTTGGACAACGGGGGCCCCAACGCGCTGGGGCTTGTGCCGGAACATGGGGACCGCGTGTGGATGGAGTATGACATTGCGTGGTTGAACCCGTTGTGCGACGACAAGTGCCCCGGCTTCTTTGAAAAGCTGGTCCAGTCCCAGCATGACCTCCACAGGGAAAAGTATTCCGGAATCCACCCTACGAATTACGAGTCTGGCGACCTGGAGTGGCTGAGGTGAGTTGCTTTGCGTCCGTGTACTCGACGTTTTTTGTAACCCGTGTCTGCTACTTCCCCCTTACGCCGTCTAAATCAACTGACATCTTATTACTAGCTATAATCCGATATTCATGAACGATGCCATGCAAGGACAAGACGTTTTGCAAAGCTACGGAAACGAGACATACTCGAGACTCTTGAGTATCCACAAGGCGTATGATCCTCGTGGCTTTTTCTCCAACAGACAGGGAGGCTTCAAATTCACTACATGAGGGAGTTGACACTAGAGGGTATGGTTATTTGACGGCAAAATAGAGTATAATTTAACTTGAAATAATCAAGGGGCTACGCCCTGTCCTGCGTGTTGTGTTGGGCCATGTGTGACAAGGACTCCAGTGGGCTTGGAGCAAATGGCTCCATTCATCTAATAAGCAAGAAGGAGAGATAGTTGATTGATCAGATATCTCTTGAGAAATAATACTCTTATTCCTAGACTTATAAATTTAACGCTTGTCATGCTATTTCCAGCGCATTGACAGTTGGATTCCTTCAATCTCACATTTACGGAAAACGTAACCACCCCCCAGCATGTAAATCTCCTGAATAGCCCTATACAATTTAGACTGTCCGTCGGATCGCGTTCTGTGCTGTGACACTTGTCAACCATCCCAACTGGAAAGCCTCAATACTTCAAAGTCTTACTAGCCCGGCACAGGCATGCGTTGGACTAATTTCGTTACATTGGCCGAGTCCCTATAGTTCTCTTGGCCTAGTTCTTGGCATGCCACTGTCCTATCCCAAGAGGCCGCTCTTGCCCGTCGACAGGTTACTCCAACTCCCCATGTTGCCTCGTTTGTCTACCGCGGGGGCGATACATAGCCTCGATAGATAGGGGGTTTGCGGATTCCAGCCTCAGGCTAATCGCTGGAAAAATCGTGAATCATCTTCTAAGCCTTGGCGCTATCATAATACTGGTTTAAATAGGTGCGGACAGGACGAGTTTAACGAGCCTGGTTTTGTCTTTTGAACCGTGTACGTATCGGCAGCATAGGAAAGGGGAACAGCAGAAACTAATAGCCGGTGGCTATATAAGATTCGTGCTACACTAAACATGCTTGATAATGAATATCCCAATACGGAAGCTAAAGTTGTTGTTTTAGGAGGTATATATTGGAGGCAGATACGAAGGTATACACAGATGAGGCAAGGAAGCGATAATAGAGTCAATGAAGCAAGTTGGATCGATAATGCGGAATACGATGTCGAACTACATCAGCGATAGATAGATTCCTCTACGTGCCACGTTAGCAGCGACTTTTCTCTCGTGTTAACGGGTCGCTCGTCTGGTAGCGGTTCTGACGAAGAATATGATGAAGACGCCCCGCGACGTCCACTATTTGCAGCAGCGGACATATACATGGACCAAACTGATGGTGTTTTCGAACTATATGGTGCACTTCCACTTCATTTCACAGAATATGCACCTAGAGAAGAATTCCCGGACCGAGCATGGAGCCGGAATCTCCGGATGCGGAAGTTAAGTAAACCTCAGAAGACGCCTCGGCAGTATTCGTGCTAACAATGGCCAATAAAGCCACGAGAGTATTGAGCGCTACATCGACATGAACCCTCGACAACTACAAGGGATCTTTCCCAACACCAACGAGGCAGGACAAGAGATGTTTGCCGGTGGAAGCCGAGGTGCATGTCCCACCTTGACTAGGCTCGGCTCACATTTCATGAGATCAGCCTTTGGAGCTGACCTACGAGCCAGAAAAGATTGAAATGTTTCGTATGTTTCATGCTTTAGAGTTGAATCGACACTTTGCAAGCAGAGCCGCGTACACACAGTTGCTGCAATCTGCCTGGTGGCTTTAGAAGGAGTGTAGGGAGAACAAAAACTTGACATTAGAGCGTTGGTGTCTAACTGCCGCATCACCAGACGACAAGTGAGTTGTCCAACTTTGCAAAAACGATGCTCCGCCGTACCAAGGCTGAAGCCCCTGCCGGGAAGTGCGGTAGGTTTCATCTCAAATTAAACCGTCTTAGTTCTCTCGGCTAACACTTGTTGGTTAAGGTCGCTGTACCCCGGTTAAATAAAAATGATGTAAACGCAGCCGCCAGCATATATCGCTTTTATACCTAAACTCATGTTACACGGCTAGGACCCAATAACAAAGTCCAATAAAGGGGCATCGCCGACAGTGGACCTCGAAGTTACACAGATTGAACACATGACCCGGTGAAAGCCTTGGGCACAGCTGTTCCCTAATGTATATATGGTGGTCACTCGTCCCTTTCTTCCTCTTGGAAAACCAAGGACCTTTGACACGCTTCAAGATCATCACTGAGTTGAGTGATTACTCCAAGCGCTTTGTATTGAGCCCCTGTCACAACTCATGTTTCTCTCGACGAGATGCATGGAGACTGACACCTTCATGTTGGATAGTTGGATTCCAAGGGTGACATGAAGCATGTCGAAGCCATTAGCCAGGGTCTTGACATGTGCCGGGCCAAGTCGATAAACCCCGAATTCAACGACAATGTCGTTTCCCTTGTTTGCGAGAAGGCTCGTTTTCTGGCATAGTTTTTAACAAAGGTACTATTCTTAAATTGGCATATAAAATACTTTTAAATTCACGTATTCTAGTATAAATAAAAACGATTGTGACGGTCTAGACTAGGCATAAAGAAACATTGAAGGTAAATAAAACTCAAGTGTAACTTCCCCCGCCACTTTGACCTACTGGCGTCTCTTCAAATGCTTGCAATGCTTCCCCCAACGGATTGGCACCATACGCGCTTCGCATGTCAATGGCTCTCCATCGCACGCCGCCAAAGTTGGAAACTTGTCGACTTGTCACCCAAGCATGGTTGGGGATCAACTTGCATATCTGCGTGTGGTTTGCATCCAAGGTCGAATGGGGCAACAGAGGTATCCTGGTGTTGAGTCTTGACCAGCCGAGCATGCCAGTGCCGATTCTGGATGTCACGTGGAGGCGCGGTTGGTCCTATATCGACCTAGTGCTACCTTGACCACTGGACATCATTGATACTTTAGTGGGATGGCCAGGCGTCCACTCGCCATCATCAACTTGGACCTCGATTCAATCCTCAGCACACCAGACTCTCGTTCCCAATGGTTGCGCGGCCTCTTCGGCCAACGTCTGTGGCCGCGATTGGAATTGTGCTCCTTCTCGCCACATGCTTCCTCTACGCCAGTATACCATGGCACGCAAGCCCGAGCCGACACGGCGCTCTCTCAGCCGCCCAAGACCCAGGCCTCGAATTCCCCAATGACCCGGTTCCTCGCCGCGACTTTGCACCTCTGTCTACATACGCGGCGCAAAACATCCACGAGCCATCTCGATTTGCCTTTGCAACATTCTACTGCAGCCGCAACGCAGACACTCGAGGTCCTTATTTCGAGTCTACGCAATCCATCATCTGGAGGCTTCTGTGGTCCGACTATCGTTCAAAATATCCCGTCATTGTCTTTGTATGCCCCTTTATCCCGGAGACGCACCGTCAGATCTTCCGCGGGCAAGGCGCCATAGTCAAGGAGATTGAACTTCTCGATACCATCATACCCGACGAAGCCATTCTGACAAAGCGGTGGATAGACGTGCTGTCCAAGCTTAATGTATGGAAACAGGTGGAATGGAAGCGCATCGTGTTCCTGGATTCGGATGCCTTCCCCATCAGGAACATGGACGACATCTTCGACTTGGTGCCGGAGCAGCAGTGCAACAAGGCCGCCTTACGTCCCGAGGACCAGGCCGTCGTCGGCAACGGCAAGGGCGGCGAGGACATGTGCAACTACGTCTACGCGGGCGTGGCACAGTTCCAGCTCGACAACATCAACGCCGGCATGCTAGTCCTGAAGCCGAATCTCGACATGCACGCCAAACTCATCAGGGCGGCCAGGAGCACGGCCGACTATGACGTAAGGGACATGGAGCAGGGTGTCCTGAAGTCCAAGAATGCCTTTGCAGCCGACGGCCCGTTTCCCGTACAGCGCCTGCCGCCCATCTGGAATGCCCTCCCGGAATACTACACCAAGTACCTTGGCGACGAGGCCGAGTGGACTCAGGGTCCGATCCGGGTCCTGCACGTCAAGATGTGGAATCGGCTCTGGGGGTCCTGGAACAACTTGACGCATCTGAATGACATGTGGGATCTTGATTGGATGAAGATGTGCAGGTTTTTCGATTCAGACGACTTTGTCAAGGCAAGAACGAGTGGTGTATACGAGACGCCGTGGGAGAGATTGGCAAAGAGCCAGAACCAGGGAATAGCGCCTTAGCGTCAACTATACTACTTGCTCCGTCTCGCGCCACAAGACGCATCTGTAATGGGGGGTTCTACCGATCCGCCCTGTCTGAGATGCAGCGGAGCGTCCGTGTTTGTCTTTGACCTCGTTGTTATCTGGCGGGGGGCGCTACGGACCCGAGACATGAAACCGGGCAATTTCCCAAAGGCTTTTACTACTAAAATAGCTAGGGTGTCTGCCATCTCCTGTTTGGCGCCTAGTTGCCATGTACAAAAACGGACGAGGTGCTACGAGTCCCCGTTGGCCAAGCGAAGAATCATCACCGCTACATGCCACAAGATTCACGGCGCTTCGGACTACCAGACTGGGCAGCGACGTACGGCCTAAGTTTTCCTATGACGTATGGAGCAGTTTGCGTATCATGTCTAGACGGTGCGCCCCGGGTTCGAACGCGCGTTCTGCGCCCAAGGATGCGGCCAAAGTGCGACAAGGTTGACTTTTGGCATGACACGCCCCAGAGAGCATGTACTGTACATACTTAAGCATAAGCAGATCAAGGCAATCCGTCTGGCAGCGTCTCCGCCCAGTAGCACATGCCAAAAATTTGACAGTCTACAGAGCCCGGAGCTGATGGGCCCCGGCAGCTAGCTGGGAACCTCCCGGTCACTTGTGCCCCTTTGGGTCTGGTTATTTTAAATAACTCGCTGATCTCTGGCGCGGTGGTGGAGACGGCTGGGGAAGAAGGCTTTTTTTGGCCGATCAACGGGTTGAAGAAACAAAATCCACAGTCATCTGTGGGGATGGATGTCCTCGTACAAAACACGGGCCACGCTGCCCATCTCCCCGGAAAACGTCTACCCCAACTTTTATCGAGTCAGACTTGGCCCAGCACAAGACAATTTTCAAGTCTGTCGAACCTGGTTCAGAAGCATCTACGCTCACCATGAAGTTCGTCGCCATTGCATCGCTGGCCATGGCCTCGTTGGCCGCGGGCCAGAGCCTCGCCGATCTGCCCAGCTGCTCGCTTGGCTGCCTCAACGACGCTGTGAAACAGGGCACGACGTGCTCAGCGACGGATTTGTCTTGCATCTGCAGCAAGTTCGATGTCATCCAGGGCGCCGCTGCGGGTTGTATTCTCAGCGCTTGCGGCCAGGACGTCGCTCTCAGTACGTGTACACATGTTGCCATGCCATGGACTCATGGTTGACTGACACCTGCCATCCAGACCAGGTCCTTCCTGCAACGCAGAAGCTTTGTGCCAACGCCGGCAGCGGCAGCAACACCGACACGTCTGCGCCGACGCCGACGAAACGGCCAGGCCAAACTGCTACTGTCGCGCCTGTGCCTCCTCCCGCGACCACGGTAGAGCCGGTCTCGCCTCCTCCTACCGTCACCGGCGGAGCCACTGGCTTTGCGCCCATGGGAGGATTGGCCATGTTGGCAGTCGCGGCGTTGGCTCTGTGATTTGTTTCAATGGGGGTTGGGGCCGTTGCAACAGAGAAGGCTTGTGCCTAGGCGCGAATTCGGCATGGACCAAGACACATAGATTTTTTTTCTTCTTCTTCTTAATTTCTGGAATTGTGGGAGACGTGTCGTCGCATTGGCAATGGACCAATGGCTTGCTGCGAGGCATCCTTTGGTCCTGACTCGTGAGCGTTGCGTCGGCACGTCTCCCGTGGGAACTGGTCAAACCCCGAAAGGGTTTTTTTTTTCTTCACGTGTACTTATTTTCACAGAGCTTGGTATTACCCTTACACTACTAAATCTAAACTTGTAGTCTATCAAGTGAGCGGACGCATTGCTCCCGTCTTTGTCCTAGACTTGCCACTTGTTCTAGAAACTAACACGGTGGGCGAGGCACCAGGTGTCTTTCCGGCGTAAGCACCACGAAGACGAGTGTCACGAGGGATGTGGTCCACCCCGACCATACGAGCACCAAAAGTTAAGCCTCTTTTTTCTTCCTCTCGTCCTCCCCGCAGATTGTTGCGTATCACCGATGTCCGTCGTGTCACACTCGCTTCGGGGCCCGCGAGCATGTTCGACGTCGAAGACAACCGCCCATGTCCTGCTCCACTTGCCCAAGTGGACGCGACTGCCGAATGCGGTATATTCTCCATGGATTTGTGGCGCTGGCTGCAAGCCCGGCTGCCGCCATGGGTCCTGGCCAGGGGTGCATGTGGAGGTGGCTCGGTTGGCTCGGACGAGGGACCCAATCCTGCCATCTAGAATGGAACCAATGGCAGGCCAATGGCAGCAAACTTGCCCGTCGCTTATCTAATACCCTGTCGTCCCCGGCTGCAGATGTCCCCAGGCCAAGTTGCATGTTCCCAATGACAACGGACGTGGTAGAGGACCGTGGACATGGATCGGCCTAGGATACCCTTCCCTCAGGCTCCCACAGCAAACCCGGCAACCTAGTGGCGGCGGGAACCGAGGACAAGAGATTATGTGTGTGTAGGGAGTCGTGGCATGTGAAATACATGCTGCGGCCAAAGCGGAGGCCCAAACGATCTCATCAAGATTGTAGAATCGTAGATGCTCTGCGACTCTGTGGGGTTCCAGCACAGCGAACATTGAACCCAGCTCCTGCTGTTATTCTTGACAGGGCTGGAATACGGGGCAGGGTTCGGGCTGCAAATTGGCATCGGGAGTCATTCATTGACATTGAGAGCCCTTTCCCACGACCGGTACCTACTGAGTAGTCTCAACTGTAATATGACTGATGACTGATGTCTTGGTGCAACGGAAGCCATCCATAGTATTTGTGCCACCCGCGTTCAACGTAGACTTTGTGTGAATAATGCATATAATATGTACTTGGAAAAAACGAATGGCAAAAGGCCAGTAAACTGATTTCCCCAACGCCGCCGTCGCAGTAATTCGATTCCATGTTCCGCTGCCCTGATATACAACCCTAGCCAATCAAGTCTATACTCCAGCCTCTGAACTCACGGACTCTTGACCAGCTGCTGCTGCTGCGGCTGCTGCGGCTGCTGCTGCTCCTGCTGCTGTTCCTGCAGCAGCTTGAGCCGCTCGACGATAATCTTCTTCCTCTCCGCCTCGGACAGCTTGTCAAAGGCGGCGACGTCCCTGTCCCACTGCTCGACGCAGGCAGCGTCCCAGTTGCACTCCTCGACCTGGCCGTAGGCGGGATGCCTGTAGCGGCGGTGCCTGCTGGGCCAGTTGGACGCGTGGTAGTGGTGCTTGACGAGGGCGCCGCGAGACCCGTGGTTGCCCGAGTCGGAGTGGCCCTGGCCGGCGCAAAAGGCTTCCACCGTGAGCACCAGCACGCGGCCGACGACCTTGGACTCGTCCATGCCGTGGAAGTCGTCCCAGGTGACGCCGGGCTCGCCCTTGGCCCTGGCCGCGCGGTTCATCTCGTCGAGCACGGCGGCGGTAAAGGCCGACGGCCCCGTGCCGGTGATGACCTGGTCAAAGTCGAGCTCGACCTTGCCCAGGGCCACGCGCTGCCTCCTGGCCACGCCCTTGAGCCACTTCATGATGCCGTCGATGAGGTGCAGCATGACGGGGTGGCGCGGGCGCGCGGCAATGGTCCACTGGCAAAAGGACTGCGACTTTTGGCCCAGGATGCGGTGGTGGCGGAACTGCGGCATGTCGACCTCGATGCCGACAATGAGGTCGTAGTCGTGCTCGTTGTGGCGCTCGGGGATGAAGCGGTGGAAGGGCCGCAGGGCCTCGACGTCAATGTCGGCGTAGATGCCGCCCTCGGCGTAGAGGATCATGTACCGCAGCAGGTCGGCCTTGATGATGCGCAGGTTGACCTGGCGGTAAAAGTCGACAATGTCGGGCCGGTTGAAGCCGTCGGGGCCAAAGTGCTGCTCGACGTAGGTCAGGTCGCTGGCGTCGGTGATGACCTCGTAGCGCATATGGGGGTTCTGCTTGATCCACGTCATGGCCCTCGCCGTCTCGGTGATGCCAAACAGCAGCGGGTCGATCTTCCACGTCTGCCATATCTTTTGCGGAAACGTGCTGCCCGGCAGCTTGGCCGGCGGCGGCGCGGGCGAGGCCATGATGCTGGACGGGCTGGGGAGCAGGAAGAGGACGTCCAAGTTGAGCAGGAGCACGAGGAGGAAGACGCAGCCGAGGTACATGGCCAGGCATTTTTGCATCTTTTTCGGCAAGGTGATGCTGCTCAGTTTTTTGGGCGAGAGCCGGGCCCGGAGAGAGGGCATGAGCGGCGGCTTCTCCATCTATGATCTGGGGACTCTCTGCTGTTGGCCTGGGATGTGGTTGAGGGCAAGTCCAGACGGGCTGGCCATGTGGTGTTGGAGTATCGTGAGCGTTTAATGTCGCGTCGCGGGAAACTAGGTCAAGTTGGCTGCCATGGCTAGGCCCGAGAAGAAGGCCGTTTGCGCCTCAAATGTTGCATCGACCTTGACATTGATCCATTGGATTAATCGTTTGTGGGGCAACCCTAGTGAAGGCAAGTCGATGGCTGGGACACGGCACAACATTCAAAGGCCACAAATTGCAATCATGCCAAGTCTGGTGTACCCCGGTGTTGATGTGGACATCTCGGGTCAGGCCGCACCTACAACAGCGTCGACTCGGCGCCAACTTGACTCCATGTCTTGACTCTGCAACTCGTGTGTGGCTTCTTTGTCTGCCCTCCATGTCCCTCTGATCGGCGGCGCCATGGCCACGACGGGGTGTTGCTCCGGACCCTAAGCGGCCCATTATTATTATCCGGCTAAGAGCGCCGGCCGCTTACCTCCCACCCATCCATCATCCCCGGACTTGAGCAAGTGGCAACATTTGAGGCGTGCCTGCTCTGCTTCCGGGCACATGGCAAAAGACGAGCAACTTTGCCATGGTCGACACCTCGGCCCCTCAGACCCAAACTCAAACTGCACACGCTTGCCCTCACCGTCTCTTTGGTTGGCTCCGTTGGCACGCAATGCCAGCCATCCCCCGGATTCCCGGAAGCCAGATCTCTCCAGTCCGGGGCCTTGGTCAACCATTCGCCGTGATCGAGTAAGGACCCTAGTCGAGTGGCTGCACTATGCCAGCCTCAATTTGTTCCATTCGACTAGAACAGGGGTGCAGACACTCACACTGACGCACAATGGTCTTGTCCGGTCCTTGGTCTATCCTCCTCCTCCGTGAGTTGCAAGTGACGACTCCGTACAACGCCCAAGTCAGTCGCGGCACCAGACGCCGTCGTCTCTCGCGCAAAACACCACCCTCCGCCGGGATTCGCGCCTTGCTCCAATTCTCTTCAAACAACTCGAAGCGACCCTCTGCCTTGTACAACCGCCTTCCCTACCATGTAAGCCGGCAAGATGCCCGCCCAAAACTCACCCCGACTCCTCGACAGAGGCTCGCTTGAGGAAGCCATGCTCAACGCCGACCCGGAAGCGGCCAACGACGGGCCATCACAGACGCACTGGACATGCGCCCAACCCTCGGGCGACACGTCGACGAGCCTCTCCCGCATCAAGTCACGGCTGTGGCCGCAGGCAGCGCATCGCCCAAGAGCCCTGCACAAAACGGCCTACCTCGACGGCCTGCGCGGCTTCGCAGCACTCCTGGTCTACTGGCATCACCACGTCCTCTGGGTTCACAACGCCGACAGGCTGGCGCAAAACCCCATCTTTGAAAACAGCTTCGGCTACGCGTCCAAGTACCACCTCGCCGCCTTGCCGGGCGTCCGCCTCCTCTTCTCCGGCGGCCACTTTGCCGTCTCTACCTTTTTCGTCCTGTCGGGCTACGTGCTTTCCATAAAGCCTCTCAGGCTCATCGAGAGCGACGACCTCGCCGGCCTGGTCGACCACCTCGCGTCCGCCATCTTCAGGCGCTGGCTGCGGCTGTTTCTCCCCGTCGCCGCGACCATGGCCGTCTACGCAACCTCGTGGCATCTGCTGGGCCTGTGGGTTGACGGCGCGAGCCCGCAGGGCAGCTGGCTCGGCGAGATGTGGTTCCTCTACTGCGAGTTCAAAAA
Organism: Metarhizium sp. BCC 4849; assembly: GCA_037953715.1. NCBI lineage: Eukaryota > Fungi > Ascomycota > Sordariomycetes > Hypocreales > Clavicipitaceae > Metarhizium > Metarhizium sp. BCC 4849. The sequence goes on from JBALJW010000003.1 coordinate 4,098,747, forward strand.
CTTTAGCTTCGTCTTCAAGGACGGCGGCGTGCCCTGGCTCTCGTACAGCATGCACGTCTGGTCGATACCCGTCGAGTTCAAGGGCTCTATGGTGGTCTTTGCGTCCCTGCTGGCCTTTTCGAGGTGTACCCTCACGGCGCGTCTCTGGTGCCAGGCCGGGCTCGTCGTCTACTTCATGTACATTGCCGACGGGTGGTACTGCGCCATGTTTGTCGCGGGCATGCTCTTGAGCCACCTGGACCTGTTGGCGGCGCTGGGCAGGCTCCCGCGGTTTCTGGCGCGGCTTGCGCCGTACAAGACGGTCGTTTGTTACCACATGCTGGTGCTGGGCATCTACCTGGGCGGCGTGCCGTGCGAGAACCGCGAGCTGGACCAGCTTGCCCGGAATCGAGGCTGGTACTTGCTCTCCTTTTTCAAGCCGCAGGCCGTCTTTGACTACAAGTGGTTTTACCTCTTTTGGGCCGCGACTCTACTTGTCGGTTCGGTTTCGCACATTGGCTGGCTAAAGAGGTTCTTTGAGACGCGTGTCTGCCAGTATCTGGGACGCATCTCGTTTGCGCTGTATCTCGTCCATGGACCGTTGCTGTGGACGCTGGGCGACCGGCTCTATGCGGCAGTCGGCTTCAAGGGCCCGGGTCAACTGGAGCACATGCCGCAGTGGGTGGACAGGTTTGTTCTGCCGCAGAATGGGCCTGTTGGGCTCGAGTTTGCGTTTGTTCTGCCGCACTTGATCCTCTTGCCTGTTACCCTCTGCGCGGCCGATTTCGTCACACGGGCGGTGGACAGGCCAAGCGTCGAGTTTGCGGCATGGGTATACAGGAAAACGCTGCCTGGCGTGCCAAGAAAACACGCAAAAGCTTAGCACGTACTGCTAATAATAATACCGATGCCATGTTGTACTCTCCATCCATGTATGTATGTTCGTATGGAACTAGACCACCACCCTCGCCGCAGTGTCCATCTTCATCCTCGCCGACTATACTCGGCTCCGATTCCGACTATTCAGCTCTTCAGGCCGCAGGCTGTGGCCCGGACATTAGGTTCAATGTTTCCAGAGTTTACTTTCGACCCGTCCAATGGAAACTAGGCCAAGTCCGATCAACAGTCCGATCAGCAGTCCGACGTAACGTGGGGAGTCTTTGTGGCGGCGGGGATCTCACTCCAACACTGGAGAACTATTTCTTTGGTGGCTTCTATCCCTGTTCCTCTGACAATTTTGCACAGACCTGCAATTTGAGGTGCCCATCACCACGGACGTCTGACATGGCTGGTGACGGACGCTTGGGGGCCACGGATCCAGACCCCATTTTTCATCGTCGCAGTTTATTTGCCAATGCAAGCCTAGATTATACTCGTATCTCCAGAGAACCAATCTCTGAAAGACCTGGTAGCGCTGACATGTGCAAGCGCCCGTCGCGGCCGAGTAACGGGCAACTCTGCAATGTGGAGAGAAAGATGACGACACGGCAAGATATCTGGCGGTGCTGACATCCAAGACACAAGAGAGCTTGACACGGCCACCATTTCTCACGTGGACCAGGGGAGACGAGGAGAAAAATCTTCAACCCCGGAATATGATGATGGGCCAAGAGTTTCCGCAACTGCACTCGTATCAACCCCTCTGGCACTGAGCAACGAACCAACTAGTTTCTAAGCTTCCAGTCGTATGGACATGTTACCAGTCGCTGGTAGATTCGTTTGGACTGGGCTAGCCTGAAGAAATCGTCGGCAGTATTCTCGCCATGGCCCATCGATAGCCTTCACATTGCCACCTGCGCCATATGCTCCCTCGTCGTGCTCCCTCTCCTGTTCCACCCGAGGATGGTTGCACCATCAGGATCCTCCAGGCGAGATGGACTCGGCCAATGCTCTTCTCCAAAAGCCAAGCTGGATAGTTCAACTCGTACGGGCGGCGGAAAGAGTTGGATCCTTTGTCAGTGGAAAGGCTTCCCGAGCGCGTATTTGCTCCCGAACGGAGCCTCGCCCAATTCCCCCGATGCCGATTCTCGACTCTTGAGTCTGTGCCGCTGGTTGAATGATCAGCATGGACTTGGCCGATGATGCCATCCTCATATGCCGTGCTTGTACGTGCTCATCAGGCTACCGCCGTATGCGATTTCACTGATAGAGGCGTCACGATGGACACCCTGGCAGATTTTGAATGCTACATGATGGGCGTTGATGAGTCAAGGGTAGCGATGCTTTTTCTTTCTGCTTATGGCGCTGGGACTTGGGGATAGTATTATGAGATAATGGCACAAAATATCCGTTCCAAGGGGTGCGACGCTGATTATCCCGCGTAGATCTGATGTCCGGAAATGCACGCCCACAACAAACATGTCGGGCCAGATCATCTCTTGCTTCCATACATCTATGTAGTGTGCTCACTGCTTGACTCTGGAAATACAACACATTCAGTCCTTGTTAGTTCGCAAGTACAATGATAGTGGGTATCATTTACGGACTTTCTCTTCGAGACGGCTGTATATAGCTAATTTGTAGACTCTGGCGAGACGGATTCCTTGTCCACGCCGGTAGCCTAGTATTCGAGGGCAATGGGGCTATTACCAAAGGCCTATTTAGGTAGCGCTTTGGTGAAGGGCTATGAGCGTTTCCCACGGATTGCCTTATGCAGAAAGACTTGGACCAGATTTGCACCGTCGCCAGTCCTCCTCTGGCCTGGTCACAGCGGCAATTCAATTGTCAGCCATGTATTCTAGCCAGTTCCCTTTCGCTGCATCTCTGCCCGATAGCCGCAGATTCCATGAATGATGACCAAGTTCGCCGCTTCTCCTCCTGCCGCATCGAGCTGGGACATTGTACAAATCCAACACGTGGCCATCCTCACGAGAGCCAGAGGGGAGGCATTGTCCGAATATAAGAGTTCAACAAGTAAACAGGGGACTATTCCGAGCTTAGATAAGTCATGGCAAATTTTGAAGCGAGAAGAATCAGCGCTGGGTATGACGTTGACAACGAGTCTAGGGTGATGTGCATGGCAACAAGGGCCCCGACTCCTTGAGACGTCCTTCTCGCGACTCTGCACACGGCATCTGCTAGATAGTCGGTTCATACCTCAGGGATTAATTTAGAGGCAATTTCGACACCATCGGCAGACGAATGAACAGAATCGTCGCGCGCTGAACGCTCTGAGCCTGACTGACTTAGGGTTAGGGTCTAAGGCCCCGAATCGGCAAGGTTCTCCGACACCGGAGCCGACCAGAACCTACAAAGTCACCGTCGACATGCCATGGCCAAACCGGTATCAAACGCTCCCATCTTGCGTGCCAAATCCATCAAGTATTACATCCCGATCCCATCGTAAAACAATGAGCATCAAAACCGAGACAGCCACGTATACCCACGGCCACCACGCGTCGGTGCTGCGATCGCACACCTGGCGCACAGCCCGCAACTCGGCAGGCTTCCTGCTGCCTCACATCAAGCCCGACATGACCATACTCGACATTGGCTGCGGCCCGGGCACCATCACCGTCGACCTGGCCAGTTATGTGCCCGAAGGTCGAGTGACGGGCCTGGAGCGCGCGGCCACGGTGCTCGAACAGGCGCGAGCCCTGGCCGCGTCGAGGGCCGTCGACAACATTGACTTTGTAGAGGGCGACGCCAACGCGCTGCGCTACGCGGACGACTCGTTCGACATTGTATTCTGCCACCAGGTCCTGCAGCACGTCAGGGACCCGGTAGGCGTGCTGCGGGAGATGCGGCGCGTCGCCAAGCCCGGCGGCATCGTGGCCGCGCGCGAATCCGACTACGGCGCATTCACGTGGTACCCGGACGTGGCGGGGATGAAGGCGTGGCAGGCGCTGTACGGGAAGCTGGCGGCGCACAATGGCGGCGAGCCGGACGCGGGCAGGATGGTGCACGCGTGGGCGAGGCGCGCGGGCTTCGCGGCCGAGGGCATCACGTCGTCGGTGAGTTCGTGGTGCTACAGCACCCGCGAGGAGGTGGCCTGGTGGAGCGGCCTCTGGGCAGAGCGGACGGTGGCCTCGTCGTTTGCCGACACGGCGGTTGCGTCGGGGATCGCGACGGCGGACGAGTTGGCAGAGGTTGCTGAGACGTGGCGCCGCTGGGGGGGCGAGGACGATGCCTGGTTCTCGGTGCCGAGCGGCGAAGTCTTGTGTATCAAGTAGAGCCTGGCGGCGGCGTATACGAGGCATCAATGTACATGTAGTGCAGTCGGGATATGGTGCCTGGTAGAGTCGACACCGTTGTCAAGTATTCATGGACCTCGTGTCAGAGCATCAGCAGTAGCCTGGTAGTTCGTGATCGCTCGATTCCAGCATATATCCCGGCAGCCCGGCATACGTGTTCCGCCTCGCGTGGTCTGGGCCTCGCACCAAGGCAAGGCCAGGAGCTGCCCGGAACTCGTGCTGCTGCATACGATTGTCTGACGCGGATTCCACGCCAATCTGCAGCGGCACAACAAGAGACAGGGTGGAAAACGTCTGGCCGACGGCGAGACAAAGATGCAGCGTGTAGGTGCGCGATATGCGGCACGAGTGAAACGTCGGCAAAAACATTTTCCTATTGTTCCTGGGTATCGTGAATTGAATGTCGAGCTCGGCAACGCATCGCCTCGGTCTCGAGCCCATCGACGACTCCATGTCGGGGCACGTCGCGGCGCTCGCACGTCTCCAAGGATTCTCTTGCGTCGGCGCCAAGACCCCCCGGGCGAGCGGAAACATGGCTTCCTCCCAGGCCGATTCGGCGCGCTCCTCTCTCCAGGGCAAATCGCCCACCGGGAGGCTAAACAGCTTGGTGGAGGTTGTGTACCGGTACGGCGACGTGGCCTCGGGCGATGGCCGGTTGCCCAGATTGGGGAGGCGGTTCATGGAGGACATGTCGAAATAGGTGTGCGACGTGAGCTTCCCAGACACGGAGCTGATCCTGGGCGACGGGGTGCCGGCGCCGACCGAGTCAAAGACCAGAGTCAGACGGCACGACGTGGCCGAGGCTGCGTGGCCGTCGGGCGACAGCATGACGGCCTTGGGCTGGGCGGCCGTGGCCGTCAGCCTGCCCAGCTTGCCGGCGACAAAGTTTCTGCGTATCGTCTTGCTCCGCGAGAGGGCGTAGCCGTCGTCGACGGGGGTGATGTCCAGGGGGCGTCTTCCGGAAACGCGGGCAGGACCCGGATCATGGACGACTCGGCAATGACCCGGGCCGGCAGGGGGTCGGCCGGCAGGCGTCTCGTGGCCAGCACGGCGACGGCGTACTTGATCTGCGTCATCTGCGGCGACTGGTCGTCGCCGTCCCAGAATCCCATGGTGGGCGGCGGCCGCAGGTGCAGCTCCTTGACGGCGAGCGAGACGCACCCGTGCCGGCAGGAGCCGATGGCGAGGTGGAAGGGCAGGACAAAGTGGAAGCGGAAGAGGTATTCCTGGCCCGCGGCGAATATCTTGCTGGCGGGCAGGCTGTCGGGACACAGCGGCATGACCAGCTTCATAAAGGGGAGGGCAACGATGCCCGACTCGTGCTGCAGCAGGTTTTGCGTGCTGCTGACGCCCACGAGGCTAATCTCGAAATCGTCGTAGGCAATGTCCTGGGCCGGGCGAAGAAGGACGTGGCCCCTGACGGGCGAGCCCGACGTGTAAATCTTGGCGTTGAAGTGCTGCTCCAGATGGAAGCCGAGTCGATAGGCATTTCGGCGTGGTGTTGCAGGCCACGCGGCGGCCGGCACCGGCGGCGGATAGCGATACATGCTCGCGGCACCGTGCAAGAACATGGGCTGGGCCAGGATGCGATCGTCTCATCCTTTGCGTGGATGCATGGCCGAGTCGTCTGTCGGCTCGGTGTTTTGCGCGTCAAGACGCAAGGCGAGGCAGCGCGTCCGAGTTGCGTCGACCCGTTTGACGGTTGCATTGTCGTTTCCGGCGGCCGGAAGAGGCCACGGGCCAGTCGACATTTCAACCCGTGCAAGCCAAAAGGCGGCGTCGTCACGAGGCTCTTTGGTTATAACGGTGGGATGTGGTGGTGACTTGGCTGAGGGGGCAAAAACGCCAATCAAGAACACCACCAACACACCGAGTACGAATGACAAGGTCTTGAGTGCCTCTGGCCGTTTCTTGGCTGCCATTTGGAATTTCAGCTTCTGGCTTGGCCATGCAGGCTGGGCGGGCTGGGCGTGGGCAGTCTAATTGGCGCCTCGCAAGTCTGGACTGCAGTCAATGCAGTTGTTGGTCAGGTCAACATTGAAGTCTTTTTCCCCTCCGAGCTTGTACATGTAGCTTCACTACCCAATGTTGCGCAACGTCGGCAGAGTTGATACGTAGATTAAGTGGCTCGTCCACCCAGTCGCGGGCGGGTAGTTACAAAGCGATTGTCTTCATGTTGCCAAAGCATCAATGGCATCAAATCGTCCACGACCTCTGAAATCCCGGTCGCATTGTGCCGACAGCTCCATGTCGCCATGTGCCACTGGAATGTGGCGATTGCGCCCTCACGCCCAGACCAGTTAGTTCACACTGCGCGCAAACTTGGGCACCACATGAACACCACGAGGATGCCGTTGTACTTGCATGTGTGCATATCTGGGCTCAAGCAGTGCGGCTCAGCGGCATCGTCCGGCCAGGCTTAATCCTGTTGGTGTCATGTATCAAATGCACCCACTTGCTTCGTCAGTGCAGGTAATCACTCGGAACGGGCAGTGTTGCACTGCAAATTATCCAGTCAACGTCTTTGACACAATAGCATATACCGCGCCTTGTATACATGAGCCATGAAGGCGAACCACGGGGGGGATTAATCTAGAATACATACAGAGCGGGTTGTCTCGGTGTACTATTACAAATGTCGTCGCCGCGATTCTTGACCAAAGGCGCAACATGCATCATTGATCCCAATCCGTCACCATCAGCGACCCATGACGGGCTTGCTCGTCTGCTCATCGTCGGCTTGGCCCTTGCACCATTGCCAAATCCACTTGCCGTACATCCACGTCTCCATGGCGCCAAAGAGGCCAAGGATGCCAACGAGGGCCAGCTTCATGTTTCTGCTGATACCGAGACCGTGTAGGCTGAATGCCGGCAACTCGGTGCCGTTGCTGTGGCCGCCGTCTCCGGACGACGGGGCCTTGTCGCCCTGTTGCCGGCTTGGTTTCTGGTATGTGACGGAAAAATGCCTCGACGGCTTTGCCCACAAGTTCACGGGTGACTTGATGTTGAAAGACGGCGATTCGCGCCGTGCAGCTTGCAGGGCCGACGGCAATCTCGGTGCGTTCATGTTTGGTTGCTGGACGACTCGCCATCTAGGCGCCCATTGTGCCGCCTTGGCAACGGCCGCCATGGTGGCTTCAATGTTGGCACGTTGTCGCTGCGTGCTTGATGTGAGGCGGCAAATGAGTTGCGGCGAGATGGAGTACAATGCAGTCAAGGAATGCAAGGGAAAACGTCAAGACGAAGAATGCGAAAACGAGTCTGCGGCACCATCTTTTGTATCGTTTCCATCTGACCAGAGGCAACAGCCTCAGGTTTCTTTGCATATGGCAAGTTGTTTGGCGTGAGCCGGAATTGGCCGCGACAGGGTTTCGCCCATTTGGGCTACTTGCTGTCCACGGGTATGTGCAACTTGGTCGACAGGCAGGAGCCTCTTTGTTTACGCATGTCAAGATGGACTTGCACAACATTCAAGTGTTGCAACCTCAAATGGGACACTGGACCCTTGCCCGTCCGGTTCAACCCGGACAGAATAAGCCGAGGCCACCGCCGCGTGGGCCCGAGCACGGCATCAATTGATCGCTCCAATACGGAGTACTCTGTAGCGTTTACGGAGAACCCCAGATACATGTGGATAGAATGTGATTGGCTACTATCGCATGGGGAAATGACATCGTTGAATACTAACAAAATCTAGACATCAGGCGTGACAAGCATTCGGCTCTCGGAAGAGAATGGGGAAGCGTCACCGTCGCCGTCATCGGTCATCCCACCCACGCCGGGCGGCGTTTGTAAGAGATGCGTAATCCTGCCGTTTCAACGTCACCACTAGTTTTGCCTGTCAACATGGACGGCGGGGTCTGTACATGTAGCTTTTACGCTTCGACAAAGCGGCAGTTACAACCAGGTTCCAAGACTTCGGACCTCGCTACTATTGGATCGGCGTGAGTTATTCACACCAGACCCGTTCAGCCGGCACGCGGGGGTTCCGATGAGATCAATTGGGCCAAATGGGGCCCGGGGACAGATGCTCAGATCCAGCCTGCCCCGAGGATAAGTAAGCGTCGCATCGTCAGGATTCAGGAAAGTGGCAATATATATGCAACTACATCAAGTTGCCAATCTTGTTTCATCCCGATTCCCATCTTGACGTTCCCAAGGCAAGCTTACACAATGGCAACGACAACGGCGCTCGTGCTGAGCGAAATCAACGCCCCGTTCAGTTTCGAGACGGTGCGGCTGGACGCACTGCGCCCGGACGAGGCTCTCGTCGAAATACACGCCAGCGGCATCTGCCATACCGATCTGTCATGCGCCGACGGGACTCTGCCTGCGTTTGCGCCCGCCGTCTTCGGCCACGAAGGTACCCGAGCTAGCATCTGTCAATTACGTCCTGACCGCGTGCCAGTTCAGTTGTAGTAACAGACCTCGCAGGCGCCGGCATCGTCAAAGAGATTGGCTCGCAGGTCCAGCACGTCGCCGTGGGTGACAGGGTGCTGCTCTCCTTCGCCCACTGCCAACAGTGTGCGCAGTGCAAGGACGGCCACCCGGCGCATTGCTACTCGTTCAAGGCGCTCAACTTTGGCGGCACGCGGCCCGACGGATCGAGCGCCATGCGCAGGCAAGAGGAACAGGGCGGGCAGGCCCTGTACAGCAGGTTCTTCGGGCAGAGCTCCTTCTCGAGGCACACCGTCGTGTCCGTGTCCAGCCTGGTCAAGGTCCCGGACACGACGGACCTGGCCCTGTTTGCGCCGCTCGGGTGCGGCCTGCAGACGGGCGCCGGCGCCGTCCTGAACACGCTCGACGTCCAGGCCGGCAGCAGCGTGGCCGTCTTTGGCGCCGGGTCCGTGGGCATGAGCGCCATCATGGCTGCCAAGATGCGCAGGGCCAAGATTATCATCGCCATTGATCTCCAGAAGTCGCGGCTCGAGCTGGCGTCTCGGCTGGGCGCCACGCACACGCTGCTCGGAAGCGACCCAGACATTGTCGCCAAGATTGGAGAGCTGGCCCCTCCCAACGGGGTCAACTACGCCGTGGACTGCACGGGGGTGCCGGCCGTCATCGAGACCATGATTCAGGCTCTCGGGAGCCGTGGGCACGCGGCGTCTGTGGGAGCGCCGACGGTGAGTCTTGCGACTGTTGTCGGGTGAGTTGCTGCTGACGGTTGACGCGGTAGCCTGGGATCAAGACGGGCGTCGACATCTTTGCCCACGTCATTCACGGCAGACGCTATTCCGGGTGTTGCGAGGGCGACTCGATTCCCAGCAAGGCAAGTTGGCCGCAAAAAGGGGGGGGGGGTTGCGTTTGCTGACCGAGCCAGATTATTCCGTACTTGATGGACGAATACGCCAAGGGAAACTACCCGGTGGATAAGCTGGTCACGTTCTATGACTTTGGCGATTTTCAGCAGGCGATTGATGATACCAAGCGCGGCGTAGCGCTCAAGGCAGTGTTGGTTTGGAAGGACTCGACGGAGTGATGTTGCGTCTGGTCTGGTCGTCACGGGCTGCTGCAAGCGAGTCACCGGCGTTGATGGCCATCAATTGATATTTGAAATGAGTCGGTGGCTTGGTCAACATGGCCGGCGCCATCCGTTGTAGACTGGGGACCGCAGCATCATGTTGCGTCTGGTGGCAAGAGGCACAAGTGCCAGAGATGAAAGGGCCAGGCAGCTTGGCAGGTTCAAATTAGTTTCAAAGAGGGCCGGATCCTTGTTGGCCGATGTATCTGTAGCGAGGCCGAGTTGCTGCCTCTTCTGCCACATGAAGGCCTGAAAGTCAGGGGAACAACTCGGCCATAGTGTCAAGTTTCATGTTTCCACGTCGTCGACGTAGCAAGCACCGGTACATGTACTATACATGCATACATACTACATGACGTCCCAAGTCCAAACATGAATGATCAATTCGATGATGCCCGTGGCGGCGTTCCCCCAACCCATGCCTGGGCGGCGTGGCGTTGGACCCCCCGCCGTTTCCTGTGCCAGTCCGGCATCGGAACGCTCTGGTCTCGTCGGAAGCAGCTTCGGCAGCCGTCGGATGCAGACATGGAGTCCTGCCCACCGCCTGGCAGCATTGACTGGCGACGGGTGAGATGCAACACGGTGTAGGAATCATGAAAGGATGTGGCCGTGTCGTGGCCGGTCGGGCCTGGGTGGAATTGAAGTCCAGTCAACTGGTCTCTTTGGAACATGGAAGCCAGCCAACGCGGGGGAAGGAGGAGGAACATTGATGTCTTGAATGTTGGGCAACGCCAGCACTAGGTCATGCCGACGAGTCGTACAGCTGCCACAAAAGCATTGTCAGTTGGCACGACCTGCCACGCACGGTGCCACATGCAAGCCAACCAAGATGTGCTGGTTCAAGATGACGACGCCGCATTCCTCATCAGCAAAGAAAGCCACATGCATCAATGATTGTGGGCCGCCGACCCGGGGCCTGAAGATGGCGCGCGGTTCCATATTTGCATCATGTCCAGATGTCCATGTGCCAGGATCCCGGCTTGTCCTGCGACGACGACAAACTCAAACCCGTCCACCGCCAACTACCCCACGTTTTGCAACTCGACTTTTCGATCACGACTCCATGACGGCGCGGCATCAAGCAGCCGACCTGGGACCCCGCGCGACAGTCTGTTTGCTAATCCACCGTCGCTTGCTTGCTCATCCCACGACATCTAGAGCATGACATTCGACGGCCTGCGGGATCCGTACAAGATCGATTTGCCGTTGCCAGTCCCCTTTTTGTGAATCATTTCTTCACCCCATTCATCCCTCTCCCTCACCTACGTCATAGCCTATCGTGTACATATACCCGGGTTCCAGCATACAGACATGCGATCCCAACAGCGTCATGACCAGATGGCGGCGCGAAAGAGATGCAGCAGAGCATGTGACATGTAAATCTGACTTCCCCCCTCCCTCCCTCCCTCCCTCGCCGCGTCCATGTTGCCGTCACGCTTACACTCCTTTCCCCCGGCGCAGGTGCAAGAGGCGCAAAGAGCGATGCGACGGACGGCAACCCTGCGGCCGGTGCACCGAGCGGCGAGTTCACAACGAGTGCCGATACGAGACGGAGCACGGGGGACGGGCGGCCAAGCTGCATCCCGCTCGACACCGCGGCGGCTCGATTTCGAGCTCGCGAGGCCGCTCCTCGGTCGAGCCGCCGTCCGTCACCATTGACATTGCCGACTCGTCGCCCGCGGCCACGCCCCTGGACCAGTCGCGCCTCATCCTCGACAAGAAGGGCCGCTTCATGTACCTGGGCGACTCGGCCAACCCGTCCTTCCTGCAGTCGATCCGGCGCCTGGTGCGGGAGACCCAAGGGCCGGGCCCCTTTGTCGACGATCCGCTGCGGCCGGCCATGGTCGAGGCCTCGCCCGAGGGCGCGCCGGCCTGGCTCGACGCCGGATCCGACCACAAGTCGCCGCCCGCCCTGACCGAGGACGAGGCCAGGCACTTTGCCCGCCAGTTCTACCTGTGCACCAACGGCATCCTCGACCTGTACGACAAGCCCGTGCTGCTGGACCAGGTCCCGCGCGCCCTCGCCCGGGACGCCGTCGCCCTGCCGCTGGCCAAGCCCGTCGTCTACCTCATCCTCGCCCTCGGCGCCCAGTCGTCGCCCAAGGACCTGGGCGAGGTGGCCGAGTCGTGCTTCAACTACGGCCGCTACCTGTCGGCCAGGTACCTCATGGACGACCCCAGCACGCTGGCCGTCGAGGCCTACATCCTCATCGCCATGTACCTGCTGGCCGCCTCGCGCCGCAACGCCGCCTTTATGCACCTCGGCTTCGCCGTGCGCGCCGCCTACGCCCTCGGCCTGCACCTCAAGGCCGTGTCCATGCGCTTCACCGCCGACGAGTTCCGCCGCCGCGAGCGCATCTGGAAGTCCCTCCGCAGCATCGACATCCTGTCGAGCGCGCTGCTGGGCCGCCCGCCCGCGACCAAGGAGACGCGCGACACGGCGGCGCCCGACGACTACTCGGCCTGCAGCGACCTGCTCGCCATCATGGAGCAGGTGCTGACCGACGTCTACGAGCAGCGCCAGATCTCGGCCACGACGCTGAACCGCGTGGCCTCGCGGCAGCGCGAGTGGGCGGCCGTCTTCACCCGGGGCCTGGCCGCCGACAACATCGAGCCGGGCGACGGCGTCGAGGGCGGCGCCCCCAACATGGGCCTGACGCACCTCAAGGTCGTCTTCCACTGGACCGTCATGCTCCTGACGCGGCCGTTCCTGTCGGAGCGCGTCGCCGCCCACGCCCGGCAGGCGGCCTCGTCGTCGTCGTCGTCGTCGTCGCCCGCGTGGACGCCGGCCGAGTCGTCGCGCGTCCTCGCCCACGCCTGCGTCAACTCGGCCATCCGCACGCTCGCGCTGCTCGAGCCGCTCGTCGAGGCCTGGGACACGCCGACCCGGCTGCCCTTTAGCGTCAGCTGCGTCGTGCACTCGGCCCTCGTCGTCGGCCTCGCCCACTTTGGCGACATGCACCAGATCTTCCCGCTCGACAAGTCCATGTACACGGCGCGCAGCCTGCTGCAGCGCTTCTCCAGCGACGCCATTGCCTTCCGCAACTGCACCATTGTCCGCCTCCTGCACGAGGCCTGCCAGGCCTACGCCGAGAAGAGGCACGCCGCGTCCATGGACATGGAGGGCCAGCTCATCAGCAGCCTGTTTGGCCAGCTGCACTACACGCCGCCCGGGACCACCGGCCCCGCCGAGCCCGCCGACCACTCGGCCCTCCGTGTCCGGGGCGCGCCGCTGCTGCCGCTGCCGCTCCCGCCGCCGCATTACCCCCCGCCCACCGCCGCCGGGGACGCCATCAGCCTCATCGACAAGGCGTTTGGCGACGACGCCGCCGCCGCCGACGCGTCCTGGGACAGCGTGTCGCCGGCCAAGACGACGGTCCAGCCCTTGTCGCCGAGCTCCACGCCCGCCACGATGCCCAAGCACGACGACGACGCCGCCGCGCTGCCTCTCGAGGTGTCGAGTGTTTTCGACGGCGGCAACATCCTGGGCGACGAGGACATTGTCAACTTGGAGTCGCGGGACGACTTGGTCTCCCTGTACGCGCTGATCGACACGTCGGGGGGCTACCTGGGTCTGGAGTAGACATGAATGAATGAATGTGCTGGACAAGAACCGCGAGAGTTGGAACATGCCGTTGTGTGCACTAGCGTAATGGTCGGGTTGGCGACGCATCCATCCGTGTCTTGGCAGCGTGTAATGAATCAAAAATACGGCGACTAGCAGGCGGTTTGTCGTTTTCACAACGTACTGTGGCTCTTTTGCAACGCGTGTACTACGTTTCCCTTGCCAACGTGACAAGACGCTGCGTGAGCGGTAAAGACAATATTGCATGGGACCGGAGGCCCAGCGTGACAAGATGTCAAGGGTGGAATGAAATTGTGTCTATCAAGGTATCATTTACATTACATCGTTGTTGCTCACGTCACCACAGCTCCTCCTTTTCGACCTCTAGCTTTGCCATCTACGAATCGGTACCCTGACCCATTCTCTCACTCACACACAAACACTAGTCCAACAGTCCCTTTGTATTCAAAACAGCGGCACATGCGCCGGGTTGACATAGTCGACGTTGTCGGCGGCCGACTCGACGCGCTCGAGACAGGTGCCAAAGACACGATCCCAAAGCCGCGTCTGCTTGCCATAGTTGTGGCTCTTGCGCCAGCCCTTGCGGTGATGCATGTCATGATCCTCCACCACAATCTCGGCATTAAAGTACTGCAGGATGGGATGGAACGTCGATAGCCCGGCGGCATGCAGCCGCAGCCCGCTGTGTCCGGCTACTTCGATAAAGGCAATATACTGGTGGCACAGCCACCACTCGTAGAAGCCCAGCGGGAGACCCATGGCCCGGAGACTCATATAAGTGAGGAACGGGATGCCGACGAGGTCGAAAAACTCCTGCTCCTCGTCGGCAAAGGCCGTCATAAGCGGGTTAGGATGCTTGGTCAGGTGGTGCGTGCGATGGAAGCGCCACAGGAAGGAGACGTCGTGCATGAGGCGATGGTACCAGTAGAACCAAAAGTCGAGGACGACGCCGTAGACGCCGATTTCGAGCACCAGCCACGCCCACCACTGCCAGCTCGACAGGGCATCGGCGGGCTGCACGGCTCGGTCGTAGGAGAAGTATATGGCGAGGGCGACGCGGCCGCCGGTGCCCTTGAGCGCCGACAGCAGCACCTTTGTCACGCTGGCGTCGGGGATGCCGTCGCGGTCGTGGACGTCGCCGTCGAGGAAGCCCCATCTGTGGCCCATTTTGCGAAGCGTGTGCACCTCGCGGATCAGGATGATGTTGAAGGCGTTGAAGTAGAGCAGGAACATGAGCAGGGGGTGCAGGCTCTGCCTCCCTGTAAACGTCAAGATGGCCTGGTGGACGAGCAGCGGCGTGACGGCGTGCACCAGCACCCAGACGTGCTGCGACCATTGCGACAGGTACGGAATCTTGTCCGTCTTGGGGTGTTTCGGCACCGGCTTGTCCAGGGCCGTGGGATAGCCGTCGAGGGTTTCGAAGATCCAGTGGCTCCAGGTCCATGTGTCTCTGCTGGCGGTGCGCCAGGTCGACTTCATCGAGTCCTTGGGGTTCGGGGCCTTGGACATGATGCGCGGAGGAGGCCGAGGACGACGCTGGATAACCAAGTTGTGTAGTTGTCTTTCCCCGCGACGAGATGTTGATCGGGGGAGAGACGAGGGCTACTTACACGAGCGCGGTGGGCGAGAAACCCGGAGTAGTTATAAGTCGGCCATTGTCAGGGACTCGGGGACTCAGGGACGGGACAACCGCCACAACATCTGATGCCGTGTGTCTCTTGCGCTGGGGTCCCCAGGTTCTCCACACCCGCAGGCGCGAGGTTTCCATCTTGGTGTTGTTGGGGGCGCCTTGGATGCCGTTTTGGGAGCTTGTGTCCGAGGATACCGGCCGAGCGGCGGCGTGCGCCCAGGTACCTGATTACCGGCGGTTGTATACACGATCTGGCAGGAACTCGGGGGATGTCTTTTACGCATACGATGTAAATCTTTTTATTTTTACGCTTCCGAGGCCTCTACGGCCTTGTTACCTGCAACAAACGGCGTCGTCAAGTTGGAACGGGCACAAAAGTTATGCCGATGGGCCGTGCTGCGATGGGACCAGTTTCAACGCTTTCGACGCTCAAGTAATATATGCGATTGGTCAATGTATGCCCACATGCACAGCGGAAAATGCCAGAGCCTGTCATCTCACATGGAAAAAGCATCGAGATGGGCTACGTGGCGACGACGGACGGTCGTGCCGTTTTGACAGCGCCCTGACAAGACGTCGTACGAGGACCGGAACCGCCGTCCAAACGAACCATGATGCGCGGGACCGGTTTGCCCGATGTTGTTGACAGCTACATTCCATATATAGTTGCATAGTGTACCAACTCGCCAGTGGCCACTGCTGTCTCTCTAGGCTTGCTTGTTTTTGTGGCAACATGCGGTTCGGAGCATCACCGACGGATGCGTCTGGCCATCGACTTGCCAATCATCCCCAAAGCGCTTAGCACCGAGACACCATCGACACGTTCTGAACAAATGTGACTAACAAGTGTTGGCCTCCCCGGATCAAATGACCAGTACACGGGCGCGCTCCACATCGCTTGTGGCATTGACTGGAGAGAATATTGCCCTCGAGCCCATGAGCGTCAAGACTCAAGAGTATTCCGCTTCACAATGCTCCGTTTACGTAGACCCGAGGAAGGAGGTGGCTTTGCAAAATACGACCACAAGTTTCCAAAGATGGCCGACTTTATTCGGCATCGTGCAAGCAGTTTGCATCCCCCATGTGCTCATCTGGTGGCCCCCTGGACACGTATTTGCTTCTTCCGCACCAACGCCATCTGCCTTGATTGCCTCTCTTCCATTACCATGACAGTCCCTCTAAAAAGTCTTGTCTAGACTTATATTATTACTCTTTCTCCCCTTGGACTGGCAAATCTTTGGCGCCAGGTGTCCTCTCCCCCGGGCTCATCTTCACCAGCATTGACATGTGAACTGCAACCTCCTTCAAGTCCAGGAGCAGCACAAACTTTGTCCTCTCCGGATTTTGCCAAGCTCCCTACTGATTTGCCACGGCCCGGTGATTCACACATTCCGCCAGCCGCACGCGCTACCAACGGCCCTGACAGCTCAGATATCCGACTCCTGTCGGAGCCGAGATCAGATTCCAACGCGGTTTCTCCTGCCGAGAGACGCCATGTGTCGTCTAATTCGCCTCTATAAGTGAGTCGGGGGCCATCAAGGCGGGTGGTTGCGTCCAATTAGGGTTTGTTCAGACCCGGGATATGCTCGGACGACGGCTCGGGTTGCTTCTTGTTGGCGATCCGTCGACGAAAGACGAATATATATATTGCCAAACCAAGAATTACAAGTAGTAGAGAAACACCGATTGCTACATGTACTTTCATCACGCTAGTCACGTTAGAGCCCTCGGCGTAGCTATCTTGGGGCCGTGTTGAACGTTGAGCTATCGGTTGGGGTAACATTTGCAGTCGTATTGCCGCCATCCCGGGACTAGACGGGAACAATTTGCGGCGCCAAAACCATCACTTGCACATCGGTCAACACGGCTGTTACATCCATGCCCTGATTTACAGTCTGTGCAGTACAACTCCCTCTCTCTGCCTGTGTCTGCCGTTACCGTTTCACCCGTTGGTAGCTTCAAGCCGCACGAATATGGCAAATGGCAGGAAGAGATAGTTGTGTATAGTAGCTGCCGTCATCTTCCACAATCAAGCAGTACCAACTCACGTCGGGCAACGACCAAACGCCGTTGGTTGTTTGGTATTTCTAGCATCCCAGCCGGAAAGCCCGGGAACGTAGGAAGCGCAGTCCGGGGGAGGAGTAAAAGTCGTTGTCAAGGGGCCACGATTCGTAGTTGAAGCGGGTAGTTTCTTGAATGTGGTGGATTCGAACATGGTGAGGGTTGAATCGGGTTCTTGCGATGGAAGAAAGACGTTCTGTATGAGGAGTGTATCCTCTGGGAGGCAGGTCAATGAGTACCGCGATTATAACCACGCGCCCATCGGCTACTGTTGGCCGTTGTAGCTTCACCCCAGTGCCGGGCTATTTTTTTCTCTATTAAAAGTCCCGGCATTGCAGTGTCGAGGGAGCAACTTACTGTCTTTTAGGGGAGCTTTTCTACAGAGTCGGGTTGAATGAGATGAGGTCAAATTTTAGCATCATCTTATTTCTTTCCTGTTTTCTTTTCTTAGCAAAAATGAGGAATCCAAGTTCCTTTCCAGTAGTGTGTCCAGAGGTCAAAATTATAGTTTCTCCGTTGAATAGGTCGACAACTATCCAAATATACCACAAACTTGGAACAATACTTCCACCGTGACGAATAAAAAAGTAGGGCAAGGTCGAACGGTGGTTTAGTATAATTAGCAACTGAAACAAGGTATCTTATATCGACTCTACAAACCAAGCAGGTTCAAGTCTAGTTTCATGGTGAGTCTAGCATGGCAATGATGGGTCGTGATCTGGCAAGTTTTTGGAAATGGTTGTACAGGGTAGCAGCTGGAAGGGCCATGTTTGGAGCCTCTGGACGCCTCAAATGTTCAAAGTCGATGCTGCTTGACATGTAGCGCGCCATCCGACTAGCCCCTGGTCAAGGCAACCACCCAGGCATCCGGTGAGAATTTCCATTTGTCAGGTAATTGGGGGTGATGGGGATGCAAAAAGCGACAACGTTGAGGGTACACGGCCCTGAGTCTTTCTCGTGAGCTGGTCGTCAAGGCGGTTTATGCAGCGGCAGGCAAACAACCTCGAAATATTGGAACACTGCAGGGGTCTGGGCCAGCCGCGGACCATCAAATGCCATCAATTGATCAAAGTCACGACATCAGGGTACGTGGCCGCCTCAAGAACAACCAGACTCTTGGACTTCTTGACGAGCCGAGGGGGGCAATCACGTGAACACGAGTGCATATGGTGACATGGGCATTCAAGGCCGGCCACTCAGAGCCGACAGAATGGGAATTACGACCCCTCCTTCGCGTCATACGGCTCCCAGGTCGCGTCTGACAGCCAAGGAGGGGGGGCCCTGTTGTTGTAACAGGAAGAGGGGGCCATCTTTGTACAAACTGGAAGACTTCAATCGGCTGATATTGAGAGGCAGAGGGAAATGGATGGACACACAATGCTGCGATGCGAAACAGTCGTCGTCAATGTGTACTCGATACATGTGGTGGGCTGGTGGCGGCGGCGAGGTCGACTTGACCCCACCACCGCCCACCTTTGTCGCATCTCCAACACATCTCGCAGGCCA
Organism: Metarhizium sp. BCC 4849; assembly: GCA_037953715.1. NCBI lineage: Eukaryota > Fungi > Ascomycota > Sordariomycetes > Hypocreales > Clavicipitaceae > Metarhizium > Metarhizium sp. BCC 4849. The sequence goes on from JBALJW010000003.1 coordinate 4,117,223, forward strand.
GCTCCAGCCCATCAAGTCGTCCAAGCCGGCGACAGGATGGGGCCATGGTGCCATCCGCCTCTCAAGTGCGTGCTATTTCGAAAAGCCTTTTGGTCGTACCGCCATGAGCCTGGAGCCCCGGCATCTGCAAACGGATGAGCTGGTCCACAGTGGCCGTGGCAACTGGGGCCCGTCAAATGCCGCGGTGTTTGACCAAACGCTCTGACAGCCCGATCGGAACAGCTTCCCCGCAGCCGGACTGCGAACCGTCTTTTTCTCCTTTGACAAAGACTAAAAGGTACCGAGTAAGCACTGTCAAGATGCACGGCCGACTTGAGCATGGCCCGTTACATAGAGTGGTCATGGGGTATAACGACAGCTGGCCGCTGCTGACGACTTGAATCCAATGTCAGGGGCATTGGAAGCATGTTGATGATGAGGAAAGGCCCGGAAAGCATTCAACATGCGATGCAAAAATTCCATAATCGACAAAACAGGGGTGGGACATGGGACGTGAGGCACTGAGGCTAGTGAGGGGCAGCGCGGGGATATAAAACGAAGTGACATGATGCCTGTACATGATGGATGCGTGCTGTGCAAAAGACGGAAGGAGCGAGCAAGCCTCTCACAAACATTTGAAAGCTACTCCGTAGAAACATCAATTGGTGCCTCCTTTTGCAAGCCCCCTTTCCAGCCAAGCGAGCAGGGACCAAGGGGCAAAAGCCTTTCAATTGCTCACTATTCCCGTCATCAAAAGAGATGGTGAAGTCGATGAGAGATGAGAGATCGCTCAGACGACAGCTGCAGGCCGGAGCCGCCAAGCTTAAGCTTACCCCTGTACCATGGTACCTTGGTACTCCGTAGAGGTACAGCAGCACCGAGGCAGTCGTGGTGCCATGGACCAACGAGAACTTGGCCATTGGTCATGGAGCACGCCAATGTACCAATCGGCGTTTCAATCGAGCAATCAACGCTCCATCGTCGTCGGTTGAGCACCTCGTTTGAGCCACGGCATTCGACGGCGTCTGGAACACCGAGCTTTGCGCGGGGTCGACTGAACATTGAAGCTTCCTCGAATCCTCCCATGTTCCCCATTCCCAAGCCACGCCCCGGCTCCCCCTTCCTGCCCTTTCGACACGAATCTCTCCATGTCGGGGTCTTCTCACTTTTGATTCAACTAGCTGGGTACCTGCCCCCCCGTGGCACCCTGACGACCCTGAACGACCTTGCCTCCTGCCTCCTGCCTTAACGTTTTATATACCCCGCCATCCTGCTCCTCCCACCTTTGTTCAATTTCCTCCCCTTCCCTTCGACTTCCATACTTCTTCCCAACCAACTCCATCACTCATCCATTGCTCGTCCTACATCCCATCACAATGGCCGAGAGCAAGTGTCCTCATCTCAACGTCGCTGGTGGCGGCACCCGAAACCGTGACTGGTGGCCCGAGTCCGTCAAGCTCAACATCCTCCGCCAGAACACCTCCGTCACCAACCCTCTCGGCGAGGAGTTTGACTATGTCGCCGCTTTCAAGACCCTCGACTACGAGGGCCTCAAGAAGGACCTGACTGCCCTCATGACCGACTCCCAGGAGTGGTGGCCCGCCGACTTTAACCACTATGGCGGTCTCTTCATCAGAATGGCTTGGCACAGTGCTGGCACCTACCGAGTCTTCGACGGCCGTGGCGGCGGTGGCCAGGCCCAGCAGCGATTTGCTCCCCTCAACAGCTGGCCCGACAACGTCAGTCTGGACAAGGCTAGACGTCTGCTCTGGCCCATCAAGCAAAAGTACGGCAACAAGATCTCCTGGGCTGATCTCCTGATCCTCACGGGCAACGTTGCCCTCGAGTCCATGGGCTTCAAGACGTACGGCTTCGCTGGAGGCCGTGCCGATGGCTGGGAAGCCGACGAGTCCGTCTTCTGGGGTGGCGAGACCACCTGGCTCGGCAACAACGTTCGTTACAACGACAACAAGGACGCCCAGAAGCGTGATCTCGAGTCTCCTCTGGCCGCCTCCCACATGGGTCTCATTTACGTCAACCCCGAGGGTCCCGATGGAAACCCTGACCCCGTTGCCGCTGCTCGCGACATCCGCACTACCTTTGGCCGCATGGCCATGAACGACGAGGAGACTGTGGCTCTGATTGCTGGAGGCCACACCTTTGGCAAGACTCACGGTGCCGGTCCTGCCACCAACGTTGGCAAGGAGCCCGATGGCGCCGGCCTTGAGCAGCAGGGTCTGGGCTGGAAGAGCACCTACGGTGCCGGCAAGGGGCCCGATACCATCACCAGCGGCCTCGAGGTCATCTGGACCAAGACGCCTGCCCAATGGAGCCACAACTTCTTCGAGTACCTTTTCAAGTACGACTGGGAGCTCACCAAGAGCCCTGCCGGCGCCAACCAGTGGGTTGCCAAGACCAACGACGAGATCATCCCCGATGCCTACGATGCCAACAAGAAGCACAAGCCCAGAATGTTGACCACTGACTTGTCGCTGCGCTACGACCCCGCGTACGAGAAGATCTCGCGTCGCTTCCTCGAGAACCCCGACCAGTTCGCCGATGCCTTTGCTCGCGCCTGGTTCAAGCTCACCCACCGTGACATGGGCCCCAAGACTCTCTACGTCGGACCCGAGGCTCCCACTGAGGACCTCATCTGGCAGGACCCCATTCCTCCCGTCAACTACCAATTGATTGACGACAAGGATGCCGCCGCCATCAAGGAGGAGATCCTCAAGTCTGGCATCGACACGTCCAAGCTCGTGTCCACTGCCTGGGCCTCCGCTTCCACATTCCGCGGCAGCGACAAGCGAGGTGGCGCCAATGGTGCCCGAATCCGCCTGTCGCCCCAGAAGGACTGGAAGGTCAACAACCCTTCTCAGCTGTCCCAGGTCCTTGCCACCTTGGAAGACATCCAGAAGCGCTTCAACCAGTCTGGCAAGACGGTTTCTCTTGCCGACGTCATCGTTTTGGCCGGTGTCGCTGGTGTCGAAAAGGCTGCTCGTGACGCTGGTGTTAACATCACCGTGCCCTTCACCCCTGGCCGCAACGACGCTACTCAGGAGCAGACTGACGTGGAGTCTGTTGGCTATCTTGAGCCCCTGGCTGATGGCTTCCGCAACTACGGAACGTCGCATGGCACTGTCAAGCAGGAGCACCTGCTGGTTGACCGCGCCCACTTGCTTACCCTCTCCGCCCCTGAGCTCACAGTTCTCATTGGTGGTCTGCGTGCCCTGAACACCAACTACGACGGCTCTGCTCTTGGCGTCTTCACCTCTCGCCCTGGTGTCCTAACCAACGACTTCTTTGTCAACCTCTTGGACAACAACACCGAGTGGAAGGCTACCGGCGAGGACACCTTTGAGGGCGTTGACCGCAAGACGGGTGCCAAGAAGTGGATCGCCTCTCGCAACGATCTCATCCTTGGCGCCCACCCTGAGCTGCGCGCCGTCTCAGAGGTTTACGGCAGCGCTGATGGAGCCCAGAAGTTCGTCAGGGACTTTGTTGCCGCTTGGGACAAGGTGATGAATCTGGACCGGTTCGATCTCAAGAAGGGAAACAAGACGGCCGCTCGCCTGTAGAGTAGTATGAAGAGATTATGATTGTGGAATTTGAGATAGCTACAGAGATAGCCAGAGCCCCCCAAACAGTGGGAGAAAGTTTAATGACCGTTATGTTACTCACCTGGCATATACCGACTGAGAATTGTCTGTGAATCGTGCATCCGTAAGCGCCGTGGGAAGATGACTGTTCGATTATGGATAGAAGGCGTAGACTTTAGATGCAGCCGCTCGTCGCAGTCGACATTTTCAGCTCGCTGGAACCCCTGTTTCGCTACCATGGCCAATCCTGACGTGTAATATGACATGTTGGCATCAAATGAGTAAAAAAAAGTACTAGTAGCGATTGCTACACAGAAAACAGTCTCGAGTCATCACCACAAGTAGCATCTTCAGCATTCCAACACAAGCCCAGGATAAGTTGGAGTCGGGTTGTCCAACTAGAGTGACTGCCAACATGATCAGTCAACAAATTCGCAGCCAGCCATGATGCCGAAAGTCCCAAGACACAAGATCGGCAGCGAGCCGTTTCTATGGCCATCCTGCATGTGGTCTAGTGACTCCAGATGTCTACACATATACTCGTCGTTCTCGCCCGCTTTGAAGCACTGCATGTCTCATGAGCCCGCATACAAATCATTCGATTGAGGCATCCATGATATTTTGCCAAATGCCCTGCCCTGCCGGCATTGATTGCGACCTGTCTGTCACACTTCAACAATCGTCAATGATGAAAGCACAAGTTGAATAGAATGTATGATTGAGACATGCATCCTGCATGATTGCGACATGCATCCTGTGTGGATGTCTACTACATCTACGTCGACTGTGGTGGGTTGGTCGGGAAATGCAAAGTCCGTCTCAAAGATGCTTGCAATAATGCCTGAATATGATAGAATCCGATGAGTCTCATCTGCAGCCAACACATCTTTGAGAACGCCGGCGCCCGGAAGCGCTCCCAGTGGAAACTTATTTTAGTGTTGATGGATTTGGTGTGGTTGAACTTGGTTCATGTTTCCTCATGGACTTGCCGAGACAATCGTCTCACCGTGTCTTTGCGCACAATAACCGCCCGGTAGCACCAGGGTGAGATGGAATAGCAGGAGGATGGTCGTTTTGTTTGTTGAGATAACTGACCAAAATTTTCCAAGGCGATGGTGCCTAGATTTCTTTTATCTGATATGTTAAAGACTTATTAATCATAATATTGATAAATTATTCGAGAATTACTGCCCGGCTGAGACCATATCTTGAGTTGAGTTCACTAGACTTCAACAGTATTGTCTCGTTTACGGAGAACGTGAGCAGTAGTAATAGTTGCCGCGACTCCTCCGCCCTGTCTCGGTTCCTCGCCTGATATCCCCAAGCCACTGCGCCGTGCCGACTCTGCTGTATGGGTCAAGACTGGAGAACTTTGCTGCAGTTGTCGCGGCTGACGGTGACGACCAGGACGAGGATAAGAGCGGATCAAGTGATTGATCATGCGATTGACGAGGCTCTGGACGGAGAAATGGACCACGAGGACATGGATATATTGGCGAGACTAGTTTCGGGGAGTGTAGCCGGTATGGTACACCGGGAATGCTTCACAACGTGAGACTTGAGCTGCGGGCCAGCCTACAACTAAACGAGCAGTTTTGTCAGTCTCAGCGAAAGGAGTCTGGGATTCCACGCTCTACGAGGTCTTCGACAATGCCGCCCGATGGGTCTCAGACATGCGTATACTGGGAAGAAGTAGGTCTATACGGAGCTGTGTTTTAGTGTGCCCGGCAATGTAGCCGTCTTGATGGATTGTACGTGACATGTTGGGGAAGGCTTCTTAGGTCAAGGCTCCAGGCAGGTCATACTATGGATATATATAAACACAGGCCAACAACCCATGGCTTTCTTTCAACACGTATCAACTCGGCGTGACAAAAACTTGACCGGTTTTCTGAACCCGCTACTCTTGACGCTGAATATTATTCTTGTATTCAGACGAGGCTTAAACATGAAGGCAATAACTATTGCGCTACTTTATCTTGGCGGTAGGTACCATACTGGGAATTTGCTTGCTTGCTATGCGTCTAACTGTGTGAAAGCCCTTGATGCTGCTCTAGGTTTACAGTGCAGTTGCCCAAATTATCCTTCCATAACGGATGGGTGTTGCGATTACGTTGGTGGGACGAAAGCTGGTGCGAAGGGGAGTGCACAGCGCCGTGTAAGTGCACTTGCGTATTGTCATAATCGAGCGGAACAAGGCTCGGTATATTCTCTGCCCAATATAACTCCCTCATGCTAACTATCTTCCAGTGCAAGAAAGATAGCTTCACGGACAAACAGAGATTCCGCAGGTGCTGTCTAAACAGTTCCATCATGCCTGAATGCGATCCCTGAGTCTGTGCGGGATGCGGAAAGAGGAATGCTGGACACTATTCTGTATTTCCCCATCGAGGTAATATAGTGTGCGTTCACCCACCATCCTTGGTCGTTGTATGAAGTTCTCCAATGGAGTTTAAGCTCGGCCGACCATAGAACCGTAATAGAGAGAATTGGCAAACCTGACCCCAGTAATGCTACCATGCGGCAGGTATCATCTGTGCTTGTAACCCATGTATTCCTATGGACATTGTGTGATGCCTTTATTTGGTGGGTTTGTAACGCATTGCCCTTCATGAGAGAAGTGGCCGTGTGCATGTAAATTGTCATGACCAGCGTTTTCAAGACTGGAAGGTACCCCAAGGCCAGCCGCTTAAAGCCTGCAAGGAAGCCATGAAATAACCAGGTGTTTTGCTTTGGGCATATAAAGGATCAAACAGGGGACAAACGGAAGCCAACTCACGCCAGATAATAAGTTGACTTCTTAGGGATGATGCAACGAATGCGCGAGACTTGTCTGCCGTGGCTTCTGCGGCTGAGTATGGCCTTTGTACATGGAAAATGGAAGAGTAGGGCAGATCAAAAGTGCAGATCGAGTTGTCAATGCCTCTTTGGGAATCATGGTGCGAGACTCCGTCTTCCATGTCGACTGGTGTGACGTTGTAAGCCGACTGGCGAGACGGCAACAAGATGGATAAAAGACAAAGGAGACACGCCGGCAGATGTAGCAATGTGTGAAGTCGATATCCCCTCATCTTTTCCACAACATGATGCATTGCGTGAGAAAGAGTCGACCTGTTTTGCGCACAACACAGCCTAAACACGGCCTCACAAGCAGACATGTCTCAACAGAGCACGTTGTTGGACAAGGCCGTGGACAAGGCGGCCGGGAACAGACAAAACGGCCGCTCCGCAAGGGCGTACAACCTCAGCAGCACGACGTTGTCGAGGACGGTATGCTGTACGTGCGGGACATGACGATGAGTTTAAGGCCAGGACGTAGCTTAGGAGCAGTTGCGTCTTGGTCATGGACACGAAGGAGGTGGACAATGTGGTTGCCTCGGGGAGCTGCGTGGCAGCGCTGAACAGGGACATCTAGACATTGGGCTTTCTGAATTACTTGGAAAGGCCAGGTATTCGAAACCAAGTATCCCGGAGCAATTGCATGCTCAGTCTCGTAACCTACATTGGCCCCCGGTGCTATTCATCAGCTCGTAGTCCACGTAGCGAATTTGCTCCTGGTAGGTTTTGCAGAGCATCGCATACATAACTACATACCTACCTAGGTAGGCAGCTCTCAACCTGGGCCCTGACAAGGACATCACGAGTCCCATCGGCCGGAGGGAGAGGGCAACATTGCCTGGCACGCGGGCCGCTGCAGTGCAACATCGGCCCATACACTAGCCGCAAATGCAGGAATTAAAAAAAGCCCAGATCTAAGACAAAGAGCCAGCTGACGGGCAAGGACAAGTCTCGATGCCGCAGCAAGGAACATGACGCACGCATCCCAGCCATGACCGGGCCGAGGCGCGCGAACCATCAATCATCAGGGTTGCGGTGACGGGCATCGCCGTCGACTCTTCGGCTGTACTTATTCCTATCCAAGTGTGCGGCATCAAAACGACGCGGCTGCAGGAACAGGAGACACATGCCCCCCGCCGGTCATGATGTACATACATGATGTATTAATAATTTTGACAAACTCACCACACGTTGCGCAACCCGTCGACGCTACTGGTTCGGGCCAATCTCCAACAACAGGGATGTGGTTTCGCCCCTTCGTCAGATGAGCACCAGCGATATAATGTATAATTTCCGCGTGCAACACGGGAACCAAACCACATGGACGTGCTGCGCGAGCCACACATGGTCTCAGTCAACAGGGACGGGAATGCGGCAACGCGAGCAATGGATATAAAATGAGCCTGGCAAGACGAACCCCCAAAGCCATATATATATCCGGCCTTGTTGAACCGCCCATCCCGTGCTCTTTTCCTAACCCCCCCTTCTCACGAACCAAGAAAGGCCGCTTCATCATGCTAGCCGCCGTGCTGCTGTTCATGCTGTCCGCATGTGTCGACGTCTCGCGCCAGTCCCCGGTGCGACGAGATGCTCGATCCCCCAAGACATACGCCCCCAACAACAGCAGTCGCAGCAGCCGCCGGCTCTCGTTTAACCAAGACGGCACGTTCCAGATATCCATATTTGAGGACTTGCACTTTGGAGAAAGTGAGACCCCCCTCCAAGACCCGTCTCGAACATGGCTCGACAGCTAAACAAGGCCGTCAAACGCGCGCAGACGCATGGGACCAATGGGGCCCGCAGCAGGACATCAACTCGGTCAAGGTCATGGACGCGGTGCTCGACAGCGAGAGGCCCGACCTGGTGGTGCTCAACGGCGACCTCATCACGGGCGAGAACACGTACCTCGAGAACAGCACCGCCTACATGGACCAGATCGCCGGCCCGCTCGTCGCGCGCGGGCTGCCGTGGGCGTCGACGTACGGCAACCACGACCACAACTTCAACATCTCGGGCGCCGGCCTCCTCGCGCGCGAGCGGCGCTGGCCCAACTCGCTGACCCGGAGCATGGTGGCCGGCCGCGACGCCGGCGTCACCAACTACTACCTGCCCGTGTACGCGGCCGACTGCGCGCCGGGCGACGACGACTGCGCGCCCGAGCTGCTGCTCTGGTTCTTCGACTCGCGCGGCGGCTTCTACTTCCGCGAGCGCGGCCCCGACGGCCGCCAGGTCGGGCAGCCCGACTGGGTCGACGCCAGCGTGGTGCGGTGGTTCGAGGCGACGAGCGCGGCGCTGCGCCGGCGCTCCGGCCGCGTCGTGCCGTCGCTGGCCTTTGTGCACATCCCGGCCAACGCGTCGCTCGCGGTGCAGCCCGGCGTCGACGCCCACCGCCAGCCCGGCGTCGACGACGACGTGCCGCTCGCCCGGCAGGCCCAGGGCTGGTGCGCCGACGGCTCCAACGGCCCCGAGTGCGTCTACGGCGGCCAGGACGAGCCCTTCATGAGGGCCGTCGCCGCCACCCCGGGCCTCATCGGCCTCTTCTCCGGCCACGACCACGGCGCCACCTGGTGCTACAAATGGGACCGCCTCGTGCCCGGCATGACCGTCGCCGGCACCGGCCTCAACCTCTGCTTCGGCCAGCACTCGGGCTACGGCGGCTACGGCAACTGGATCCGCGGCGCGAGGCAGCTTCGCCTGTCCGCCGACGCCCTGCGCCGCCGCCGCTGGGAGGCCGACACCTGGATCCGCACCGAAAAGGGCGGCGTCGTCGGCCGCGTCAGTCTCAACGCCACCTATGGCAAGGACTGGTACCCGGCCACCCCCAACGAAAAGACATACTGTCCTACCTGTAACTATACCGTCATCACGCCGGGGCCGAGGAGACGCTGACGTCGCCTAGGTTAGCACTTGACCAGCTGGATATTACTGCGGGGGGAGAGGGTGATGTGTCACGGCGGGCTTTTTCCTTTGCTTCCTTTCTCCTCTTCTTTTCTTTTAGCGCAAGCTTTTTATAGTCTTGGATTGTAATTCGGCGCGTTTTCTTGTGTATAGTCAAATGTGATTCATAGCGAGGGAAACGGCAAGAAGCCTGAACATACCGGCAGTTGAAGTTGAAGACTGACCACCCCCTCTTCAAGCTTTACATAAGAAACAGCAACATGCAAATACAATGTCTGTGTATTGCCAACCAGAAATTATAAATTGCGCTGTAACGGGCTTCGCGAAATCCCAAGTAAGCAACTAAACTCAGATCCCCGTCAGACGCCACCTATGCTACCCAAAGCCGCTGTTACCTCTAAAAATATGTACACTGTACACAAGGTCGTCAACATATACAAAGTACCCATCAGATATATATACCCTTTATAACCCCTGCGTCACTACTCCCATCCCCCAACATTCATGACGGCATCTTACTCCAGTCCTTGCACATGCCGAAAAACGTGCGACAAAATTTGCCGTATTCGACACGGGCATCGAATTTGTGCCACGATCCCATGGCGTGGTGCGCAAGGCGAGCGTCTGGATCGGTATATGGTTTGGAGCCCATGTTGCCGAAACTGCCACGGCCGGGACTATACAATCATGAATCGGCATTAGACGCGCGGAAACATACAAAAAGAAAACAGTAAAATGTAGAGAGCACATACCTAAAGCCAGTAATAGGCAAAACAAGCACATCCGACGCCAACTTGGACCGGCCCCCATCTTTAAGGCCCGTCAATGCGTTCCACCGCAATCCAACTTGCTTCTGGAGCCAGGCAATGGTGGCTTCCGTCACGGCAGCCGGGCCCGTACGCGTCAACGGATCGTGGGCCTTGGGTTTCTCGCCATCCTCGGCCTGTAATGCAGCTTGTTTCTCCGTCACCAGCTTGTCCTTTAAACGGTCGAGGAATCGATGTAGAATGGGATGCTGCCGGGCAGATGCCATGGCCCAATTTGTCAGCTGAACAGGATGCGAGTAGCCCATGCGCCAGTATTGATTGGTATTCGGGTCCGTGTCCGCCTCGAGCCCCCAGAGGAGGTTGACGGGCCTAGTATTCGCAAGCTTGGCATCCGCACCATCACCCGTGGGCAGTTTCTTGCCGTACGTCTTGCCAGTTTCCTCGTCGATCCACTGCGTAATGTCCTCCTTTTGAATCCAGTCGGCCGGGTGCTTTAGCGGTACGGTGTCAACATCGCCGTACTATCAGCCTGTCAGCAAAACCGCATGTCTTGCGTACCATGGGACACAATCCCCGGCAAAACAAAGTGTGGAACATACAATACCACCAAACCACTTGCACACCAAAACCCTGAAAATGTCCACCTTTTCCACTCTTGAAAACATGGTTTCAAAGTCTTGTACAAAATCAGGCTCGTATCTATCCACCAAGGAGGCAACGCCGTCATCGGCCCAGAAGAAATACGCCATCTCGCGAAAGGTGTCATTTGCGGAAACGGAATATTCGAGCCATCGTTCGATGTAACCCAGAAGATGGCTGTTCAAACGGCTCAAATCGACGTCGTTCCACTTCTGATGGACGACAAGAGGGATGTTGGAGAAGGGCACTTGTCGCTGGGGGCTGAGTTTGGCAGCCTCTGAAGCAAATTTGGCAGCGTCGAGGATATTTTCCGGCTCGGGGTGGTCTCCTTGCCACGACGGCGGGACGAACCAAGCTATTCGAGGTGTCAGCACGATGCTTGGCCATTCTTTTGCCAGCAGGTTGCGCTTCTCTCGAGCGCAGCGAGGACCCGAAAAAGAAAAGGGGGGGTCATATACCTCCGCCAGCAGTGCGATTGAGCTGATTAAACTGCTGAATGTGCTCCCATGCCAGGGGAAACTGCCGGCGAATGCTCGCTTGATCCAGAAACCGGGGCCCGCTCGACCTGGAAAAAAGAGTAAAGACAATGACGGCAAAGACGACACCGGAGAAGAGAAGCACGCGCGGCCGGAGGCGCAGAAAGCGAGGCGAAATGAGCATCGCGGGCTCTCTCAGCCCGGAAGCAAAAGGCAGACCGGCCTGTGTATCGAGAAGCCCAGGGGAGGGAGGGGGCCAATGCAGTATCGTGAGCCGCTAAAGAACGTTGTTTAGGTAATCGAGACTGGTCGACGGGTGGGATGGATGAGCTTTCTGTTCTATAGGAACATGCTGGCAGAAATTTGGGCGATTGGGCACGCCGGCAGTCGAGAGGAAGAGGCCAGACGGAAGCAGAATCAGGTACGGGGGAGCAAACGAGGGGATGATGCCTTATTACGCAAGGGGCGGAAACGGATGAATGAATGCCAAGGCTGGCGGCTGGCGGCTGCGGGCGAGAATGGGTTGATGGTGTGCAGGAGGTGTTAATTTTGCGACCCGACCGGATCGACGGTGGCAACCGGAGGCGTCCAATGCGCGTAGTCTCAAAATGCAACTTGCATCCCTTTGAATGTGCGCAGGTCCAATTTTTGTAACGGACCAGGGTTCTAACTAATAATAATTACTTATTTAAAAAATATACATAATTATTAAAAAATTATATAATAATGAAAGTTATTAAGATTTTAAAAATACCTTAATATATAAAAATATATTAATTATTATTATTAATAAAAAAGTATATTTAAGTATCCTCACGTATCATGAAAAAAGTAGGTTGAATACATCAATTGGACCTGCGCACGTTGGAAGCATCCATCCAGCCATGGGTTGCTGGATTGCATATGCCAGCGGGCGCTGGGGCATCAGGGGCCAGGAGGGGGGGGGGGGGGGGGAATGCTCGTGCTGCGGGTGGGGCTCTCAGGGGTGAAGCGCTGTAAATGGCCAACAAGTGAATCTTGAGTCTACTAATCATTCTTCATAGTTGCACTGTTATGTAGATGTGACCGTCAGACGTGACCCCTCACCCCAATTGCCGATCTGACCAGCACCTAATGCAGCCGCAAAGTGTTTACCCAAAAAAAAAAAAAAGGAGAGAAAAAAGAACACATCCAGCTATTTAGCTTCAAATAGCACTGAGATTTGATTGCACCAGTGTCCGCTCCCGGTCAACTCAAGTGCGGGGCCCAAGATGCAACATTGAATTGAGGGTTGGCCAATGAACAGTAAAGTCCAACTGTAAAACCCGGTCCAAACAGCCCAACAGCCGATACACTGACTTCCAGTATCAATTGATATTTGACTTTACGCCAATGTTGACGGGCCGGGGCCATCCAGTCAGCACCCATCGTCACAACGGGTTAGCCAGGACAAAACAGCTATTCCCTACCGACTCAACGAGTCATGGAATCATCATTCGACCACATTAGTCCGTTATCCGTTCCCGGCAGCATCTGGGACTGGGGAAATTTACTCTTGGTCTCATCGCCTCGGTCCAGAAGACTGGGCTTAGAGCTGGCAGCCACTTCATTGGACGCTTGTTCGTGCCATCCCCATCCATGCTTGCTGCTTCCCATGTTTCAATCGCACCCGCACACTGGGCACTGCACACGACAAGCCTGACGCCATAATACGCTCACATTAAATTAGGACAAAGTGTCCAATATTTCTATGTACCTTTCGCTCAGCAATCAACCAAACCATGTATATATATATAAATGTTGCTATGCGTCGTATTTTGGGGGTGTTGTGCGGCAAGACCTCGCCCGTCACCCTCTCAATCTCGCATTTTCCCGCGTACAAGCATGACCCCCCAGGCAAAGCAAGCATGGCATCAAGAATAGGTCCGACGGGGAAGGGGGGGTATCTAAAATCGTCGTAGCAGCGACTTTCTCCTCAAAAACAGCGCCAGCGCAACTCCCACAAAGAAGAAGAAAATCAGGTTGATTCGGCTTCCAATGGTGACAATCAGTTTCGCGTCGTACGAGTGCCATGATGAGCTGCCCAGGTGGTCAAAGATGGGTGTCGATACCCGCCCGTTCAAGCTGTGCAGAGGCCCCGGGAGGATCTTGAGGTCGGTTCGGTTGGATTCGTACACGTGGATTACCGACGCAAAATGGCAGCCAGTGCTGAACATGACGGTTGCGTACGGAAGCCCCAGCCATTCTTTGTTGTAAACGGTGAGGTTGCGGACAATGTCGCCAACAAAGGCATTGCCCTTGCTGGCCATCATGAACCCGATAGAGAAGCCTGTCGGGTGAGCCTCGGGGGCAACAAAGGAGAAGCGTCGGAGCGGACCCAAGGCTCGCTTGCACTTGAGGTCCATATCCAGGATGACTCCTCCATAAGCGTACAGGAGCATATATCGAAGGGCATCGATCCTCTCCACGGGATAATGATAGTTGTCCCAGAGCTCCCTCAGCTCAGGGAACTTCTCGCTGACAAACTGGCTGGCTTTGTCGTCGGTCCAGATATGTGACTCCCAGCCAGGATGTATATCGAGGCAGCTCTGTACAGCCTCCCCCCAGCGACCCTTCCATCGGCCTTCGTTGTCTCCCAATGCGATGTGGTGCAAGATGGGCGGCACCACGTCTTCATACGGCTCAGCACTGACTTGGTGTATGCTATAGTTGGCAAAAGACACGTCAAAATTGTCGTGCGACTCGGACAGAATGAAATCGGATGCGTTGTCGTGCCAGAATATGCGGAGGGCGGCGAGTGTCCAAGTTGTGTACAGCAGGTGGCGGCCGAACCACATAGAAACGATTAATATTACCAGGGCTGCCAGGAGGATTTGCCGGAATTTTCCTCCAGACTGGTTCCGTATATAAGATGACTTGTGCATTGTGAATTTTTTTCTCGCCGTTTCTTATGTTCCCAAAAATCCCGCTTCTTGTGCTCGAGAACAATTGCACGCCCTCTATCGCGTTATGGCCAGAGTGTTTGGCCAGTCGAGGGATAGTTCGCGAGTATGCCGGCGATTCGAGCGCGTTGTTGAGAGGCACTATTATTACAAGGGCGTGTCGAATCCTCGAACCCTAGAGGGAGGACGATGGGTGCTTGTAGGTGAGAGAATTCGGTGAAGAGATTAAAATGAGGCGCGCGACGGTGAGTGCAATTTGATTGCAATATTAACGAAGCGAGGAAATGTGACAGGTTAGGTCGATGGCATGCGGATGATGGAAATAGACTCCAAGATCTTGGAAGATCAATGGTACCGAAGATATGATGAATTCAAGAGTGAAGGAGCGCAGACATGTTGAAGTGGAATGAGGCGATCCGAAATGCAGAGGTCGGGCAGTTTTGGTCGACGACGAGCAACAGGCCTGAGGGCGACGACGAGGACTATGCGATGTCGAAGTCGAAGTCGAAGTGATGCTGCTTCTCCTTTCCAGTAAAGGAGAGTGAGTACTGGCCGTTGAGAAGCGTTTCTAAACTGGTTGCTGAGACAGACGGAATGTATGAGGAGAAGAAAGAAGCAAAGATGAACGGGAAGGGAGGCTGACGGCTGAATAAAGGAGGGAGGTCGAGTGTCGTACAGACTACTACATGAGGATGAGGCAGGAGCGCAGCGGGACAAAGAACAAGCCCCGGCACACAAACAGCGCAGGCAAAGGGCAGATGGGAAGACCAGGGGGTGATTCACCGGGGGCTATGCGAGGGTGGTCCAGATTGTCACCGGGGTCAAGTCTGACGGGTCAACTGGTTTGAGCGGTTGGGCGGGCGAAACGGGGCAGACGAGGCCGAACGTTAAGCCAATAGGGCTGTTGCAGGTGGTGCAGGGGTTGCAGCCAGCGGCAGTGAAGCAGCGATGGAGTCTGGTGAATGAGGCGCGGGCCAGTCCATGTCGTTCCAAGTCCCCCATCCACCGAGATGGTTGATGAGCGCTCGAGTCGCGGATCAAGTGGGCGGGCTGCATGGCCTTTGCTTGGATGGGCGGCAGCCCTGTTTGACAACTGAGCACTTGAGCTTCCCAGGTACCCCGGTACCTCTTCGCTACACCGCTGGGCGAGGCACTTTAGGGTCAGGTCTGGTACCGGACATAACCAGACATTATATTCTTGCACAAATGGACCACGGAGCACCAAGAGGACGAAGCATTGAACCGTCAACGGCACGCGTCTGGACAAGGGCCTTGACGCCAGGCACACACTCCCCAAGCTCCAACAAGTGCAGTGCTCTCCCAAGTGCTTGATGTTCATCACGTCTGCACCTATTGCCGCACGAGTATAAACTAGGACAAATGATACCAACCGACGGCGTGTTGAAAGGGTCCGATCAACTCGACTCAACCATTTGCTGCCATTGCTCCCGACATGGTCACAGCCAGCGCTACCCAGGGTTGGCAAGCCACATTGCCCGCCTCCATGGTCTCTGATAACGCAGCAAGGCGTGCATCTTGTGTGGCTTGAAACAAGCTTTCAAGCATGTCATCATGACTTTTCGCCTCTCGGTCGCATCTCGCTGCCCAGATTACCTTGCTTCCATGGAGTAAGACTGGTTGCGGTTGGTGACCCTGTTCTTTGTTCCATGTCCTTTTTCAGCACACATTCGTGACAGCATTGCTTGCACGAGCAGCCAGCTCACTCCGTAGTCCCTGGCTCGTGTGCGCGACGATTGGCGACCAATACTGCACCTGTCAGACACAAAGCTGTGCGTGTGTCGGGTTGGTTGCATCATCATCGAATCCTCTGGCCCACTGCTGACATTCGATGCCTATTATTTTGGTTAACGGGAGGGTCCCAGCCGCAGTCGTAACAAGTTGCGTGGTACTAGCAAGAGTGTTTTCTGTTCCACGAAAAGATAGACTGCATACGGCATGCCCCGTACTCCGTAGACCTACCTACATACCTCGAAGGAACCTAGCCCAGAGGTCAACGGTCCATCCATCAATGGGAAGCGTTAGATGACATCCCGACGTGTAACGACCATGACAAGGTGCCGAATGGCGTTTGGCTGGCGAAGCTCTCGAAACCATGCCACACTCTTCTTAGCTCTGCAGCGGACGGGCAAATGCAGCCACGGTTGCCGACCACATGTTCGTCGTCGCAATCATGCCATAAGGTTGGGTGTGGCCCAGTCCAGGCCTTGTGTTGGTTAGTGGCTGTCAATTTTACATGTCAACAGATGAGTGTATTCTTTGCCCAGTCGGCAACACGGCACACTGGGATCCGGCGAGCCATGTTCCAACACGGATTCCTGGAGCTAGGCTGCAGCCATGGCCAAGCCACTGCCAATGCCCCAAGGTGCAATCTTGTTCTGTTCGGGAAGTGTCCGGGCGCACCATCTCACCATCACAGCCTCTTTCCTTGATGGAGAACTGGTCCAAAGTTGCGGGGACAAACGCGGATTGCTAGAGACCAGCGGCGGCGGCGGCCCACGGGGCACCGAGTTTGTCTCTGGGACAAATCTTGCTGGCTATTTATTACTCGGTAGAATCGTGTCGTAGTCTGCATTCGCTCTCGCCAGGGACTGTCTGTAGTAGGTGGCTAACCCAGGCACTAGCCTCGTTTCCTGGGAGTATGTACGAGGACGAAGCAGTGCCTTGTCCGATTGATTGCCCTACAAGGCTCGCCAAGAAGGCCAAGGTCCATCATCATCATCACCAATGGAACGCTGGACCCAGTCTGCCGAGAGCCGCCGTCACCACTCACCAGGGAGTCAGGGACTGTCCTCCGTGCTGTGATGGGATTGGCACCATGGCTGTTGAAACGCCGTAGTGCTCGGTAGCACACAGTCAGGTGTGACATGGATGGACCCAGCCGTGCCGATCGCCGTGGCTGGTCGGAGTCGGGACTGGAGCTTTGATTTCCGCTGTCCGCTGTTCTCGAGGCTGTTTGGGGTTTCAAGTCGGCGATAGAGGAGACACAGGCTGCTGCCGACGGTCCAATTGTGATGCAGTCAAAGGGCTCCGTAAGCTAGATGAGATATGCCGGTAGTGAGTGTAGAAGGCGTGAGCATGACTACGGAACAATCCGTGCAAATACGACGTTGACTCCTAGCTACTTCAGGCCACAACAGCCAAACCGAAAAAAGATGAGACCAAAGAAAAAATTCAAATCAAGGAACCAAAGTTCATGAAGCATGGAGGCCGCCGCCAGGCTAGAATGGGTAAGGACTCATGCGAGCAACAGTGACTAGCCACTGGGGCACGAATAGACGCGTCCGCGAATGACGTGGCGAGGCGGCCGGACTGTTGCAAGTTAATTTATGTAGCGGGAAGGAGCAGTCGTGGCGCCCAGATGTCGCCGGGACGTCCATGTCGTCAACCTGCAAACCTGGGAAGGCCAGCATTCTGGAGTCAGGCTCAGGCTCTGAAGGCTGATCCAGCAGCTTCGTTGCGGATTTTACTCCTCGAGACGCTCCAGCCGGGGGCCCCCCATTGATGCCGGTGTGGGGGGAGTGCGATGGCGTTGATGACGCGCTGCCAGGACATCTATCGACTGGATGGCCTTTCGTCTCAGTTTTATTCCTTTGCCAATGAGGGCCGAGGATGAGTCAGGTCAACAGATATTGAAGCTGGAAGGATGACGGCCATGAATCGGGTGGTTCTAGCTTGTTCTTGAAACAAGCTTCGTCTCTTTCTCCCTCTTCCTTCTTTTTTTCTTCTTTTGAATCGTTGGTGACCTGGCACGTATGTCACAGGGGCGCTCGCCCACTTCCGACGACGTTTAAAGTGAGGAGCCGTCTCATTTCCCACCACATGTGCCGGTGAGCGCGCGGGAGACCCATGCCAACCTATTCTGTAAAATAAATGAAACGAGTGAGAGTAATTAATTTGTCCGTCTCCGCACTCCGCAGTTTAAAAAAAAAAACAGTCAACAGTGTACTCCATACTCAAGTACAAATGTACATGTGCGCCACACCACCAGCCGCCACAAGCACCAACTTGTGGCGCAGCCTGAACTCTCATACTGTCTGGTTCTTTCATTTCCGGCCAGGTGGTGATGTCAGCTTTCAGTGGCACCAAGTTTGCCTCGACAATCACATCGATATTCAAGCAGCTTGAGACGACCATCCATCACAGCCGTGACCTCATCTCCATCATCTTGATAGCCACAGAACGCTCCATGTGCTGCTCACTGCCCATCTACGCGACATTCTGAGGTTCATCAGACCCCTACAAAAGTCCAATCTCTGCCTCCCCAGTCGTCAGCACTCATGGTGCGCAAGCTCACCAACGCAGTGCAGCCCATATCAAGGGCGTGCCACTGGCTTGTAGCCACTCGCGTCCGTCGTCGGTGGTTTCTCCGGATTGCCTTGATTGCGTGTCTATTCCCTCTCTTCCTGCAATGGTTTCTGGCCTACATGGTAGGGGGCGACGCTCGTTTGCTGCCTCCCGAGCTCTCCAAGGCAAAGAACCTGCTCATCGTCACGGCCCACCCCGACGATGAGTGTTTATTCTTCTCGCCAAGCATATTGGGCGTTTTGGACAGGAACAAGAGCATCAAGGGCGGCTTGGTCGTCATGTCTACAGGTATGGTGATGAACGTATTCCTCGCGCTCATCTACACACGTCACCTTTTCTGTTACCATGAGCACTACCAGACTTGGCCGTTGAACCCGATGCCATTGGCTGATACGTATCTCTATAGGCAATAACTATGGGCTTGGCGAGACCAGAAAGAAGGAACTTTTGGGTTCTTGCGCGGCACTTGGCATCGACACATCTCGGTGCGTTGCTCTAGATCACCCTGATTTGCAGGATAATCCCAAGGTCTGGTGGGAAGAGGCCAAGATCAAGCCCATACTGAAGGAGTACATTGAGAAGTGGGACATTGATGCCGTAAGTGATGCTTCCGCGGGGCCAGAACGGCCATACAGCCAACTGACAATCCTCGAAAACAGATCATCACTTTTGATGAAGGTGGTGTGTCGGGCCACATTAACCACCGAGCCGTCAGCTCCGCGGTCAAGTAAGTGTTTTGCTATCAGCAACTTGCCGAGATATCACTGCTGACTTTTGGCACCCCAGTCAATACGTGGCGGAGAATGAAAAGGCACCAGCATCGTACATGGTTGTCTCGGTGGCGCTTCCCCGGAAGTACACCTTCCTGTTGGATCTGCCGCTGACTGCACTCTCGTTCCTGTGGAGGATTCTCGCCGCCGTCGTCTTCCCGTCGAGCTCAGCGGAGCCCAAGTACAGCACGCGCGCGTTGATAGCAAACACGTGGCATCGTTACAGGATGACCAGGCGGGCTTTTGCGAGCCATGGCAGCCAGTATACGTGGGATAGACACTTGTACATGATTATCAGTCGCTATGTCTGGTTCAATGATCTGAGGAGGATAGTCGGGACGGCAGCCGCGGCTTGATGAAGATGCTTTTTCGGCAGTGTTGCAGAGCGTTGCATACCAAACCAATTAATACTAATTTGTCTGATACATGTTGCGGCTGCTAAACGTTGGGTGTTTTGTTCTCACAAGCCAATCTGGCTGGTATATGACCCAGGTACCAGATCCCGCACGTATCCTCTCCCATGCTTCCTGAGCAGCTCCTCAACCTCCTTCCTCGGAAGTGCCTTGGCCTCGAATCCGTTGAATCCCTTCATCGTCTCAGCCTCCGTCATGGAATTCAGAAGCGCCTCCTCGGTGGCCTCGGCGGCGGCAACAAACACCGAGTCAATGAGCATGGATTTCATCGTCTCCACGGTATCCGTCTCCAGCAACGGCGGCAAACTGCTACTCACCCCGTCCCATGACGACGGCGATTCCGGAGTATTTGCGGTGGAAAGGGCCATGAAGAACTCGCCGCTAAAGTTCCGCCCGACCCCGTGGCCGGAAACTTGCGAGAGGCCCATGCCGGCCCGCTGGGCTATGCGTCTAAGCTGGTGTGGGAGAAGGGGCACATTCGTGCTACAACCATGTCAGTAGTCCGTTTCTCCCGTCATGGTGGCCATGGGACTTGCATGATGACAACGAGACAGCCTTGACACAACCGTCAGCATGTACCCTGCTACAAGCACAGGACAGCAACTCACTTCCCTCGGCGGCCTTGCCACTCTCCGGGGCCGTCGGCGCCGCCATCGCCATCTTTCTGGCCTTGAGCATCCTCCCCACGGGCACCCCGTCAATCTGCAGGTCGTCCATGCTGCCATAGTTGTTCTGCACAATGACGCCAACAGTGTACTCGATGTCCCCGTCGCCTTTCAAGACGCGCGAGCTGGTTCCCGTGCCGGCCTTGAAGCCATGGCTCCGCATGGCCGTCCCGCCGCCGTGGTTCCCTTCCAGAACAGCCTCCTGGGTTTCGGCGCTCTTGATGGCCGCCAGGACGTGCTCTTCCTCCACGGCACTTTTGAATATGTTGTTGAGCAGGCCGTCAAAGGTTTCGCCGACGGTAGGAAATCCATAGTACTGCACCTGGTCAAGCAGGTCCGCGATGCCGTCTTGTCGGAGGCGCTGGGCCGTCCACCGCCAGAGGGTGTCGTAGACTTTGCCCACGCTGACGGTATTCGTGAATGCAATCGGCTGTATATTTCGTCAATTCTTCCGACGGGATCACGACCAGGGGAAATGCGAACATCGTACGCACCGCTCGGGAGAACCCCCATTCGCGGAGTTGGTGCACCCCCGTCCATTCACCAATGCCATTCATGTCGTGCACCGCCCCGTAGCATGGAATGTAAGTCGTCTTGTCGATGCCTCGGGGGAAGATGACCGTCACACCGGTGTGCACGTCCTCGCCCTTGTTGATGTCTACTTGGCCGACACGAACGCCTGTCCGACTTGGTCAGTTTTCGTCTTCGTCTGCCCACGAAAATAACCGCCCGACGGTGTACTCGGTACGCACCGGGGACATCGAGAACAGAATTGCGAGGACCTGTGGGGAAGCGCCCAGGACTATAACCCCAGTCGCGGATCCGGGATGAAGGTTTCTGAGCCACCATCTTGGAGAATGTATTGTCAGAATCTTCTCTAGACTTGCTTTCGTCTTGTTGAGTTTCGGATGTGCTTATTGTATTGAGTTGGAGAAGCCACCGGCATGCGGGGTAGAAGTGATTTACACGGCATGACGCCAATTTCATGGGTACAAGTCCCGTTGCAAAGCAATGATTACTGTTATCACGAGGCGGTATAATAGGAGAGTATCATTGTCATTCAAGATTAAAGTCGCTGTCATGGCTAGCAGTTCACGATGGAGATTCTGTCCTGGACAATCTTTCGTCAGTGTCCGGCCCGCACTGCCACAATGCTTGATACAGATACCCTTCCCAGGGTTGTTGAACTCGAGCCGTTTATGAACAAGGCGCCGAAATGGAAGAGCTCAGGTCGGACCGCCAAACGGTCGTTTTGTCGCAGTTTGTGGCGAGGGCAAGTAGACAATCTAATCCCGGCCAAACGCAATCTCAACAGCCCTCGCCCTACTATAGTATCCGAGACCATGGCGGCCAAACGCAATCGAAATGATCTCTCACGCAAGTTTCCGCATTTATGAGCTTCTTAAAAAGTCCCCATTTAGGTTGGAGTGACCGTTGATGCTCGCACTTGGCTGGTCGATCGTGTACTTCACCACGGAACCCGCGGCCAACACAGCAGCCCACGCAGACCGTATGGATGAGGACACTGCCACCGCAGTGTATCCGAGTGCATGTGATGGCCTGTAAATCGTTTGGTCCTCGGCAAGAGTCCGAGGGGATTGGAAGATTGGGCTCATATGTGAGGATTTGCTGGCGTCTTGGCACATGGCGCAGGAGGTGGCTTGGAAATTGGCATTGCCAATGCTTGATTTACAGTCGGATAGAAGTATCTCCAGCCTGGCTAGTACAAGAAGAGGACTTTTATGTACATATTCCTGGGTTTTAACTATGTCATGTATAGCCTGTAGAAGAGTGCATTTGCCTATATTAGCATCCTTTCCTTAACATATTGTAGATGTACAAAGAGTGCTTTATTAGACCTCAGCCTTTCTAATTCATGTTCTCCTTCTATTTCTTCATCTACTACACCCATTTTATGAACTTGGAGTGAAACCCGTATTAGTGGACTCTTACCTCGACCTTTTTTTAAATGTAGTAAAAGTAGAAAGTATGCTGTATTAGATGTTCGCTCTTGTCTACTTTATTTGCCTCTTTTGTCCTTGATATTTCACGCTGATTAGCGTCGCTTCGAGTATTTTTTTCTCGGGACCTTGGGAACCAGCTTGGAGATGCTAGGCTCTACCCCTGCACTTTCCTACCAAACATGAGACTTCTAAGAAGCGTCATTGTCGCACAGTTACCATGGCAGCACCTCGAGGCTATCATCCTACTATCAAGGCTAGGCTATAATGGCGAAGGAAATGGAGATAAACAGAGGAGCCTCAAGCAGCAACCCGACGCATCAAAACGCTATGCCGACCATGTAAAAGAAGATGGATTCTTCAGTATTGATGAGGTGACACAGGAGCTCCGTGACCACTGAGGAAAACCGACCGAATTATAGAAAGCCCTTGGTGCGGTAATACAGCGGCCTCCAAGCCCAGCTCTGTTTCCCCTTTTCTCGATCCTTCTGCGACTGCATCTCGCGCGCCAACGTCTTTTCGGCGACCAAATCGTGTAATAATATGTACTTGGTCCCCGGGATGCGCCAGTCCACACGTCCAAGTCGCCTTCAGGCTTATCCTGTTCCATGTACAAACCGAGTTCAATACGCCTACTCGTTCTTCCTTGGCTCTCGTCGAGGTCGCAGCGAAGTGAGGATCTCCTCTCTCATGAGCCAGGCTACCCACCACAGACTTCCAGGCCCAAAAAGTATGCCTACAAAGAGACTGAGACTGGTGATTTTGGCCCAACTGGTTTCTATTAATCCGGCCGTCTTCAGGTCTCGGAACTGGTAGCCCAGCCACGTCAGGGCCGAGCCAAAAACACAAATATAGTCGAATTGGAGAAGTGTGCCCAAGGCGGCGCCAGGGTCTGCTGCGGATTGCCAAAAGTATTTGGGCACGTACACCTCGCTCCACGAGTAATGCGAACTCATGAGGACATACCAATAGGTGCCTACATTGACCATGCCCAGGCAAACTGCCGTCAGTCGTGTAGCTTTCAGCCCATTATGCAACTTGACGCGCTTGGACAAGCTCATGGGCATCATGGGGAGCAGTTGACGCAAAGTCCAGAGCATGCCACAGAAACCCAGGAACAGAATGGCACCCCATAGCCCGAACAATTGCCAGACCCAGTTCCACCAGTGTCGTGCAGAGAGGTCCGGGCCCAGGAAGGATTCAAAGTGAGGAACATAGAAGGACAAGGCCACGGCAGGCAGCACAGCAAGAGCCGACGAGTCGCGGAGCTCCTCGGGTCCGTTGCTGGACACCAAGTTGGACAAGGGGGTTGATCCGTGTAGAAAGAAAAAGTACACGGGCAGAAGCAGTCCCGCCGTGGTAAGCTGCGCCAAAAGACTCCCCAATACGGTCCTGCAGTAAAAATGATCAGCATTCGCCGCCAGGAATAAACGGCAGAGAGCATACCAAAGCAGCAATTGGGACCCGTGAGCGCGGCGACACGACTCCAGAAGCAAAGCCGCGTAAATGGAACCAAATTGTGCCAAAAAGTCCAATGCGTGCCAGTAGTAAGGCGAGTCTGGGCGGAACTGAAGCAGGCCAAAGGACAAGACAAGGTCCCCGACAATCTGGTCTAACCAGTCGATGCCTGTGAAGCGGTCG
The DNA here is from genome assembly GCA_037953715.1 of Metarhizium sp. BCC 4849. Lineage (NCBI taxonomy): Eukaryota > Fungi > Ascomycota > Sordariomycetes > Hypocreales > Clavicipitaceae > Metarhizium > Metarhizium sp. BCC 4849. The sequence goes on from JBALJW010000003.1 coordinate 4,141,116, forward strand.
AGTAACGGGACAGTGACGCCATTGGACTGGTAATGCGACGCTTCCCGCATGCGTCTGATTACCGGCGCAATGGTCGAGACACCCAGGAGGGATGGGACGATGAGAAGCGACCACAGGAGAATTGGCACGGCTTCGAGGCGACGGTTTCCATTTGGAGGTGGAATGGCAACTGGCTTGGGCGCCATTGTGTCGCTGAGTCGATGGAGGTTGTCTGGAGGTATCGCGGCGTGGTTGAAGCAGCCAAGTCTAGTCGCGATCAGTCAGGGGTGATTGATGGGCGCTCGTACGACAGAATCGATTGATGCCTCCAGACGCCCACAGCATCGTGCGGCCTCTTTCAGACTCACTCTGGGCGCCATTAGCCGGTAAGAATTTCTATCGTTTCGTCATTTCTGCCATTAATAAAAAACCATTGTAGGGGCGAGCAGATTTTTATTTAGATCAATGAGGACACATTTCCTATATAGGGTAGCCAATTGGACCAACCAGCCACGCGGATGCCTCCAGATGTCCTGCATCACGAGGGCTAGGCTTACACGTGATCACGGCAGAGCAAAGACAGACACAATAGCAATCGCACGAGAGAGACCAAATGTCAAACTTGTCCACATTCCCAAGTGATTGCTTCACTGTCTTTTTTGCGACCTTCAGTGTTGCTCCGCCGTTGGCTGTTCAAGCATGCACACAGCCACTCCATCGTCGTAGTCAGGTGACGTCACGCCCAACCTTGGCGTGGAGCTGCAAACCCGCGTTCCAACATCTGAAATATTGCGCAACTTTCAAGATCAGACCTTGGCCTAGCTCGGGTGACTACATTTTGTACATTGTATACTGCCGCAACATGTCCTGGAAGGATAAGCTCAAGGGCCTCAAGGCCGACTTTGAGAGCATGATCCATCCCAGAGATCAGGCTCAGGATCAGCAACCGCCTCCACCACCGATGGCTTCCAGGCCGCCGCCAGGTCCCAGCCCGAGCTTCCACACTTATTGGGTTCCGAGATTGTACCCAGACACGCCTGTTCATGTGGAATGGGACGCGAAACTGGGCAACGGGCCTGACGGTTGGGGAAACCAGGAGCTGGAACACTACACTGCTGCTCCCGAGAATTCGTTTCAGTACGATCATCTCACCTCCCCTCTCACCTCACGGAGCTGGACACTCGTGATGAATGATGATGGCTAACCTTTTACCTGCAGCACTCCAAATGGGCAGCTCGTCATTCGAGCTCTGGCAAACAATTCCTCACCCAGCCCAGAGCAGAAATATACCTCGGCCCGCCTGGTGAGCAGGCATACCCTCGAGCGAGACCAAGGTGTCCTCACTGCCGTCATCACCTCCCCCTGCGCAGAGGGCATCTGGCCTGCATTTTGGCTCTTGCCCCAAGAGCCGTTCAGCTGGCCTGTAGATGGAGAAATCGACATTGCAGAGACGTGGAACGGCGACCACGAGAACAGGACATGCCTCCATTGGGGACAGCACCACGAGGCTGACAAGCATCGTGTTCTGGGAACAAAGATCCCCGATATGCATGCTCGACCCGTCCGCTACGACTTTGCATGGCAGCAGCCTGGTGGCCAGCCAGGACAGGGGAGGATGATTTGGTACATTGACGGTAGACCTGTCATGAAGGCGCCCATACCAGCGGGGACGCGGCCGATGAGGGAAATGACCATCTTGTTGAATGTTGCCATGGGCGGGAATGTGTGTGCCGGGAAGACACCAGCCGACGGCTACTATGACATGGTTGTTTACACCATGTACTTGGCCAGTGAGCTGGAACATGGTGGTTGGGAACGCTTCGAGTCGGACTGGGGAAGTGCGCCGTCTGGAAATACCTATTAGCTTTGACGGACAAACAAGACCTGCTTTATTCAGGAGATTGAACAGGAGGAGAGCTTCTTTTTTGTTGTTGATAAGAGTGGCATCCCATGCACAAGAAGCCTACATGAGACGGCATCCCGCAGCGTCTCCGCCCCCCTTGGATGCCTCAATCCACGTTGGCGACGAAGATGCAACGCTCGAATTGCCCTGCCTCTCGCTCAAAATAGACTGACTGTCTCTTGAATATCCCAGTTTCTGACCAAGGCGTCTGTACCTGGCCTCCAGCTGTACAGCTAATCTGATAAACTTGGACCCCAGCAAGTCGTCTTTGAACTCGTCAAGTAACTTTCAACACCGTCGTGTAGTCCATCAAGGCCTGCCATCCGCAGACCAGACTCGTCTGATGCGCTACATCCATTCAATCTTGTCTGGCCGCTTTGATGCCGGCCATACTGCACCTACAGTCCTCGTCTAGCCCCCTGGTCGTCGGCACTATGTGGCTTTCTGTTCTGACGCAGTTCAGCTTCTATCTAGACGGCGAGAATCGTTCTGAAGCCCTGCATGACCGCTTCGTCAACCACGCAGGGCGCCGACGCCTTGAAGTTGCCTATCCGCATTGCCAGACAGTGGAACAGGTCCATGTGCCTGCCATGACGCAGCGATTCGTCGACATGATTCGCGAGCATCTGGTGGATGATACTTTGGTCGACTGGCTACTCCCCGTCTTCAGTACCACGCTGCCCAGGGACAAAACTGTAGCCGCAGCCGCCTTCCTCGGTACCATGAGCGAATACTTTGGCTGCGCTGCTATTTTGGGTTGCAGCTTTCCTTCCATCACACTGCACGGCGAGCGTGAGGACTGGGTCGACCTGCTGGGGCGCATGGCCCGGCTCGCCGAGTTTGATACGACTGGCAACCACATGGACAACGAGGGCAATGGGGCTGATTCCGAGTCCCGGTGCCGTTCCATGGTGCAGTTGTCTCGTGCCCTCACCGTCGTCGTCGAGTTCATGGTCGCTAGCTTCGATCGGCCGAACGACGAGCGTGTACACGACTTTGGAGACGAGCCTGCCACTCAGTCGGTAGTGAAGCTTCTGGTGAGCTCAGCACCATGTCCGGCTGGCTGACGGCCTTTTGCTGCTGGCGCGCCGACGGCGCCGCTTAAAGGGCGTACAGCGACTTGGAGCTCGCTGAGCTGGAGCAACTGCGAGGCCATGATGGCCCGAGACTCAAGCTCGGCGGCGTCGAATTTCCCATTATCAACCAAGAAGAGATTCCATCTGCGTATACTGAAGCCAGTATAATCTTCCACCTCGCGGATGGGAAGAAGCTGGCTACCGTACTCACCGCAGGATTCAAGGGCGCCAGGTTCCTGGACAAGCAAGGCAGCGCCGTGTAACCCTTTTCCTGCTCGTGGCTGTTGACGCATGAGAAGAAAGTTCCTCGGCGAATTTCTCAACGGGAACCACTGGTTGTAAAACGAAAAGGCGCCAGGGCCGGGGACAAAAGACCACGAGCGACGGCAAGCGTACAACCAAGCCACAGCGGAAGATGCCCTTGGATGAGGAGTAGTATAAAAAACAAGAAATATAATAATTATAGCGGGTAGAGATATTCGTGGTATCTTGACTCGGCGATGGAAAATAGTGAATAAACAGGAGCATGAGGCGCATTCTGGTTTCCCAAAATAACTCTTTGTAAACTGCAAAGCGTTACTATTATTTGCTCTTGGAGATCGTCTTTCGCTGTAGAGGACTGGCCAGGGCCTGGCTCAACGGCACGCACATTGTACGAGGACAAATTTCTGCTTGGCTGGCGTGAACTTGATCTAGGCCATTAGCCTGGAATGCCATTACAGTAACTCATAAGACCTGGTCTCATTCAGGTACAAACGTGGTGCTGTGTTAATTCTGCTGCCTCCCGTCGCACCGTTGAGAAACAGCGCAGCAGTCAAGCGCCTCAAAGCTCGAGCACCAATTACCATATTGCTTTGACTCTGCTCGCAAAACGGGTAGCAGTAGCACGCTGCAACGTATCATTAAGCCATCGGCTTCTGAGACAACACGAAATCATTTACGCCCCAAGCCTATGTGGTCGCTTACCATGTAACAAGCACATTGGTTTCCGCGAGCGAGGAGCAAAGTAGACTGGAGCGATTGATGGGAATAAAGTCGCCAACGAGCAGGCAATTTAACTTGACTCTATGATGAATTGCCTTGCGAGTCACAATCGCGTGGATTCAGGTTCCAAGTAGACTCCATGTGAGCCTCGAGCTCGGACAACGAAGCCAGCCAAAATGCTTCCCCCCATGAAAAGAATGCCCACATATTTGCGCAAATAAAAATGAAACTTCATCATCTTATATAGTAGTTGAATATCCATATCGTCTTTGACGAAAAATCCACCTAGTTACTATGTGTGCCATGGGTCATCAGTTATGGCGTGCAAAGGAACGCAGAGCGTTCCTTTTGTCGCGACGTTGAATCCGAGTTTAGAAAGACGTGAGACAAAGGTTTCACGAACACGCCTAGGACAGATTATTATAGAATGCCCACCCCGAGTGACATGGAAAGGAGTGTTTACAACCATGGATCACAAATTCCGTCACACTCGGGCATGGTGAATGGTAATTTTCTCATGGAAGTCGGGCAGCTTCTATTTGCTTTATATTTGCGCCTAGTGATTTCCAGATCTTGTATTATCATTTGCGTTGACGAGCCGAGCCCGATTTTTCATTTTATACAATGCTATCAGTCGCCTTTCTTGCCGCCATGATCATGGCACTCTCCTCCGCCGTCGACTCGGCTGCAACTCGCGTGTAAGTGTTTCGTACAGCCCCCAAGTCGCGCTCTCTTGGAAAATTACCTGTTGCCAACTGACATTAGCAAGGTGCCCATGAAAAAGCGCGACCTTGATTGCGACAGGCTGGTATACGGCCTCACCGAGGACGATTGTGACCACATGTCAAGTATTGGCATGATGGCCCAAGGGGTAAACGCTGAGTCCCAGTCCGAGGCCAACATCTGGATAGGTCACGATGGCCCCAACACGATTACTTTCACCAACGTGGGCGACGATCCCGTGACGGTTATTGTTTGGCATTTCCCTATAGGCGACTACGAAGCCAGCTTCGTGCAACAACGGACACCCGAGGTCTCGTACTCGCTGCCAGAGCCGGGCGACCAGGTGACTGTGTCCATGGAGAATGGCGTATCTGGCGGCTGGTCTGCTCTCGTTGACCACGAGACTGGGCTTACTCCATACGGCCAAATCGACAACACATGGGGCGAGTTTACAAGTGGGCGCCATGCCACGGTCAACATATCTCGCGAGGTCAACATGTCGGGGTCGCCCATGAGTGCTTACACCGAGGGAGGGTGCATAACCGACATGGATACATGTGTATTTCTTTGTAAATACGGCGACACGTGCTGGGAGTCGGGCTCCTATGTGCTTGAGGAATGCGAGGCGGGCAGCCAGCCCGGAGCCAATTTTGGACTGAATGGCAGGGGTGATCCTGAAGGTGGTTGTCAGGGATGGGAGGATGGCGGGCATGTCGACGTTGATTTGGGATAGATGGCTCAAGTGAGCCGGTTCTCAGCACGCCCTGTTTGTACATGAGCCGTGGCTCAAAGTCTTGTTTGGTATATAGAGTGACGAATTTGGACAAGGGGTAGTAAAGTACATTATTCAGGGGGCACGTGTACAGTGCCGTTTGTATTTGCAAAGCCATCAGTAGCTGGAAAACCACAAGTTCATATCTATCTGTTGATTCTGCATGTCCCAGCACGACGAAAGACTGCCAAGCGTGTCTGGAAACAACAAGTCGTCGATGGAGCTGTTTTGGCTGCCGCTCTGCGAAAGGGGACTGCGTTGAGAGCTGCTGACGCCCGAGGACGTATCGCTCGGCAAGACGACGCTTCGTGGTGCGGCAGACGCGCCCAGGCCCAGCACCTCGCGGGCAATGGCTTGTATTTCCTTGACGGTCCTGGCTCCCTGCGGCCAAACCTCGCCCAGGGATTTGAGACAGCCGATGGTCAGCCGGATCTGCTCGCGGGCAATCGACAGCTTGGCGCCGGTGAAGAGGAATTTGCAGGCCGACAGGAACGGAATCGTCCCCGTCGTCACCATGCACAGCGTGAATGGGCTGTGGCAAAACGGGCGCTTGGGGAGCGTCATGATCCTAACCTGGGCTTCAATAGACGCCAGACATCTCATTGTGTGAATGGCTGTCGTGTCGCTGACTGAATGGGACTCTGGCGGGCACACGAAGCAACTCGAGATCTTCTCCAGCGGATCGAATAGCAGGTTCGAGTAAGGGCGGTGAAGTCCTACCATGTAACTTTGACGAGAGGGAACAAAGTGTTAGCCAAGTCCAAATGCAAGTTGAGCGCAAAGGGAGCCATCGGGCGACGGGATGCATACGCATGGATACTCATGTGGGCATAGAAGAGCAACTCGTCCATCTCGCCGGTCTTGGACATCAGAGGCCTCTTGCACTCTGGCAATAGCAGCAACCACCCGTCTATCATGGCATCCACTGCCTCTACAAGCTCGATTGGAGGCGAGGTTTTCCTGTCCGGCGGTGTTGTCGCCATTATTTGAGCGACACCTCTCGTTGCACCAATGAGATATGCGAATGACGAATAGACATGGTTGTCTGAGGCAAACTCTCTCGAATCAAAATCGGCGAGTGAGTCCGGGGTTGGGATTACCTATGAAGCGTTAGTCTGCAGACTCTGATAGACAGCCGTGTGCAACGGATTCAAGGCCACGTACTCCCGCGTTGTATTCTTGTTCCTCACATGGTAAATCCGCCGTCGCCGGAACGTCTCTGGTACGAAATTCCGTGTCGCGCCTGATGGCTGCATAGTGTGAATCCACAATGTATAGTTGCCACCAGGTTCTCCTCCAGCTCTCTGCTAAAACAGCATCCCCGTCGCTGTGCGCGTCGGCGAATTCCTGGCGAGACATTCCCAATAGTGTCGCGGCATCTATGGCATCATCAAGGTGTGTTTGAGACTGAGGTCGGTCACTGGACCAGAATAAAACGATGGAGTAGAGGAGCTGCGCCTGGCATAAAAAGGGGCATGGTGATGAAGCAGCTTTTGCGTCGGCAATGTCGCTGGCTGCCTTTGCGGCTAGTTGACCGCTTTGATCTGAACGAGCATACAGTGATCCGATGTATCGAATCCCCGAAATCACAGGTTTGATCCTTTCCGACTTGGTGGCATCTCTTGAGTAGACTTGTAGGCGATGCCGTGGGAGGACCAAGGGATGAAAGGTGTGAAAGCACTTGTAGTACAAGTCTATGAAGGGGTCAGATTCGAGGTCCGAACCAGACAAGGTCGAAGCATCAACCAGGTTTGCGCGCGGGGAGTCCTGACAAGAGGCATCGAAGAAGGAAGCACTCGCGTCAGGGAAACACTCTGGAAAGACAGGTATCGATGAGCCTGAACCTAGAGGAAGAGGTTGCTGCAGATCTGCGGCGACTCTGCCCGGGTCATGCTGCGGGCTCGTTGACGACTGCTTTGCCAAGCGTTCTCTCCTGGCAGCCAAGGCGGCTCTGTCGAGGCCTCCCCGTCGTGACTTTGTGTAGTTGCATTCCTTGCCGTCCTCTTCGCATCGCTTGCAAATGGGTTTTGTGGCATCACAACGAATATGTCGTGTCCGGCATGGGAGGCAGGCCACCGAAACCCGCGACGCTCCGACCTTTGCGGTCGCCGACTTGGCTTCGGGCTGCTGCTGCCCACTGGGTGTCATCCTTGCTACTTGGTGCTGCTGGCTTTACCGGTAGCCGGAACATGGCGTGCCAATTTCTCGCAAAGGTCGTCTCTTGGTTGGCAAAGACGGAGGAGACGTGGAGGGCTAAGTGTGGTGCGGCAGGTCGAAAGCGGGTATCCGGGTATTCGATCAGCGGAGCGGGAACCCGTTTAACCATTTGATGGCATTTTATGGAGTCTGGTTGGCGCAACCCGGTGGCTTTGGGCTGTGAATTGCTCGGCGGGCTCATTGACTCCTTTTGCTAGGTGCGCTCACCCCCCTTAGTAGGTAAGTATTTATTATGTCTAAACTCTTCCTACTCTCCTTATATATTCCTAAGAGATAATTTATAGTAAAATATATTTACTTATAATAAAATATATAATAATATATTATAATGTAGCCTAATATCTAGGTACCTGGTGGTGCGTGAGCGCACCTAGCAAAAAGAGTGAGCCCGCCGAGCAATTCATCCAACTAGCACTGTAGTCAATACATGTATTGTCAGCACAAAGACACGACATGGACCGACCAAAGCCACCATAACCTACTTCAGAGTTCAATGTTCAGCTTAGAAGTCTGGTGTGACTGCCGACGTGGTTCCAGGTGAGCCTTTGCGGCGGGAATCCGCGTCGTGGATATCACGTTGGTGTGTCTTGACCACCACCGGGTGAATGGATATCCATCAACTGAACAACATGCCAAGGGACGTTGCGCTTCGGCTGTTTCGGAAGTCGCCTCGTAAAGTCGAGTTGAGTGCATGGGATCCAACATGTATATAAACAGAGGCCACGTCCAGGTCAAGCAAATTAACAAGCATACGCAGAGAAATCTACACGCCCTCGTTCGAGATACCTCTTCGACCAAAGATCAGCCACCGTCCCCGTCACCCTTCTTTCACAGCCATGTCGCAAAGAATTGTCATCATAGGCGCCGGCTTCGCTGGCATGTACAGTGCCCTGGCCGCCCGGCGACTGATTTCCCAGAATGGCAGAGACCAAGACATTGAAACCGTCGTCATCGCACCCGAGCCAACACTTGCGGTTCGGCCCCGACTTTACGAAGCAAATCCCGCCACCATGGCGGCGCCTCTTGGAGATCTCTTCACAGCGACTGGGGTGAAGTTTATTCAGGGTGTCGCAAAGACCATCGACACCAAGATGCGACAGGTTGGAGTAGTAAACACGGGAGGAGAAGCAGCCGTAGTAGATTACGACCGGCTCATTTTGGCTGCGGGAAGTCAACTGAGGGTTCCCAATGTTGACGGGTTAAAGGAACACTCGTTCAATGTGGACCAGCTACACTCGGCAATCGCACTGGACCAACATCTTCACAGTCTACCACGGGCCCCAGATTGCCCTGCTCGCAACACTGTCATTGTGTGTGGTGGCGGCTTCACGGGCATCGAGTTGGCAGCAGAACTGCCCGCTCGACTTCGTTCCATATTGGGACAGGGCGCAGAGACCAGAGTCATAGTCGTCGAACGAAACCCAACTATTGGCCCAGGCCTAGGGCCGAGCCCGCGACCCGAGATTCAGAAAGCACTGGATGGCTATGGCGTGGAACTAAAACTCGGTGTTGCTGTCACGTCTGTCGATGCCGGCGGTGTCGTAACCTCGACGGGCGAGAGGATCGAGGCCAGTACTGTCGTTTGGACTGGTGGCATGGTGGCCACCGGCTTGACACAACAAATTCCGGGGGAAAAGGACGGACTGGGCCGCCTCGTGGTTGATGAGAACCTCCGCGTCGCGCAAACAAAGCATGTCTTTGCGACTGGAGATGCTGCTTGCGCCGTAACCGACGAGGACGGCCACACGGCCATGATGAGTTGCCAACATGCCCTTGTGCTTGGCCGTTCGTCGGGCCACAACGCCGCCGCCGATCTTCTTGGTCTTCCCACCCGTCCGTATAGCCAGCCGGATTACGGCACTTGCCTTGACCTCGGGCCCAATGGAGCAGTGGTAACCGCCGGTTGGGATCGTCAGGTCGTCTTCACGGGCAGCCAGGCCAAGTCGGTCAAGCAGTTCATTAACACGACTCTCATCTACCCCCCTCCAGCAGATGCAAAAGAGGCCTTTGCAGTTGCAGACCCGGACTACAAGTTGCCCAATTTGGAACCGCCACCTGTGCCGGTTACTGCCAAGGTATGAAGCGTTGGTGCACGTGGCATGGAGAGCAGAGTAGTCTAGATTGTTCATAAGTTTAAATTGCTCTCATATAGATACACCTTTGACAAGCCTTCATGTGTTGCTAGAAGAAAAATGTACATTGTCACTCCGCTAATCTCGACATCTACAAACGCTCAAAACCCAACGTCAATGTTGTAGCCATCAGGGAGCTTTTGGGAAGAAAACTTGACTCTGCCCACGCACTGGCCATACTCGTACGGCCTGCCCATGGTACCATTTCCAACACCAGGCGTGTTAGACCAGGGGTCATACATGGTGACCTCGGTCTTGGGTAATTGTGAACAATCAGGGCCACCGACGTTCCAAGGGTAGTATTCCACGAAACCGACCTGACGGGGCTGAATGCCGCCGGCTCCGTACGGCAAGGTGTAGGTTCCGACGCGAGTCCGGTTTCCAGTGACGGTGTTCACCACGGTCCCAGTCCAAGTGGTGCCATGGTTATTCTCAATAACCAAGAGGTAGGTGTGGCTGTAATCGCCGGTAACCTGGACCGCGCAGCTCACACCGGGGCCGCCATCAGCACCATCGTGGCAGTTTTTATCGTTGATGTCGGCAGTAGTGCCTTCCTGGAAGGACGAAAAAACGGCGTGTACGATGCTTTTCCCGTTGTCGTCGGGTCGGTTCTGGATGCCGCAGTAACCAACATCTGGGACATTATGAAAGTTGAATTGCTGGGCGAAATAATAACCAGAGTCGTGAGAGGCTCCGGCCATGTTAAATGGGAAAGTGATGTCTCTTAACCCGTCACTTGACCCGTCCCAGGGTCTGCCAGGAAAAGACCAGTCGTTGCCCACAAGGGCGAGGCCAAGCTGGGGGGCGAAAGCGGCGACGGTGGTCAACGAGCACTTCATTTTGGAGTCACTGACGAGTCACAGTTGTCATGTAGAGAATGTGGTTGAATGAAAAGTTCAGACGAAAAAGCGAATCGTCTTCGCATGGCCCATCTGACCTTTAATACTTGCTTCTGCTAAACCTCCCCGCGCCGCCAGGCTCATCGGCCCATCGCCATTGAGATCAATGTACCCGCTGTTACAGAAGCTCGGGATCTCGTACTGCTTCATGGCACAAGAAGAAAAGTGCATTTTCTTTGCCTGAAACGCTGCGTGGATATCCTCATTTAAAATGCCGCACAAGGTACTCCGTACGGAGTCCTCGTGGCGGAGTCGTTGACTTGCACTATCGCGTACGTTTCATATCGAATGGAAGAAAGGGTGCATATCCCCGATTACTATCTACAGTACAATTTAATGGCCGACAAGCTCCTTTTGGAAGGTCACCCCTGATTGCCAAGCGGGTGGTGTTCAAACTGGGCCGTAGTTCATATGACTGAATGGGTTCGTCCCACATTGCAGGGAGTTCATGGTGAGACCAACTCAACCGCTCCATGCATGGGGCCCCCGGGCAGACCATGGTTTGCAAGCTGTCCTTGAATCAAACCACTGATTTGCCCGCTGTGACTACCCTTGGCGTAATCAGTTAGATATCGCCGTCTTCTTCCCGTAATTTCGGACAACCATGAAACGAGTTGACGCTACCGAGATTGGGCGAATGAAGTGTAACAAGTTCAACTGCGGGCCAATCAATTACTGAGAAACACAGAAGCAACTACAAAGGCTAGGCTAGGTATCTTTAAAACGACCAACTTCAAGACCTCAAAGGAACACGGGACCTCCTCGCCTATGTCACTCAAGACCATGGGAGGGCGCTGGAAAATGCAGACAAGAATAATTCGGTCCCTACGATGTTTGTCTGTCTCGGCGTCTGGCTCCGATTAAAGTTTGTTCAAAGCAAACTTCATTCCCGTCATACTCATATGACAAAGTCTATATGCTTCAAATATCTTGTATATTTCTCACTTCGCTCAAACCCCCGTCGCGCCTCCACCACATCTCGTGGTCGCTGCGGGAAGAATTCAATTTCTTTTTCCCTGGCTTGCGACTCCTTCCCCAAGATGTCACTTCTGAAAGAGTCTAGAACATTATATGTATGCAACCCCCCCGGGGCTAACGAACCAGGTGGGCTTTGCGGGTCGCGTTTGACGTGTGGTTAGCCACTCTCTTGAACAGTTTCTTTTGAAGCCGAGTGCATACGCTGTTGTGCTTACTCTTCTCTTCCAGCAGGGTAAAAAAATGATTGTATAACTTATCCCTGGCAAGTTGTAAATGTATATACCCATGGATGGCTGAGAGAGCAGGCTTCTCGGAATGGTACTAGCAAACTCGCAGTCGATTATTCCTTGCCATCATATGACCGAACAACAACTTGACGAAGGACTCCTCTTACCCGAGTAACGTTTTGAAGATTGGACACACAACCCCGGACGGATCATCACCAGTAATCATGCGCTACATGCAGCTGTCGATAAGCTCCTGGAGTGTTTAAGTGGTGTGTGGCGGCATCTGCAAACATCGTTTACGGTACTAAAAACCTTGCATCCTAACGAGAACCTGACCTGGCAGGAGGTATAATTAATTCAATAGATTACGTAAAACCATTTAATTAATCCCTTTAGATTAATTTATTATTTATTCAAGGTCTTTACCATCTTTGTGGCCGAAGCTACGAGAGAGCGTTACGACTTAGACGCGGCGTCGTGGTGAGGGGCATCAGTACTTGGTGTTGAATCTTGTCCGGTCCGGTGTGTTGCGTTTCAATGTTGGGCCAACAAAGTGGGATCCATACTGGCTGGCAATGTGTAATGATGTCCTCGTGCATGGGCAAGGAGCGAAGACCAAAGAACACCGGTGTGCATCCACGGTGGGCAGTCCACTAGACGAGAGAAAGAACCAGCACGACCAGACGTCAACAGGAAGGAACTTGCGTCAATTACACGAGCACTTGAGGGGGATCATTCCACTTAGTATGGTGGTATATGTGTCGGCAGGAAGGACGAGATCAGTCTCAAGGCGCAATGCATTTGGAGAGAGACCTCGTAAAAGTTGTTAGGAATTTTCTTTTGTTTTTTTTTTATCATCGCTATCACCACCAGCAGCAGCAGCAACAGCAATAGTAATAGTAATAAAAATAGCAATAGCAATAATAACAGCAATAGCAACAACAACAGCAACAACAATAATAACAGCAAGAGCAACACCGACACCAACACCAACAGCACTAGCAGCAGCAACAAGCCCACTACTCCCACTTCAAAATGTGTTTACAGGGGATAAAATCCCTAACTGCCTAAGAACGAAGGGAGGGATACGTCGCTTACCTGCACGAGAGGTTAATCGTTTCTTTACTTTAATGTTCACTGAATATACCCCGACAAGGTACTCTTAACCAGAGGAGACAGTTACTAGTAGACAACTTCTGCTAACGCGACAGTTGAGTTGTCGGTGTTGCTACCATCCAGCAGCAGCAGCAACAAGCCCGATATAAGTCATTTATAAGTACATGTACCTACCACTACTCTTGATCCCTCCCTATTCCCCGGCAGACAGGCACTGACACAAGCAATCCTTGATCCTAGGTCCCGCCCCCTCTCCCCCGCGTAAAGAGGCTGATCCTCTTCAAAAGAGGTTTTGATATCCTCCGGGAGGCGGACTAGGATTCCGCGGCCGAAGCGCGCGCGGCCGCCGCGTCCCTCGAAGGGTGGCGCCGCGCCACCCATACCCAAATCGACGTCTGGCGGGCGCACCAACGCGCGGACAAGGCCGCCGCCGGGCCTGGTTGTTGGTTGCCCAGTATTTTTTATAACTAGTAGGTCCATACATTTCTTTGTTTCAATCATGCCATGTCTCTAGCCGCGGCTTATCTGTGTGGATATCGGTTATTTCGCCGAATTTGGTTCGTAGTTATACAGACTAATACAGAGCTCTCAGTAGAGGCTCTCGTTACGGATAGCAGGTCTAATAGGAACGCGAACTAGCCACTTTGAGACAACTATTTGTGAAACTACGTCGGCATTGCACATGTGACCTCGTTTTTGGTGAGGATGTAATACCAGCGCTGGCTCAAGCCTACAATAGAGAATTACTCGGCGGGCCTACTCTTTTTGCTAGGTGCGCTTGTCCCCTACTACCTAGCTAAGGCCAGGTAATTACTATATACAAGGTTTTCTTTTAAATACTTAATAGCTTATAAAAATATAATATATATTATTTTATTTTAAAGTATATACTAATATATTTTTTTATCTTAAAATATATATTAATATATTTTTTTATTTTAAAGTATATAATAATTAATTACAAAGCGAAACAACCAACAATTAAAATTCAATTAATATAATAATATATTATAATATAAAGCCTATTACTTAGGCATCTCTTAGAGCGTAAGCCCACCTAGCAAAGAGCAAGCCAGCCGAGCAATTTACCTTTAATATAACCAAAGGCTCTGGCTATTTCCGGATAAGCCCTGCTGGGCGTCGAGTGTCAGGGTTCCTTCTACTACTGGGAAGAACTTCGCTCTACGATGCGTCTAATACTTGATTAGATAACCGCGCAGCAATTGAGTAAGAGATTTCCTGTGAAGAGGTAATGACAGACTGTTGAATTGCTATGTAAAGGAGTTATCCTGTAAGAAAATTAAACATGTTAGTATACTGCTGCTTTGTAGGCAGCAGTAAGCTAATTCCCATTGCGTCTTAATAATAGCTTCCTGTCCTTGCTTGAAACGAGCGACGTAATCTTGATAAAACCGGTCCCTGCGGATCTACAACAGCAAGCAACTGATACGATTGCCACAGATTGTAGAAGCATAGACGACATGTAGTTCTAGACCGTGACTGTAAATCCGTCGCATAGGTTCGTAGGGGTAGATTCGCAAATCCCTTCGTCTGTAAGGACGCTGAAGCTAGTGCAATCTCCGAAGTAGTTTGAACACTCGAAGCGCAGCTTGAACTTGATCATTTTGCTCACATCAGCCGGATCTGTTTCTTTCCAACCTGCGACGCATCGAGTCTTGGAGCCGATTGGGTCGTTTGAAGAAATCCAGCACCGACAGCTGACATCCGAAATGGGCTGAAAGTCGCTGCCGGGAGGCGCTTGATAGAGACCGAGAGGTCTAGCTGTGCATCGGCCAACAGGCGTGCCTTCTGTGAAGGAGTGTGGTTTGGACCAAGTCCCGTCGACATAAAGCTCGTTGCCACGTCCACCTCCCATGGCGTAGTATTTGGCATGCGACTGCCAATTGGACTCACGCTTAACCACATCATTATTGCCCTCGACTTGAATAAATAGACTATTAGAAAAGATCGGGACTTGCGAGATTCTCGCCTCGTTGGCGTCATGCTTACCTGCGGGTGCGGCCATTGCTCCAACAGCAAGAAGGCCTGCCAGAATCATCTTTTGGAACGTGAATTGCATGATGACTGAGGGATCGAGAGTGTAGGCTCAAGAGGGAGGTAAAGTGTAAATATGTGGCAAGATTAGAGTGAACTTTGATGTTGTCGCTGGTTGAGGTGAGAAATCGACAACGACGGCGGAAGGTCAGCCAATATATATGTATTCTGCTCCTATGGTACTGGCCCATAACCTCGGTTGGAACACCGGCTTCAGGGATAGGCAGGAAATGAGCAGGTTTACTCTTTGGCTGCACAGCCTCTACTCTTACACAGTGTGATGGGATGAACTATTGACTTGACTTGGTCGCTCGTCTCTGTCCCGAGTTCCGACCTCGCAGGACGAGGTTCCGCATAGTAAAGGAGCCTCCTTGGCAACAAAGAGTTGCCCGTCTCTGAGTCCTTGACTACTTGCTCATGAGACAGACTTGTGCTTCTGTACGTTACATGACCGTCATCGTGAACTAGTACGTATTATACACAGAAAGCCAACAGTGTCTCCTTGTCCGGCTGCCCATACAAAAATGTCGTAGACTTACAGCCCGGTTTGCACGTTGTAATGCATATTGTAGGCTCAGCAGGTCCGACAGCCGGGACGAGTCATTGAGCGGAATCCATGTTCTTGGTATAAACCAATATCCAATATGTGACTGTATAGCAACCCTGAGGGATTGTTTGTATGTAGACGCCCGGTTATGGCTGTACATGCGACTTAACCGCAACGGTGCCGGTCCTGTCAAGGTAACAGCATCCCAGCTAGCCCTACTACTGGTGTCTCGGCATTATGCAAATGCTGTGTAGACCAATTGCCGCAGCGACACCGGCATATAGTCTTACATTAACTTGTGACTTTGACTTTAATGAGTTTATTTATGGGCAATAGTTGATGTCTTGTCACTAAGCGAAATACGTGCCCAAGCTTCGCATTTGCACCCTCCCCGGTTCGTTCTATTTCCGACTGTACCATCCATGTCTAGTGTATTATGCAGTGATGCGCAGACTTGGTGGCAAGACACATTATTGTTTCAATGTTCTTGGACCCGGAGCCTACCGTGGCTGAGAGCCCTTGGCGACCCAACTAAGTAACCAGCCTATTTGTGGAGGGCTCGTATTGGCAACTACTATTTCTGTCTCGACATGACTTGACCTTCCGAATTTCGATATGTCCCCAACTTGCCAAGGCTTTGGCTATACCCAGCGCGTCTGGGGATTGGGATCCGCGCACTCGGCAGTTGCGCCCACAGTCCACCCCCGGGCTTTTGCACGTGGAGACAAGCCTTTTTAATCAATCTATTATTGTCTTGGCTAAGGCAGGGTAGCTTGAGTTATTATTTACTATCAGACGATGGATTGAGAATGTAAGAAGTGGATAACAGTCACGGTCTATCGTTCGTGATCAGGCTCAGGATTATCCATCACACGGAAGGGATCACCAGTCGTACCATTTTTATGAGTTTTGATGTTGCCAATACAGAAACAATGTGCCAGGCTCTGAAGATGCACAAGGCAGGATGCGGTAAACAATTCGCCACCAGAGACAGCATGTTAGGCGCAACTTGCCGAGATCAATGACTAATAGGCAAGGAAAAATATATTAGTGGGCAAATACGAGTTGCCCATACATCATGTGACGCGCTACCTACCTGTCAGTCTACGGGTTTCAAATGTTCAATGTTGGTGCTTGTGTGCATGCACTATTGCTCACAACGATCTGGTGCTAAATGCCAGACTCTAGATGTCGCGATAGACCACAAAATCCATTTCCGCTCCAAGAACTGAACTTGTAGCGGGGCAGCCTGAACTAAGCTGAGCAGGCCTAGTCTGTCACCGAAGCTGCCTAAGCTTGATCCAAGCCATACGCCCAATAATATAAACTCGCTGGATCTGGAAGCTAAATTTAGGGACAAGTTGGTACCATTCGTACTGGCCTTGGTGGCAGGCAGTATAAATACAATATCCTCGTGCTACTAAAGATTTTGGCTAGTGTATTAAATCCTAGTATAAACTTTACTGTTTTCAGGCGAGTTATCAAAGTAGCTCTAGCTAGATGAAGTTTATTCAACTAGGCGCAAAACTAAGAATTTTCTTCATCAACTCTACAAGTTTTAAACCGTGTACTCCTTTCAATCTAGATATAAATCGGCTCCATCTCTCACTACGCGACAATTCTTGTAGACTTGAAATCGTCTCTCTCTCTTCTCTACTCGTGCCATCTTCTCCATCCATGGCATCCGCACCTGTTCCGCAGCCGCAAGACGGCCCCCAGACATATGCAACTTGGCTCGACCTTCCACCTGAATTGCGGTTCGAAATTCTCAACTTGGTATCCCAGGGCGATGGAAATGATCGACTTGACTTTTACGGCGGCGAGAGGCCTGATCGACTTGCCTCGTACGCCACAGTCTGCTCTGAATGGCAATCTTTTTTTGAGAAGATGACTTTTCGTCATCTTTTGGTCCACGACACCGCTGTACAAGAATTTGCACGCATCATGAGCGGAAAGAACGCCCGCAGAACCACCTACGTTCGTCATTTATTGTTTCTCATTGTGTTGCCAGGTTATTCTTGCCCGTCATGCCACAAACTCGAAAGTTGGTTTGACATCTATCGGTATGATCCATCTTCTGATATCCTCACTCTTACGATGCCATGCTAATAAACCATCTTGAATAGAAACAACAGAGTTTTCACTGCTGCAATGGAGATGCTACTTGGTATACTCTCGACTTGGGTACCTAGAGGCCGCTCTGGTGGCTTAACACTGGAGCTAGCCATCAAGTCTTCTAGTGACTCTAAACATTACTACAATGACTTCACCACGCATCACGACTACCCTTTCCGAAGCTGGGACAATCGCGATGAAACAATGGTAATGACAATGTTTCACCACCAAAAAAAAAGACCTTGCAATGGTATTGGAACTCGTCCATGGCATTATCAAACTGCCACATTGCCTTTGCGCAGACCGCAGGGTTTTCATCCGGCCGGCAGATACCTCGGGTCCCTGTTGCAATTCCAAGGACTCAAGAATAGCCATCTTCCAAGAGTGGAAATTATCGACTCTCTACTCATAAGGCGTCAGTTCCAGCGACAGATGAGCCCGTTGGCACTTTCCAAACTTATCCATGAGAGCTTGGTACATATTACCTCCTTTAGGCTAGAGAGATTCTGCAGGAGAACCAACGAAGAAGAAGAGAAATATCTCAAAGGTATGTGAGAAATGTGTCCAATAAAAGACTTCTTGGCTAACGTAGGCAATTAGACTTTCGAGAACATGTACTTTCATCCCTGCCAGAAAACCTTGAAAGTTTTCACTATTTTGCAGACAATTTCAGAGGGTTGGGGGGCCGACTCCGGTACAAACCAAGCCAATATCTTTCATGGAGCTACTATACAATCATGGGCACCGATTCAAACGAGTTTCTGTTGTCGAGCCCTTAGACACAAAGAATCGGATTGCAGAAATGCAATATCCTTCTGCCAATGCTCTGACTACACCGCTATTGCCGGCGCAATGGCACAAGCTCGAGAGAGTCTGCTTCAGGTCGGGTATACTGCGTCCTGATAATGGCTTGGGCCTCATTAACCGCCTGCTTCTACTCACGGCTCCAGTTGCCGAAAACCTGCCGAATCTTGTCAGCTTAGAGATATTTAACACCAGTATTGACCGTTACGGATGCGATGTACCCTCTTGCCTCTTCCGCTACAGCGTTGAGCACTCAGACGCCATGTTATTCTGGGAAAGTTATTGGCAGCTACCCCTGGATACGAAAACCGCAGAGTTCAAATTCTGTCCTGAAGTTAAGTACGCGTGGGAAAAGGCTGCGGTCGCGCATACCGGTCATGGCATCACTATTCTCATAAATGAGCCAAAGGGAACAACGGAGGCCGATGTTGAATTGAGACAGCGCTATTGGCAGAGGGGTAAGCCCCGGCTCGCAGAGGTCTTTAAGCTCGACGCTATTCAGCCTTTTACAAGAACCCTAATGAGTCTTGAGTGTCAGCAGAAGCTGTTCTAGCTTGATGTGTGACACATGCTGTCAGTCGAAGTCGATTTTAACTATTCTTGAGCGTGACGCCTCGAGAAGGATAGCGATTTGGAGTGTCTCGTGCATTATATTGCAGGAGGGTTACGGCATGTCAAAAGAGTGTGAATAGCATTATTTCTGTGGAAAGAGGTCAATCTTTCCTGGCGAGAGGAATTGGCCCTGCCTGCTCAGACCTCATGGGACTAGATGGGAGAAGCACCAAATGCAGATTTGGACAAAGAGCGGTTAATATACGACATGGGAAAAAATAACGCGCTCTATTGCTCCAACAAATTATGTGAAGGGGTCAAAAGAAAAGAATTTGGGATATAAATTTGACTTGCAAGTGTTGTCACAATGTTTTCACTCGGCATTTTGGATGAAGCGATTGTGTCGTAATGCCTGGCCGGCTACGATTGCCCAATGATTTTCCACACTACCAAGCTAGGTTGGTATTATTATCGTGCAGACCAGGCTGGGGTTAATACGGGCACGATCAACCATGCTCGTGAGCTTCTTGGTGGCAGCAGTGAACTCCTGCGAAAATTTGGCACGCCGGGCCTTGGTGGTCGCAGACTTCTTGACGGCTGGTTCCACGACGTGCCCACCGGCGCGAGCGATAAGCTCAACGTTTTTATATATTTATAGCTTTATATATTAGTAGTTTTAGGCCACGGCGTCTTCTCTGAAAGAGATCACCCCTGCTTCAAAGAGGATTCGATATCGTATTTCGGGAGGCGGACTAGGAGTTGCGCGTGGGAACGAGGCCGACCGAGGCTGGCGATCCCGCACCCCAGGGTCGAGGATTTGAGGAGGCCTAGGACGTCTGCAACGAATTGAAGCAGGCCTTGAGCTTGTTTTAATTGGTATGTCCATATGTTTCCTTGTTTCAACAGTCCATGTCTCGATGTCTCTAGCGGCGGCCGGTGAAATGTTCTTACTAGCTACTGGTAGCTCCCACATACAGCGTCAATTACCCAGCCCCAAAACGTAATAAACAGAGATTCTTACTAGAGGTTGTATTTCTCTCCTTCCTGGTTGACTATTTAAGCAACAGTCCCAAATGGCCTCAAATACTAGCTTTACTGTTGGGACAAGGAAGCTGCCTGGTAACGAGCTCCTTGTTCCTTTGGTTTGGTACTAACAATTGTCGCCAATTTCTTATCGCTTATATTCTCGTTCCTGTGAGCAACTCTACTGTCTGCTTCTTCGTAAATGGACGGTCTTTGGAGCTGGGTAGCTATCTTGTTTCTAAAGACAAAGATACCTGGATTGTCAGCAAAGAATCTGTCGATATCTTCGAGCGATCGGTTGGCTGTCTCTGGATAAAAGAAGTAGGTAGTGGGAACAAAGGACGCGCAAATTACGGCCCAGATGATCCAGAATTTGTAACCCAGGTTTTCGATTCCCGGAGGCGTGATTTGAGCCACCATGTAATTCATAATCCAGTTAGTGGCCATGGCAAGACTCGCTCCTTGGGATCTGAATGCCAGGGCATTTATTTCCGTCGGGTACAACCATGGTACGCCGAGAACGCCCATGGCGAAACAGGCAAAAACGACAAAGAAAAAACTAACAGCAACGACACCCAACTTGAATGAATCCCCTCTGCCGGCTTCCGAAAGTCCAAGAGCTATTGAAACGATGAGCCAGCAGAGGGCACATCCAGCTGCAGAGGTCATCATGACCTTGCGACGTCCGTAGCGCTCAACGACAAAATACGCGAGGAAGGAGAAAATCAGGTAATCAACAGAGCCGGCTGCAGCTAGGATTCTAGACAGGAGCTCATTCAGACTGATTGAATGAATAAAGACATACTGTTTTCCCCTTAGTGCCTTATTTCCAGCGGTTTGGTCCTGATTTAACTCACTGTCATGTAATATGAGGTCACATTAATACCGCTAATCTGGTTCATAGCTTGCATCCATGCGCCGAGGATCATTCGACGAACGACGCCTGTAGGTCCCTTGCCAGTGAAGAGCTGCCACCACGTGTAGGTGACGGCATACTCGGTGTCCAGGATGCCCTTAATGATGGAGAATTGTGTTCTGACGGATGGTGAATCGGCAGTGGCATCGTTGCCCTGGAGAGCCGCGAGCACGTCATGGGCTTCGTCATACTTTCCCTTGCGAATTAATAGACGCGGGGAATCCGGCAGGAAGGGACAAATAAGCATGATGAGCCCAGAGAAGACTATGTTCGAGGTCAGAATATCCTTGCCAAACAAAAGAAGACTTGGAACTACTTGCAGACTTGGAAGGCTAGTGGAAATCGCCATGATACGCTGCCCGGAGCGAACGAGAAGCCCAAGGTGAGCCAGTTTGACAAGCAGAAGCCGGTGATGCAATTTGCCATTTGGATAATGACTAGCTTTCCACGGCTTCGCATCTTTGACGTCTCGGACTGCCACACGCCAGCAGTGGCAGTATTCATGCCAGTACCCAAACCAGCCACGACACGGCCAACATACATCTGGGCTGCACCCCAGGATGCAGCTTGGATGACGGCACCAATGGCAACAATGAGGCTGCCGAGTATAAGAGTCCTCGGTCTGCCGAGCTTGTCGCCAGAATACAAGGTGGACAATGCGCCAGCAAAACAGCCAAGGTTGTATACAGATGTCATGGTCCCTTGGTCTTGTGCTGAGGGGTTGCCCATGGTGTCGAGGAAATCTTGCGTGACTAGGACATTTCCGAACACTCCCTACACACAAGTGGTAAGTGGAGGCGTCATGTAGGGAGAAAGACCCGGGCTTACCTGATCGTATCCGTAGAAGACAAGAACGGTGCTTGCGGCTATAGAAATCCAAATTGTAAGAGCATTGCCAGAGCCGCCAAGGTATTTGGTGCTGCTGCCCTTGCTAGTTAACACCATGATGAGCGATAAGGGTTACTGAAATCTTCAAATTGAAGTCGGTGAGGGGTCGAGGACCGAGACAGTGTTTGGCCCAAGGTCGCATTCTTTGTGCAACCTTTGTCGCCCAACCATGCGACAACGAAACCACCCGAAGAGTGTAACGATTCAATGTTAGCGCAGTGCGATGCATATATGTACATGGTCCCCAGGAAAGCATGCTAGACTAAGTGCGCCTCATTGTAGCAGTCCAATTGTCCAACTACCACACTCCGGTGCCGAGGTAAATGGGATGCTCTCGATCGATTCAAGTGCAAAGATTCGTCTTGCCGATACAACCTGAAATCTCAGTGGGTAACTGTGCCAGCACCGTGTTTAGAAAGACCAGACATCAATTGATACCAGTTGATGGCATGGCTGGGTACTGAGTACACCGTTGACCTTCCACGGGCCATGCCAAATGTGGCAGATCAAGCCGATCCCGGAACCCATACGGCACCAATGACCCAATTACGAGGCGTAACAAATATAGAGACTTTTTTCTGGAGCAAATATTTGAGGGTATTTGCCGGGGGTAGTACCTTGTTGTAAAGGAAAAATAAAGAAGACTACCACAATGCCCCGCAAGTGGTCAAATCAAGGCCAAAGTGGATTTTTTTCCCTCATATAAATGGGTTGACATTTAACGAGAGTTACCAAATTTATTATAGGTCTGGTAGTACGAAAACCGCGCAAGGCGACATTTCTATTGAAGGCTCCAGGCCCCTGGCCCATGTTGAATAAACCTTTCAAGACGACATCGATAAATACTTCCCACGCTAAAACAACTAGCAGCCGGGGGGGGCAGTCAAGACAACCATTTGCTCCCGTAACGAGATTTTCACAGCCTCGGAGTTTATTGCATGACTTATATTCAAAAACTGATTAGAATTAATACAGTTATGCAGGCCTTAAGCCGTATTAGATTGTATCCTACTCACTGGTCCATATTCACTACAAAACTTTGGTTGCGCAGCTAGTTGCTGACGTAGTCTCTCTTGTTTCTCTTGGGCTGTTGGCTGTTAGCCTGCTCGCTGGCCTACTTGCGGTTGACCTGTCTGCTGATTCGACACGTTGGCAGGCCCCAGAAATTCGCCTTTCGTTCTAATGCAGAACGTCCCTCGAGGTCCGGGAATGGCCTTTTCTCTTTGGGGACATCCGGATTGAACAGCCTGTGGACTACCCAAGGCCGGACTAATAAGGGGGAGGCTAAGGCTATCTGAGCCCTCATTTTTGAGACCGAGAAATAGTAATAATAGTAGTAGAAAGGTAAGTTAGAATGTAAATTATATACAATGAGACCTAGATGCCATTAGAATATACAGAATAATAAGTTACTTTCTATACTTAGCTTGCTATGACGCCTCTAAATAAGCTACGCATACGTGAAACATTATCAGCTAAGAGTTTTTCTATCTCTCTGTCCCGGGTCAAAGAGGTAGCTTAAAATCTCCGGGTTTTAGGGATAGCATAACATCAGGGGGAGCCAAGGCTCAGCGGCTTCAATCAATTTAATACTTCTTATACGATAAGTCAAGAGGCTAGCCAACAACTCAAATTACATTGTCAATCAACAATCAAGTGTAAAAGAGGCTTCAACGCCGCAGCTAGTTACATTTGATCAGGGACCAATCCCACTCGTCAATTCGATCTATAGCTGTTATTCATGATACAAAAAACGCAGTCTATAAAAGCTCGATAACTAACGTGCGATAATTGTCAACGAGTCATGGATATCAAGGTCTCTGTCGTGAGCCAATTCTAAAAAGGCATAATTATAGGGTTCGAGGGGCTATATATGCCGGGAATTGCTACGCGGGCCTTGGCTCCTACACGGGCCTGATCTTTATCGCTTCCAATTGGTTTGAAGGCGAAAAAAGGAGGCCTATAACTTTATGCCAAACCGCCGTATTTCTCATAAGAAGCCAGTTATACATATAGCCTTTACTAGGAAGTAGCCGTGGGTCAAGAAGGTTAAAACGAATCCGAAACGGTAAAAGTCAGGTCCGTGTAGTAGATGCCGTCGGAGAGTGTCACTCAGCGCGACTCGACTATCAGCTTATCATATTTCCCCAGCCAACCGCATATCGACGGATAGAAAAGGGTCTGGTAGTTGAATTATTTCCTTGTGTCTCTCAAGTCGGAAACCCTACACTGCGGTCACGAACGGACGTAACTTGTGGTTGTGCCTGTGAGACTTTTACCGCAGTTTGTTCTCTGGCAAATGCGGAGACGGCCATGTATTACACAGCTTCAACTATTTCCCCAACTTATTATATAGCTTCGAATACTTTAAAAGGCCGGGTTCCTCCCTACATGGTCTGGGTTCTGCAAGCGGGCTCGAAGCAATATACCCGGCCAACTAGCGATTGGGAATTTGTGAGTTGAGAACCAGCTCTTGTTATCTGTACGCTGGCTGGCCTCTACCTCGTTTGCTTGGTTGACCACTGCGTCTGCCAAAACCCGCTCAATGTCCAATCTGGGGAGCGTCTTTTCGAGCTCAACAAACAAGTCATCAGCCCCAACGTCGGCTCGTACTGCCAGTGAAAAGTCCATCATGACACCATACCGAACCAATCGGGAGAATGGGTCGATTCTCTCCGCAATGCCGGGGCTGGTGTGAACAGCAATGGCGGTCCAAACCTTGCGGCTGTCTTGCTCCGAGATGCCGTGAGATTGGCAGTGATGCTGGGCGGCATCTGCGCCTTCCACCTCGAATCGCTGGGGTCCGTTGAAGTTGTCGCTGGTTCCCAGGTCATGGCAGACGCAGGCGACAAAGAGGAGAGGCAAATTGTCGGGTTGCGCCCATTCCGAGCCTTCCTTCTCGGCCAACCACTGGGCCGCGAAAAACACCCGGATCGAGTGATTGAAGACGGGCCGTTGCACCGTCTGCCATGCAAGGCCCAAGGCGCTCGAGCAGAGCGTCGTTTGGGGGATTCTAGCTAGCACCTCTGGCGGCAGGACAACCTCGGCCTCGTTCCTTTCCATGTTGGTGCTGTATGGGAGTTCTTCACGTGGGCGGGCTTGCCGGTCGCCTCTGCATACATGTGCGTGGCCACCATCTCAGTTTTATCCCTCCAGTGCCCCCTCACCCCGGATTCGCGCCCTGTACGGAGTACATACATATGTACTCCGTAGCTGACTTGCTGACAGACGGGGCAACAGTGTGGGGATCGAGTCAAGCCTCCGTGGCGTTGGAGAGTTGAACAGCGATGGCGGCCATTTGTAATACAAACACCCGGCTGAGTATGAATGTTTAGACACTGAAGTACCTAGGTATTTGGCGTGTGGCTTCGTAATGAGAGTTGTCAAGTTCTCAATATACACGACACATTACCTGGGCCAACTAACTGCCAGTAGATACCAGCGATTATCTTCACAGTAAAAACGAAATGCTGTCCTCTAATACGATACCGTGTTTCGGGTTCCTCGTCACGCCTTCGAGAAGTCGCCAGGGAACCTTCCAAGGCTTCTCCTGCAGGCTCTAGTGATGATCTACCTTGACAAAACGCCACTTGTCAAGTCGCTAGTATTGCGTGATGAAATTGCCAAGATGGCTGCAGACCTCTCCGCCACAACCTGTCACTGGAACGCCTCGCCATTGGCACGCCATATTAAACGGCAATTTCCCTCTTGGCAGTGTCTCACATTTGAACTCGGAAACTTCCGAGACCTCCTTTTCGTTAAGCGATGGTTGCGACCGGCATCTCCCCAATCTTTCTGGGCGTTCAAGATCCATTGGTCTTGTTGACTCGGGAGTGCAAGGTGTAAATATCACCTCGGATACCTACCACTTGCTCATTTCCATGAATTTCTCTTTCTGATGCAACCATTCACATATTATGTATTGCGCTTGCCGAATATTTTCGGGCTCTTTGCCCGTGTCCGAGAGGTGCTCCTAGATTACGTGAGAACAGCTGATGAGGGGCGTTGCATGAGAAAAGAAATTCCGATGACGCGCCCTCTATGTGGGCCAATCTATCCTAATAATATTGCAACCGATGCCTGGAGGAATTGGTCCAAACTCAGAGCCCGCCCAGCAGGATTCCTAGACGCGGTTCCAGATGCTGCACGCCATTGCTCTCCGACAACGGCACAGTGTGACATGGCATGACACGACTGATACACACCGACGTCTAAGACCTTCTCATTTGATGCATCGAAACGAATTAGGTCTTGCCCGGCCAAAATTGCGTGCTTGCATGTCTGGGCATCATGCAGCGTTAGACTTGCAAGAATCGGGTGAGGTGACGTGATCGGCACCATCATCACGTCAACGGGGATCGTGCCTTGGTGTATCCACTAACAGTTTTCAAGTGTAAACTGCAAGCTATTATGTTAGTGTTGACTTGGGACTTTCCAAATACCGTCAGCTGCATCATATTCCGGGGAGGATCTGATGGCTAAGCCATCTACTGCAGTAACCGTGCATAATTTCGCAATATCTGGCGTCAGGGAGATATAGCGGGGTTGGCCCCCAGAGCAGTCAAGTATATAAGGAACTCTGAGTCCGTTGTTCATGCTGTCCGAGGAGTTGCTTATCGAGCAAGACAGGAGACAAACAGACTACGTTTTCAGCATACAAACATGGCACCTTCCGCAATTACTACCACAGCCACCGAGGAGGCTAAGCCTCGCCCAACGTACAAACTTCACCTGGGACAGTATAAAGAGATTGACCCTTACAACGTGGACCGCGATGTCGAGACTGGAAAGAAGGGCGGTAACGGTGCCAAGGTATGAAGGTCTCTACTTGCCATCACGTACCGTGACATGACCTGTGTATCTCCTTTACAATATGTATACTAACAGAATTTCTTCGCAGTATCCTCACTACCTCCCTACCTGGAACAGGGAGCAGAAATGGGGCCCCCTAGAGCCTTTCCAACACTACGAGCACGGCAAGGACGCCGACACATCATACCCCAACCTCTTTCCTGAGGGAACCAAGGTCACACAACTCACGCCCACCATTGGCTCAGAAATCTCTGGTATCCAACTTTCTTCACTCAGCGACGCGGGCAAAGATGAGCTGGCTCACTACGTCGCCAAGCGCAAGGTTGTTGCCTTCAGAAACCAAGACTTTGCCGACCTGTCCATCCCAGACGCCTTGAAGTATGGCGAGTACTTTGGCCGTCACCACATCCACCCCACGTCTGGGGCCCCAGAGGGATATCCCGAGATTCACCTTGTGCACCGTGGCGAGGGTGACAAGGGAGCTGCTCAGTTCTTTGAAGCCCGAACCAGCTCCGTGGCCTGGCATTCGGACGTGTCGTATGAGAAGCAACCCCCCGGCACAACTTTCCTATATATCCTCAACAAGCCAGAGACTGGCGGCGACACCCTGTTTGTCGATGCCGTCCAGGCTTACAACCGTCTCAGCCCACTGTTCCAGGAGCGTCTGCATGGCCTGCGAGCCACCCACTCCGGCATTGAACAAGTCAACGCCGCCGCGGCCAGAAACAGCATCAAGCGACGGGAGCCCGTGGTCAACGACCACCCCATTGTGCGAACTCATCCTGCCACGGGTGAGAAGGCGCTCTACATCAACCCTCAGTGTAAGTCAACCTGGCAACCGAGGCAGCTGCCGCCCCTGAAACACCAGCTAACAGACACATCCATAGTCACGCGGGAGATTCTAGGCCTCAAGAGGGAAGAATCGGATGCCATTCTCAAGTTCTTATATGACCACTTGGCATATGGTGCCGACTTTCAGGCTAGAGTGAAGTGGGAGGAGGGCACCGTCGTCATTTGGGACAACAGAGTTACCCAGCACACGGCCCTTGTAGACTGGGAGGACGGTCAGAGACGTCACCTGGCTCGCATTACGCCCCAGGCCGAGGTGCCTTATGAGACTCCCTTTGAGGCGCGCAGGTAGATGTTGTGTCGCCTGAAAAAGCAAACTAGAATGAGACATGAAGGCATAATTTGATAGCATATAATACTCGGAAGCAATGAAATCCCTTGGAACTCTTATGCAATACGGTTCTGACTTGACAAAATGTGGTGCATGCTCCTCTATGGCTGGCCGTGAGATGGACTGGGCATTTGACTTTGCGATTATATATATTTACTTGATACGAGCTATGAAGTCTTTCAAGGTATTAGGATCGGGTAAAATACCTTTAAATGTATTGGCCGCTTCAAATAGGGCATTTTCAACACGTGGTTCGACTGTCCAGTTCCCTTGAAGTAGAAGAAACAGACACCAATAACCCGACCAACGAGTCTTGTATCCCCGTTCTCGATGCCGTACTTCAAGCTCTTGTGGACAATGATTTTCTGTGGATATATAGAATGACTGAGAAGCTCCTTTTTGACTGTGTTGTTGGCGTACCTGTCCTTGGGTGGTCGGCAGGCTTCCGGCCCAAAAGCCTATTTTCGAATATCCTCCACCAGTTCCATGAACCTCTGACCCATATATTTTGAATTGACATGTCCAGTTGGAACTGATGCTTGCAGGCACTCTCCACGGCCTTGTAGGAGCCATCCAGATTACCTTGGTTAAATAGGCTGAGCGTCTTGCTGTCCATCTTTCGAAGGCTCTTTTATCCCACACGTCCTCGAATCTCACCCGAGTCTCCATCATGTCTGTTACAAACACTCTGAAGACTAAGCACAGATTAAGGATAGCTTGGACAGAATAAAAGACTCATGATTTCCAACAGAGTGGAATGATACGGAAATACTTATTATTGTAGTACTGCTGCCAGACGTAATAATGGCATTTGCCTTGAATAAGTGGCCTGACTTTGGGAATGCTAGTTGAGCGTCCCTAGCTCAAATACTCAAGCCCGATGAACCAACAACCACATTTCAAGCATGGCATAGTGTGCTCCCTGTCCGCTCTCTTAGCTGGCGGATTCTAGTACCTTTTCCAACTCCGACCACTCTACTATCTTTGTACCAACTCCGTACTCTTGATCTCTCTCGCTGTCGCATGCGATAGGGTCGGTGGGAGTTGATTGAAAAACATCACACTTTGGTACTGGTCCGTCATAGGGCTGCTCTTGCCAGCCTGACCCCTCAAGGTTTAACCCACCACAGGCATAAAGCTCTTCAGCATAATCTGGGGAGGACAATATAACAATTTCGTTGTCCCGGCACCAGTTTCCCCCGCTCTGAAAGAAGGCACTTCTGGAGGCACCTCTGAAGACACAACCGTAGGGACAAAAGTAGCTTGTGCTTGAAATTGTGACGGCTTTAATATCGCTGCCAAGCATCGCGTTAACACCCGCGGTGGCACTTAGCAATAAGGATAAGGCGAGCATGGTAGTAGCGTGATAACGGGGGTACAGGTAATGGTAATGTAGGAACTGTAGGGAAGCAAGGTTTGAAGAGTGTAGGTTTGAAAAGCTTCTGGTTACTTGATCTAGGTGCTACTTGCAGAGCTATATATAAAAAAAGGATAAATGCCAAGTGAGAGATTTGGCCGAATGGAAAGCCTTGGCAATACCTGCAGTTCATGCTATAGATAAGGCATCAATGCGTGGCGGTAAATCTACCCAGGAAAAGCAAATTGCGGTACGCCTGTTTCAATCCATGTCGACTCAGCTGCTGATGATATCGCACATGGATTGATTAGCCGAGTTACAGGGCCATTAAACTTCCCGAACCTTAAAACTTAATCTTCCCCACCTCGCCCCAGGTTCAAAACTACGCCGATGAATTACACTGTCATACGGACGATAGAATCCTCCCTTACATGACTCAGGATCCGTCGCTCTTTTTATGTAGCCCATAATTATAGCGTCAATGTCTAGCAGAATCTGACACTGCAAACTGCCATGCAACAGGCAAAAGGTAACGAATAGTTTCGGGCCCTTGCAGAAGTGCCACGTCGAGAAGACTTGCCCCTTGCAGTTACCCAAAGGGCGGCGGACCGGTAGCGACGCTGGAATAGCAGCCCAACCCAGACAGACGGCCTGCTCGGGTCTGTCCGTTCGATGAAAATCGCTCGTCTGTCGGACTGCCGTCTAGCATACCATCTCTGTCAGACAGTCTATCTGTTGGCTGCACCGGTGTTGGGTCAAAATATTCACACACAATAAGTACCAAAACTCCAGATACCTCTTCGCGTCTTAATCTCGCCTATGGCAATTTCGGTACTCAGACTTCAAATCCAACTCGCCCCGGTCTTCTGACCCAGCTGTATTCCCGCTCGTACGGGCAGGGGCGTGAATACTTCGGGCGGGTGGGAGCAGTTTCTTAGCATTGAGTCATTGACATTTGGCCCTTGGTTACATTCCAACCCTTGCAAGTTGAGCTATGAGTGGCCTGACAATGAGGTTTGGGCGGATTGTAGATGGGGGCCATTGGTCATATTGATAATAGTTGTCTTCGCTTTAATTAAAGTTTGTTAACTATATTACCAGGGGAGTTTATAGTAGTAACTCTTGTAATAGTGACATATTTTAAGAGATTTCATAAAATTCTTCTCTCTCCTCAACTCTGCAAACCAGAGAAATGTATAGTTTCAAAATATTGCCATGCTATGGCAGCAGTACAACGACCCCCATTGCTGCTTCCTACTCTATTCGCAACAGCACGTGCGTGGTTTTATCTGTTCTGGCGAAGACAACACGTGTAGGCGTGCTGAAATCTCTCTAGCAGCTCGAATATTACCTTATAATAGAAGCCGTTTTTATCCCACAGAGCCGCTGTAGCCGGTACCTCCACCGTGACTTGCCATACGACAGCACACATAATATTCCGGCGAGGAGATTGCAAATTGAGAACCCTGTCCGACAGATACACAGCTCCTTGGCATTCGGCACGGCTGGGTGGGATAGCCGCATACTTCTCAAAGGGTGCACGTCACATGTCTGTTAGCCAAACCAGTCTACTTATTCAACCAATATTCGATGCCTGAATTAGCTATTTCGCTTAAATCCAGTATGCAATATGCATAGATCTAATATCAGTGCAGGTATATAGTTGAAAGATTATGGTTCATTGTATTGGTAAGCGTCTTGTACAAGTCAATCAATATCTAAATATATATATAGCTACAAGAATAAATACAGAAAGCTGCCCATCTAAATCACTGCATTCTTATCTATCTAGAGCCAGTACTGGCCTGTGCTACCTTTCATATATCTCTTTCCCAAGCCCATCAGCCCCCATATTTTTGCAATGATACGCAAGGCTTTGATTACACTGACCGTCACGCTTACTGCTGTTTCGGCAGCGGCGGTTGCTATTGACAAGAGGATTATTGGCGGAGAAGAGGCCAAGGACGGCGATTTTCCATTCATCGTTAGCATTGGTAGTTCAGCTGAGGGATTATCAAGTCATATATGCGGTGGTGCTTTGTTAGACAACACTACGGTTCTTACCGCTGCCCGTTGCCTTAGAGATGCCTACTACGTGAGGGCAGGAACAAAGGTAGGTCTGCTCTGACTTTTATTCGTCAGCCTACTCCAGCGACTAGGGTGAGTAGTGCTTCGGCATAGCTAACAGAACATGAACAGGATCTTAGCAAGAGCGCAGTTGTTGGAAAGCTGGATTTCGTCGTGGCGCACCCTGATTACAAGCGAGGTCCACCAAGAAGAGGTCACTTTCCTTCTGCTGTTAATGACATTGCAATATTGAAGTTGTCGACTCCAATTGAGGAGAGCGACAAGATTAAATATGCAACGCTACCCGAAAACGACTCGGACCCCGTGGTTGACTCCACCGCAGTAACTGCTGGCTGGTAAGTGCCCATAAACTTAGAACTGCCGGACAAGACGCTAACAAATAGGCAAGGGGTGAACAAGTAAGCTTAGAACGCGATGTTTACCAAGACGACAAACTTCAAAAGATTGAGATTCCTGTTCGCCCACTTGAGGACTGTTTAGACGTTACTCCAGATGCAGTTGGAAGAGACACTAAAATATGCGCTGGCGGAGATGGCAAGAATGTATTCAGATTTGATAGCGGCGGTCCTCTCATTGACCAGGATGGACGGTTAATTGGTGTCGCGCTGGCGGGGAGCTTCGACATACAAAATCCGTCGATATATACTAAGGTTGGCAGCTATATGCCTTTCATCAAGGAATATCTTGGGTCGGTTTCTAATCCAGATCCTACTGCTCGGCCTATAACTGAGGCAAGGGAAGAGAAGCTCCATCCGGCTATCTTTTTGAGAGAGCAGGTTAAGAATTACTGTGAAAAGAAGTTTGCAGAGAATGTCTTCGACTGCTTCTCTGCCGCAGGGGATTGCAAAGGGCTACAAAAGCCCGACGGAAATATGGATGAGGTTTTCCAATGCATGGATAAGGAACTAGATGTTACACGGGAATGATCTAACATCGAGCCCGACAAAGGGGCTTCTACGACAGAGGACCTGTCGGTTACACAGATTAAACACATGACCGGGGAAGGGCCCTAGGCACAGACGTTCCCTTCATGTATATATAGTGGTTACTTGTCCCTTTCTCCTCTAGGAAAACCAAGGACCTTTGACACCCTTTGAGATTATCATTGAATTGAGTCTTTTACTCTAAGCCTTAGGTCTACTTTCACTTTCACATGATGTGGTATTTTGACACGTACGCCTCTACGTCGGCCACCTAATGGAAACTAAATATTGCTCTGCTTGTGCCCACACACCCATACTCTCTTGCTTCCTTGAGAATACCTCGGCTAATGCGAGTAGTAAATTCTTTGCTTCCTGCATTCCTTGCCGAGAGAAGGCCAAGAAGAGGAGGGCTTCGGTGATAAAAGACGTGTGGAACCATCGACAATGACCCGGGCTATAGAACCGTAAAGACCACCTCTCCTGAGTCGGGTCCATCCTCGGCCTATCCTACCAATCCAGCCTCTCATCCAGCCTCAGCCTGGATGACCGCACACGGCGGACTTTTGTTTGGGATGGGGTTCAGAAGAACCTGCACATCGTCGCTCACTACTTGGCCATTCGTCTACGGACATTTACGGATCACGTCCTACGCCTGCTGCTTGGCTTCACGGACTCCTGAGTACGGTTTGAGTGGCAGGCGCGGGAGATTAACCCACCTGCTGCTTCTTCTTCCCTCGACTACTGTTTACGGATCCAGTCGTGATAAAGGAGATCAATCGCGAGTCATGGCTGTTTTCGCCCGCTCAAAATCAGGAAACCCTTAATCAGCATGCACCTGCTATTACGATAGCCTGGATGGCAAATACCAATATTCAGCCACCCGCGACCTTGCGTGCGGTGTTGTCATACGTGGGCAAGTTCGTCTCAAAGCCTGAAACGTCTTGTGAAGAGCTTACTTTGAATGCTCCGCTCCCCAGCCAGCCCCTTTTAATAAATGTGGACGGTTTTGCCAGGTCCGGGAAGACCTTGACGCTTCTGAAAATTTGTGCATGGATTCAAGAGCTTACTGCCGAGGCCGGAAAGCAGAACCCGGTCTTCCGAGCGGCTCCTACAGGTATTACGGCATTCAATATTATTGGCAAGACCCTTTATTGCAGTCTCTTGCGATTGCGGTTAAGGAGAAGAAGTGGAATTTGCCAGTTGCTACTTTACAGTCCTTGCAGGCCCTGTTTCAACACTGCCGTTCCTAATCATTACCGAGAAGTCGATGATTGATATTCAGACACTGTCTTTGATCAACGATAAGTTCGCACCTGTCCTTGAGCGGTGTAAATGTGCTATTTACCGGTCGGAGGGCAGCCTCTCTACTCATGAAAGCATTGCCGCCCCCACGCAATCAATTGCCACCCGCGTTGTCGAGCCTTCGATTGTACGATTCGTTTAATCCAGGTGATGCGGCAGCAAGGGGAGAACGATATTTGCTTTAAGCGAGTGCCGGGTATCCGAGTTGTCTAAAAGAGAGCTGGCAACTCTTATGCTCCCATTCAAACCCAGCCTCCAGAACACTCGTTACGGACTTTGGTTAATTGAACAAATAGTACCAATACAGCACCGTCTCACCCGCATTCTCCGTGCCTCTGTACGGCGCCACAGTCCGCATAAAACCAACAGGCGGCGTATTCGTGCGTTGCAGTTGGTTGAATGTCTCACGAATGCAGATGGATGCCAAGTAAGCGTACGGTTGGGAGACTTTGCAGGAGACGGTGAATGAAAAGATGCGGCTCGCGAGGTCGGCATTTCTTAGACTCTCTGTCGTCAAGACTGGCGTTTTTGACATGGACAAAGCCGACGGCGAGAGCACTACGCGGTAGCTATTAATAGTGTCAATGAGGTGCGATCGGAAACCCTTTTGCCGACCTCGGCCCACGGCACGGTAGAGAGTCGGAGAGACCATGCATCACCAAAAGTCAAGACGGTAACCCAGAAAGTAGCTATAAAAACATTGAACCAGACTGTTAAAAGGCCCAGGTCATTCTCGAAGCCTGCAAAGTACAGCCGGACCGCGCTGGCCAGCATGTCCCACAACAGCCGAGGCAATTCCAATCCACAAATGCCTAGCCATGAAGAAATTGAGCCGTCGATTTCCTCGGCATCGATAGGGCGCGCTTTACATGTCGACCTTTTTATTGTCTCCCGGGTTTATGTGCCGCAAGCCCCATTGTTGCCGACGAACCAAAAGTTTGGCGCTTCCAGCCACCCGACAGAACCAGTCGTCTTGGCCAGAAAACATGTTGTCGACGCGGGTTGCTGGTGTTCGCCCTTTCAGATCAGCTCAACAATTCCATTGGCGCCTTGCTGAGCAGCCGCGACACACGTACGGCTGCATGACAATGTCGACCTTGTTCCGCCAAGTTGAGCACACCATTAGCGGCTCCCACACAAGAGAGTATCTCGGCGCAACGGCCAATGGAGACGACCATGTTCCCAAACTGGCCGTCAAGCAGTACATCCCACTCAGCAACCCGCGCCCGCAACCCGGCGATGTGACCATTATTGGCGCGCACGCCAACGGCTTCCCCAAGGTATCCCCGTTGCCAGCTTGAGATGAAATTTTGCAAGAGCTGACTATTCCGTCAGGAGCTGTACGAACCTCTTTGGGACGATGTGTACGACCGGCTGTTGCGGAAGAATATCCGCATCAGGTCAGTCTGGATCGCCGACATATGGAACCAAGGCCAGTCCGGGGTGCTCAACGAGAAGATGCTTGGCAACGACCGTTCGTACAAACCAACTAAGCTTGAACCCCCCGTGCGGAACGTTTTGAGTACTTTCAGACTCACGCTTTTCCAGCGTCTTGGTTCGACCACGCAAGAGACTTGATGAACCTGATCAACTCGAAGCAAGACGACATCCGGCACCCCATCGTCGGCATCGGCCACAGCATGGGCGGCACACAACTGTAAGGGGGCAACTGCCCACACAAATCCCGCACAAAATGAAGGGGTTATTGACAAGAACCACGGTCAACAGGTGTCTCCTCTCGCTGATGCACCCGCGGCTCCTTGACTCGCTGGTCCTCATCGACCCCGTCATCCAGGTGCAAAACGGCGGCGTCACACCAGCCATGCTGTCCACACGTCGCCGCGACGCCTGGCCGTCCACGCAGGAAGCAGCGTCCAAGTTCAAGGAAACGAAATTCTACCAAGCTTGGGATCCGCGCGTCCTGGACCGCTGGGTCGAGTACGGCCTTCGCCGAGGGCCCACGGAGCTCTACCCAGACGCCGACGGCGAGCAGGCGACGCTGACTACCACCAAGCACCAGGAGCTATTCACATTTCTGCGGCCAACGTACCGCTCCGAGTCGGCAGACGCCATTGTCGACCGGGACCCTTTGATGGGGCGGGAATTCCCGGGATACCCGTTTTACCGACCCGAGCCGGTCCACGCCTTCCAGAGGTTACCGGAGCTGCGCCCTAGCACCTTGTACATATTTGGGAACAAGTCTGAAATGTCACAGCCGGACCGGCGACAGGAGAAGGTGGCGAGGACAGGCACCGGGGTCGGGGGTAGTGGCGGCGCCGGGGCCGGTCGCGTGAGGCAGGCCATCCTCGACTGCGGGCATCTGGTGGCCATGGAAAAGGTTGCCGAGTCGGCGGATGCAATTGCCGACTTTCTCGAGCAAGATTTGGCGAGGCAGGCTGAGGAAAGAAGGCAGTTTGAGCGCCGGTGGAAAGAAAAGACGAGGAGAGAGCAATTTACCGTCGATGAAAGATGGGCGAAGGAGGTGAAGCCATCGTCACTGGATGGTCGTGATACAAAGCTTTGAGTTGACGTCTTTCCGAGAGGGTTACGTATCACGGGAAAACATATAGACATGCTTGAGCCTTTGATGATGACTTGTAGCTGGTCGTTTGCGGTGTACCACTGCCTTTCATTCCGAGTCTTGAGCAGAAAGCCTTGATATTGGCTGCCTATTTCTACAGTATTATATATCACAGTAGAAGAAGTCAAAACTTGGTTAGTTAACAGCCTTCCGCTAGAATGAACGCTCCATCTATTTACACGACCGAAATTTCCAGCTGCCCTGCGAATGTGGAACTGTTAATATTAGCAACCACTTAAAACATCCCTTCCACATACAATGCTTCGCGAAAACGGATGGTCAAAAAACAACAACAAAAACAACATCTTTATTCATGTGTCAAATTACGCACGAGAATCATCTTCAGTCTTGGTCTCACTTTCAGAGTCTTTGGCGAGCGTCTGGTCATTGTTGAGCTTCGGGTTGCGGAGCAAGAGCCCAAAGACGATGAGGGGAACGCAGAGACAGATGCCAGTAATTGTGAGCAGCTTCTGGATATATTGGTATGAACTGATGATTGCTGTGCGCTCAGGGGTGCCAACTGGATACAACGGTGCAACGGTCAAGGGCGAGTTGTAAGCCAGAGGGCCCAGGGTGGCATTGATAGGGTTCAAGTTTTCATTCAGTTTCTCAGGTAGGAGCTGAGTCCACATGGCTCCCGAGACAGTGTTTCCAAGTGCAGAGCCAATGTTGTAAGTCGCAAGATAGATACCTGTCATGACGGCCAAATGCTCGTGTCTTAGATTGACCTGCAATGAGGCCTGAGTGGTGTAGGGGAACAAGCCGCCCGCGACGCCGAGAACCACTTGAGCACCGATGACACCAGCCCGGGCCGATCCGTTTGCAGAGCCGCGGAAGTGAATCAAGAGTCCAAACGCGACCATGTACAGCATTGTGCCAATGACAACAAAGATTTTAAGTCGGCGGACTCTGTACACAACCAAGCCCAGAAGGGGGCCGACGATGACGCTGGTAAAGCTGTAGAGCGAGGTCACGCGGGTGGCGGTGTTTTGGGAAAAGTCAAAGGCAACAATCAGGACGGTCCACAGGAAATCAGACTGCATGGTGAAGGCGAAATTGAGGAAGACGGCGATTCCCATGGGAGCCCAGACAGAACGGTCCTTCATGTTGGCAAACGGAACAAGCGGGTGCGGCGCCCTGAGCTCCCAATAGACAAAGGCAGGAATACATACGACGCCGACGACAATGGGCGCAATGATGTGAGCCGACTTCCACTGGGAGCTCTCTCCGCCCGCAAGCGTGAGCGGAACAAGCACGAGCTCAAGAACGGCAACAATGAGAATGATGCCAATGACATCCAGAAGCCAGAACAGCTCGAGGG
The DNA here is from genome assembly GCA_037953715.1 of Metarhizium sp. BCC 4849. NCBI lineage: Eukaryota > Fungi > Ascomycota > Sordariomycetes > Hypocreales > Clavicipitaceae > Metarhizium > Metarhizium sp. BCC 4849. Next base: position 4,178,586 of record JBALJW010000003.1, read on the forward strand.
CAAGATTTTTGAAACCCAGCTGCTTAAATGACGACGTGTAGTTCTCCAGCAGGCCTTGGCGCTTGGCACGGCGAGAAACAACAAGCAAGCTGAGAATCAGGGGCAAGGAACACACGGGGAAGATGATGGCCCACATGCCGATGCCCCATTCCCAGGTGCTGTTTTGCAGCACGAGCTCGGAAATGTTACCGCTCACCCAGGTGTTGATGATGAAGGGCAGAGCGGGGACGTAGCTGAAGAAGAGACGCGCACGGGTCGAGGTTATATCAGCAATAATGACTTCGACGAGCAGAATAATCATGGTGTAGCCAATCTGGTACAAAACACTGCCGCCCGCAAAAGTGTCGACATTGTGGGAGGCGGCCTCGATGACGGTGCCGAGGACGTAGAAGAAGACGGACAAGCAAATGAGCTCGATGCGGCCAAAGACGTCGGCAATCTTGGCGGCCGTGGGCTGGGCGCCCACCGAGACGACAGACCGGATGACATTGATGGTGGATGCGAGAGAATGCTTGCCAAACGAGTTGGTGGCCGAGGGCTGGTAGGCGTAGCGGAGGGTGCCGTCGAGGCCGTAGGCGTATGCGACGAGGAAGACGCCCAAGAAGATGAAGACTCTGTCGCGGTTGGTGGTGACGGAGGAGATGGCCTCGACACGCGCGACGCCCGGGGATGTGATGTCCTTGACGGCGTCGGCAGCGGTGGCTGGTGATGTGTGATGTTGGCCAACACTGGCCACGGAGCTTGGGGGATCGGCAGCCTTTTCCGAGGCACGCTGGCTGCCCATTTGGTCCATGTCGATTCTCCGTGAGTCAGTCAATCGAAAGGTCACGGCAGCAGCGAAGAACGGGGCCTGTGGCGGTTGGATGCTGTGCCGGCGCAAGTTGAGGCAGATGAAATGAAGCCGAAGAAGAAATACAAAGACCAGTAAGACGCAGCACCCAAGCTACCAGACTGTCTGCGGCAGAATACACCTTCAATGTTAATGTTGTGAAGGTACCAGAATGTATTTACCCACCGCCAAGTATACGCTAATACACTTTGGCTACCTGATCTGGTGAAATTCTTTTCGCCTCTCCCCCTTGACTGTAGTTGGTGGGTGTCAAAAATAATGGCTGGGAACAGCTGCAACGCTAGTGCTAGCAAACCAGTCTAGACGCACATTCGCAATGTCCTGCTGTGGGAAATGTCTCGGGTGTTGACGAATATTCAATGATGATCTCAGGCAGTCTGGTGGGAGTAGGCGGGCTTGGCAAGTCCCATCGAATGTCTCACCCCGGAAGCGGAAGCGGCAGGGAATATTGATGATGGAATAAAGGAAGGAGCGGCCAATGCAGACGGCCTCGACGAGGCGTTCATGCCCTTATATCCTTACATGTCAACTGGTATTTCCGTGGGCTGGGCAGCCATGTGTGCCCTTGGATTCATACATGCAAATCTTGCAGGATGCATGTCCATCCCCCACGGTCAAAAGAGAAAACGAAACGAGCTGAGCGTGAACACTACAACAAGACCCCCATGTCCCTGCCATGCTCAACACCGAAAAGTGGCCGGGCTGGTTTCGTTGGATGGTAGCTCACCATGTCCCCACGACCTCGCGACCAGGGCGATGTGCCGGGCGAAATGCTCCTGTTCCTTTTCTCTTCTTGCTCTACTTTCGTTGCCTGTTCCTCCTCTATTTGCCGTCTCAACAAGAGGCCCATTTTATAGCCCGCACTTGGCTTTATCAAATCCTCTTCCTCCATCTCGTCGCATCGGCTTTTCCTCTTCTTCCTCAATATATTCCCACCCTTGGAAAAAAAGAGAAGAAAAAAACCGGACCGATGCCCTGTGGAGCCGTTTATCAGATGGATCTGATTACTTTTATTGGCTCCTGGACGCCGCCAAGGACAGAGCCAAACAGCCGCACCCGGCCCAACGTCGAATTAAGCTTGAGAACAACCCTCGGTGGTGCAGGAGCTGGTGCGCGCCACGCAGGCATGTCGGAATTGGCGCTCTCGATCCCTGGACCCCATTGAAGGTCCGACGCATGAGTATTCGGCATGGCCGGCGGAGAGGAGCAACTACCACGACTTGTCCCAATACAGCAATCGTAACCGGCATCAACGAACTGCTGACATGCTTCAACTTTGACTTTCCGAATGAACGAGCAATGCAAGTGGTAAAGAAAGGAAAACCCCTTCGTACAGGCCACGCACTTCCGTCCATCCACTCCGATTCATCGCCGCGCCTGACTCGTCCCAATAGTTTTTCAGGTTGCTATTTCCCGTCAAAACCTCTTCCACGGTGGAGATGTCCCCATTTGATTGCATCATCCTGTTCTAGACGAACCGCACTTCCACCGAGACACTCCTCTTTCGTACAATAAACTCCCCAGTTCGGGTCCCGATTATCAGTAGTTCCGTTCCGATGGGCGACTTATCAATCATTAACAATCCCAAAGGCATCATGGATGCCTAAAACAAACTTACCTCACCATAGATCAACACTAGTAGTCATCATGGAGCCTTCCAACTTTTCATGTTTACCAGTCGCTTATCGGCTTGGCACTGCCTCCTCTGGCCTGTCATTAGCTCCATGCTTTCTCATGCTCATGCACAATGCGCGTCATACCTGATCCTCGGGGTTTACCAAGGGGGACGGCAACGTGGGAATTCGCCTCGAGTGAAACTTGACACTGATGATTGACACTCCCGTCGAGCCCAATATACTAATGGGTCTCATGAGTTGGCAATTGTTCGACTGTTTGAGAGGCAATTGTTCAGCTCACCTCATACAATGGCCCATTCTTGGTCTTAAGCTCGATCAAGGTATTTCCAGCCAGAAACAGACTCTTCTCATATTATCCGCAGGGCTAGGTATGTGTCCGTATCATGAACACTGCTGTCCCCGAATACATCGGAGACCTAGGTTCAATACTGCGCTTGGACTTGATATACCTCACGTCGCTGATGAGCACCAGCCGTTGCCCACAAACCTGACTTCATGAAGCAACGTCGCTGGCATCGTCGTCGGCTGTATAGGGTGGCCGCCATTGGTTGCGCTTAGTCACCCAACAAACGCGACGGGCCACGCGGCTTCAACTACGTCATTCGATTGATTGGATATCGCACCCAGTGATGCGGCTGTTTATTGCATTTTGCCTCGTATTGGTACTTTTTGCTACATTATCCATCGTGTGTACATCAATCTTTCGATTTCGAGCTTGGTGGCCGAAAACAAGGGGACAGACTCTTGAACGGACGCCTAAAACTAGATGCAGAGCTTGTACCTCTCGACTCTATAAAAAGGCTTCTCCATGGTGCACAAGCTTTGATTTTCGTCCGTGGCGCCTAATTCGGCCTCTGATCCCGTACTATGCAGCAAGAAACACGTCGGAACTTGTTGCGTGCTACCACCGAGCCAGGATTACACGAGCCATTCGCATGCTGTGCCACATCTCTTTTGCCACCTGTGCTCAACTGGTTTGTACAACGTATTGTACGTGGATGGTACGTTTGATCGCTCCAATATGACGTTGTGCAACGTTTTGGTGCCTCATGACTTTTAGTTCCCGATGCTGCGACTTGTCGGGTCAGGCATCGTCCTACACACCAGTGTCGACCGAGCACACACAACAATCCTGATAGCACCCACGGAACTCAATAAAGCCAAATGCAGTGCTATGCTATTTCGGAGGTTGACAGCGCATCGTCCGTTACCATGCAGGACGCGTTGTTCCTCACCTGCAGGATATATAGAATCAGTGGTTCGCTTTCTGTTGCAAAGCTCGGTAGATAGTTTGCCACAAAACCGGCAGGCAACATCTGAACGGTATGGTTTCAGGCTTCCGCCAGGTAGTCCAACTCCGTCTCGATTACGCTCATGTACAAAATGAAGGCTTTGCCCATTGTATTTGCGGCTGTGCCGGCCACGATCGCACTCAGACTCGGACTCCTGGGCGACCACATGGATGGCGGGAAGCAAACAATGGAAGAGCATTCGACATTTGGTGGCCCATCACCTAGACAAGACGGTCGGTGTGGTATTAATCAAGGAAAAAGAGCCTGTCCTAAAGGATACTGCTGCTCTATTGAAGGGTCAGTACAAACTCAGACTTGCCTTCGACACACTCTTGGACTACTGTTGACATTGCTTTCCGTCTTGAGGATTAGGTGGTGCGGCGAGGGGTATGATTACTGCTCGTCTCCTGCCTGCCAGGTCGACTTTTCCGATAGTTGCGACGGGAACATTCGCCCAAGTGGTCCAGACACGAAGCATGCCGATCGATCCAAGCACGGTTCAGTTCCATACGGACAGGGGGTTTACCATTGTGAAAAATATGGGGTTATTGCGCTGTCATACGACGATGGCCCATATGAGTACACTGCTGATCTGCTCAACTTGCTCAAGGCACGCTACTACCTCTCAACCGATGCAAGACATATATTCACACACATTACCTGCTCAGATCCGAGTACTAACTTGGACAAGACATACAAAGCCAAGGCCACCTTCTTCGTTACGGGCCGAAATCTTGGCAAAGGTGCCATCAATAATGCTACATTTCCCTGGCGCCACCTCATTAAGCGCATGATCGTGGAGGGTCACCAAATCGGCAGCCACTCATGGTCGCATCAGCGTCTTCCCGAAATCAGCGACGCTCAGCTAGACAACCAAATCTTCTACAATGAAATCGCGCTGGCTGACATCCTCGGCTACTTCCCCACGTATTTTCGTCCACCCTATTCGGCAAGCAGCGACAAGGTTGACCGGCGGCTGGGTGAGCTGGGATATCATGTCACATACTTTAATCTCGACACCGAGGGGTACTTGCATGACTCTCCATATGAGATCCAAAAGTCAAAGGACATATGGGATAGGAATGTCGAGGGGAAAAACCCCGAGAATACGAAGTGGCTAGACATTGAGCATGACATAGTATTTCAGTCGGTATACAACCTGACGGAGCATATGCTCAAGTCGCTGTTTAAAAATGGATTCAAGTCAGTCACGGTTGGGGAATGCTTAAACGATCCAAAGCAGAATTGGTATAGGAGAGTATAATCAAGGGGGATCGCTTAAGTAAAGAATGGCGCATTCTACAATGTATGTAGGAAATCATCTTATTCTCGAGAGATATACGACCTCTAAAATGATATCTGACTTAATTTAATTAATATTTGCTGAGATGAACACATTCCGTGATATCCTCTTTTCTAAGTTGTCTCGTAGCTAGTTTATTATCCTCAAAGCAACGCTCAAACAATGCAACAAATTGTGCACGAGACTCCTCGTATAAGGCACAATAATTATAAACTGGAAGAAATTTTGGTGTGATATATGTGCGTGTATTGTTGCCAGCTATCGCTAGTTCAAAGGCTCTACAAAAAAGGATCAAATCCGACATGATGGCTGCCTCAAGTTTCTAGCTATAAGCACCTTCCACGCACAGCCTACCTGACCTAGTTCCGGATCGTAATAAAAGGACCACGGTGGTAACTCAGGCTCTCGTAGTGATAAAGGCTGCAAAATATCTAGCGTTGGCGATAGCACTAGGTGTTGGCAGCGGACAGGCCGTTGGTGGTTCTGTTCCCGTGCCAGAGATAGCATTGCAGTAATAGAAACCAACTAGTAAGCTGGTACAGTCTGCTGCCATATCTGGGAAGAAGTCATCCAATGTGATGAAACCAGAGGCGGTAACAATCTTGAGAACGTGTCGCCAGATTTTACCTAGTAAAAAGGTAGTAGAGACATCGATGAGACCAGGTTGGGTGGGACTTGGCTTGGAATTTCCTGTTGTAGGAGAGGCTAAGCTTGAAATGGTACTCGCCGTCTTTGATGGGCGAGGGAGCCCATGTTCAATTTGACACAGTATGAACTGTTAGTCTTAATTCCGCTGCAGTCAGATTCGACGCTGACCCAAAAGAACAGGAGTCAAGTGCGTGAGGAAATGCTATTGTGCCAAAAGTTCTCCGGTGATTCATCAGACATGGTCGACAAAGTACTGTCTTTGTTCTTTTTAGACACACGTTTGGATAAAGAGTTACTGGAAAACAAGAACATGGACTAGTTGTGGCATTTCTATAACAATGCAGTTGGGGGTGCGCCCATTAACAAGACGTTCGGGCGGTACCGGTTTTTTCTACCAGCCGATGAGGATGTGTTGGAAGCTTTTGCTCGAGGTGAAGGTTGGATCAAGTGTGCACATATGGACTATGATCCAGTAAATTATGTACTTTGGGGGGGGGGGGGGGGGGGAGGGGGGTTGAGACATCGTCCTCAAGCTTATTTTGGCTGAAGTAGAATGGCAACAAAAAGCTTGCTAGATCTCTGGATCAACCAAAGTATAAGCATTACGAATGTTGTTGCTCTCGTAAAACAAACCTTACGGCTATATCAAAAACTGACAGATAATATCTTTGGCTACATGCTAATTTCGTCGTTATATTTTCCCGGTCCAATAGACATACTAAGCCAGCTACTTGTCCCAACTTCAAGTGTTGTGCCTTCGAGTTGGACCAGCCATCCATACGAGCCGTGACCCCCGTAGCGCGAATTTGTTTCTAAATTAGACTTTTCCTTCTATAACTCGGTATCTTTTTACCATCATGCAACGCCAGCTTCGGGCCCCTTGCGACGAGCCCCTATCCATCGTGTGAGGGCTGCGATTTTTTTCAGCCAGCCTCCCCGACTCAACAGTATAACGAGAGTCGTCATGGACGGTTTCGAAGCCCCGAGGGAGTGAGGGCAAAGGGTCTGGAAGCGACGAGCTTGGCCAGTACCTCAGTGTCGTCCAATAGTCAGATTGATGAATTTGAGAAGGTCTCGAGGTTAGCATTAAACCAATGAAGCTGCTGAAATTACATGATTCTCGGCAAAATTATCATGTAGAAACAGCACGGGTATTTAACACGTGTAGAAATCGCACGTTTCGGACTAGGGCTCGAATCTTGATATCCAGAACATCCTTAGTAGAGAGGTCTAGTGAACCGTCGCCACTTGGACTTGAGCAGTGCCTGCGCCACCCCGGTTGTCTCGTTGCCGGCCCTGGAAAATCACTGTCACCAACATTCAAGCGGACGCTGCAGTTCTGGATTTATTTATTCGCTCGTTGTTTTATAGTACATTAAGATAAAAAGGGGTGACTAAGAAGTTCAGCTGTCTGACTTCGTCTCTCAGGCTCTATTATAACTATCTTCCGTAGAAAATCGAGGAAAACCTCGCTCTCGGGGTCATTTCTGGGTCTACGAGACTCCCAGGCCTCGTCCTTATTAAATACTGGCAATACTGGCTTTCTCCGACCCTTCGTACTCTCGCAGAACTTCTCCAAGTCCCAAAACTTGGACCAGTCCTCTGGTGGCGCCCCACCGAGCCTCAATGCTTGGTAGAGCTGATACTGGAGATCACCTTGTACCAGGAAAAGTTGGCAGCCAGTCTTGATCTGGTATGCCTGTCCGATAGGATTAACATACATACCATGTTTAATGCGGAGTTCGATGAAATGACTTACTATACTCCCAATTGCCCAGATGTCCTCTTCTCTGCTCCAGACGGATCCGATCCTTCCGCCGGACAAACTATACATGTAGACTTCAGGTGGCCGAACCGTCGGAGGGGCAGCGCCTGGTAATTTGCCGGCAGTTGTATCAGCGTAGCAGGCTAATATAAACCCTGGATGTTAGTAAACCAGCAGAATAACATGGGAACAAGTTATTGACTTGCCTCTTCCAAAATCGAAGACCTTAAAACAGACCTCCTCGCTTAAGGGGAAGCATTGTTTATCTAGGATAAAGGATGATAAGGAGACTTTCTCCGTGATGTAACTTGGTACCGAGTCTCTTGGAAACGATGGATCACGCGGTACCACCGTTATAACAGGAGGGTCTGCGAAGTAATCCGAAATCGTCCTTTCGTCAAATTTCTGTAACTGTGGTATTGCGATACCAAAGTTGCTGTAGTTTGGATCTACAAAAAAAAACGTTTATTATTAGCCGAAAACCTTTATAACAACTAACGCCCGTAATTTAGTTATGAGCTTGAAGTCTTACCACCATGTACTACCCCCTCGCTCTGTAGAAAATCAAATGCCTTTAGTAATTGTTGAATTACTTGCTGAGGCGAGCATTTTTGTCTGACAGATATGTCGTCTAGGGGGAGAACAACTTCTGTTACTAGACATTCATGAAATCCATTCGGGCCCCGTATTGTAAAGACGTTATATATTTTAATAATATTATTGTAGCCGGACTTTCGGTGTTTATTCTGGTGAATTTAACAGTGAATCGTCGCTTTATTGCTCCGAAGAATCTGCTTGGATCCATAGCAAACTTTCACAGCAACGTATTTTCTACGAGACCATTATTCACTATTAGCAAGTGTTTATAGTATTAGCGTCGAAGCCAAACTTACTACTCAACAAGATCACGAGCTAGCCAAACCGTCGAGAATGCCCCAAACCCAAGCTTCTGTGCGATTCGGTATCTTGGTTGTTTTGCCCCCTCGTTTACACACGTACCGGCCTTTGGGAGAATATCGCCAAGGATAATAGGATGGAGTCCGCACAGCTTGTAATCTGTGAGGTCCTCGGACCCTATACCGTCCCCGTTATAAAAGAAGAGATCCTGCTGCGTATAGGGCATAGTAACAGGGAGATGAGCGATGCAATATGTGATGTGAGCGCGACCCCGAACGGCGACGACGCGTGGTGTCGATGGGCTGGCAGAAAACTGGTTTGCGTTTATGACCAGTAAGCGAGTAGAAACTGGTCGTCCGCATCAATGAGTTGTTTTAATAGATTCATTGCATCGGAATTAAAAAATGGATAGACTTATTTGCACGGTGCTGCCTAAAGAGGGGAAGGTCGAGTCTCGCCCTGGACAGTCGAGTCCCGAGGTCGGACACCACGGCCCGGAGCATTGTATCCCGACAAATGGTACATGTAGCTACAAAACCCCTCTCCAGTACAACCTGAACAACTTCATCCACAAAATCCGAGATTGCCAACTTCTCTACTCTGTTTGCAGTATTGCCATATAATACTATATCGAATAGAATATGGGTAGCACTGCTGATCCGCATGTTGTCAACCTCCCATGCCTGTCGTGTGAGGATGCCGTCGAGTTATCCGAACCCGAACTTTATGCTACTGTTGAGACCTGGGTCCACGGCTTAAACGACGCATTATGTGCGGCGGATTTCATCAAGTTAAAGTCGCTGATTCATGGGGATGCCTGGATGCGGGACCTGCTTGCCATGTCATGGGACTTTCGTACCCTCAATGGCCAAGACAAGATAATACATTATATGGAGTGCCACCTCACGTCCTCTGGCATACAAAACATTCGACTTCGAAAATCAGCATTTTTCCAACCGAATCTGAAGCAGTTGCCTGATGTCGAATGGGTTGAGGCCATGTTTGACTTTGAGACCAAGGTGGGACTTGGATCGGGTATTGTTCGACTGGTCAAAGACGCTGGAAGCTGGAAGGTGTTCATGATTAGTTTCATGTTACAGAAGCTAAAAATATTTAATGAGACTACACACCTCAACAGGCCGCATGGTGGGAACAACTCTCTCGGTGGATCCGGGAATTGGCAGGAGAGGAGGGAGAGACAAAAGGAGTTTTTGGATGAGGATCCTGCGGTCGTGGTTATCGGGGCAGGTACGTATTCGGCATAATTTATTCCCCTACCTTTTACTGACAGAGTCCGGCCAAGGACAATCTGGACTTGATGTTGGTGCTCGACTCGGGCAGTTAGGTGTATCGACGCTCATTATCGACAAAAATGATCGAATCGGGGACAATTGGCGCAATAGATACAGAGTAAGCAATGCCTCGGTAATGTTTCAATTCGTGCTCATTGTTTAACTAGACACTGGTCACGCACGATCCTGTCCAGTACACGCATATGCCGTACATTCCGTTCCCATCTAGCTGGCCCATGTTTACTCCCAAAGACAAGATTGCAGACTGGTTTGAAGCATATGCAAGCCTCATGGAACTCAACGTCTGGACCAAGACGACCATAGAAACATCGTCATATGATGAAACCGCCAAATCATGGACTGTAACCCTCCGTTGCCGAGACGGGTCTTTCAGAACACTACGCCCACGCCACATTGTCTTTGCTACCGGTCACTCTGGCGAGGCGCTTGTGCCCTCTTTTCCCGGTCAAGATCAATTCAAAGGTACAACCTACCACACAAGCTCTCACAAAGACGCAAGCCTCGACCCAAAAGTCGCCGGCAAAACGGTCGTAGTCGTGGGCACCGGCAATAGCGGCCACGACATTTGCCAAAATTACTACGAGAACGGCGCAGATGTAACTATGCTCCAGCGAGGCGGAACATATGTCCTCACGGCGGAGAAGGGTGTCTTTATGCTTCATGCCGGCCTGTACGATGAAACAGGCCCTCCCACCGAAGATGCAGACATCTATGCACAGAGCATGCCCATCCCTGTTGCCTTCAACCTCAGCTCACACTTGACCAAGAGAATCGCGCAAGTCGACAAGGACTTGCTTGACGGATTGACCAAGGCCGGTTTTGAGCTTGACTCGGGACCGCAGGGCGCTGGTATCATGAGAAAGTATCTCACTCGCGGAGGAGGGTACTATATTGATGTCGGATGCAGCGAACTCATTGCCGACGGGAAAGTCAAAGTACGCCAGAGCCGCGGCGGAATCAAGGCATTCAACGAGAGCGGATTGGTGCTGGCGGACGGGTCGACGTTGTCCGCTGATGTAGTTGTTCTTGCAACAGGGTACGATAATATGCGCACATCGGCGCGCAAGATTTTCGGCAACAAGGTTGCCGATCGTCTTCATGATGTGTGGGATCTCAACGATGAGGGGGAGCTAAACGCAGTAAGTGTGCCTCCAAGACGCAGAAAACATGGAAGTGAATCGAAATGCTAATAACCATGTAGATGTGGCGATACAGTGGACATCCAGGATTCTGGTATATCGGTGGTAATTTGGCCTTGTGCAGGATATACTCGCTACTCTTGGGTTTGCAAATCAAGGCGTGTGAGGAGGGACTTTATGTGACCCCTATCAACTCGCAAGAGGAGATTAACAGGGGCAGAATGTCCCTTGAGTAGTAGCAGTAGAGAGATGTCATGATGTTGGGCAATATTCGCACGCTACGTAGCTTGTTGTTGCCCAGCGGTAAGTCCAGTTTCTAAGCCGAGGCGCAGACTTGAGTAAAACCAGTACAGGATAGTAATTGCCGGCGCTTACTCCCAGTATTAGATGTACGCCAGCTGAGGGGCCGATAATTTGTCCAATAGTCACTCACAATCACGGCCAGATAGAAGCCATTATCGAGCCATCTTATAGAGCCCCAGCTATGAAAATAAGATGTGGTCGCGAGTTGCCTAGCATGCTCGGGTACACAACTGTAGTGCGCAAACCGCCATGCCTTGTATATCCGAATCACCTGGTAAGGGCAAGATGGGGACGCTGTCGGCGCCGGGGAACTCGGACCCGTGGTAATCATCGACTTCTACCATGATTGCAGTTAGCATATCTTTGATAGAATCTTGACCTTCACCCCAGACAACATGGCATTCTTCACCATCCTTATTGGCCCGCTACCAAGCCGTTCTGTACCAAGATATTTTCTGTTAATATACCATAAGACAGATGCAGTGATGAGGATCCAACCCATCTGCCTCGCCATCGTTTCCCCCCTTCGTGTCTTTGTCCGTGTAACAGTGCCAAAGCTACGTATATCGACAGCTAGCTAGGCGATGACTATAATCATCTAAACGTTAGAGAACAAGGAGAAAAGAGAACAGGAAATAGAAAGCTCGAAGAGCCGACGCTTCGTTAATTTGGCTCGTCAGTGGTTCCTGACTGACAGGCTGGGTCCGAAGCGGAGAGTGTAAGCCGAGCTATACCAGTCTTATCCTATTACATTTCCACCTCTTTGTAGTCATCTGCCCAGAGTACGGCTCTCCTTCGGACTTTATACCCAATACGGCTGTATTTAAAAGCAACAAGCTTCTATAAAGAAAGTATGCGTTTCAAAAATTTCACTCCCCAGCCGCACAGAACTCGACAGCGGTTTCGTGAAACACGTTATCCTAGGGCAGAGGAACAAGCCATCCCATCACCCCAGTCCGCTCGTTTCGCAAACCGTATTGAATCTGATATAAAAATGTGAAGGGGAGCTTTTAAACAAAGCTTCGAAGTCGAGTTATGTGGGTTGGCAAGCGGAGAGAGATATAGTATCAACGCACCAAGTGGTTTGACCATGTCCAAGCAACCCAGCTGACCCCATGCCGCAGGTGCGTATATCACCAACTGAGGTGCATTGGCGTTTGTTGGGTCATCCCAAGGCATGGAGGGATGGCCTCTCAGCGTATAGGAGAGTCGGAAGAACGAAGGTTGTTGGTTGGTATCACACATTTTTTTTGGTTTGTTTGCGCCAGGCCACAAACATCCACTCGGTATGGCTCCAACCACTCGACTAACAGCTGCAGTGGGAGGTAAAAAGTACTTGAACAGATCAGGTACCTGGCTATCGCGATTTATACTATAATGTTAACACTACAGTATATAAGTGTACACTCCTAGGTGGGCAAATATATTCTGCCACACACTATATACAAGAAACTATAACAGAGTAGCGCGAGGGCATGAATCAACGCCATTTCTAAACAATGTTTGTTTCTCTCGGCAGAAGGGACATATGATTGCCAGCGATTTTGGCGAGAAAAGTCGTAAAATGAGGCTGTGACAGCGCTCATGCCACCACCCATTCATGCAGCGTCCGTGTATGTTGGTCTGTTGGTAGTAGGCAACACCGCCTAACAGGCCCTCCATCATGGTTATGCAATGATTGGTAATGCATGTATATACTAAAAGCCTCGAATGCGCAATTTAGGCAGCCAGCGGTTGTCCGGTGTATGCGTACGGCCAACATGCGTGGATGCGGCTCGTTGACAACTTCACACACATCGTGACGGCCACTCCCAAATAACATAAAATGAGAAGACTGCTCTGTTTATGGCAGAGACTTTGAAGCCTCTTCCTATACACACACATCTTCCACCACTATTATACGCGATATTTTAGCAATACATCAGTTCCAATGGCCTACTGCACTCCAATCCAGCCTCTTGACATGGCCGCAATTAAATGGACCGAGCTTGTCAACTCAGAAAACTGTCCAAAGTGTGGTTATAACAACATGACTGGAGTTGAACATTGCGCTGGTACCCTGAAAGGCGGTAAAACCTGTGGACAAGAACTGCCCAAATCGGTCAAAACCAAGTAGTCTGTGGTACTCTCGTCTAGGTATGTTTATTGCTCCATATTTCGGGGAGATAGTTGGGCTAATAAGTTTGCAAAGAAGGTGAATAACGGCTAGCTAAATTTGCAGTCTGTGGACATGAGGATTTGATCGCCGGGCGGTGTTGAATATCTTCAACAAAGGGGTCGGATCAAATTCTTATGAACCTCCCACTGTAGGAGATTTTTGTGGAGTTTCAAGTTATCGAGGGGCACGTTCATGGTACTGTAGAGTATAGCGAGTTACTTCTACGAAAATTCACGCTCTATAGCTAGTCGTTCAAACGAGCTCTTCATTCTTGCTTTTACTTGCCTTTCCCACTTCTCATCCACGTCATAAATTCGTCTACAACATCATCAAAGTCCATCATTCCCAGATAGTAATACACCCTCCTTCTCCAATTCATCTCGTCACCGCTTGACAAATCCATCCCACTAGAAACACCAAACTTTGTTCTTATCCATTTTACGGGTACGAATCCCGCAATTTCCCAATCAATAACGCCAATACGATCAGTATCCACGTCTACCAGGACGTTGGTCGGGCCAAGGTCACAGTGGTAGAAGACAAGTGTCGAGCAGTCCATTTTTAAATCATCACAGCTTTCTTGCAGATTCTGGGGACTGCAGTCCGAATCTTTCTTGCGCAGATATAGTTCCGGGAGTACGTTGCCATCAACACCGCTCATCGTGCCATTCCGAGTATATTTTGCCATTTCCACGCAAATATCGCCAACTTTCTCTGCGTACTGCTGTCTCTTGGACTCGTCCAAGGTTTCCCACATGCTGTTGATTGTTTGTCCGCGGACCCGCTCAAGAAAAATATAGTATCGACCGTCGTATTCGGCGTGATGAATAACATTGGGGATAGAAAAGCTCCATTCCTGCTCACGATGTCGCTCATGCATCCACGCTAGCGTGACATGCTCTCTCGTCACACCCGGGATATTCAAGATCCTTATTTTGCAAAAGGCCTCGCCCATGTCAAAGACAGCGGAGACATCTCCCGCATCGTATACCAACTTGATTTCGCTCGTGGGTGACAGTGGCCGAGACTCCGGTAAAGGAGATGGTGCGTCGGATATCTTGAAGCCCGCGCCATTTCCATCTTGCCAGTCACAATCTGAAAGAGACGCACGGGAGACAAGAATTTTGCCCCCGATAAGCCAGGAATTGTGGTCTATCTCCTGGATCGATTCCCGGACGGGACAATTTGCCATTATGGACGATGGGTATAGAACAAATAGAGAAACTTGACGTGTCGATGGTTCCGGACAGTTTCCTCAATCTTACAACTGGTCTTTATAGACGCCTCGTGGGCTTGACCGCTCTCTGGCAGGGCTCCACACATTCACGAATAGGACCAGTTAAAATAAAGTAATTTGGAATGTTGGTTTGGTGCCAATCCCCCCTGACGACGATTCGTGAGAGCCAACACTTGACACTTTGCCAGTCTCTGTTGGTTTTCCGAGTATCAGGCATTCTTTGGTTGCTGTAAGTTTGCCATTTCGGTCCGACTTGCTGGCGAATCTTGTATTTCCAAGATTCCCTCCAACTCCGCAATCGCACAGAATGCTGACGGTGAGTACCTAGAGCCAACCCAGTCACAGCATATTGCGGCTATTGATATACAACGGCCATTGGCACAACTATATATACACCTGGTCACTAGCGCCTGAGGTCTTTCCGAGCTCTGGGTGAAGGTCGGCAAACTGACAGATAGCCGCACCCTTCTCCTTAGCGGAGGCAAGGTCGTCTACTCTCGACGTACCAAGAACTCAATTTCCATCCGATCCATGTCTCTCTCCGTCTGCTAACCCTCGCGAATCGGCTCCAAGCCCCTCTCAACATTTTAATACCTAATTCCACACGATTGGAGAAACAAGGGACCTCAAGTGGTGCTATGGCTCGCTCCGCTGCCCCAGGCCTAGCCAGCTTTGTCACTTTGATCTCTGCCAAGCTCTCTGCGGCCAGGGAGTAAATCCGTTGGAAAAAGGAATTTCTTTGTCCAAGCTGATGACTTTTAAATATGGTAGGGGAGTCCGTCTATCAGGAGCGGTAGGCATGAGCGCTGTATGCATTTGGCCCGCTGACCTCAAAGCTATCGAGGCATACTGGGACGAAATCGCAGAATAGGAACAAATAGAAGGCAGGGAATGACGGCATAATAGACCGCATTCCTACTCACGTTTCTTCCACTCAACTAGGCAATAGGAGACTGTCGTCAGGCCATGATACTTGCAGACTTGGATAGAGATACATGGCACCCTGCTAGCACCACACGTTGCTTGAATCCAAGTGACAACTTGCCTCTGGTTCTTGATTCGACTTGCATATCTGCCAAAGTACAGCAGCAAATATAAGAGATAAGTCTTTGACCACATTCGCGCCAAGAGGACGTTTTATCAGGTGAGTACGTCATGGGTGACTACTCCGCGTGAACATGTAATATTATCCTCAAAACTTCCCGGCGCGTCGACTGAACTTTGCCACCTAAACGTAACAATAAAGAGGAGAATCGCAGCACCTCATCATTTGGCAAGTACGTGACGTTTTACGGCCTTCTACAGCTGCAGATTTTGACTCACAGCATCTATAGAGCGTTCCATTCTCCGCGACAAATGTCCAACAAGAATAGTCATGCTCGGATCGAGGAGCTCGAGGACAAACTTGGGCGGCGAACGAAGATGGAGGCCCAAATCCAGACCATGCAGGCAAAAATGCAGGAATTGAAAGACAAAATACCCGACGAAACTGAAACTCGGCTGTTGTCATCATCGACTGCAGCAAGGGCAAGACGAGATAGATGCACTTGGTATCGACATGAAGAGACTGGAAAAGGCAAAGGCTGAAATTCAGGAAGGGTGAGGCTAGGCCGGAGTCTCAACCAGACAGCAGCCATCACGACTAAAGCCGCTGCAGTCAAACCGAGAATGCTAGCAGTCGTTGTTGGGATACGATATTGGACATGAGCTCTCCTACCAACCGTCGCCGGCACTGCCGCGTCACTTGCGTTTCCTTGTCCATAGTTGCCAGAATTACTCAACAAGTCCAGCTCTCTGCGATACCTGCGGTGGTCTTGTTCCTTCATGTCTGCGAGCAAAGAGCGCAAAGGGTCATCGTCAGCAAATGCCGACAGAGTTTCTTGGGGGGCGGTGGACGTTTCCTTGCTGGCCAAGTATCGATGG
Organism: Metarhizium sp. BCC 4849; assembly: GCA_037953715.1. NCBI lineage: Eukaryota > Fungi > Ascomycota > Sordariomycetes > Hypocreales > Clavicipitaceae > Metarhizium > Metarhizium sp. BCC 4849. Next base: position 4,195,051 of record JBALJW010000003.1, read on the forward strand.
ACAAACCAATCCACTTCGGTCCAGTTTTCTAGAGCATTTGCGACCAACGGTTCAGCGTATTCTGTTCGTCTAGTCCACTCATCGTGGAGTAGGTTGTTTCCAAACATTTCCGCTTCCCGCCTTTAAACCACTGCTAGAAACTCAGCAAATGGTCCCTCGAGAAAGAGCTGCCATGAATTAGGACCGGCTAGTTGGGCAGCATCTCGTCCACTAAGCCAAAGAGGCGGTGCGAAATACTGAACTGGCACGACACGACACCACTCCCAATCAAGCACGCCGATGATTCGCACATCATGGTCGACTAATGGATTTGACAAGTGCAAGTCGCCATGGACCAGCACAAACGGCCCTTGATCTAGGCCAGGGTCCACCCACTTTTGAACACTGGTGCTTGCAGAACAAGAAATGGTTGTAGAGGCATTCCAGGCCCATGTCGATTGCCACGGAATTCCGACTCTTGAGAAAAGCGTTGTACCCAACGCTTAACAGCATCTTTGTGTATGAATTCGCCGATGTTGGGAACCTAGACTCGTCGTGATGAAAATCTTGAATGCCAAAGGGGTCCAAGCCCTCGAATTGCATCATGTTCATCTCAAGCGACGCTGTCTTTTCGCAGATGCGCACCCCGCTTGCTCCCAGCCTGAGCCTGCCAATCGAGGGGAATTCCTGTCGTCGTAGTTGTATATAGACATCTGCTAGTGATTTGCATAGCTCGGCTTTTGCGTCAGGGGCTAGGCGACGAAATTCGGTCGGCGACAGGAGTTTTCCATCAATGTATTCGAGAATCATGAACGTGGATAGAGGGTCAGCGCCACCGTCGGCACAATAGGCTAGGACTCTTGGGACTGGGATTGTGGTGCATTCTGACAAGTGTCTGATTCTGATAAGTAAAGACGGCGACATGGACAAGGGGGATATAGTTGCATACCGCATTATGGTGACTTCGCACTGCAATTTAAAGCGAGGACAGTATGCTAGACAGGGCCGCAGTGGTACGCGGAAGACACACTTGACTTCTCTCCGTCGGCGAACCGGATAAAGAATGAGACGTTGCAGCTTCCCCGAGCATAGTAATCACCCAGAGCAGTCGATTGAAAGAAGCGGGCCGACAGCTTCCCGCATTGCGTCGATGCGAGTTTGAGAATGTCTTTCTCGCGGCTTCGTAGCTGATTGACGAACTGATCGCGCTGGCGGTGCACCGAATATTGTATTATTCCATCGTTGAAATGTTGTACAGTGCTCATAGTTTACCCACAATCCCTGGCGCAATATTGAAAGGGGCGCTATTTGCTGGGCTGGTGAGTGTGAGTCTTGATGTCGTTTCGCAGAGAATTGAATCAATGTGACGTGTTTTGGAAGAGCTTGCGAGGGACTCGGCGTCCATAAACCTGGGGCGCTTGTTTATGGCTAGACTGCGGCACTCCGAAAGCAGCTTCTCAGCTAAAGGGCAACCTACAGTGCGAATAGACTCGCATTATACTACTTAGGTGGCACTTGTTCTCTATTTCAAGGGACCCTTTATGCTGACAGCCAGTTATTCTTCTAATAAAATGAACCCCGAGTCGTATCTGAAGATTAAGGCTGGGCATTCAATGCTGTGCAGTACCGCGTGGTGGCGGCGGCCCAACTTGGTGGAGGCCCAGGGTTGGTCATGCCGGAGTTTTAGAGAGGCAAGGGGCTGGCTGGACTTGGAGAGACATATCAAGGCAGGCGGAGTAGCCAATAAGAGGGCAAGAAATTCTAACCAATGGGAGACGAGGGATTTGGCGGGGAGAAAATTTTGGCGTTGGGGTGCGTCCAGAAGAGCCTTTCGTTCCTCAAGGCACGTAGAGTCAGCCTTCGGCTGAACAAGCAGCCATGGTCGATCTCTAGGTTACAGCCCTTTGCGAGAAACCAATCGGAAGTCGCAGATGCACCACACACGCATACCCACACCTTCTGCAGCCCCGGTTGTTTCTGCCCGGCACGATTTTAGGTTTGAGCTAAGGCGCCGTTATCTCGGTACTCAGACTTGTGACTCAGGTACCCGTTTCACCATGTCGTGGCTAGCTTCAGACCAATCTTACGTGCCGGAAAATGGCTGAGAAGAAGTCTTCTTATCAGGTTTCATATGGCTCATCAAAAAGGTCAGACATTCTCTTAGACAAGCTTCTTTATAGGCGCTCTTGGCAATTTCATTGAGTGCAGCCATCCCAAGTTTGGTGAACCTCACCGGCCCGAGTTGAAAGGTAGGAGGGCATTACATGCTGCCGGGATCGATGCATGAGACAACGAAATGAAAGGCCGATACATCTGCTGATCTTGCATTGTCGGTGCCTCCCCTGCTTATTACCGGCTAAGTGCGGCCACGCGATAAGTGATAAAGCTGCTTACTCGCGGATAAGTAACGTTTTGCTGCTATAAACAAGCCGAGGAGCCCGACGATAATCTGTCTAGCACTCCCACATAGTAGTCTTACGGCTCGAACTGTATAACCCTAAACTTGCGCATCAACAATATCCGCGCTTTGGTTTGTTTCTCTCGTTTTATAGCTTTATGGATAATCCCTATTCTGGTTTTGTTGCCCCAAAATGAAGCTTATCCAGCTTGTTTGCCGATTATCTGCATGGCTACCGTTGGTTCTTGCAGAAAACCATTACATCTATGATATTAATATTAGGGCTCCATTAAACAATGGGGTCAAAGTTTCCGTTAAGACCGACGACCCTGATCATCGTGGCTTTCAAATTTGTGCATACAGCTACAATGGTACCAAAATATGCACCCCGGCCCCGGCCCCAGAAGGCTTGGTAGACCTAGATCTTACGTCCGGACCCGACGACGAACACTATACTCTATATTACGAAGACCGAGACTCTTAAACGCTGGCAATATATAAGCACTATCACTAGCACCTACAGTCTGAGCTGTAGCACAAAACTTAGCAATATCCCCCAATTGCTAGATGAGACTCCACTGTCTTCCTTGTTTGCTGGCACTGCACCTGGCGGCTTATCGAGTGATCTATTTGAGACAGTTTAGTTTGAGCGGCCGCCATGGATTTCCTAGGCAAAAGATATAGTATAGACAGTTTTGGACGATACTAGACAACTCTATAAAGGGAGGCGGTGAATAGCGGTAAAGCTTTAAAGGATATAATGCTATTCTCTATTCGAGCAATTAAAGGATTAAGGTCGGATACATCCTTGCAAAATGTTACAACCCAGTTATATACAGGAAGCAGGCTACAGGTTAGGCTGGCTACATAGGTCACCAAGCGGTACAGGCAGAATAGACTATAAAATATTAGTTGGCACGCCAGGACTAATAAGAAAAACGCTTAATTATTATAAGTAAGTATACATAACACTTATTAGTATTTAAAAGTGAGCATTAAAAATACTCACCTCCACGTTAACTAATAATTATAGTATATAAGAACCCTTAAATTCGCTTTATAAATAAACTTTAGTTTTTTAGCTTTTAATATAAATTATTATATTAAATAAGCTTTACTTATAACTCTTTAACTTTAATCACTTAATTATAGTTTATAACCTATTATTAATATAACACTTAATTACTTAAATTAACTACCTTAATAGCTTTATTAATATAAACTATATAATTAATTTATCTCTTAAAAACCTAGTATTATACACTAAAAACTCCTATTAAACCTTTTATATAATAGTTGTTATATATTAAAAGCTTTTATTTAAACTATTATTATATTACTTTAAGTAATATTTAATAACTATTAAAATAGCACTTATAACACCTACTTTATTTAAGGTAATTATATTATTAGCACTTTAAGATTTTAAACTTTAGAATCTTATAAATAAACTTATATAATTATATTAATAAGTTAAGTAACTTAACCTTAAATATTAAATACTTATATTAAAATAAAAAAACTTAAAAGAAATTATTAAACTTAAGGTATTAAAACCTTATAATAGTAATTTAAAAATACTTTAAGAATTCTTAACCTAGCTTAAAGTGTATTATTAATTCTACTTAAATAAGTTAATTAATATATAAGTAAAAGTATTATATATTAAAGGATATATAATAAATACTATACTTATATAGTTTAAATTAATTATATAAGACTATCTTAATAATACTAGAGATAATTAAAATAATAAAACATAAAAAATATTTTTTAATTATAAAAAATTTAAAAAAGTAATTAAGAAGATATTTAAATCAATTAATAAAGTAAAAACTATAATTATTTAAATAAATTAACTTAAATAAAAAAAATTTATATTAAATTATACAGTATATTTTAAATAAATCACTTTAGTACTTAACTAAATAAATAAGCCACTTATATCAGCCTTTTTTAAAGGATTAAAAAAAGAAATTAAAAATAAACTATATAAAAAAAATATACTAAATAACTTCTTAAACTATATAGTAATAGTAATTTAAATTAATAATAAATAGTATTAGTAATATATATAAAAGTAATAAGGAAAGGGAACTTAAAACCCTATAAAAAGAAGAGAATAATAGGTAAATTAAAAGAAAAAACAAAAAGAATCTATTACTTATAGTAATACTTTTAACCTTAAATAAATAAAGCTTAACGCTACTAAGAAAAATAATAAAAAGGAAAAAAAGCGCTATAATTATAGAAAACCAGGATATTTTACTAATAAATATAAGAAACCTAGGAAAAAATAGAAGCTAATACTAAAAAAAAGTAAAAAACAGCTTAATACTATTAATTAATAGAAGATTAAAATCTTTAAACTAGAGGTAAAGTATAAAAACCTAAGCTAGATATTCTACTATAATAATAACTACTATATCCACCTTAATAGTAAATAAGAAACTAGTTGATTTTTAAAGGAACCTAAAAAGCTAAAAAAAACATAAAAATAAATAAACTAAATATTAAAAATCATAATACTACCACTATAAAAACCAAGATATAAAAAGCTATAAAGGATACTAATATTAGAGCTTAAAGAAATATATATAGGAATTTAAGCAGTGTAATAAGCGGTATAAAAGGACTTAAATAAATAATTAATAAAAAAAAAAACTTTTATAATAATAGGATAAAAAGAACTTTATAAAATAAAATCATTAAAATATTTAAATAAAAACTTATACTAAGAAATCCTTAATTAAATATAATAATAAGTAAAAGTAAGAAAAATTTAAAGGGAATAATAATATAAAAAGGAGTATAATACGTAAATCCTCACCACCTTTAATAAACCAGAAAATAAAGTAAAAAAAATAAGTATTAATAATAACTATATAATCCTAAACACTTTAAAAGCGTTTAAAAATAAATAAAGTAAGGAAAAAACGCTTATAAAGCTAATAGTTATATAAAAATAAGTAGTATAATAATATTTTCCTATATTAATAAGAAAACATTTTATAATTTTTATTATAGCGGTAAACACCACTATTATATTAAGAAACTTAACACTATAATACTTAAAGAAAAAAGAAGAGAATAACCCTAAACTTTTATTAAAATATAAAAACTATATATAATTAGTATAAGTATTATATATATTTATAATATATTAAGTATATTTTATAATTAAAGTATAATTAAATGTATTTTTAATTAAAATAAAAGGATATTTAATTAAAGTATTATACTTTAAATAGAAACTCCTAAAATAAAAAGTAAAAATAACCAATAATAATTAAATAATAATTTTAAAACCTAATTCTAATATACTTATTAAATGCTAAGCTTATATAAATCTTATAAATATATATAAATTAAATATATACTAATTATATATATATAAAAAGCAGGTAGTAGCATTAATATATATATAAGGGAAAAATTTTTTTTTGGTTAGGGTTAGGTTAGGGTTAGGGTTAGGGTTAGGGTTAGGGTTAGGGTTAGGGTTAGGGTTAGGGTTAGGGTTAGGGTTAGGGTTAGGGTTAGGGTTAGGGTTAGGGTTAGGGTTAGGGTTAGGGTTAGGGTTAGGGT